>OZ002742.1:88738909-89938909 GCA_963924295.1 Dioctria rufipes
CCTGATGCTCACACAAAAGTCCCTGGTGATTTATGTTGTCATTTAATTGGATAAAAGAACCCTTTCGAGAACTTTAGATAATACAGGTAGTATACTAATGAGCCTATAATCACTTGGTACACTTTCTCCAAAATGTTTGTGTATAGGTATAATTTTAGAATGCTTCCAGCTTGAGGGATAAAACATTTGTGTAATTGAGGAATTTATTATATGCGTAAGAGGTGAGATTATTATAGGAAGTAAGAGCTTAACGAACCTTAAATCAATATTGTCCAAGCCCAATGCTTTAGATTTGATTGACTTTATTGCCAGAATGACCTGTTTAGGATTAACATTAACAAATGAAAAATCACCACTGTAGGTCTCAGATATAAAGTCAAATACAACAGTCAATATTTATATTGGGCCTCGCAAAGTAAAGTAGTCATTTAGCTCCTCAGAGGGAAGTTCGCAAGAATTTTTGTTTCGATCGACTATACTTGGATATTTAATATTTTTCCACAGTTTATTAGATGGAAGACCCGCATCTAATTTACTTTTGCAAAAATTCATTTTTACTCTTCGAATCTCCGACGTAACTTTATTACGCAGGTATTTATAATTTCTTCTTAAATATTCACCCCCATATTTTTTCCAGAGTTGATAGGCACGGTTGCGTTCCGTAATCAGACCCTCAATTTCTGAGTTCATCCATGGAGATCGAAATCGTGGAGTGTAGACCTCGAGGGGTACAAATTTATCATTGAGATATGATATCATGTCATTTAGGTAAGAAACTGGTCGTCCACACTACACAATCGATATATACTATCCCAATCAAGCGTAAATGCTTCGGTATAGAAACTATCAAGGTCAATATCTTTGAAACAACGGAAAGACATTTTTGTTTTAATTGCATGAGGTACCGCTAGGGCGAAAGACGCAAGAATAGAATAATGATCACTTATCCAAGAGGTACTCCATGAGGAAATATTTGATGTTAACACCCCTTTGCATTTAAATTTCTTGCTTACATAGGCAGCTACACCGCCTCCAATTGTGAAGTTACGATCATTTCTAAACAATTGGTGTCCAGGTAATTCAATAAGAGAACTATTCACATTATGGCTCAACCATGTATCAGACACAACAATTATATCAAGGCAACTATCAAGGAAAATTTAATATTTATAATAAATGTAATATTTAAATTCATCAAAGTTCGAAAGTATACTGCGCGCATTTATATGACATATTGTTAAATTGCCAACGTTTCCATTTACAAAGTTTTTCAGAAATACTTTCTCATCCTCGGCAGATACATTGCTATGTACCATCAAGTGCACACGATCCACAAGCAATCACAAAAGTGTTAAAACCATTAGAAATAAATTTACAAGATGATTTATGCAGAAACTTAACTAATAGCATTTACTAGCTCCACCAAAAATTCAACATTTCTTTTCATAACTTATTTATATTTTTATTAGTGCTGTCAAGCAAATTCATCCTGCTACTTGTACCTGGGCTATAGATTCGGTAATAATTTCAAGCTGCTCCAGTGACATGATTTTTTTCCCAGCTGCGTCTTTATTCTTGTCCACCCTGATGTAAATGAATCCATCAATTGAAAAAACCAATTTTATTCTGCCGTTTAAGAACCATAGCGGCTCGGAAGAGTAAAAAATTTTTTGAAGAAAGACTTTCGCGAACGTAAATATTGCTGTTGTCCGTGAAGCCAATGCTAGATAAGCGAGGTTTAATTTTTCGCATGGCTCGAATGAAGACTGATTTTTGGAAAGAACTGCAAAATTTCACAACTATGAGGGAACTGTTATTTTGTTCAGCATGGTTTGAATTCCTGTGAGCCGTTTGATGTTTCGTTCGTAATCTGAAGGCCGGTATTTCAGCTGAAAGTGTGATCCACCCAGCTTTTTTTATAATGGTTGATACGTTTTCCTTAGGAGTCGATGGTATTCCTGAAATGAAGACATCTTGACATTTTTTTAATTCGTTCAAGCTCGTCTAGGTTATGTACTCGTTTCTCTAGTTTTTCGGCTGATATTTTAACCTCGTCTAAAAAATTATAGAGTTTTTGCACTGACTCACTGAAATTTGTAATTTTTATTTCCCAACCGTTTAATACTTGCTTCAAACAGTTGATTTAGCGAGTCAAACATGATTTTTAATTCATGCGAAGTAACTGGAGTATCACTGGCGGACCGAGTGTTTCGAATTGAATGCATATTTCGTGTTATATAAAACTAATTATATGCAAGTAAACAAAATAAACCAGCGATAAGAAGTTTACGTAATTTACGGAACTCAAAGATAAAATCCACGACCACAAAAAAAAATCACAAAAATTTAGTTAATATGTGGTGACAAGTAATATAAGTCATCGAATCTCGTGCCATGACTGTACCTGACATTTGTAGGTTTTTTTTTTTTTGATTTTGAAACTATGAACGTACTGGAAGGTTTCGTAAGGCATCAGAGATAGTAGGCTAAGATTTTTAAGAAAACAAAAAGAAAACAAAAAATTGTCACTTCTAGTTCTGACTCTAAAAATACAAGATTGAATTTAATTTATTAAAGAGTATTTAAAAAAATATATAAACATATATTAATTCTAGATCCTTTTAAGTTCTGTGAAGTGTTATTGATAATTATAACGATAATTAAATTAAATTCTTCCAATTGCAGAATTTAAATCACACTATCGATTCTTTATAACGTGATCCGAAAATATTGGCAAATAAATAAACATTTTAAATTGAAAGACAACCTTCTTTAATTCTAGTTAGATTGAAGGAATTTCAAGTTTAATACAACATCTTTCTTTCATATCCTCGGAGAAGAAAGAAACTGCTTCAAGACAATATCATTTCTTGTTGGTTTTCATACACCACGAGTACAGACATTACTCCCGTTGAAGAAACCCCAACAAGAACACGTCCTTCCTGTTTCCATGTGTACAGATAATTCCCTCATTGAAGATACCGCCTCAAGAAAACTTAGCTCCGTTGGTGTTCGAGAATCTGTGTACCAACAAATTATTCCATTGAGATACCTATCCAGAAAGACTTGTCATTACCTATCCAGAAAGGCCTGCCATTTACATAAATTGATCAATCAAGATAGTTCTACGCACTTACTACGTTGTGTGACATACAGAAGCTCATCATTGTCGATACCGATACAGTAAAGAAAAGGTACCTACTATATCGCTGACTATACACAAAATACAATCAACCACTAAAACTGGTGAATCCGATAAAGAGCCGCAATATTCAACGGAAAGAAGCACTCAAGAGCAAAGATAAGTTTTTTTTTTTTTGTTTTTTTAATTCGTTAAAGTTAAGATTTTTTTTTAATATATATATATATACAATATTTTTTTTCCTATATATATTTACACATATTTGGATTTTACTTTGTTCCCGTATACCATATATATACCTTATAATATTATTTGAGGTTTGGTAAATTAATCCTAGTCTATTTAAATTAGTGAGATTAAGTGTGTAAGCCTTACGAAATTTTCTCTGCAACCTTCTCATTTCGTTTAATTTATTCGGTATTGTCTGCGTCCGGCCGTCGTTAATATGGCCCGCAATGAGTCGAACACGAGTATTATGTCAGATACATCACAGGTTTCGAGTGCTATTGAACAATCACCTGGTATATCAGGTCATGTCACGTCATCCGGTGCTCACCCGTCTAACACCTTGAACGCCGTTTCAATTAAGTCAGTCCCTTTTTGGAAAAATTCACCTGACATGTGGTTCCTCCAACTCGAGGCTCAATTTAGGTTAGCCAACATAAATCAAGATAAAACGATGTTTTATCATGCGGTAAGTGCGCTAGACGAGAGTGTTATTCGCGTGGTCAGTGACATAATTTTTAATCCACCAGAACTCAACGCTTACTCAATACTGAAAGGAACATTGACTTCTAGATTATCCGGTAGCGAGAACCAGAAGTTGAGGCAGCTATTTACCGAGATGTCCCTGGGTGATTTGCAACCATCGCAACTCCTTCGAGAAATGCGGACCCTGGCCGGAGCCAAACTTAGCGACGAAGTGCTGAAATCACTTTGGCTACAACGCTTGCCAACCAATATGCAAGCCATCTTGGCTTGTAATCCAGGAACGTTGGAAGCAGTGGCTGCCTGTGCGGATAAAATCGGCGAGGTACGTAGTCGTCCCGAAGTTTACTCCATTGCTCCAGAGGTTCCCTCCAGCTCACAGATTCAAGTACACAATCAGTTGTCAGACAGGATCGACAATTTGGAGAAGCTTCTGAGACAAACGATGAGCCTTCATCAGGAAAACTCTCAAGTCAGACCCTCTAGACACATGTCCAGGAGCATCAATTGGTCCTCATCTCGTAGCTCCTCAACTAGCAACAGGAAAGAATTGTGTTGGTACCACTTCAAGTTTGGAGCAAAAGCGAAGAAGTGTATTCCACCTTGTACATTTCATCATCAAAATTTTAGTACTAGTTCATGTAAAAACAATGCTAAAAACACTTTAAACTAATAGGCCCTCCACTGTTGACGACCAGCGGAAAAGGCATTGTCAACAATCGTCTCTACATTTCAGATAGATCAACCAGTTGGTCTACGACGTGTTTTCATATGGAAATTCATAATAGCAGATATCCCTAAACCAATCTTAGGCGCCGATTTTCTGGAACACTTTGGATTACTAGTAGATATTAAACAGAAGGTGTTATTGGACCCTCTAACTGCCTGTAAATCTCCAGGAAGACGAATTTCAGGTCAATCATCGGCCTTAGCAGGCCTCGTGAACCCTATATTTAGCCCTGAAATACAAAAGCTCCTGCGCCAATTTAAGGAATTGACCGTCGAAACGGGTTTTGCAAATCCAGTCAAACATGCAGTCAAACATCATATTATTACAAAAGGCCCTCCAGTCGTGGCTAAGGTACGGAGACTTCCTCCTGATAAATTGACTGCAGCAAAGAAAGAATTCGAATTTCTTTTATCTCAAGGCATTTGTCGTCCTTCAGACAGTTGTTGGTCATCGCCATTACACCTGGTTAAGAAAAAGAACGGCGAATGGAGACCCTGCGGTGATTATCGACATCTTAATGCTATTACGGTCCAAGACAGATATCCTATTCCACTGATACACGATTTCGCTCAGAATTTACAAGGGTGCAAATTCTTTTCAACTTTGGATCTTACCAAAGCTTATCATCAAATCCCGATCCAATCTGAGGATATTCCTAAAACGGCAATTTGCACACCATTCGGACTTTTCGAGTTTACTCGCATGACGTTTGGACTCTGCAATGCTGCACAATCGTTTCAGAGGTTCATTAACACAATTCTTCAAAAATTTCAATTTTGTTTCGTCTATCTAGATGACATTTTAATAGCTTCCACGTCTGAAGCGGACCATCTAAAACACTTAGAACAAGTGTTCTCTCAGCTCAAGGAATTCGGTTTAATTATTAACGTCTCCAAATGTAAATTCTTAGTACAAGAAGTTACATTCTTAGGGCACTTAATTACTCCAGACGGCATAAAGCCTCCAATTGATCGCGTCGAAGCTATCACCCGATGCAAACTACCGATTTCGGTAAAGGATCTTCGACGTTTTCTCGGAATGATTAATTTCTACCGACGATTTTTACCACACGCAGCTGATCTGCAATCGCCACTGAACAATTTCCTCAAAGGTCCCAAAAGGACGGGAAACGCAAAATCATTTGGACAGAAGAAGCTATCAAGGCTTTCGAATTGGTCAAGAAGCAGCTGTCTGAGATTACTCTTCTCACTTTTCCCAGCCACACTGCCGAGCTCGCTTTATGGGCAGATGCTTCTGATACAGCCATCGGGGCAGCAGTCCAGCAAAAGGTTAACGGTTGTTGGCAGCCCTTAGGTTTCTTTTCGGTGAGACTCAACAACGCTCAATGTAAATATAGTGCATATGACCGTGAACTTTTGGCAGCTTATAAAGGCGTCAGGTACTCCCGTTTCTCCTAGAAGGTCGTCCTTTCATGCTATATACTGACCACAAACCACTAACTTTTGCATTTAAGCAAAAAGCCGAAAAAGCGTCTCCCAGACAATTGCGCTACCTTGATTTTTTAGGTCAATTTACCACCGATATTAGGCACATAGCAGGTCAGGACAATGTAGTGGCCGATACACTCTCTAGATTGGAGGAAATCCATCTCCCTAGCTTGATAGATTTCGCCGCTATTGCAGACTCTCAAGTCGCGGATGCAGAGCTCCAGAGTGTTTCTCAAAATTCACAGTATCAGTTCAGGAAATTTCCCATTTTCGGCACAGACAAGCAGCTATTCTGCGAAGTCTCATCAAACGGAAACAGACCCTTCATTCCCGCACAATTTAGAAAACAAGTTTTTAATGCGGTGCATAATCTAGCTCATCCAGGCATCCGGTCTACGAACAAGCTAGTAAGCTCAAAATATTTTTGGCCTTTTATGAACAGAGATGTCAATTCTTGGGCACGTTCCTGTCTGGAATGCCAGCAATGTAAAATTACGCGGCATGTCAAAAAACCTCTGGGAACTTTTCCTACTCCTTCCGGGTTTTAGATACTGTCTCACCATCATCGCCCGATTCACGCGTTGGCCTGAGGCAGTACCACTAGCTGATATTTATGCAGAAACAGTAGCAAAGGCACTTTGTCAATCTTGGATATCTCGTTTCGGAGTACCAAAAACAATAGTTTCCGATCAAGGTTCACAATTTGAGTCATCACTTTTGCGGAGCTCTCTAAGTTACTAGGCGGAGCTCTCTATGTTACTAGGGTTCCAGCGCAAACGTACAACAGCTTACCATCGCAAGCAAATGGATTTCTAGAAAGGTGGCATAGAACACTTAAGGCTGCAATTATGACCTATAAGGAAAAGACCTGGTCGAGAATTTTACCATTAGTGTTATTGGGTCTCCGGACTGCTTTCAAAGAAGAGTTCCAGACAACACCAGCTGAAATGGTCTATGGGGAAGGTTTACGCTTACCGGGAGATTTCCTCCAAAATTCTCAGTCACATTTTCAAAACGATTTTGTTACCTCACTTCGGAATTTTTTTCAGATATTAGGCCTACGCCAGCTACAGATCATTCGCATCAATCACCTTTCAAGTTTAAAGAGCTCGATAAGTGTTCGCATGTATTCGTACGTACTGATTCAATCCGACCTCCCTTACAGCCTCCTTACGAAGGTCTCTTTGAGGTAATTAAGAGAGAAGAACATTTCTACAAACTAAAACTCAAAAACAGAGAAGTCAACGTTTCAGTCAACCGATTAAAGCCTTGTCACATAGATGAGGAGGATTTAATTCCACCACAGGAACAACCTGACACTCCAGGCTCACAAGCACAACCTTTTCAAACTCCTCAGGAACAAGAAACAAGTGATTCTCCATTTAGAGATTTATTGCCTTATCCTAGCACCGAGCAGGAGAAAGCACATTTTCCACTTTTGAAAGAGAATAATGTGCACACCAAGAGAGACTCACACACTGCAAACGTTGCACTCTCGTCAAGCGCATCACCACGACGCGTGCGGTTCCTACCTGACGGCAATATACCATACTACCTGATAGAACGACTCGAGCTGGACGAGCCACTCATCCACCCCAACGATTTTTATTGGTAATATAAGTCATCGAATCTCGTACCATGACTGTACCTGACATTTGTAGGTTTTTTTTTGATTTTGAAACTATGAACGTACTGGAAGGTTTCGTAAGGCATCATAGATAGTAGGCTAAGATTTTTAAGAAAACAAAAAGAAAACAAAAAATTGTCACTTCTAGTTCTGACTCTAAAAAGACAAGATTGAATTTAATTTATTAAAGAGTATTTAAAAAAAATATATAAACATATATTAATTCTAGATCCTTTTAAGTTCTGTGAAGTGTTATTGATAATTATAACGATAATTAAATTAAATTCTTCCAATTGCGGAATTTAAATCACACTATCGATTCTTTATAACGTGATCCGAAAATATTGGCAAATAAATAAACATTTTGAATTGAAAGACAACCTTCTTTAATTCTAGTTAGATTGAAGGAATTTCAAGTTTAATACAACATCTTTCTTTCATATCCTCGGAGAAGAAAGAAACTGCTTCAAGACAATATCATTTCTTGTTGGTTTTCGTACACCACGAGTACAGACATTACTCCCGTTGAAGAAACCCCAACAAGAACACGTCCTTCCTGTTTCCATGTGTACAGATAATTCCCTCATTGAAGATACCGCCTCAAGAAAACTTAGCTCCGTTGGTGTTCGAGAATCTGTGTACCAACAGATTATTCCATTGAGATACCTATCCAGAAAGACTTGTCATTACCTATCCAGAAAGGCCTGCCATTTACATAAATTGATCAATCAAGATAGTTCTACGCACTTACTACGTTGTGTGACATACAGAAGCTCATCATTGTCGATACCGATACAGTAAAGAAAAGGTACCTACTGTATCGCTGACTATACACAAAATACAATCAACCACTAAAAATTGCATACCGTAAATTGACACGTCTACTCTTCTTGACACATCATTCTAAAACTGGAATGGAAAATGAAATAAAAATTTCACGAATTTTTACAGCAAAAAAACCAGATGACATCCGACGACTTTCATCGTTTTTTTTTTAGCCATCATTTTTTGTGTAATTTCGTATGAGTTTCTTTCAGACTATATAAAGTTTTAAGCATTCGACACGTTCTGATCGAATCGAGTTCCCAAATACGGCCCTTGTGAATGAAAAATTAAAAGCAGTGGAAACTAACCCCGGGGTTACACGAGATAGTACAGCTTGCATGTAACTTGCACTGCCATTCTTCTTGAACGTGTAACCTGTACTATCAAGTAGGCAGTTCAGCTTTCAGCGAACTTGCATGAAGAAAAATCATGGCAGCTGAGGTGATAGGAATTTCACATTACAGAGTTTTCAAGATGGCGGAAAAGAAATGCTTAAGAGAGATTAATCAATTTATACCGGGAAAATGAATTTGCTGGCATCATTTGCATTAATCATTTACCAACACTTTTCTCTTAATTTTTTCTTCTATTATTCCGATTCTGGTTCTTCTTTTATTGCTGAAATTTTCGACATACATACACAAGACTGTAAATCTGAAAAAGGTAGCATTTCAGGTTAAAAACTGGAAAATAAAGTTAAGCATAAAAATCAGTAAATCTGGGAAGTTTACGGAAGCTGCAGTGAACCACATAATTAGTTGTAAAGTGTTCATACGTCTTATTAATTATATTTCTGCGACTTTGTTATTATTTTGTTTGGCAAATAATTTCTTTTCTTTTGTGCTTCTCATTATGGATGAGGATTTGTCAAGTGGACAAAATGTCAAAAGAAAAAAGAGAAATTAAACTGAAAAATCTATTCATTTTAATGTGACTGGCTGTAATATAGCAATACTAAGAAATTGTAGGAGGTTGGTAAAGTGAACAAGAAAACCAAAAGAAGGCTAAAACGATTTAATGTGTTGCAAATCGGGAGAATAAAACCACTTGTCGCACAAAATGAAAATAATGGGCCACCCCACAGCAGTATTCTTCGTACATTATGCATTTTCAAGGTAAGAGGTGAAAAGAAGCAAAGAGCTATCTCTCCAAAGTATAGAGGCTCTGAGCTAATAACTCCTTAATGGCTGCAAGCAGCACAGGATGTAATAGGCCAAATTAAAGTGGAGAGTCTATAGTTTACAGTTTAAAAAAAAAAGTTATGTTAACTGCCTATATACAAAAATAAAAAGATGTCAAATTAATAAAAAAAAGATAAGAAAATCCGAAATTTTTAGTTTAGATAACCATATATCCGTTGCGAGGTTGGGTGCGGCGCTGATTGAGCAGTCGTTGGAAATGCCTGGCATACAATGAATTCTTGACTGTGACTGTATGGCCTTTACTGAAGATACAGCGTGTTTTGTGAAAGACTAGGTAATTTTCTTAATAACCCCCTGCCTATCAAATTTTTGTTGGGGTAGGTGAGTACTATCACCTTCTAATCTATTGCCCACCTAGCAATAAATAATCAATGTAACAAACTTATCTACATATGTATGGGAATCGAATTTATGTCGTTGGTAAGACGTTCATACTTATTTTGTTCCAATTGTTCCCAATTGTTCCCAGGAACAAGATACTTTGTTTCTGCCGAGACCCGAAGAAAAGTTCATTTATTGTCAGTGAAAGTCTTCCTCTAGTCGTTCCCCGGAAGAGGAAACTTTGCGTCAGTCGAGAGCTAAAGAAAAGTTAGGTTTGGTTAGTAAAATTTTTGTTCTAGTCGTTCTCCGGAACAAGATACTTTATTTCGGTATGGACCCAAACAAGTTCGTATTTAAAACAATATTTTAGATATAACTCACAAGCTCTTTTTATTCTGTTGAAACGTTTTACTGTTCCGTCAGACTTACATATCTCCTGGAAAGTTCGTGATTCGCAGTTCCGTCTTAGGTCCGAATGAAGTTCATGAGACACATCAAACCAACTCAATTATTAAATTCATTATCATTTGTTCCGCAACAGTGGTTGCCTCTTGATTAAGGATTACATACGCTTCAGGCGATTTACTGAAGTAGTCAAAATCAACCAATACATAACCTTTACCACTATCCATTTCTGGAACGATCCAGCGATGTCGACACCTATTTTTCAAATAGGGCTCCTACATTATACTTATGCATTTCTTCT
Source organism: Dioctria rufipes (assembly GCA_963924295.1). Classification (NCBI taxonomy): domain Eukaryota; kingdom Metazoa; phylum Arthropoda; class Insecta; order Diptera; family Asilidae; genus Dioctria; species Dioctria rufipes. Next base: position 88,749,619 of record OZ002742.1, read on the forward strand.
TCACAGACGATGCATCTGCGACACCACTTCTTCACTTCTTCTCGAACATGTATCCAATAAAACCTTTCTCGTATTTTGGAAATTGTCTTATTTACCCCCAAATGTCCTCCAGAGGATCCACTGTGTATATTTTCCAGAATATCGTTGGACTTTAATGCTGACAGTACTACATGTATTCGGAATGATTCGCCGTTAAGTGCTTTTCACTTGCGTTTTAAAATACCACATTCAGCACGAAGAGAATTCCATTGAGCCCTGTAGCTTTCATCTTCTTACTTCTATCGGAAATATCTTCCAATTCTGGTATTTCCAGAACTTCTTTCCAAGCAACGATGGGCGATATGTCTGTATATTCCCACTGAACTGTTCGCAAGTACTTGTTGTCCGAACCTGTGAATGGTCCGACAATTATCAACTATGTGTTTGCCTTGGTTTTTTTTCTTCCACACGGGCACTATGTTTGCATTAAATTCTGAATCATAAATTCCTCATTCCCAGCCACTTTTGGTATTCTCCTCTACCTTCTTCTTCTTTTGATTTCATTCGTCAGCATTTCCTGCAGTCGTTTTGAAGGTATCCCGGCCTATCACAATTCCAGCATCGAAGAATGAAGGAGTACTCTGTTATAACTGCATTCTGTTGCAAGTACATTCCCCCAGCGCGATTTCTCTATCTCGTGCTGCACTCCGAAAAGCTTGTCTGGCAGATTTATATGCTAAAGCGTGGGCTAGTGCTTCTGTTGTTGACTTCTTTCCTGCTAGCCTTAGTACTTGTTGTAAATCGTAATCTGCAATAGCGATCACAAATGCCTCTGTTGTCTTTTCATAAAGAAAAGCCGCATTTACGCTAGAGTATCAAAAATAAGCGAATCTTTCCATATCAGCGTGCAGTTGTTGTAGTAATTCGGCATGCTTTTGAATCCTGTTGCGTAACTGCAGGCGAAATACTTGCTGCATGTGTTCATATCCATAACGTAACTCTATCGCTTGTACAAATGAAGTGTACTGACGTTGCATTTCAATCGGTATAGTTTGTAATAGTTCCGACGCAGGACCTCGAAGTGTTCATATCAAAGCTGTGGCTTCGTCAGCCTCACTCCATCCATTTACTTCAGAGGCTGCTTCGAATTGTCCGTTGAAATTATGCCATGAATTTTCTCCATCAAATATTGGATATTTCATTCTACTGGCCTCAGATATTTCAAATCCTTCGTGCCGAGGTTGTCTATGCTTTATCCCCTCTAAATCTGCTCCGTGACATTTCGTTGTACTTGGAATAATTTTTGTTGAAATTCCGACACTTTCTGTTCGATTCCTTCACTTTTCAAATTTGGCTCGTCTAATAAATTTAACAGAAATTTTGTTGTTCCTTCAAACGAGTTTCTAGACCATTATCCAAAGAACTCGTTTGTTCATCCAAACAACAGAGATTTTTTCTGTTCATCCAAATAGGATTAAAAAAAAATTGTTTTTTGTTCTACACATGTTTGAAGATAAATCTTTTGTTCTTCGCGAGAACTCACGTTCAATTTAACCTCAAACTTAGAATAGGGTGAAAGTTGCTTGGTTATTGTTCTTTTGCCATCTTTTGTTTTAATAATTGTTATATTTCCGAAGGAAAAAATTAATGTGAATTGAGGTATTGAAAAAATACGAACTAATTTATAACAAAAAGTTGAAAACAAATTTGTCCATCCCAAATGTCAACGTGTCCAATCTGACAGCATATTTTTTCAAACTCGTTGCACAGACTTTAGCCTCGCGTCCAAAATCTATTTCCACCTTACGGCATTCTCCTCTGCGGAATAATACCCAAGCTTTGAGCTGATCATTTTGGACTGAGTCTGAGGTATTTTTCTGTAGTTTTAAGCTTTAAACCAAAGGGAAATTCACGAATATTTTATGATAGCATTCTTTGGAAGTAATCTCAAACAAGAGAGAATAAGATGTGCTTGCCATGCGATTCGTTTATCCATATTCTAGGTCCCTCGCATTCAAAAGAAATAATATTGGATCGAATCCAGCTGGAATATTTACCACCACTTGCTCAGCAAATTGTAAACTTTGGAATTATGAATATTCCATAGATTAAAAGATTCTAAGAGATTGCTGAAGAAAGCTGGCAATTGTCTAAATAAAGTCTGCGAATTTCGGGCAATATATACAGTCACAACAGCTATCTTCTTTGATGAGTTTTGTTAGATTCGTTTTGTAACTATGTATTCTGTATTTCATCTATTCTGAATTGAAAAAAAAAAATATTCTTGGATTAAGAAAAAGAGAACAGTATACTAGTGCATGCTAACTACTTTCTAATATTACATATCAAATAGTTAGATCTGAAATAATAAGTTAAGTATATAGATATTATGCTTGACTCAATTGCGGCGCTTATATGTGGGAAAGTAACGATCGCCAAACAAATCCCATCTAGCGAGATCGTTGTGATCAGGTAATTAAATTTAATGTCCAAGAAACCTTTTGGACGATAAACAGACAGTCTAAATTTATCAGAATTTGTCCAGAAATGCATTAAGGGTACATATAGGACAGCTGACAGATTTGATGACAGATTATAATAGCCGGCTTCAGGTTTATTTTTAGGGTGGTAGCTAAGCTAACACTTAGGAAAGAATAAAAATTAACACATGCAGCGAAATTGGCTTAAAAAGGTCATCCCAAAGATAATTAATTGCTTACTCTCTGGCACTAAGTAATTGAACTCTCTCGCTGGATATGCATAAGAAAAAGTGCAAAAAATGCAAAAATGGTTATATTTGGGTAGAAAGTGTGATAGGTTAATTTAAAGCTAAGCTAAGGCTTCATAAATCCAATATGAAAAATTATTGTTGATGACGAAATTTTAACTTTGTGGAGCCATAACTTCAAAACAGAGAAGTGCAGGGGAAAAGGTTATAGACCAGTGGAGAGGTCCAATGATTTTCAATCCAACAAGTTTTAATTATCATCACGGAGTATAACGTTCAGAAGTTACAGAGTGATCTATAAAAACATACCTAAATATCTTTAAGTCCCGTTATCTTCGAAATCGTTAGGATATGCCCCCCACCGCCCATACAATTGTTTGATTCCCTAAGCAATTATTTGTGACTCTACCGTAAGTTTGCTAAAAAATTACCTTGTTTCGAACTTTTTTACCGTAGGAGTAATGAAATATCATATAACCGAAAGAAACATTTTTTATTTTGAATAAATTATGAAGAAACACTGAAGTGAATGCAGAAGTAGAAATATACATGACATAAATTCAGTTTTTTAAGTACATTTTTATGGATTATTTACTCTATACTTAATAGTAGAAAATTTGCTTTTGGATATTCTAATTATTTTGTTCGTTTATTGAAAAAACTTTTTCTAAATCTTCGCAATCACTATAAATATTAGTCTTAATTTTCTTGTACATGAGATCAGTTGGCTCAAAATCAACGCATCCACTGAACTTTACGCTTTTAGAAGCTAAAACAGCTCGATTTATACTGTTAGTATTTAATTTATTTCGAAATTTCGTTTTTGGGAGGAATATTTTAGAAAATATACGTTCACAATCTGCATTTGAGTGGGGTAGTGAAAATGAATTTAAAGCGAACTTGCAGAGATTCTTAAATTCGTGACGGTTGTCATTGTCAATTATTTTACTTAATTTAAAGTAAAATACATCAATGGGTAAGCTGACTTGTTTCAGCTCTTGGGGTAATGGAAATGATGGCAGCTTACGCCACTCATTGTCTAATTCTTGGGCATCAATATTCATGGAAATATTGGGGCAATGTTTGTATATATTATATAGGGAAGGATACGCGTCCCTAATAAGAAAATCAGTAGCTCTTTCCGGATTAAAAATATTAATGCTGGTCATCAAAATCAAATCGGTTTTTAATTTCTGTACAACTTATTCTGTAAAATTTAAGGCACTCAATTTTAAATTCAACAGCTTTCATTTCAAATTGATCTTTCAAAACATTTTGAATTTTCTCAAGCTCTAAATTAACCGTTATAGGAAGATATATTTTATCAAGTGGCAAAAACATTTCTTCTAAGTTAGGATCTATATTTCCAACTTCTGTTGTATGAATATAAGAATGTTTCAAATATTGTTGAGATATTTGTAATAACGTTGTTGACAATTTCGCATGTACATCTGTTATAACAACTTTTGCTGACTGGAAGTACAAGATTAGTTCATTGAACTTGGCAGAATCCAGTCCAGAAATAGGAAGTATAGTTTCGTAAATGGATCCGATAATTTTTCAAAAATTTTCTGGGCAACTAATATGTGCTCTACGAGCCATTGGTCACTAAAAAATACTTGAAGTACGCTCCAACTTTCTATGAGCCGCCGTACAACGTTTCCTAAAGAGAGCCACATTGTTTGTCTAAGAATTTTATGAGGCTCTAAGTTATAGAAAGATTGAAAGGTAACTAAAAGTGCTTGCCTTTTAGTGCTATGCTAAAAATAGCTATGTATGTTCCTTGCTAATATCTCACAGTCTTTCGGAAAAGCTTTCCATGCAGCTGAAGCACATAAATTCAAAGAATGGCATGTACATTTAAATATTTTACTACCAGGACAAGCCTCTTTGGAACGAGCTGAGACAGAATTTTGCTTACCCATCATTAAATTAAAACCGTCACTTCCAAAACTGATTATATTTTCTTTTAATATATTTTTCAATACAAAAGAATTAAATAAAGCGGTATTTGGAGCCAATTAATCCGTTTCAACAACAGTTATAAGTTCATAAAAACTACTTTTAATAACTCCGGAATCTACGTCAAAATACCGTACAACTACACAAGTTTTCTTCTCACTGGATACATCAGTTGCTTCGTCTACTAAAATGCTAAATTTACGTTTTTTTAACTTTTCTACGAGAGTTTTTTTATGACTAGAACCTAGAACATTATTTATTATTGCACTTGTTTTAGTTCTCTTTAGTTTTAATTTAGAAGCGATTTTTGAGTCATACAAGCTACTTTTAATTAGATCAGACAAATCTTCCATTGCGAAAAAGGATATGTTATGTTCAGCAAAAAATTATATTAAGTTTTTCTTCTTCAACATTTTCCTTTGAATGATTCAAAATAGTTTTTGATGAGCTCCCATCACATTTTGTTTCATGTTTTTAGAAGACCCATGCCGTTTTATCACTGTTAATTCCGCAATAAATCTACATTGCACAATTTTCACCTAGCTTTGTACTCATCATTTGGAACAGAGCTTAGCCAATCTTTAAGTTCGTGCTGAGTAAGCCACTCTTTTCGAAAACGCTGCGTCCATCTAATTTTTTTCTTCGGGGTGTTTTCATCTCCATTCCCAGACATTTTATGAATGTCTTAAAATTAAATTATGAGCTTTTTTAATCAAATCTTTAATTTAGACAAATGACTCACATGTAACACTTTCCACTGATTTTCAAAATACCTTTCAAATCGAATTTAGTGACAAAGCTCTTCGCACAATCCTTTATTAAAATACGTCGACGTCTTACTTCACAAGATAACCATGAAAGATTGTTGAGTTGAATCATTTGCTCCAGATGTTTTGTGAACATAGCTTCAATTTCGAGAAAACTCCTGAATCATTCCAAGATTTCTGTGAAAAACCTTAACCAACACTAGGCCTAGGGAGTAAAAAGAATTCTTCAATTCTAACACATCCCCCCTAGAGTGCAGTCCTTATGTATAGAACTATCTAGTGTAGTGATTGCGAAACGAAGTTGCACTTACTTAGTAACTTGTTGTATTATAGAGGCGCAATACTACAGACGTAACCAAAGGGTAAGACAGCAATGCCTCGCTCTAATATAATCAACAATCCCTCGACCAAGAGTGCGTTCCAAAACACAACTGCAGCTATAGTTATAGCTGTCAGAGTTATGTCAGAGCTATGTCAAGTTGTCTGCAGTTAACTAAAGCTGTTTGAGGTTTTGGAACGATCTGAGTAAGCTATAAGTATTAGAACTGTCATTTATGCTAATTGTATAATTTTATTGATACTTGTATGTTAATCCGAAATGAGCCAGAGAAAATTAAATAAATAAATAAATTTCGCAAAACGTTTGTAAAAGCCCGCCAAACAAAATATTCCAATTGACACTTCACGTCACTGGTTATATATTAGATAACTAGCAGTCTACAGCACAGTTAGGGATAGTTAACTATTTTAGTCAACTTCAAATGTTTCGGAACGCTCAAAAGTCAACTCAGCTGACATAATTTAGTTGACTACTGGGTTTTGGAACGATTGAAGTCAGCTATAGTCAACTGTAGCTATGTTTTGGAATGCACTCCTGATGTAGGGAAGACACAAGACTGCATAACAATTCTGCTGAAACATTTTCTGTAAATTTCTAGGAAGAAATGAATGCTATTGCTCATCTACGCATCTACGCTCATAAAAATTGTTAGTGGCCCAAGCACCCGTTGTTGGGCTCCAATAATTCATAGCAATTCTAAGGAAAAAATTTCAAGTAAATTTCTAAGAAGAAATTGCGGTCTAGTTATATCAAAGAACGTTATCGCCACCAACAAAACACCAGACAACCCAATCTTCATGTAAGTCTGATGACTAACATATGCGATAAAATAAGAATCCAAGTAAAGTCCAAACAACATGTTTTGATTCACATAAACAAATATGTTAACTAAATAAGAATACGAATAGATAATAAGAATGCACATGAAGCCCTAAACAAATATTCAAAATTAATAAGAATACAAATAGATAATAAGAATACGAATATGTAATTAGTCAATCTCACATAAGATAAGAAACCATATAAAAATCGCTTGTAATCAGTCAGACGAAGAAGTTAAATTTTAAAAGTGCATGAATGAAGTTGTGTTAGAAGCAAGTGTCATTTCTTAAATAAAGAGTTTATTTTAAAACGTAAAGAAAAAGTTTTTAAGTGAATCTCGAACCCCCAACCCATAATTGTCTTCGCTACATCATGTCGAGCCATCGTGAATTTTATATTCTAACGAGGCATTGTTCTCCTTCCAAGCCTTTGTATGTTCTGAGTTTGTCTATGCTCTTACGGCTTATCCCTTGAATCCCTTGTCCATACTTCAGTTGCAGAGTTATCGACTGAGCGTAAGCAAAAACTGTTCAATTCAAAATGGTACAAATGAAGCCATCTGAAGCATTTTCGCAATCTTATACATATACACAATGGTGCAGTCTTAAAAACTATTTTTCTCTACCTGTAATTCTCTATCGACCACTAGATGCTTTACTCTTCACTACATTTCTTAACGTTGGAAATTGAATGAAATTACCGTAGGTGTCATACAAGGTAATTTCCTTCAACAGTAGGCTAGATTTCTTGTATAATTACCTTGAAACCAGCGTTGCCAACCTTTTGAATCAAAATTACCCACGATTTTAGTCGATTTGAAGAGATTCTCCCTCTACCATTTCGAAAATTCCCACCCAATTCCCATAGAAAAAAAGCATTATACCTACATGCTACAGACGAGGTGCAAATGCTCAATTTACCTAAAAGAGAATTATTTTTCGTTAACCTTATAACACTGTTCGAAATCATTTTTCCACAAATAAACATATATTACATAAATAAAATTTGCAATTTTAAGTGAAACATTCATGCCTCTGTCTGTCCCGGGTATAATGTAAAACTGAAATAATTTTCACAAAAACACAAAAAAATTTAAGAAACAAAATAATCAAAGATATAACAAAATAAAATAATGTTTCAGGTATTGCAGTTATTTAAAATTAATAAAATAAAAGAAAATTTAAATCACTATATCGTGATTATACATAGTGTAGATCTGTTAATATAATATATTTACAAGCTTCACATTAAGAATATAAGTCTTTTTTATTACATAAATCAATATGACATTTCTGAGGTTGGAATGAAAAACAATTATTATTTTGGGCAGAAAAAACTGATCTAACAACACACAACGAATTCAAAGTTGTAGCCTCTAATATGTTACGATTTTTTGTTTTCATATCCGTTACAAAAGAAAAAATTCTCTGGGATTCAGCATTAGAATGTGGTAAAGTTAAGCCAAATTTGGCAGCTTTTGTTAAATTAGGGAAGATGAAGTTACTAGATAAATCCTTTAACTTACTTATTTCTTTCCAAGATTCTGTAACCTTTATGTTATTTTTAGTTATAAATAAGTATCTAAAATGTTAATCACTGACTTTAATTTCCACCGAATTTTTTAATTAATAAATTTACTTACCACAAAAAAAATATAGCATTTGATAGTATTAGAACCTGTAACACATGAGCTTTGATCCAAATCAAGTGTTAAATTCAATTATTTCTTCTTCTTTTTAATAAAATCTTTCATAACCCTGACAATTTTTAAAGACAGGTAATTTAAAATCTAAGAAGTGAATGCTTGTCTGCATTGTACAAAATGCTAAACCATAAGTCTGGTATCTAACCCTTATCACAGAAAAGAAACATATGCAGATGTGAAATAATTAAATAAATTAGAGGTGAAAAGTTTCCCTCGATTACACCATAATTTCCCTTTTTCCCATATTACACAATTTTATTAGAAAATTCCCATAATATGGGAAATTTCCCACGAGTTGGCATCGCTGCTTGAAACTACGGTTATTACCGTATGTATAGCAACGCATAACCTATCCATGGCGTTTGGGTGCTGGCCGCTAGCGAGACACCTTGCATACAGGGAATCGAAAGGTAGAGGTAGTTTTACTTTGAGAATCGGGTAGAGAAGAAAGTCAACTTCTCAAGCTTTTTCTTCTTGGTGCCCGAGTATATTCCGTTCGAGGGCGAAAAATGCTTCATTGGCATTTTCGCCATAAGAAAATTATTTGATTCGCTTCCAGTCGTTTTTGTCTGTGCGCAAATAGTTTCTTTTGTTTTTTGCTATAGAAACGTTTGTTGTTGTCGTCGACTGAGTGTGGGAAAATATGTATTTTTGCGATAAGCCAAACACTATTTTAAGCATGATTAGCTTATGAAAATTTTGAGGTAAATATAAAATATAATGTAAACGTTGTGTATGTGTGTATACACAACAGGGCGTTAACAGGTGTCCTCAGGGTTATATTTTAAGCCTGAAAGAAAATGTTTGAAAGAACTGTTATGTTCCAGCATCCATCAGTAACCCGTAGCATCAATAGAACTGTTTTTCCGGTTTATTGTTCCTTCCTGAAGAGCGTTGAGATAATATTAATATGGCTGTGCGTATACAAAATGTCTGGACTTCTTCCTATGTTTTCTAGAATATCCATAAATTGAAAAGAACTATTAATTATAATTATCGTTTCATTTATTTTTTTTTTGTTATAAGCTAGGTGTCGTTTGTTCGTTATAAGTATTTCCAAGTTTTCTGATTTTTTTTTTTATTATAATGCGTGTACATATATGTATTAACAAAAAAAAAAAAAGCATTAGAAATATTTCTACATGTTTGAAATAAAATTTGCGTTTATGTAGATATTCTTTTGAATTTATATCCTGTTAGTGGACCCATAAAACAGAGTTAACATATCGTTGTGTTCTTAAATTAAACGCAAGTCATTTATGTATAATAATATATTCCTTAATATAAAATTTCCACAAAAAGAAATGAAAAATAAGTTTGAAGCCAAATTTTTTGCTGAAATTTCAGTAGAAATAGAGTCACGCAAATTTTATTTCCCATTTTCATGTTTAATTAAGAAAAAAGTGTTCCAAAATCGATTTAACTGTTTCGTCATGTTACGAAATTCGTGAAGGGAGAAATTTTTTCCTACTAATAATGAACTCAACTTTGCCCCAATTTAATATTCAATAAATAACTAAGCTACTAAATGGTCAACAGGGAAAGCTTTCGGCATAAGATAAGATAATCCTTAGGGCCCAGTATTGCGATACAGGCCACTTAAAAGTGGATTAGGGATTGACCAAAGCAAGACCCAATTTACCTTTCACAAGGTCATGTATTTCTGAATTATATGAGGGTATATCTCTGTGGAATCGCAATAAAATCTCGAAAACGAATATTCAAAGGGTTTCCCTTTGTTTGAACTCTACTGATAATTCAGAGATGGGATTTTATCCATAAATATGATTCCGGTGAGTAAAATATTATAGAAGTTTAGAAGCTTTATTTTTGGATTACCTTAACACAAAAATGCACTTTCTTCCCTCTTGTGACGTCCATTTTATATGCATCTGTAATACCATGTCTGTACACTTATACATATACTATGTGTATTTTATTACGAGAATATTTTTTCTAATTAACATACATACAGCTACGTAATATTTTGGAAGGTTTCGTCAATTGTATATTGAAACTCTCGAGATGGCAACTGATAACTGAGAACCCAAGCTGTGCTTTGCATCATAGGGTATCTCCTGAACTTGGCTTAATAATATATGTATATAAAAAAAAATCATTCTTCAGATACAGCAATATGTGTTTATCAAATAATTCTTATCTAATTGCGTTTTGCAAGTATTTATATCCGATTTGCAATTAAAATATATTCAAGTAATGTAAGGGTTTTCAATAAATTGAAAGTGTATAATGAATTACAAATATTTATTCATTGCTTAAAAACTAAATTAGTATCCAAATTTAGGACTGATACATGATATTGATGTATGTGTAAAATGAAGGTAATGGCTAATTTATGTGTTGGCTTTATGCTGCTTGATTGCATGTACAATAACATTGAGCATTAAGAATTATGAGATGAACATGAGATTGATATTGAGTGATATTAATTACTTTTCAACAAAAGAATGAATGAAAAACACTGCTACTGAGATACATATATTTTTCATTTAAATCAATTTTAAATAAACAAATAGCAATAATTTTTTACATTCTACACTTATATTTTTGCGGATTTTTCCCACTCCGATTGAACTTACCTATTGCTGGTATTTGTCTTGAAAAATGGAAAATTTTCATAATTATTAGGTCCGATAATATCATTATAATATTGCAATGACCTAAAATAAGTAAATGGAAAATAAATTAATGGTATAAGGCTGTGACAGATTCGCAAATTTATCTGAAAACATACTGTACTATTCAATGCTATTACATTCAAAGTTACTAGAAGAATTAAGTAATATCCTAATCTTATTATACCCTACACACAGCGCCATCTAATTAATCATTAGTACTAATTATTCATTCAAATGTCGTGTGTTACATAGTATATGCCATTATTACTCGAAAATCAGATCATAATGAAGTACACTAATGAATAGTTTTTTCCTTCATTATAGATATAATGAGGAAAAATGTGCTAGATTTGGCACATAATATACTATAAATCTGAAGCTCAGCTATGCATGTGCCCATTTGAAAAATAAGAAGAAGAAATGGGAAGTACAAAATATTATGTCAAAATATTTTTTAATAAAATGTTTTTTTTTTCATTTCCAAATTGTTAAATTGAATAAAATAAAATAAGTAAAAATTAAAACAAATAAAAACAAATATTTAGTGCGTTGACTCGATTCATATCGCTTCTTTAATGTCCTAAGTATATTAGAACCAGTTTGAGAGTACAACTTAATTAGCTGTGTATCTGCAATTTATAATGAATTATTATAGACTAATGAGTCGTTAGTTATTTCTTCACTAAGAGTGCTGTGAGAAAGTTCGGTTACTATCAAGGGCAGGTCCAGATATTTGCTCTAGGGGGCGATAAAGTTAAAAAAAAATTAAAATTACAACTGAAAATAATTAAGAAATCAATTGCTTATATGTATTATAAGTCAAGTTAAATATTCTCTTAGATTTTTTAAGTTCCCTGTCTTTAAAAAAAAAAAAAAAAAAAAAAAAATTTTTTGTAGTCTTAAGCTATGGTTGAAGACTGGAGCTAAAAAGTAGCCATAGGAAAATTTGTGTAAAAGATGGAAAATCGGAATGTAGCCATTGCTTTGCATTCGTATTTATTACTTTAAATAAGTTCCCACTGTACCTTTTCTTCACAATTAAATTTATTGTTTACGCATTTTGTTAAAAGTATTGCAGAAGCTAATTTGGTCGTTAAAGATTATTTCATGCAGATATTAGCTTGCTTTTATTTCTTGCAAACAAATAAGCTCCAGTATGTACAAACAGCTTATACCATGTTCAGACTGCATCGAAATTACGTAATTTCAACGAGGTATATTTGAGATCATGCGAGGGTGTTCACTCTACTACTGAGATAATTTAAGCTATCATATATAAAATATAAAGTATCAAATGTCAAATTTGAGTGAAGTGAGTCAGCCAAAAGTACTTTTTATTTAGAAAAAAGTATTGAGAAAAATGGAGGAAATACAATATTACTCCATGAAATAGACATTGAAAAAAAAAAATAAACATTATAAATTATATATTTTATAAGAAAAGCGATTATTATCGAAGAAAGCGACGACAACATATTCAAAGGTTTTTAAATTTGCAACGACCGAGCGCTATTTTACCAAATACAATTGCCAAACAAAAGTATTACGCAGCCTCTTAAATGACCACAATGAGCAAATTAATTCATAGAATAAGGGAAAAACATTAGATTATAAAGCATCAAGATAGGCCATGAGGAAGAAAAACTTAAGCATTTTGCTTCAAGAAATATAATCGCATCGATGTGTTTGTTTAGTCATGGAAGTCGTTAAATACGGTATTTTCAGAGCGGGTACATAATTTACTGGTTGAAACAAATTTTATAATTTCCTGTCACCGTGATTTGAATCATTTTCAGTTTATAATTTTATAATTCTTTTATAACTTTTTACATTTTTAAAACTTTTCCTAGTGCCCCGTTTATTTTGCGATAATATTTCTTGGAGTAGCCTTTGTATGGCGGAAGTCAATTAGACACCACTGACAATTCAATTGTAAGTAAACAAACCGGCTTTGGAAAATGTTAAATTTTTTTTACCACAGCCGTTTATTTTTATAGCAATTTCGCTTATATTTTATTTAAAACATTATAATTTATTGTTGAAACTATTAAACTCGCCTGAAAAACGACTCTCTATGGCAATAATTCCGTTTGATTCTGCAGCACAGCATAGCGCACTTCATTACCATAATTTTAGACTCTGGAATCTAGACTATCTCTCGATCTCTTGCACAAAAGAATATTTCACTATTGTTTCTCACTATTACAAAAGTATAAATCAATTTTAATTACGCTTACACTCACAAAATCATTAAAACAACACCAGAGTTGTTTTCGTAAATTCAAACAAATTCAGAAATGACAGAAATGTCGAACTGACAAAAACTAAACACCCAGTCCTCTTGTCATTTCCCTCCCGTGTCTACAACGGAAAGGCTTATCACAAGTGCACGAATTTTACACAGCATAGCCTATCCTTTTTGCTATTAATCTAAGGGAAAACACAGCTGTAAATAAATGGAGCTGTCAATGTAATGAAAATGGCATGCTGACTGCCGCTGGATGAGTGCGTTAATTAATTATCACATGATTTGCATGTAATTTCATCCAAATTACATCGTGATTTTGAAATTACGCCAACGTATGGGAAAGCACATGATTTCGAATGTGATTTCAGAAAATATCAAAAATTTTCAACGCGGCCATGAAATATAAATTTTCGCTCTTTATGCAGATTTTAATAGAAATTTTCCCCCACTAAATATTCCATTATATTTAAAACATTTCTAATGAGGGAAAATAAACTTTATTTCAAATTAATTATCTGTGAAAATATGAGGTAGTTAGGAAAACTAAGGAATACACAGAAAAATAGTCATAACTGCTGCTATTTATGTAAGCATATGACTAAATTTCGATTTTTTTTATTATCTTACCTAATTCAATTCAACTGTTAAATGGATGAAAATGACTTTGCGACAGATATTTCCAAGAATAATTTTCGAGGGTGAAGAAAGTTTAGAAATATATAATTTAGTCCAGTGAGTAGGGGTTTTTATTCTACAAAAGGTGGGCAGTTGTGATTTGTATATGTATGTATATTTTATACATACAGTTCAAGGCGATGATGAAAAATTCAAGTCTAGACCCCGTTGATGGGGGGGGGGGGGGGGGCGCCATCAAACCAAAAAGTGTTTTTTTTTTTCAATATAATTCCTACGACAATTACGTAAAAATATAAATTTGAAGTAGACTAAATTCCCTACATTTTTTATACAAACACTTTTTGTAAATCTGATGTGTAACGAATTACAGCGGTGAAAACGCAAACATACTTCCAAAAAAATGTGTAAATATAGTACCACTTATACAGGATGTTTCGTTCATGGTGGTCCATAGGACAGGAGGTAATAGTAGTTACCTAGTCAGACAAAAAATTATATGGTAAGGGGGAGGGTGGCATCTCAACCGTTTCGAAGTTACAGAGTGATTAAGAAAATTTGCTAGTCTATCACAAAATACCCTGTATTTTAAAAAGTACAGAGTGTAAGATCACTTACAGAGTTCATTGTATGCACGGTAGATACCGAAGAGCAAATCGTAGGAAGTTCGCTGAACAGAGTCGATACGCTCGATGTGGAGACCAGAACTGGCTAACGTCTTGAAGAAGAGATTTTACAAAGCAAGTGTACAAACGCAATGTTATGGTCGGATTCGAAAACTTTCGGGTAAAGCGTTTTATAATATATATATATATATATATATATATATATATATATATATATATATATATATATATATATATATATATACTCTTGTAGTTTGTACGGAAAATAAATTTCAATCTAAGATCACATTTGGTGATCCCATTTGTCGATATTGAGTACCAAAAGTTTGCTCCTTGCATCAATTGTAAAATTTTTTAAAGTCACTCTGTATCTGTTCGCACTCGTTAGTTGAGTGGAGCAATCGCTTTGAAGGTTTCCCGATGCTAGCATCGAAGTACACAACGTGAAGGGCTGCTCAGTAATGACTGTATTCTGTTGAAAGTCTCGCGCCCAGCTCAACATCTTTGCAATTCCAGTCTCCTCTCTAATTCTGGAGATTCCACTCCTCGGCGTTTTCTGTAGTCCCTTTGAGGTATCCTGGCCTATTACAATTCCCACACCGAAGAAAACTACATAGAAGAGTGTTCTATGATGATTGCATTCTGTTGCAAGTACATTCCCTTACTGAAATTTCTCTGACTTGTACTGCACTCCGAAGAGTTGTCTGACGGATTCATACGCTAAAGTATAGGCTAGTGCTTCTGCTGTTGACTTCGCTCCTGCTAGCCTTAGTTCTTATTGTAAATGTTGATCTGCAATAACGTCCATAAATCCGTCTGCTGCCATTGTATTAAGAAAATCCGTATTTATGCTAATTTATGAAATATACGTTGTTGCAGTGATTCGTCATGCTTATGAATCCTGTAGCGTAATAACAGGCGATATACATGCTGCACGAATATTGTCCATCAAATATTGAAGGTTTCATTCAGCCTGCCTCCTACGTTCAGAGCATTATCGTCTCCAAATCTGATTTAAAGTTGTCAAGCTGCTTCGTGGCATTTTGTTGTACTTACTTTGTGTTGAAGTTCCGACACTTCCTGCACGATTTCTTCAATTTCCAAATTTTTTTCAGAAAATGTGTTTGTTCCCCCAACTAGTTTTCTATTCATCCAAAGCTTTCTTTTGTTCGTCTAAATGAGTTTTCAGATATTTCTGTGCTCCTCAAAAGTATTCTTCATGTGCAGAGCTGAAAGCTCCAAATTACTCACTAAAGTACCCAAAAGCTGTTCCGTGTTCATCGCAGGCTCTTCTTCAGTTCAGATTATTGAAAAATGTCTTCGAAAATAAATGTTTTTCGATTCCTTCCTTCCATTTCCAAAGCTTGACTAAGTCGCCCGACTAGAATATTCTTTGCGCCTAATGTTTGTAATAACCGCATCCCCAGCTCCACTTTCAAATCCTGAACCCGAAGCAACTCCAGTTGGCGTCCCATTGCTGTAACTGACTTCCAGAACTTTAACGTAAAGCATAAAATTTCACACAGTCTCACAAAATTAATCACCTTTTGATTTAAGTCAAACGCAACCTCTCTTTTTCAAGAATTTATTTCACTTCTGATCCCTTAGTTCATTATTTAAAACAAAATATTTCAGATATTATTCACAAGATCTTCCTTTATTTAACTTTACTATTTACTTTTATAACATTCACAAACAATCATCAAATCAACTCTACTTTAGTTATCGCTGGTACTGTACTTCCACTTATCTCAATCCAAATAGTTTACTAATTCACTTCACTGTTGTCTCTTCCCCTCCTGGCGATGATAAGCGCTGTATTCGTACTTAGCAATTTGTGCTAGAATTTTCCCGAAAATTTTATTCTAGAAACATCAATTCTCCGAACCCAAGGTGTTTATGTCTGTACTTTGTAGATGTCGCTTCCCCTTGCCCTTTTCTGTGAGATGATTCTCCGAAAGTTGTTTATGTCCGTACTTAATTAGTCATTTAGTGCTAAGTGTATAGATGTCGTTTGTCCTTTTTCTATTGAAAGCAGCAATATTATTTATTTATCCTCGAGAAATCCTTCCCCAGAACAGAAATCTATTTATGTGTGCGCTGGTCCGATTCTCTAGAATGTCCTAATATATTCATATTGATACTTTTATATGCTAGCTATTTATTGATTCTAAATTAGCATCTATACAGGAAAACAGTCTTCCAGTAATTTTCAGTTTATTTCTTTACCTTCCCAAAGGTACATTTTTTATTTATTTTGGATTCAATGACAGCGGAGGAAGCCAGGACGGTCTTGTAATAACCGGATAGAAACCTTCTCCCCAAGACCTTTCAATCTTCTTAATGAAAGGCATCGGGTCTAGGTTAGGTAAGATTTTGCAGCTCATGCGCAGTTGGGTGTGCAGACATAAAGGAATCTAGCTTGTTTCGGGTAAAGCCGGACAGACACAAAGAAGGTGTTCGCTTGTCTTAGGCTCTTCTTGCAGGAAGAACAGACACTCAGGTCTGTCGACAGCTTCTATCCTTGTTGGATAAGCGTGAAGCGATCTGTGGCTGGTGCTCATGTCAACCACAGTTCTGTATAGTTTTCCTTTTTTAGCATTAAGAGAAAGTCAGAGAAATTCTTATTAGGCTCAGTACTCAGGCTCGTTCATCCTGCTTATGCTTCATAGCATTTGCCCAATTCAATGCACAATAGTACAGTCAACATCATGCCGCCTCACATACAGAACCGGGGAAGGCCCCCTCGATGTCCGAAATTGCTTCCAATATAATTATTATACGATCCACTCTCCATTAAAATGGAGAGCAGTCTTATTTGATCTGCCTCTTCGGTAAGAAGGAATAAGGAGAGGTCTGTGGGTCTGTTCGGGTCCATATATCATGTCGTACCAGGCTTTGGAACGAAGACAACTGTCAGCTTCCTCCATACCTCAGGCACATATCCAAAAGCGAATTTATAGTTTTGTCGATTCTCCTTAGGATAACATGAATATGGAAAGGCTCTGCATGTGGTACCACATAATTTTGGAGCAGGAAACAAATTGGTCCCCGTAAAGGAGCCATCTGGCCATCTCAGAAAACTCGACCTGGCCAACGGGTTGATCCTAAGAGCTTTGAGTAGTCGAGTTGCTTCGCATTATCCGTCAATCTCCTCGCAGAAATCTACAAAGTCCACTCTTTGTCATTTTCTGACAAACCTTTCGTAGTCACTCTGAGTATCGCGGTAGATCCACCAAGGCACTTCCATACCAGTCCTCCTGGCCTTATTGAAGAGCCTTCTGCAAACCATCCGGATTTTACTCAGACTACCGTTCCAACACGGCATAGGCTTCTTTCCTATGCCCGTGCGAATAGGACAGGAGACTTTGAAAGCCACAGTCACTGCCTACTAGATTTTCTACTGCCTTCTCCAATGCAGCAATATTCCTGATTCCTCCAATAGGAGAAACGATAGTGGAGCTAGTTTCTTGTGGTATCTCCTCCCATCAGTCCCATCAGGATTCTTGTATGGTCAGCACCCATACAGAATCCTATGTAGCGTTGATCAGAGAGAGACTCCTCTCGCAATACCCTCCAGCCGGAGAACAGATGAAAGTCGTCAAAGGACACAAATGTCACATCAATGACTTTTTGTCTTCGGCTAATAGCAATGAATGGTTGGTTGGTTGCCCTGATTCAACAGAACCAGGTCCGCTGAAGTTTTGAACTCCAGTAGCTGCTCACCCCGATGGTTAGTTTTAAGCTGCCTCAGACAATCTTATGAGCGTTGGCATACCACCAAACAGAATATCAAGCTGATTAGACCTCGCCTACCCTACCTCTCGCCTACCCTCAGTGGGTGGTGGAGTTGCAGTATCATACGGGATATATGCTCAGACAATATTCCTATTGACTCCATCCTTCTTGAAGGAAAGCTTGATCTATTTAGTGTCCCAATTATGCAGGGTACAGCGGTACATTTACTATATACCTTATTTAACTAGATAATAAAATGGTTTTAATTAAAAAGTAACCTTACCATTTTATGCTCAATAGCTATCTGTTATCTGAATAATAGTTGAATGTGTGTATGGCAAAATCTGCAAGCAGATTCATTCGATTTTATCGGACCATGGCACATTCAAATATGCAATTATTACTTAGCTGGGAGTTTTTGTTTGGAGAATCGTGTTAAGAAAGCTATAGAACTTTTATTACCGTTGGGAAAACAAGCAAGTGAAAGCGTAAGCTTTTTTATTGTGTTCATTTTGATAGTGATAATGTGCCTTACTTTTTAAATCTGTAATAAGCACAACACACTACAAAATTACCTCACAAACGTGAAATTTCCCTATGAATAATATAATAATAATAATACCACTAATTCCAATATAAAGTAACAAAAAGTTGTGCAGATAATCTCACGTGAACATATTTGTCTCCTTTTATATTAGTTCAGGACCATGTAAATATCATCTCATGGTGCCAATTTAATCTGTAAACTAATTTCGCATATCAGGAGCATATCATGTTATTTATATTACCAGGATCTGTCGTACTCACGCTCTGGGAATTGATGGAATATTTCTGCAATGCTTGTAAATGTATCTGTGTGTCGTTAATACCTATTCGCGTTCTTCCATCGATGACTACAAGTGTCTATCAGTAGCAGTAATTGTAAAATTTGAATTTGTCTGACCTAGAACTTTGGTATTTCGAATGTGGTTGTATATGCCAGGCTAGGTAATAGGTTCATCTTTGCATTAAATGTGTATTTCAGTTTCGGTTATTTACATTAAACGAGAATACCGCTTCCCAGAATTTGGAATTTCCATTTTGTATTGTTACCACCTTTCATGACGTTGTTGTTTCAGCTACTTCAACTTTCAAGTTAATTAACATATTCGCACGGGATAATTTTGCTGCGACTTTACCTGAAGAGTTTTCTTGCCATGTCTCTAATTTCCTCTTAAATCGATAAATTAAAGCTCAAAATAACTGTGGTATTAGCATAACCATAAACATGCCATTGTTCTGATAATTGCTATTTATGCCAATCAAATATTCTGATCCCATATATAAATAGAGCTACACCGACAGGATGCTTCCGGAAGAATGGAGATAAATATGTTATTATTATGACTTGGATGTGGGCTCCTGAGCAGGGTTCAGAATCATGATTGCAACGCAGGGGTACTAAATTAATATGAATCCAGTCACTCTAGGCCATAGCTTAAAGAATTTTAGGCACGTACGCTTCCTGCATTGGGTAATTATGAGCTTTGTTTTAAGCATGCTTATCCTGAAATTTTGGAAACGAAAATCTCGTAAAAAGATGTTTAAATTATACTCTATAATAACTTACCTGCTGGAGGAAATCGAAGGACAGACACAGTTGTGTGGATAAAGCCTATATAAAGATATTAGCAAACATTTTATTTCTCTTTTTTATTTCTGTTTTTTTTTTAAATTAATTTTTGACGCTTTAATATAACTTTAATATGTTGCCTGTGCGGACTTAATTGTATTACAAAAAAAACTAAAGAATTTCTTGTGCAAAAAATGTGGGATCTATTTCAGGAAGGTGGAGAAATAACCGTATATCTGAATATTTTTATATCTTTCGCATGCCACCATCCTATGTTTTTTCCACTTTCATCTGGAAGCCTATAGACCAAATCAGATTTTTCTACAAGAACAGTGCATTTCAAGAATTTTGAAACTCTTGAAACTTGATTTTAACCTTACCTTTATCGAAATACTTCTTGTTGACCTCATAGGCCTCCAGAATTCTTTTGGATATGTCCTCGTAAATTTTCTCTAGCTGGTTTAGGTATTTGGTCCTGTGTTCTAGACAGGCTGTTTCGATTGGATCATACAAGGTGTAATCTGATGCTGCAAACGTGTATTCGCGACCGAAATTTAAATAGTAGGGAGATTATCCGGTGACTGCATTGACTGCCGTACGCAAGGCGACTTGAACAGATCCCACTTCGTGGTCCCAACGTCTATGGTTAATAGTTACATATGGCCGGAGTGCGCTTTCGATTACCTTATTCCACCTCTCGGTGAAATTATTGCGTGGGGGATACAGACAGTTTAACCAGAATTTGTGGATATCATAGTCTGCGAGGAGCTTCCTGAATTCATGTGAATCGAGCTGTCGTACATTGTCAGTAATGACAATTTCCGGGACCCCATATTCCAATAAGATTCGGCTCTCGACTACTTCCTCAACCTTTCTAGCAGTTGCTTCGCGAATTGGGAACAAGCAAGGCATTTTAGTAAAACAATCTGAAACTACTAAGAGCCATCAATTGCCTTTAGTTAAGCGTGGAAGTGGCCCGATTAGGTCTATGGCAATCTTTTGTCAAGGACGTTTGGCTTCCTTGAAATTTCCCATTGGACCAAAAGGAGCTTTTGTGGTTGGCTTAGATTTCAGGCAGATTTCACAATTTTTAACATATTTGGTGATGACAATTAGTGTGAGATCTAGTCTCGAGCGTAAGGGAGGGTCCCGGTTTAGAAATGGATAACTTAGCTTTAATTTCAAATATAAATTTTATTGAATTCACTAGCCTAAATATCACAATTCAATTAATTCAAAATTCAACTCAACAATAATTTAATATCTATTAAAACTACTAATACTACTAAAATACAGTTAAAATTCAACAACAATAAAAACAATGACGACAATTCAAAAATTCAAATAAAAATTCAATATTAAAACCAAAATCCAGCAATAATAATCCAAATTGAATTTTCTCCCCAAAACGTTCCCCTTATTCCTGAAAAAGACGAGAAGAGAATTATTTTTAATTTATTGAAATTAAACTTCCACAAATAAAATATAGAGTAAAATTCTCTGAGGGCGTGAGCAACGATGTAGCAGAATTAAACTTCGGCTGCAACGTGCTGAAGCGTGTAAGCAGAATTATACTTCTGTTACAGTGAGCATTGAAACGCGTAGGCAGAATTATATTCCTACTACAACGTGCTGAGGCGTGTAAGCAGGATTACACTTCTCTTACAGCGAATTTCAAAACAATCAGCATTCCCGGCCAGTAATACTTTTCCGTGACTCTTTTTGTTTTGTTTTATATGCCGAAGTGAACTGAAAATGGTGAGTCATGACATTCATTCAAGACCTCAACACCTTTGGATGTTGGGACTACCAATTTCCATTTATTTTGATCAGATATCATGGACTCAAGAATCATATTTAAATACCACTCATCACACGCATGTGGATGGCAATCGATTAGGCTTACTTCTATTCTTGAAAGCGCGTCGGATACAATATTATTCTTACTTTTCACATACTTTTGCTCAAAGTCGAACTGTTGCATCCTTAGTATCCACCGAGCAAGACGACCAGCCATATTTTGTTGCCTGAAAAGTCACGTCAAGGGTGAAAGATCCGTAAGCATAAAAAATTTCTGGCCTTCAAGATATCCAACAAGCTTCTCAGTCACTGTATAGTTAAATTTAGCTCATCTTAGTTTACGATTGACATAAGCAATAGGATGCTGAGCATTATCATCGTTTTGTTGAAAAATCACCCCAGTTATAACATGGTTAGAAGCATCGCATTGGATGAAGAAAGTTTTTCAAAGTTGGGGGAGGCCAAAACCGGTGATTTAACTAACGCACTCTTTAATTCGATAAATGATGTATCTGCTTCAGGTGTCCATTTTAATGGCTGCCGCCTTTTACCCCCTTTGGTGAGTTCGTGTAAAGGTCCAGCTAGTTGTGCAAAATGTGGCACAAAACGCCGGTACCAAGAACTCAAACCAATAAAACGTTTCATATCCGTAAGTTTTTCGGGCGAGGAAAATCAGCCATTGTCTGAACTTTCTCCGGGACTGTTCGCAGTCCGTAAACATCAATGATAAACCCCAAATATTTTAAGCTACACCTAAAGAACTGTCATTTCTCCTTATTAATTGTAAGATTCGCCTCGAATAGACGGATTAATGTGTGGATATGGTCATCGAATGTTTCCGTCACAATTATGAGATCATCGAGGTACGTAAATATCTTTTTCTCTGTTAAACCGAACATTCTGTCCATTAGACGCTGTTGGGTGGCAGGACTATTTGTGAGCCCAAATGGCATAACCACGAAGTGCCACAACACATGTCCAGGGACAAAGAAGGCTGTGTTTCCCTTAGCAGTTTCCATCAGCCGAATCTGCCAAAAAGCATTTTTAAAGGCGATTGTTGACAAGTACTTAGCTCTATTAAGCCCATTCATTATTTCTGTGATTCTCGGTAAAGGGTAGGCGCATTTCTTAGTTACGGCGTTTAGTTTTCGACTATCTATGCACATGCGGTCCTTATCATTTGATTTTTTAACAAGGACTGTCGGGGAACACCAAGGTATAACCGATGTTTCTATCACACCTAGTTATTTCATTCTTTCTAGCTCTCTAGCAAAACGACCGAGGAATGCAAGTGATACCTCATATACACGTTGAACTATGGGCTCTGCATCTCCTGTATCAATATCGTGTGCTATCAGATTAGTTCGGCCAAGGGAACGTCGTTCTAATCGGTGAAACAAGCGCAGGCAATTTTCAATAGCTTCTTTCTGCTGACAACTTGGTGCACAAATACCCGAGTTATTAGAGTGATTGTCTCCTGCTGGGAAATTGTAACATGCCAAGTGTGCATGTGATTGACGTCCCAACCTTAATTGGAAGGCACCCAGAAATCAACACCCGAAATTATACCTTGCTTCAGAGTTGGAACTGCTAGTACTCGTACAATTTTTAGCTCAAACTTGAACTCTATCGGGACGTTAAAGAACCCCATAATGAGATGTCGAGTGCAGTCTACCGTTTTAATTGTAGATTGCCGTTCAGTCATGAGTTTAAAACCTAACTATTTCAGAATTTCAATACCATATTCCCCTGCCACAGAGCCGTTGGCTCCAGAATCCAGAAGACTATTAATGGTGTGCCCGAGATTTTTTATGAAGAGGTATGGTCTCATATCGTTGACATCTTTCAAAATAATGGGTGTTCCTATTGTTGGCACTGTGGACCTCGATTTAACGGATCTGCGCCAGTCCACTCTTGAGTAGCCCCAATTTCGTTTTCCGAACCCAATGGATCTCTGCTGGAATACTCAAGATGTGAGTGGTCATCATATTGGACATCAATATTCAAAAGGACCGAGTCATGAACAGCGGCAGTCATCTCATCGCCCTTAGTTGTATGAGGAGGGCTGTGACTTGCTGTGAGGAGATGTGGCGACATGCAGTTTACATATACATACATGTTGCTGGTTTCTTGATGCGTAAGAAAACTTTTCCCTAGATCTGTTATCGACTGAATTTTTGTTATGTGGGTATTGTGGGTCTTTGCGCTTCCCTATAGTTGCGCGGAACAATTGCGTGGTTCGGTTGGGCTTAACTATAATTTAGGGAGTATCGAGGTTTTGGCAAGCCACTGTTTATGTCGTTATTACTCGTATTACGAAGTCTATTCCCTTGCTCTAGATTTTCATATCTACATTTAGATGCACCTTGGGAACTGGTAATATTTGTTCTGATCGAAGTTTACTGGTCACGCAGAGTACTATAGCCAGGATAGTTGGATGGATTATTGGACGTGCCCCCGTTGCTACCGTAACTGTTTCCCTTGACTTGTATTTCGCTTAATTCTACCTTCCGACAGGCTTCTTCAAGTGCATCGGTAGTTGCAAAATCCAGTAAGGAAATGGATCGAATATAGTTTGGTAATAAATTGTTTCTAATAATTCTGACCCTTTATCTTTCATTGGGTATCCGAGGTAGTCGGAAGAATTGGTCCTCCATGAAGGAAATGTATGGAACTATAGTTTCACTGCCCATTTGTCTACATTTACGAAGGAGCTCCAGCAGTTGATCAGTCTGCAAGAGGGGTTCGAAGTGCTGGAGGAATTGTGCTTGACAAAGTCTTCATAGGACGAAAATGCGTCACGTTTTCTTCGATATCATCGCAAAGCCGAGCCGTCCAACAGGTCGGATATGGATATCAATAGCTCAGGCTCACTTACTTGCCGGGACCTGGAATAGTCTGCAACCCTTTGCAAGAGAGCAGACGCCGAATCTTCATTATCTCCTGTAAACTTTAGACCATATTTAAATAACATCGGAGGTGGCTTAGAAAAAGAAAGGTTAGCTCAAGGAAGAGATGATTTAAAACATTCTTCATGCGGTAATTGACTTATATCGTGCTTCACTTTCAGATTAGGCTTAGGTGAGTTTGATAAGCCGTCACCATGAAATTTTTCTAAATTATGGTCTTGAAGTCTTTCTTCGAGATTGCCCTTGATCAGCCTTTGGCTCAAATTCGCCGAGGCTAAATTTGCTTTCCATGCCCTATTGGATACCCTCAATTTTTCGAGTTAAACTCACGGCCTTTTATATCAGCTGCCCTTTAAGGCTGACATGCGCATCTCATACTTAATGATTGTGTCTGCGCAGAGATCAGCAATTTGATCGTATGACATTTTCAGGGCGTTTAATCGGTACACTTGCTAAATAGCGACAAGTAATAACAGCAATTGATATCTTATACAAACCTATCTACTACCAGTAATTACAAAAATATAAGATGAGGGATGATGCATGTGTACATATGCACATACATATATACTATAAGATGATATTTACAAGAAGAGTGAATGATTCACAGCACTGAAAAATAATAAAATGCCGACTTCCAGGATGAGTGACGAAAACTGCAGATTTCCTTCCCATACGAGTCTTGGGCATACAAGAAGTTAGAAAATAGTACCAGAGCAGCACTAATTTTTCATGCGCACTGAATGTTTACAATATGGTAATGTTTGGAACTCCGCCCAACTGAATAGTGAAGTATAGGAAACAAAAACAATTTCGTTGATATCGTACAATATGCATATATGTGGGATTTTGTGGATGAGGCGTTTGAATAAAAACTCTCGGATGAAGTTCAGTCGCTTTATTTAATAACATTTCCTATTAAATCGGCGAATGCCGACTGGATATACTGATAATTATCGATAATCCAAATGGTGAAAAATCTTACTTCGCTGCGGCAGTGATTCAAATTCAAATTCAAATTCAAATTATGATAGACGTCTTTCCTTGGTGACAGCTGGAATCGGAGACCCGTGTCGTTCGCTCGAACTTGTCTCGTTCCCTCATTTTTGTTGTGGCATCTCTGTTGTGTTCATGGGGTTTGTGGATGTGACGGGCAGATGGGGTTGGTTATGTTTAGTTCCCACATCCGGCCGTCCTGAAAATTTTGCCTGGCCTCAGGCAATCGGCATTGGACATTCTCCTTGGGAATGCTCTCAGTACACGTCTGGGTATCGTCGTGGCTGAGTTCTTATGGTTGTTGTCATCTTGAGTTTGTGGGTCTTCTTCTGTGGAATCGTTACAGTTTTTCTTCTTCGAGTCACTCATCATTCATGGTAAGTATTCGTCTTCATCCTTCGCGTATTCGTCTACATCTTTAAGATATCGTCTTCGTCTTTAGGATTTTCGTCTTCATCTTTGGGATATTCGTCTTCATCTTTGGGGTATTCGTCTTCATCTTTGGGATATTCGACTTCATCTTTGGGATATTCGTCTTCATATTTAGGGTATTCGTCTTCATCTTTGGGATATTCATCTTCATCTTTGGGATATTCGTCTTCATTAAGGATGAACGCCTTGGGGAACAGAAGCAGGTTCTTCGTGAGTCGGATTCTGTATCGAATTCATCATTGGAGGATACCCATGGCTTCATGTAGTCGGCGCTTGTTGTTGTTGTTTTCGGGCCTTCATGTTGTCCTACCTTCTCGCTGTGTACCTGTCGTGTGCTGAGACTGCTTTTATTTTATATGGACCTGTATTACTTAAGGGCTTATCTTTCTTTTGGTGTTATCCAACTTCAGGGCTTCGCTGGCAATCTCCTTTTACTTCTGTCACCTACTCACTGCTCGTCTTATGTGGAAATTTTTGGTTTCGAGCAATAAATTTCGGAATAATTATATTACTTCAACTTTTGAGCTACTGCTCACTTGTGATGCTATTTTTCTTCAATTTACCAATTTGATGTGTCCGTTTTATCCATCCGATGAATCCATCCATAGAAAACTAGATCTATCCCGGTTGAGCCCCCAGTTTTGTGGGATTTTGTGGATGAGGCGTTTGAATAAAAACTCTCGGATGAAGTTCAGTCGCTTTATTTAATAACATTTACTATTAAATCGGCATAATGCCGACTGGATATACTGATAATTATCGATAATCCAAATGGTGAAAAATCTTACTTCGCTGCGGCAGTGAGTAGACGTCTTTCCTTGGTGACAGCTGGAATCGGAGACCCGTGTCGTTCGCTCGAACTTGTCTCGTTCCCTCATTTTTGTTGTGGCATCTCTGTTGTGTTCATGGGGTTTGTGGATGTGACGGGCAGATGGGGTTGGTTATGTTTAGTTCCCACATATATGTATACACATATATACTCTCTAGATATATATAGTTATGTTGCTACTAGGTACAATAGAATTTATATCCTGGGGATGTCAAGTGAATCCAAATTTACTAATTTAACCAAGGCGGATGATTGTAACTGAATTAAATTGTACACAAAAATTTAAAACTACAAAATTGACACACCCCCAAACAAACAGAGATTCATACTGTAATTTATTCGTTAATATCACTTCTTCACGGTTTCTCCAATATTCCAAAATAAAAACACTAACCTAAAGATATTTTTTTTGAGGAGAGATGGTAAGTAGGAGCTACCTTTAAATTTCTGAAATCGCCGAATTTAACGACACTTCTCACATATTGGCAAATTTTAGAATATTATTATTGTTTAAGTAATAAAAATTTTCGCACAACCAACCAGGCAATACTTATGGGATATATGATAATGTTTCAATTTCAATACACCTAATTACGAAGAGAATAATCACACAATAATCGAGCGTAAGTGTTCAACTGGAATTAAGTGTTTACATGTTTATAACTGATAAAACGTTTAAGACTTTCCCGAAAAATTACAAAATACACCTGTTCGGAACGAACGTGGACAGAATTTACTTGATTGTACCAATGCGCAAAAATTTCAGCTACCAAAAAAAACATTTAAGCTTAAACTTCAATCATGCAATTAACGTTTAACTTGCATATATAATAATGTTCAAGCTACTAAAACTGATACTGATCACTGATCACATTAATAACTAATATTAATTATAGCTGTAGCATATTCTTATCCGACAAGGCAAAGTGAAGACAAGTTATTATCGGTCATTGACAATAAGTAGGGTCATTCATGTTAGCTTTGACTTATTTTAATATATTTGAATCAACCCTACTGCTTTAATAGACGCTTTGTTGTGTTTAACCTAATTGGAAAAACCTAAAAACTTAAACAGAATTAACGAGCTATGTATAATGTAAACATGTACCTTCTGAGTGTAATTCCACAGATTCCAGCTTTAGCGTGCATTTATGCTATCCTTTTGAGTTCTGCTAACTGCTTAAATATATTTGGTACACGAAAGCTTATGCTACTATTACGGAGACATTAACATAACTTCTGTTAATTCAAGTAAATGGTTTAATCACTAGGCACAGAAATTCACTGATTACTCATTATTGAACGAAAATAAACGGTATTCATCGAAGAAGGAAGATGACTGATAGACTAATGAAATACTTTGCGCTAGGTTAGCAACTTTTCTGACAATATCGAAGTGGGTAATTGCATTTTTTTATCACAAATTGCATCAATCACAGGCCAAAAAATTATTTGTAACGAGATAGGCAAATGCATCATAAAAACAAGTTCTATGGGCAGATTTCGTACCAAAATTTGTTGCTGTTTTAACAATTATTATGTTTAATATTGATTATGTACTTAGATATTTTTTTTTTTTTCGGGAAGAATCCTGGTTGATCCCCCAAAACGTATGCTGAGTCTATGGTAGGTTGTTATTAAATTCAACTTACACTGTAACGTGTGCTGGAAGAAGTATAAAGAAAAATCCTTCCTTATGTTTACCTAATTAAATCATTATTGAAAATCGAAGATTGGCTTCATTCACAGTTGGCTGTGGGTTTTCCTACAAGTACCTAACACAGCCGTCCTGCTACCAAAAACTTTATTCAGCTAAATGTTAGTAATACGTTTTTACATCCTTATAATTCTTTAATAAATTTCTTTTATGGTTAGTATTTATATTTTTTTTTTTATTTTATTAACAATTTAAATAAATATATGTAAAATTATTTTTTTTTTTTTACTTATCGAGCCCAGATATCTGTTTATTCCTCTGTATTTGTCGTCCGCGTGCTTCAATTATATCTCCATAATCCTACGGCTCGTTTTTTCCAATTCTAGTTGACATCGATGTCCTTGGTCTTGTCTACTACATACTCTTTTAATTTTCTTCTCTTTGGTCGCCTTATATATTTTACTTTTAATTTTTTCTTTGTTTTTTGGTTTCTTCTCGATATTTTATCTTTTTTTCTTCTCTCCCCTGTCGACGGAACTTTTTATACTCTTCGTTACCAGTGGCGGATCCAGGGAGGGGGGGGGGGGTGTCATGGCTTATAAAGTTCAGTTAACACAAGAACTCAAGCCGGCCGATCTTCAACAACGTCGAGTCTGCTGATTGGGTCCTTGAAATCATGAAAATGATCCGGAATTCCATCGAAAACTCATCTTGAGTGATGAGGCCCATTTCCACCTCGATGGTTTCGTCAACAAGCAAAATTGTCGCATCTGGGACTCGGAAAACCCAAGAGTTATTGCTGAAAAGCCTCTCTATCCTCAACGTGTGACTGTTTGGTGCGGTTTATGGTCCGCGGGGTCATTGGACCTTACATTTTCGAAAATGAGGCTGGAGCAACAGTTACGGTGAATGGATTGCGCTATCGACCGATGATTAATGATTTTTTATGGCCGGAATTGGATGGTATTGATCTGGACAACGTTTACTTTCAACAAGACTGCGCTACATGCCATACAAGCAACGAAACCATTGATTTTTTACCGGAAAAGTTTCCGGACCGTGTTATCTCTCGAAGAGGTGATCACAATTGACCACCGAGATCTTGTGACTTAACACCTTGCGACTTCTTCCTTTGGGGCCACGTGAAAGAGAAGGTCTACGCCAACAGCTCAGCGTCGATTCAAGACCTCAAAGATGGAATTCGTGAGGCTATAGAGGACATAGGGCAGCCACTTTGCGATTTGGTTATGGAAAATTTCATGAAAAGGATATGGTCCTGTAGTCATTTGGCTGATGTTATTTTCCATTATTAACGGCATATCTTCCTCTTTATAACGAAATAAAGATTCGATCATTTATCTGAAAAAATGGCATTTTCCTTTGAATATCAAAATAACACCTCTTATTGGAAAACCCTTTATTTCACCTTAGGTCTCTTGTTGCAGTGATCAAATCCTATAACGTGATCACTGTGTCTAGGGCAAGCTTACACTCATCAGACAAAGTCGGAATATTCTCAAGAAATTCATGAGTTTTCGAGGGTGTTGTCGATGTCGGTTCGGAATAGAGACTACTGCATTAGCCTCGATTATATTCTGCTATTTGTTGTCAGTTGAGGACTTGTCCAGATTTGTCAGCTATCGACTCGACTTTACAAGAAGTTGTTTAGTTGCTTGGATGAAGTGCTCGGTTGGTGATGCGCCTTCTCTCAGCCAGCGTGATTGGTTATGCAGCACAAATTCCAAGCTATTTTTAGAAGTTTGTGGCTACGTTGGGAGAGAAGCTCGAGATACCTCGGCCGGCAAGCTAGATAAAGTTTCTGCTTCAAACTTCAATTGAAATTCGTTTGCATAAAGGATCGAATTTTAGCTGTTCAACATCCCACCATTGAATAAGGAATGGAAAGTTTTCCCTTTGAATCTCTTGCCAATCTTGCGAGAATACAATAAACTTATTGATGAACTGCTCTGAATTCAACAGATAGTTCTTGAGGATCCAGTACGTAGTTCTTGTCTCAACTAGAATACTGGTTGCCAGCACCATAAGGTGATCGAACGAATTATGGACTTTATGAGACCCTCAGTAATATGTGTAGAATTTACAACAAATTTTGAAATTATTTAGATTGTAATATTGATACAAGAACAAGAGCAATTAGAATCTTCTATTAATATTAAAATCTAAATAATTTGAAAATTTGTGGTAAATTCTACACATATTGCTAATTTTATTTGGTTCTTTGAAGGGGTTTTGGATTTTTGTTTCCTGATTTATTTCAAAATATTTTTTCTCAATTTTTCATTATGTAACATTTATATATAAGTCAGATTATATACTTATATATGTTCAGGATTGAACACCACTGTCCTGAAAGAAATAAAAAAGCAACCACAAAGGATCAAACATTAAAAAATTAAAAACTAGTCTTACCTAATTATACACATGCCTGGTTTATTGGACGAAACATAGACGAAGTATCAAAAAAAAAAAAAAAATACAAGAGCCTTCACTTTTTTAAATATAACACCAACTTCCGTTTACGTATTTTTGTTTTTAATTACGAAAATTAAACAAGACCTTGACACACTATTTCCTTTCCCGGTGTTGGTTATAAACACCTTTTTTATACCCTAGATCAATACTAAGTTTGTCATTCCTTTTGTAACACCTCGAAATAATGAGGGTAGAGCAAAATGGACACCCATTCATAATATTAAAAGTTACATATTTCGATTTTTGCATGTCCGTCCGTCCGTTAGCACGATAACTCGAGAACGCGTATACTTAGAGAGCTGAAATTTTGTATACGGGCATTAAAAAGTCAATAAAATTAAGTTCGAAAATGAGACAAATCGGGCAACTCCTTCGTGGGGTTGCTATATAAAAGTTTCGTTTTCCGCTATATATTTGGACACTGCCTGAGAACGCGTTGACGTAGAGAGCTGAAACTTCGTACATGATGTTTATACAGCAAATAAAATGTCAAAAATGGACTAAATCGGGCAACTCCTTCTTGGTGTTGCCATATAAAACTTTCGGTTTTTTACGTATACTTTGAAAACGATCAGTCCAAGAAATTTTTATTGTACTAAAAACTTTTGCAGAATACGAAATCCTATAAAATTGGTTATAATCATTTTTTCTGTGCGACAAACCGCTCTAGAAATATATACGAAAAACAACTTCAAAATCAATACTTGAATAGATCGGTGACCATACGAAATTTAATACGGGCATTCATCTAGGGTATCTATCATAAGAATTGGTCCTAGACCAATTCTAGCTTTTTTACTTGTTTACAATTTATTTTCACTTCGTTAGCCTAATCACCGAACCGACCTTCCTGTTTCATAAATTCCTCGTCCTCGTATCTTCCCTTATTTTTTATTACCTCACAATTGTATTTTATTTTAATTGCTCTACAAAAAACTCTCCACCGATTTTCTTTTTCTTTTTTTATCAAACGCGATATCCCCTTTTTTGTTTTTCACTTGAAACCGATATACTTTATCTTTTTGCCACCTTTTACCAAAAAAAAAATTAACTCGTTTCGTTGTAAAACTAGACTGCGCTCTTGATCACTTTCACCGCGATCAAGAGCCCTCGTTCAGACTAGAAATTGCATAGTTTGCATTTCTACCCTGAGAAAAATTTTCATTTATTCTGGACTTGATTAAGCAAGTCCAGAATATTTTTCGTTGGACGGTGGCTTGAATAAATGAAATTTGATGTTTTTATAAACATCAGCCACCGTCCCGTCGATTGAAATTGAGGCGCGCGTATATATGTAATGTATTTTCGCGGCGCGCACTTCTTATCGCGAAGGTTTTATTGTGACATGTATGTACGTAATTTTCTTCACTGATTAAATAGATAAGCCAACCATGTTTTAGGCATGAAATTTTATGGATGAAATCTTTTTATATATTTTATGTATTTTCAGACTTACTTTTAGGCCTGTTTCAGATATCCTTTTCAGGCATTTTTTAGATATATAACATCCGAGTCCATTTGGTGGTGGACTATAGCTTCTACCGGGAAGGTTGTAGTTTCCTAGCCTTGGACATTATCCCGTGGAATGCATTCGTGTTATGCTTTCCGGGGTTAGACTCAATTTTATAATTGAACTCGGAAAGTTTGTGTTGAAATCTCACCAGACGGGAAGTGTGATCCTTAGCACTGAAGACTCCCTTGAGTGGTTTGTGATCTGTATAGGCCGTAAACTCTCGGCCTTGCAGATAACACCTTAAATTTTTAGTCGCCCAAACTATAGCCAGTAACTCTTTCTCAATCGTGGAATAGCTACGTTCGGCTTTGTTCAGGGTACGGCTAGCGTAGGCAATGGGCTGGTCAATTCCTACCTGTCCTTGAGAGAGGACTGCTCCAAGAGCCTCGCTACAGGCGTCTGTGGTAAGGTTAAAGGGTTTTGAAAAATCGGGGTATGTTAGGAGTGGAGTGGAAATTAAAACATTTTTAATGCTTTCAAATGCCTGTTTGCATTTCTCAGTCCATTTAAACTTTACATCCATTCGGAGTAAGTTTGTTAGAGGACGTACTGTTTTTGAAAAATCGGGTATGAATTTTCTGTAGTAATTGGCAAGGCCTAAAAATGATTGCACTTGCCTTACTTGGTTAGAAAATTTGTGTCCTAGATACACTCCCTCGTCCCTGAGAAATTGACATTTCTCTGGTTGAAGTTTCAGGCTGTTTTCTCTTAACCTGTAAAAGACTTTGCGAAGCTTTTGTTTATGATCTTCCAGACTTTTTCCATAGACGACGATGTCATCTAGGTAGGCGAAGCATTCTAGGCCTTGTAGGCCAGTTAAGATGAAATTCATTAAACGCTGAAATGTAACCGGGGCTCCTTCGAGCCCGAACGACATGCGTTTGAATTCATAATGCCCGAAGTTGGTACTAAAAGCCGTTTTTGCTCGATCTTTCGGATCGACGAGTACCTGATAGTAGGTCTAGGGTAGTGAAGTATCGTGAATGGCCCAGTTGGTTGGTCATATCCTCAATCCGTGGTAGCGGGAAGGCATCGCCAATTTTTTTTCACACCAACATTAGTGGATTGCTAGAAAGTGGAAGTGCAGAGTCAGCCTATTGGAGACTTAACTAGATTAAACTAGAAATCATATTTTCGGGGTTACAAGTTTATTATTTATGGTTTTAAAATTGCCATTTCACTTGAGTTAAATAGAAAACTCTACGCGATAATCATTTGAAATCGTTTTGTAGTGCTCCTTCTGGGAAAACATTAGTAAGCATAGCTTAAATAACTGATCCAGGTTATAGTGGCCGTCGTAGCACTGCATAGCTCATAATTTAACTGTGTTTATGGATATAAAATTTGTTCTTGTTGCAATACCTATCGCATAGCTAACCATTAAGTCAATAATATAACAGCGCATTAATTAAAAATATTTTTGATTTCGATAAACCTTCGTTAAAGGATTGCGTTGAGTTTAGAGGGAGATAATATTAGGTATTAATAATTAAGATGGAGGTTAATCGGCTCAATCAAGATGAGCTTATATATGAGTTAACTATTCGTGGCCTTCTTGCTGAAAAAGTAGATGAGATGAGAGCTAGTTTACACTCTGCATTGAAAGCTGTAAAATTAGGACAAGTAATGCTTACGCAGCCATACCCGTTCAAATGTGAAGAAGATATTGAGGCTTTAGAAAGTAAATTAGAAGAAATTAATAGTCTGATTGAAATATTTAAGGGTGAGACGTCTTCGGCAGAATACAAATAGACAACGACAAAGTTGCAGTGGGCTTTCTCAAGGTTAGGCAGGTGTCGAGCAACGAGCGAGGTAGAGAGGAAAGAGAAAAGCCGTATTAAAGGGGCATTAGTTTTAGCATTAGGGTCTCTGCAGGAAAAGGCAGAAGATACTGAATCTGAAAGTGACGACTTAGTAGAAGCGGAGGAGTCTATGTTGTCAACAACAGTTTTAGCGATCCCTCGCACTAGAGTTCCACTATATAAGTGGGGAGGGAAAGATCAATCTGTGAATTTGAACTAGTGATAGAACTAAGCGAAGCCAAGGGTGTTAATAAAGTACAGCTTTTTGCTCTGCCCTTCAGTTGTTTACTGGCAAAGCACTTATCTCGTATATTGCCAATAAACACCCACTAAAATCGTGAGTCGACCTAGTTCAAAAGCTGAAGAAGGAATATTTGTTCGCAGATTACGATGATAGATTAATAGAGGAAATTAAACGGCGAAACCCAAGGCAAGGACGAAAGCATTGGTACCTATGTTGCCCCAATGAACAATCTTTTGGCGAGACTTAGTACACCTTTGTAGGAAGTGCAATTGATAAATATACTACAACGTAATGTAAGTCCCTTCTACCAAGCACAGCTAGGGTTAACAGAAGTTAAGACGTTGCAAGAGCTAGTAGATTTGGGTAGAAGGTTGGAATTGGTCCGAATTTGAGTGGAAAATTTTACACCACCACCAAATAAACGTAATGCTCATTTATTAGAACCAGAAATCGCTTATGCGTACATTGATACTAATTCAGTCGCTACAGTAACTTCTAATCGTCCTATCCACGTTGCCAGTAGTCGCCCTAAATGCTTCAAATATGGCCGTGAAGGACATATAGTCAGATTTTGCAGAGTTGTTGTGCGTAACAATACTGCTGAGAGCTCGGGACGCACTAATTGCGGCAGATGTCAAAACTTTACACGTCACAATAGAACTTCAACCTCGCAAGCGCATTCCGGATCGGGAAACGACGGAGGAGTCCAACGTTAGGTGGCAATTTGAACTCCAGTACGTCCCCAAAAGCCCCTACCCCTAGAAATGGAAAGATTGGAGGCGCTTTAACAGTTTTACTGGATTATGTCTTCGCTAGTAAATAAAACGATATTCGTCCATATTTAGCGAGACGTGTGTATGATGTAGTGTTTATTGGGCTTCTAGATTCAGGAGCTTCGCGCACGATAATCGGTGGTCCAGGACGGAATTTGCTGCAACGGATGGGACTTAGGCCTAGAAAGACTAGGCTCTAAAAAGTTACACTAGATAATGGGGGCAATGTGGAGATAGTAGGAGAAATCGATATTCCAATCGAGTTAGAGGGACGTTTGAGAACTTGTACAGCATTAATCGTACTTGATATACCTCATCAGATCATTTTAGGTGCAGACTTTTGGCGGACTATGGGAATAGCAGCTAACTTGTCAAATAATTCATGGACATTTTCGGAAAACATTTTTATAATCAGTTAGCATTCTGAACTTACCACCCGAAGAGCAAAGAGAGCTGGAAAATATTATCCGGGAAGCAAAAAAGAAAATGGCGCAGGGGTTAGGTTGCACTACAGATGTTGAACATATTATTCATACGATTCGGATCCCATAAAACAACGATACTATCCTGCCTCACCGGTTATACAGAAAGCTATAACGAGGAACTAGACAAAATGTTAAATGAGGGAATAGTGGAGCCTTCAAAGAGTGCATGGTCGTCACCAGTGGTAATGGTAGGAAAGAAAGATGGAACGTACCGATGCTGTGTTGACTTCAGGAAACTGAATAAAGTAACAAAAAAAGATGCATATCCGTTACCTTATGTTTCTACTACCTTGGATAAACTGCGAGATGCCAAATATATGTTCTCCTTAGACATCAAGTCCGCGTTCTCGGAAGTCCCAATGGCGGAAAGCTCCAAACTATATACTGCTTTCGGGTTAACGAATTCTCCTGCTACATCGCAGAGATTAATTGATAGAGTCTTATCAGGAAATCTTAGACGATGTAATCATCATCTTGGATAAACTGTACAGAGCAGGCTTAATTATCAATTATGAAAAGTGTGAATTTTACAGAAAAGAGTTGCGATATTTAGGATACTTGATTTGCGAAAATCTGTTACAAGTAGATCCAGAGAAGGTGAAATGTATCCTCGATATGCCTCACCCAAAAACCGTCTCGGAAATTCGTAGGTTCATAGGAATTGTGTCGTGGTACCGCCATTTCGTAGAAAGTTTTCAACCCTAATTTCACCCATAACCAACTTCCTTAAGAGGAATAGAAAATTTCAATGGTCAGATGAGTGTGAGGAAGCTTTCCGTCCTGATTTTAGTCTACCATTTATAGTCCACACTGGTGCATCTGGGTATGTTATTGGGGCTGTTCTGACGCAGAATATTAACAATAAAGAAAAGGTTGTGTCATAACTGAGTAGATCTCTTAATAGATGCGAGAGGAACTACTCCACAACTGAGCGCGAAAGTTTAGCGGTCATTTGGGCAGTTGAGAAGCTACGCCTTACCTGGAAGGTTCAAAATTCACAGTGTCACAGATCACGCATCACTAGTCTGGTTGCATAATTTAAGGGATCCTAACGGAAGACTTGAAACATGGGATTTCCGTATGCAACAGCATAACTTTGATGTCATACACAGGAAAGGGAAAGAACATTTGCTTCCGGATATACTTTCGAGATCAGTACCAACAATAAACTGTATAACCGAACAGCATCCCAAAAATATAGGTGGTATGAAGAAATGAAATTTAAAATTGAGAAGAGTCCTACACAATATCCGGACTAGAAACTTGTAAATAATTCTCTGCTTAAACACTGTCGTCCGAGATATCCTGCTTTATCTTGTAATGATGATTATTGGAAACAGGTTGTACGAAAATTTCAAATGAAGTATATTCTACACAAGTCCCGACGTCGGGACATTGTGGAACACAAAAGACATATGCACGAATATGTCAGAAATGTTATTGCCCAAAGATGAAGGCGGATGTCGCCTCATATATTCGGAGATGTCATGTTTGCCAAACAACTAAGCCTGTACTGAAGAAGCCAGCGGGATTGATGGCCACTCGCAAGATTGCGGATAAGCCCTGGGAGACGATTAGTGTCGACCTTATTGGCCCTTTATCCCGATCCAGGCACGGTTACGAGTATATTCTCACTGTTGTTGACCAATTTACAAAATTCCCTATGTTATTCCTATTCGAACAGCAACTGCAAGTTCTATTTCACTAGCATTATAGAATTCAGTTCTCTTGTTATTCGATGTACCAAGCACGATTATTTGCGATAACGGCCCGCAATTTAAAAGCCGCGAGTTCCAAGAACTTTGCGAAGAGTACGAAATCGACTTAAAATATACAGCACTTTATCATCCACAGGCTAATCCTGCGGAAAGAACCAATCAAGTAAAAAAAACAATGCTCCGAGCACATGTAGTGGAAAACCATCGACTGTGGGATTCGTATTTAGCAAAAGTAGCTTGCGCTATCCTAACTTCTGCTCAGGAGTCAACCAAACTCACTCCGTACTTTCAACAAAAACTCTGGAGTTTTCCGAGCCCCAGATGCGACAATTTTGCTTGTTGACGAAGCCATCGAGGTGGAAATGGGCCTCATCACTCAAGATGAGTTTTCGATGGAATTCCGGATCATTTTCATGCATTTCAAGGACCCAATCAGCAAAGACTCGACGTTTTTGATGATCGGCCGGCTTGAGTTCTTCTGTTAACTGAACTTTATATGCCTTAAGACCCAAATCTTTATGCAAAATACGGTGTAATGACGTTTGTGGAATGCCTAATTCCAAAGAACGACGAGGAATGGACAAACCTGGGTTTTCTTCAACACTTTCGGCTACAGCAGCAATATTCTCGGCTGTTCTTGAGCGACGTGCACGGGTTTTATTCTTCACATCACTAACTTGTCCCGACAGCTCGAATTTTTCTACCAATTTCTGTATTGCGGTCCGACAAGGTGCTTCACGACGACGCAAAAATGTTCGAGTTTTACGAACCATCTCTGCCAGATTTTCACCATTTTTATAGTGAATTTTAATAATTTTAATGCGTTGTCATCGTTATTAATGGCGTAGTTTCTACTTGTCAAATGTCAAAAAATGACAGCTCCAAAAGTGACATCTACCGAAATAGCGGGCTAATTAAAATAACACCTCTTATTGGAAAACCCTTTATCATAAAGAATTAGGTAGTCAGGAAGTGTATAATGCGGAAGACCGCTCGAAGGCACTAGAAGCTGTGTGGAAAGACGTAAGAGAAAGGTTATCAAAAGTATCAGAAAAGAATAAGAATACTTACCAAGGTTATAAAAATTGTATCTCCATGGACTTATGAGCTTGGCGATGATAAAGGTAAGTGCCGTGGAATATGGCATACCAAGGATTTAAATCCATACCAACTAGGAGCCGAAGGCGATATATATATATCTGCTATTTTGATTTACACGAATTTAATATAGTAGCTTACAATAGTTGTCTCTAAAATAGAAAGTAAAGAATATAAGTGTATGTAATGGTGGGGAAACGAGCGAGAGAACGCTATCCTTCTTAATAGAAAGCGGATCGTGAATATTAACAGGATTTGTAAAAACAAAACAAAATATCATAATACAGAACAGTGAAAATAGTTTTGATAGCTTTGTACTACATCACCAGCCTAAAAGCGATTTCTTGTTTTATGAGATTTCAGGATAATCTCCCGGAGGAAAGGAGGTGTGTTATGTGTCCAAAGTCATGTGGTGTTGGTTTGTAAGAATTGTGCGTCTTTATCTAAGCTAGTGATACTGCTGAAATTTTATTTATGATTTTAGTACCGTATTTGGGAGACGGACGAGAAGCATACTAGATACGTGACCTGGGAGTTGTACCACTTCTTACTTTCTTATACAAGTTCTATCGGACGAGTATTATGGCCTAGGATGTTCTTGTCAAGTAGAAATCATACGCAGATCAAACGTAAATGCGTAGGTTTTACGTTTAAAA
The DNA here is from genome assembly GCA_963924295.1 of Dioctria rufipes. Lineage (NCBI taxonomy): Eukaryota > Metazoa > Arthropoda > Insecta > Diptera > Asilidae > Dioctria > Dioctria rufipes. The sequence continues at coordinate 88,788,823 of OZ002742.1, forward strand.
GCTTCAAACCGATCAAGCTCTGAATAAAACTTGAGTCGAGCCTCGTAATTGTGGAGCAGTAAAAAAAAAAACTAAGGGGAAAATTGTATTGGTATACCTCCGAGTTCCTGACACGCAATAAGAAACAATAATAATGTTAATGCACCTTTAATATAAAACTTAGATTAGATATCTTGCGCTATCCTAACTTCTGCTCAGGAGTCAACCAAACTCACTCCGTACTTTCAACAATAACTCTTGAGTTTTTCGAGCCCCAGATGCGACAATTTTTCTTATTGACGAAGCCATCGAGGTGGAAATGGGCCTCATCACTCAAGATGAGTTTTCGATGGAATTCCGGATCATTTTCATGCATTTCAAGGACCCAATCAACAAAGACTCGACGTTGTTGATGATCGGCCGGCTTGAGTTCTTCTGTTAACTGAACTTTATAAGCCTTAAGACCCAAATCTTTATGCAAAATACGGTGTAATGACGTTTGTGGAATGCCTAATTCCAAAGAACGACGAGGAATGGACAAACCTGGGTTTTCTTCAACACTTTCGGCTACAGCAGCAATATTCTCGGCTGTTCTTGAGCGACGTGCACGGGTTTTATTCTTCACATCACTAACTTGTCCCGACAGCTCGAATTTTTCTACCAATTTCTGTATTGCGGTCCGACGAGGTGCTTCACGACGACCCAAAAATGTTCGAGTTTTACGAACCGTCTCTGCCACATTTTAACCATTTTTATAGTGAATTTTAATAATTTCAATGCGTTGTTGAATCGTGTGTCGTTCCATTTTTATTAATGGCGTAGTTTCTACTTGTCAAATGTCAAAAAATGACAGCTCCAAAAGTGACATCTACCGAAATAGCGGGCTAATTAAAATAACACCTCTTATTGGAAAACCCTTTATCATGAAGAATTAGGTAGTCAGGAAGTGTATAATGCGGAAGACCGCTCGAAGGCACTAGAAGCTGTGTGGAAAGACGTAAGAGAAAGGTTATCAAAAGTATCAGAAAAGAATAAGAATACTTACCAAGGTTATAAAAATTGTATCTCCATGGACTTATGAGCTTGGCGATGATAAAGGTAAGAGCCGTGGAATATGGCATACCAAGGATTTAAATCCATACCAACTAGGAGCCGAAGGCGATATATATATATCTGCTATTTTGATTTACACGAATTTAATATAGTAGCTTACAATAGTTGTCTCTAAAATAGAAAGTTAAGAATATAAGTGTATGTAATGGCGGGGAAACGAGCGAGAGAACGCTATCCTTCTTAATAGAAAGCGGATCGTGAATATTAACAGGATTTGTAAAAACAAAAGAAAATATCATAATACAGAACAGTGAAAATAGTTTTGATAGCTTTGTACTACATCACCAGCCTAAAAGCGATTTCTTGTTTTATGAGATTTCAGGATAATCTCCCGGAGGAAAGGAGGTGTGTTATGTGTCCAAAGTCATGTGGTGTTGGTTTGTAAGAATTGTGCGTCTTTATCTAAGCTAGTGATACTGCTGAAATTTTATTTATGATTTTAGTACCGTATTTGGGAGACGGACGAGAAGCATACTAGATACGTGACCTGGGAGTTGTACCACTTCTTACTTTCTTATACAAGTTCTATCGGACGAGTATTATGGCCTAGGATGTTCTTGTCAAGTAGAAATCATACGCACATCAAACGTAAATGCGTAGGTTTTACGTTTAAAAACTTCAAACCGATCAAGCTCTGAATTAAACTTGAGTCGAGCCTCGTAATTGTGGAGCAGTAAAAAAAAAACTAAGGGGAAAATTGTATTGGTATACCTCCGAGTTCCTGACACGCAATAAGAAACAATAATAATATTAATGCATCTTTAATATAAAAATTAGATTAGATCGAATTTTGTTAAACTTAGTTAGCTCATAAAAAGAAAAGTTAGTTTTCCGCCGATATACTTTACCTATAATTTCATTTATCTTGTATCTTAAAAATTAGAACTTGAATAGTATCAAAAGTGTCGAAAATAGTAATTTTGCGTCTCTAGTTGTTTTCTTTTCGTTTAACAATACGTTTTTAAATGCCTAATGTAAAATTGTGAAATAATATTCATTTTTTTTTTGTGTAATTTCATACACTTGGGATTATGTACATCTTTACTTCTATATTAGTGTTCCCCGAGCCATCTAGTCACCGTCGCAAGTGAGCTAATTAAAATCTTCAATAGCATACAAACCTTCCTTCTACGAAATCGTTCAACATATTTTTTTTGCGAAATTGTTGACAAATTAAAAGTACTAGTTACACACCTCTTCAACAGCTGGAATAATAAGTAAACCAAAAAAAAAAAGAAATTTACTAAAATTGAAACAACAAAACTAAACAATGACAACTTCGCCTTAATTATTCATGAGGTGCCATATTTTGTTTTAGACCTTATCTCCGGAAATATTGAAAGCACTCTCTTAGGCGGATGTGCTAAAAACAAAAAAAAACAAAAATGGAGATTACAGGCAGAGAAGTGAAGTGCACCGCCGCTTCCTTCTTAAGTGAAGTCACCCAGTGAGGACGTAGTGTCGAAATTTTACAAGAAAACAAAAGAAAATTTATTAAGCTATTAAAAGAAAGTTATTTCAAAAAAGAGAGAGAAACGAACCAATTAGTCAACAGCAAAAAAAAAGGAGAAGTGGATAGGACTCAAATTTTACGGAAGAACAGGAGATAAATTAGCTCCAGAAACAAATATCGTAGAAGGAGGAGTTTTCGATCCTAAACGGAGTTCGAAGAAGTTAAGTATACTTTCATAATAACTGAATTAATCATTGTCTAAAACATGTACTTGTTGATCGTGGCTCGATGGTGACGGTGATTTAGATATAATGTTAGGTTACCCATATGTACTATTTATCTCGGATAATTATGTTGTTTTCTAAATTAAATTTCGTTGTCGTAATTTATTTTATAGGTTTCGTGATCTATCCTGCCTCTGGTTAAAGATCACGTAGCGCCCATTCTTTCTTTGTGTTACAGTGTAGCAACGTCCACATAAACCTACGCCCATCTCCTGAGCTAGATATTTCGTGCCCTGGGAGTACGTAACAAATATTGCTTATAATTTCGGATATACTGTTGTTCACAAATGTCTTAAAATTATTAGGATGGCGACGTAACCATGATAAAAGAAATGTCGAGTCCGTCCAAGCAAAAATAGGGACATTGGCGGACTGGACAGATCGCTGGAAGCTTGTCAATAGCTTGGACAATAAGAAGGCCCCACAAAGTTCCAATTTAGGTAGAGTGATTGATTTCATGAGTGCGACCTTTGTTATGGCACTAACTAAATGCACACTTAATTTAGTATTAATTGGAGAGCGAATACATGCAGCAGCCTCGTAAGTGCGCTCTCATGCATCGCAAAACCCATGGAGTTGTACGATGCATTCTCTCTCTGTACCTACAAATTGAGGAACAGAAATATTTTTCAATGTTGACAATAGGTGTAAGTTCTCCACCCAATTTTGTGCAATATCTTCCGAAACTGGCTCATTCCAATCTACCCCTCTTTGCCATAGCGACTGAAGTAAAATTTTAGATATAACTGTAATTGGGGCTAGCCAACCAAGATGATCATAGATGCGTGCAAGAGTTGAAAGAACCTTCCTTTTTGTATATGAAGCTGAAGTATGTTCTACTTGAAGATCGTACGAAAAACAGCCGTTTAAAGCTGGCTTCCCACGACGCGTGGTTTCACACGCCGCGCCGCGCTAGCACAAGCCAACGCGCCATGGGAAGGGTCCGGCTCGAGGTGGCGCGAGCTCGCCTGTGCTGGCGCGCCCGATCCATTTCGAGTCGGTAACTTCAAAGGCGCGGCGCGTGCGTGCGCGAGGTGGCTCGAGTCGGCGCGCGACATTTACTCTTCATTTCGGAGGCACCGCGCCGCAAATCAACTCGAGCCAACACGCGCCGTGGGAAGTGTATAGGCGCGGCGCGGGCTGACGAGAGCTCGTAGCAGGCTTCCCACGGCCTGTGATTTCACGGGCCGCGCCGCGCGAGCACGAGCTGGCTTGGATCGTGAAACCACGCGCCGTTTGAAGCCACCTTAAGGGTTTCCAAACTACACCGAGGGTTTTTATTTTACTCTCTTTATCAAACAATAATGAAAGTGAAGATAAACGCTTGGATTCGGGAATATCGGTCAACACTCTTTCGTCGTTTAACGCCCATTTGCGAAATTCAAATTTACCTCGTTTTAGTATCTCATCAATTTGGTTGCGAGCTTCAATTGCCTCGGATATCGTAATGGCACCTGACAGAACATCATCAACGTAAAGATCTTTTGAGAGGATACTGGTGAACTGTTGTACAGTGGTGGAATTTCCAAATTGAACTGGTTGTTGTTCATATCTATGATATGATAGATGATGATTGATCGAGACAACAAAATGTATATGCTGCAGTTCAACAGTTCTTTATTAATATTGAATTTACAGCTGATAGGTTTCCAGCTGACCTTATGTTTTTGATCGGGTTACTTAAAATGACGGATTTTTTTTGGAAAGGTTATTTTCAGGAATACACCGATCGTTTGTTGAAAAAATATTTTAATTTTCTAAAAACATTGCTCGACGTTTCGGGTCCAAGTGCGGCCCTTCTTCAGGAGCTCTATACATATATTCACATGAGTTAATTTTTTAAAATTTTAAATATAAATATTTTAAATACCTTATTTTTGTCTACGGCGCGTATAAATAGTTCTTAAAAATAAATAACACTTAAGCAACATCGAAAATAAATTACAGTAAAAGGAAAGTACATTGTTAAAATGTGATGTCTTGTGCTTCGCTGAAAATTAGACTGACAGCTGACGTCCTGAAAACAAGAAAATCTGAATGCTCAATTTTCTGAACTTTACCCAATTTCGTTGTTCCTCTTATAGAATAGAAATTGTGTACGTTCATAAATTCGAGCTTTGTTGATGACGACTCAGTGGTCACCTGTAATGAAACGATGAGTTGACCTTTTAACGTTTACGCACTAGTGCAACTTCCTATAAGTTACTGCTAGTGTAAACGTCTCTTGTGAAATAGCAACTCAAACACACTGAATCTGCAGCGTGTGGACTATACCAATGAGATTTAAATAATCCACCTAAAAACTGCCACGTCTGGGCGAAGCGTGTGGTCTATAACAACGAGATTGAAATGATCCACCTCAAAACTGCCACGTCTGGGCGATGCGTGTGGCTTCCAATAAGCTCTCACGATACCAATGCCTACTGTCTAGTGTCAAACAACGTAGAAACCTAAAATGAAAACGATGGCCGAGCACAATCACACTTAGATGGCGGTAGTGTAGCGGTAAATGAAAGAATCATTCGGTTATTCATTCATTTCGATTTATTGAGCTAAACTTCTTTCTATTATTGCAATTAAACTAGTAAAAAAAATAACTTCATAAAATTTAACCTAATTGCAATTCAATTTAACTACTATATATTTTTTCCAATTCTACTCAAACTTCTTAACTAGACTTATATTACTATTTAAAATTCCTTTTTTATATTTTATAACTTAATTAACTCTGAAAATAAAAATTATTGTTAACTGTCAATCGTGAATCAATTCTCATGTGGTGTAAAGGTGACCCGTGTGGGCACAGTTTTATACCTTGATAAATTGATTAATTGACGAAAAATTTATGAACAAACAACTGAAAACTCAAGAAAATATATTCAATAAATTTTTAGTATTTGGTGATATTATTTTGTGTAATATGTCCAATACAAATTGGCATGCAATCTTACACTTTAATACCCGTCACCTAACCAAAGATTTATATGAAAGCAAAAGAAATACCTTGAATTCACTAATATCAAATAAAATCACGTCAAGATTGACAAACTCCCGAATTCCACTAGAACACAAATTCTTTTCAAACAAAAGCAAAAAAAAGGAAAATAAACGAAAAAATGACAGAACTACTTTAATTTTGAAGAACAACGAAAAACTGACTTTAAATGCAAATGAAAAATAAATGATGAAACCAAAAAAAAAACTCTAAGTGAAATTACTAATGAAAAAAGATAAAATAAAATATAAGTTTAAAATGGCACTGATGAGGAAAATTGCTAACTTGAGAATACTATGACTGACTAGCATATGTATACTCTTTGACAATTTGTTGAAAATAGAAGACAGAATGAACAAATGGCCTCCTTTTTATAGAAAATTTCGTTCCATTTTCGCTGTCTATAAAGTGAAATATTCGAAATTTTCACTGAAAATGACAAAAGGTTGAATTTTTCTTGTTGTCAATCGATAGCAAATTTAATGATCTAAATTTTGATACCTTTGTCGTAAAAATTGATTGTCAATTTGATGATTTTAATCAATTTGTATAATTTTTGGAACATTTGCTATAAAAATGTCAATTCGTTACGTTTCATTTCAATGTAGTAGATTTTCCTGTCATTTGTAATAATTTTTTGTCTTCTTCCCATTGTGAGTCTCTTTCGCACTCATTGTGGGATATGTAGTTATAAAAAATCGCGAATATCGCGTTTCCCGTGAAAAATATCGCGCAACGAACGTCGCCATCGAGATCGCGGTTCGATTTTACCCGGTCTTGATATGTCAAACGTCGCGGTGACATAAAGTTTGAGCTGTTTGGCACAATCGCGCGCGGGTGCTAAACAAAGTTTTGTTGTGTATTTTTTAAAGTGTTTTTTAGTGCTTTTCAGGTAACAACATCATTATCAGGGATAACTTTACCTCAGGTAAGCATATTATGCATTTATTGTATTTATTTAGCGTGTAATTTATGATTTTTGTAAATTTGTGGCAAATGTCAGGTGAGTGCTTTCGTGGCATTTTTCACCTTGTTTGTCCACAAATATTTATCATAATCATAATAATTATGTATCTAAAGGTGTAATTGAATGTTTTATGGTGGCTTGACTACATAAAACATGAAATTACATATGTTTTTTTACACAATTCCTCAACTCCATGGAATTGTTGTTGTAATAGGCATATGTATACATGGTCATGATTTGACTTTGTGTACCTATGGCCTTTTTCCTTAATTACTTAACAAATAAAACATAATTGATTTGAACTAATTCATTTTCTTTATTTCATTTCAGATCTTCGTGGGAACCCTGTTCTACCTGTGAATACTCCAGGTAGAGGTAATTTTTTATGTATATTTGTTTTTTAACTTTTTATTGATTGTACCTTTTTCTTTTAGGTTCGCTGAACATTCTCCCTCCCGTTGAACGGTCCTGTTCAACAACCTCTTCTTAATCTTCTGGATGCCTCGTTTACGGTAGTGGTGAAGCAATAGTGTACCATCAGCGCGAACACGTAACACTACCTGATAGCGATCTGGTAGGTTTAGTGTTCGTTCCCTGTTTCGCCTCGTTTGGATATCCTTGAAGTTTGTCCGTTTGACAACTTCGCTCGGGAGAAATATAGTGATGTTTTCACGGGTTATGAACTTCTGGAATGAGTTTTCCAACCTCAATTTAGCTTCGTTCATTGTAGTTGTGGGTAGAAGGCGTTCCAAGTTATCCACTTGACCACCATTGGCGATGATTTTCTCCTTCACTATCGGATTTGTCTGCGGCGTATCCATCAGGAACAAATCGTGGGCGTTGGATGTTGATGCCTCTGCTTTGGATGCTGCTGATGTACAAGCCTTTGATGTAGATGCTTCTGCTGTAGATTCTCCTGATGCAGATGCCTGCTCTACATCTGGCTCCTTCGTCTGATCTATTAATTTTGACCATAGCTCCTCGAATTCGCTGGCGTCAAATGGTGCATCAATGGGGTCATCTGGCAGCAGGAAATTCATGTTGATATCATCATAGATATCCAGGATATCCTCGTCTATGTCGTACTTTTTTGACATCTGTAAAATAAAATAATAAGTAATTTGTCTAATCAACTGGGACATTCACAAACAGATAACAAATGTGACGACACATATTCATTATTGTTATCTAATTGGTACACGACACACTTTGTTAATAGGTCTTGTGAAGATACTTCTCTGGGTTTTTATTTGCACCACTCGGACTAGACCATCGGATCCGGGGTAAATCTCATTAATGATCCCTAATGGCCACAGTGTTGGTGGTGTATTTTCACATCGCAGTAACACGATATCTCCTTTTTGCAGATTAGGATGTTGAGTGAACCACTTAGGTCTATTTTGCAATTGGTTTAAATAATCCTTAGACCAATGATTCCAGAATTGTTGCACCATCTGCTGGACGTGCTTCCATCTGGTTGCATACGAAGTGTTTTGGCTAGTATACTCGAGCTCTGGAAGTGCGTTAAACGATTGTCCAATTAGGAAGTGTCCTGGAGTTAAGATAAATTTGTCATTCGGGTCATCTCTCAGATGACATAGTGGCCTTGAATTTAGGCAGGCCTCAACTTGAGTCAACAGCGTAGCATACTCCTCAAATGTGAGGTTTGAGTTTCCAATAGATCTACGTAGATGGTGTTTAATGGATTTAACACCCGACTCCCATAATCCTCCAAAATGCGGAGCTGCTGGTGGATTCATATGCCATGTAATGAATTTTGAAGATAAATATTCAGCAGCCATTGGAGTTGCTTGTTTTATTGCTTGCTGTAACTCTTTCTCCAGTATTGCCTTTCCTCCAACAAAATTTGTGCCACAGTCTGAATAAAGGTCAGTGCACAGACCTCTTCTGCCTATGAACCTTTTCAAGGCTGCAATGAAGGCTTCGGCAGTTAAACTAGAGACTAATTCAATGTGCACTGCCTTAGTTGCCATGCATACAAAAATACAGAAGTAAGCCTTTTGTAGCTTTGCATTTCTGTGACTTGCTGTTTTGATTGTTATTGGTCCAGCGTAATCTATTCCAACTTTAGCAAAGGGTTTTGTTATGTTTACTCTTGCTGCAGGTAGATTACCCATCAATTGCGTTTCTGTTGCTTGACGTTGTCTAAAACATGTAATGCACTTATGTATCCTAGTTGAAATACAACGCCTTCCATCTAAGATCCAGACTGAGTTTCTGCTTGTATTCAGAACTAAAGATGTGCCACCATGTAGTGTTTCTAAATGGACCTTGTCAATGAAAATTGACGTTACATGGTGATCACGAGGTAAGATTACTGGGTGTCTTCTATTATAAGATAGTAACGCGTTATCCAATCGTCCTCCTACTCGTATCAATCCATTGTTATCAAGCATTGGATTCAACCGTAAAAGTTTGCTACCCTCAGCTACAGTGCCTTTCTGCAGCAATGCCTGGTACTCGTCTGGGAATGTTGACAGCTGCACTAATTTGAATACAGTTTCTTGTGCATATAGGCACTCCTCACTGGTTAATGTTGTAATCCTTTTGTTATCAGGATTTTTACAATTGTGTACGAAGCGCTGCAGCCTTGCAACAATACGAACTAATCGTGTGAAAGAAGAGTATCTTTCCAGAATGTCAGTTTCACAATTTATTAAAAAATTAGTGACGGTTGGTGCTCTTTGCTCAAGGATAGTTGCTTCCTTGATTTCGTTCTTGACTGGCCAATTATCTTGTGATTGTGTTAGCCATGAGGGTCCATGCCACCAGAAGTCATTGTTCAGGAGCTGAGGGATTGCGATGCCACGCGACGCCAAGTCAGCAGGATTCTGACTCGATGGAATATGCCGCCAATGTTCGAATTTTAGATTATCCTGAATTTCTACGATCCGATTGGCTACATAGATTTTCCACTTGGAAGGATGCTCCTTGATCCCTTGAAGTACTATTTTGGAATCTGTCCAAGCAACTACGGGAATGTTTTCCAAGTGAATGCCTTGTACAATGGTCTTCAGTAATCTTACGAGCAGTAAGGCACCGTTCAATTCAAGACGTGGTATTGTCATTGGTTTAATCGGTGCTACCTTTGTCTTTGACGTTAGCAAATGTGTAAAAACTGTACCATCATCTTGTTCTACTCTTAAGTAGATTGCTGTAGCGTATGCCTTGAATGACGCATCGCAAAATCCATGTATTTGCATGCGTGCCTCTCTTGAGTAGTTAATCCATCTTGGGATTCGTAATTGTTCCAACAGTTTTAGATTGTCAGCAAAGTTTTTCCAGGTGTGGCTAACGTTGTCTGACACTGGATCATCCCATGATGAGCCCGTAATCCATAAACCTTGCATGAGCAGTTTTGCTTCTATGATTATCGGAGATAGCCAACCGAGAGGATCATATAAGGATGCAATCCCTGATAAAATGATGCGTTTTGTGAACACTGCATGATGCGACAGTGGCTTGATTGTAAACGTGAAGAAATCATCCTTTGGGAACCATTTGATCCCTAATGTTTTAACTGAGTCATTCTCTGAAAACGTTAATGAGTTTTTCCGTTCGACATGATCTTCTGGTAGATCTTGTAACAATCTGCTATCGTTGCTGGTCCATTTTCTTAAATTGAACCCAGCGGAATTCATCATTTGGATTAGCTGATGCTGTAATTCCTTTGCGTCCTTTAAATTTTCGGCTCCAGACAGAAGATCGTCTACATAGAAGTTGTTGAATACCGCATTTGCTGCAAGGGGCCAGTTATGATTTTCATCCCTTGCCAATTGTTGAAGCGTCCTTATCGCCAAATATGGAGCTGAAGTTGTCCCAAAGGTTACTGTCTTCAGTTGGTAATCTTGTAGTATACCCTTCTTTGGATGCCGCCATAGAATCCTCTGAAAAGCCCTATGATCCGGATGTATTTCAATCATGCGGTACATTTTCTCTATGTCTGCATTCATGACAGTTTTATATTTCCTCCAATTCAACAATGTCGTGAATAATGTTGGTTGAAGTGTTGGTCCCTTTAACATATGTTGATTGAGAGACTCTCCATTTGTCGTCTTCGCTGATGCGTCAAACACCACACGTAGTTTCGTCGTTGAACTGTCCTTGAACACAGCATGATGAGGAATGTAGTAATGGTTTTCGCATTCCTGAGGCGGGCCTACCTCCTCCATATGGCCTAACTCGATATACTCGTCCAGACATTTTTCATACTCCATTTTAAACTCATTGTTTTTCGCAAATTGTTTTTGCAAGCTTTCTAAACGTCTGATCGCTTGTTGTCTGGAATTACCCAACGCTGGCGTGATGTTATTCACAAACGGTAACTTCACTCGATATTTTCCTGAGTCTAGACGACTGCAAGAATCGTGAAATATCCCTTCACACATTGTTTCGTCTTGTGATGGAACAGGTTGTGTGGAAACTTCTTCGGTTTCCCAAAACTGTCTAAGTTGCTTTTCCAAAGCATCTGTGTGTGTCATGAAAGTCTTTACTGTGCTCTCATTTGTTGCATTTTCAGCTGATCCTAATAGCATCCAACCGAAGATTGTCTTCAGAGCTGTTGGTGTGTTAGGTGGACCCTGTACAATCCCTTCTTGTATTATCTTCGCATAAACCTTGGCGCCTAGTAGTGCATCTATCTTGCCAGGTTTCCAGAAGGTAGGATCTGCTAAATCGAGCTGATCTAAATGCTTGTATTTGGCTTTAGATATAAATTTTGTTGGTAACGCGTCAGTGATCTTGTCGATTACCAAAAAATCTTCTGAGATTGTTGTCTTATCTTCTCCACAGGACTTCAGTGATAACTTGGTTATCTTGCTCGAGTTACCTGTTAAACTTTTGTTTAACCCTATTACAGTCACTAGTGTTGGACTGCAAATAGCCTGCAATTTGTGACATGCCGACTTTGTGATAAAAGAGCATTCTGATCCTGAGTCGATAAGACAACGTAATCTTTGTGGCTTTCCGTGCTCACCTTGGGCTTTTACCAAAGCCGTAGATAATAGCGCATAAGATCGTTCTCGGTTCATGTACGTATGAGTTGTCGTTCGATCTCCTGTACCCTTATTGGTACTTGGTTTGACTTGGTCAAGACTGCTATTATCTCTGTGTTGTTGAAGTTGCCTAGGGTTTGAGTTGAAATCAACTTCAACTGATTTGGATTGCAGATTTGTAGCCTCTACATTCCTAGGATGTAAATTATTTGCATTAGCATCCTCATGTATCGATGTATGATGCATCTGTTTGCATTTAAAGCATCGATACCTACTGGAACAATTCCTAAGTGAATGTTTCCATGATAGACAGTTATAGCAAAGTCCATTTGTCTTGATGAACTTTTTTCTGCCTTGTAAATCCATATTTTGGAATCTTGTGCAATTCTGAAGTAAATGGTCTCCATTACATGCTGCGCATTTCACTGACTTGATTGTGTGTAATGCTTTTGTTGTAGTTGGTTTTGAGTGACATTTGGCTTGACTTGACTTGGGTGCCAATGTGTCTGAAATTGCTTCTAATATTTTCAACCTTGTATCTAAGAATGTGAATAATTGTTCATACGTTGGCAACTCTTGTGACGCTCCTTGTGATTCTTCCCACAATCTTAATGTTGCGAAAGGCAGCTTTTGTACTCTCAAATACACAAGTAATACATCCCATGACGCAGTATTAACTTGCAAAGCCTTCAATTGCTGTAGACACTCTTGTGTAGTGTTAACTAATGATTTTAATTCTACAGCTGTTTCTGAAGTTATTTTAGGTTGATTTGTCAAAATCTTAAGCTGATGATTTACAAGAATCTTCTTATTTTCGTACCTTGCCTTCAATTTATTCCATGCGGGTAGATAATCTTCATTTGTGATGGGAGTGTGACGTAGTAATTTCTCCGCATCGCCTAGTAATGAGCCTTTTAAATAGTATAATTTCTGAACATCCTTCAAGTTTGTGTTGTTGTGTACTACGGCCGTGAATAAATCTTGGAACGAGCGCCAGCCGTCATAGTTACCATTATACTTTGGCAACATGATTTTTGGTAATATATTTTGTTGTTGTTGTTCCACACGAGTTTGTTGTGTTAACAATAGTGTGGATTCTGCCAACTCTGTTGTAGGATGAATCAAATCGTATAATTCTCCTATATATATACAATATGCATTTTCCATATTACAATATGTGTCATCAGTGATATATTTTGGTTCATTTTTGGGCGGTGTTTCAATGATCAGCTCATTGATCAGCTGATCAATCTGTTCATAGTCAGCCCATGTTCGCTTGATTTCAGAGAGTTTGGCTTCGTACAAACCTCTTGAATGCTTTTCTGTTATTGTCTTCTTTCCATTAGTAATTGCTTTCTTCAGGCGATTCCTTAAAGCTTGTTCCTTATTTAACAAACTTTTGAGTTCTGTCATTTTAAATTAATTAAGAAATCTGAGTAGTAGACAAATATAAATTGATAAGTCAAAACTAATTTTAAATAGACTACAAATGAATTGCAATATCTAATTTTAATCCCTACAACTCTAACCTAAATGAATGAGTCGAATGAATTCCTGGATGGAACCACCAAATGTTAAAATGTGATGTCTTGTGCTTCGCTGAAAATTAGACTGGCAGCTGACGTCCTGAAAACAAGAAAATCTGAATGCTCAATTTTCTGAACTTTACCCAATTTCGTTGTTCCTCTTATAGAATAGAAATTGTGTACGTTCATAAATTCGAGCTTTGTTGATGACGACTCAGTGGTCACCTGTAATGAAACGATGAGTTGACCTTTTAACGTTTACGCACTAGTGCAACTTCCTATAAGTTACTGCTAGTGTAAACGTCTCTTGTGAGATAGCAACTCAAACACACTGAATCTGCAGCGTGTGGACTATACCAATGAGATTTAAATAATCCACCTAAAAACTGCCACGTCTGGGCGATGCGTGTGGTCTATAACAACGAGGTTGAAATGATCCACCTAAAAGCTGCCACGTCTGGGAGATGCGTGTGATCTATAACAACGAGATTGAAATGATCCACCTCAAAACTGCCACGTCTGGGCGATGCGTGTGGCTTCCAATAAGCTCTCACGATACCAATGCCTACTGTCTAGTGTCAAACAACGTAGAAACCTAAAATGAAAACGATGGCCGAGCACAATCACACTTAGATGGCGGTAGTGTAGCGGTAAATGAAAGAATCATTCGGTTATTCATTCATTTCGATTTATTGAGCTAAACTTCTTTCTATTATTGCAATTAAACTAGTAAAAAAAATAACTTCATAAAATTTAACCTAATTGCAATTCAATTTAACTACTATATATTTTTTCCAATTCTACTCAAACTTCTTAACTAGACTTATATTACTATTTAAAATTCCTTTTTTATATTTTATAACTTAATTAACTCTGAAAATAAAAATTATTGTTAACTGTCAATCGTGAATCAATTCTCATGTGGTGTAAAGGTGACCCGTGTGGGCACAGTTTTATACCTTGATAAATTGATTAATTGACGAAAAATTTATGAACAAACAACTGAAAACTCAAGAAAATTATATTCAATAAATTTTTAGTATTTGGTGATATTATTTTGTGTAATATGTCCAATACAAATTGGCATGCAATCTTACACTTTAATACCCGTCACCTAACCAAAGATTTATATGAAAGCAAAAGAAATACCTTGAATTCACTAATATCAAATAAAATCACGTCAAGATTGACAAACTCCCGAATTCCACTAGAACACAAATTCTTTTCAAACAAAAGCAAAAAAAAGGAAAATAAACGAAAAAATGACAGAACTACTTTAATTTTGAAGAACAACGAAAAACTGACTTTAAATGCAAATGAAAAATAAATGATGAAACCAAAAAAAGAACTCTAAGTGAAATTACTAATGAAAAAAGATAAAATAAAATATAAGTTTAAAATGGCACTGATGAGGAAAATTGCAAACTTGAGAATACTATGACTGACTAGCATATGTATACTCTTTGACAATTTGTTGAAAATAGAAGACAGAATGAACAAATGGCCTCCTTTTTATAGAAAATTTCGTTCCATTTTCGCTGTCTATAAAGTGAAATATTCGAAATTTTCACTGAAAATGACAAAAGGTTGAATTTTTCTTGTTGTCAATCGATAGCAAATTTAATGATCTAAATTTTGATACCTTTGTCGTAAAAATTGATTGTCAATTTGATGATTCTAATCAATTTGTATAATTTTTGGAACATTTGCTATAAAAATGTCAATTCGTTACGTTTCATTTCAATGTAGTAGATTTTCCTGTCATTTGTAATAATTTTTTGTCTTCTTCCCACTGTGAGTCTCTTTCGCACTCATTGTGGGAAATGTATTTATAAAAAATCGCGAATATCGCGTTTCCCGTGAAAAATATCGCGCAACGAACGTCGCCTTCGAGATCGCGGTTCGATTTTACCCGGTCTTGATATGTCAAACGTCGCGGTGACATAAAGTTTGAGCTGTTTGGCACAATCGCGCGCGGGTGCTAAACAAAGTTTTGTTGTGTATTTTTTAAAGTGTTTTTTAGTGCTTTTCAGGTAACAACATCATTATCAGGGATAACTTTATGCATTTATTGTATTTATTTAGCGTGTAATTTATGATTTTTGTAAATTTGTGGCAAATGTCAGGTGAGTGCTTTCGTGGCATTTTCACCTTGTTTGTCCACAAATATTTATCATAATCATAATAATTATGTATCTAAAGGTGTAATTGAATGTTTTATGGTGGCTTGACTACATAAAACATGAAATTACATATGTTTTTTTACACAATTCCTCAACTCCATGGAATTGTTGTTGTAATAGGCATATGTATACATGGTCATGATTTGACTTTGTGTACCTATGGCCTTTTTCCTTAATTACTTAACAAATAAAACATAATTGATTTGAACTAATTCATTTTCTTTATTTCATTTCAGATCTTCGTGGGAACCCTGTTCTACCTGTGAATACTCCAGGTAGAGGTAATTTTTTATGTATATTTGTTTTTTAACTTTTTATTGATTGTACCTTTTTTCTTTTAGGTTCGCTGAACATTCTCCCTCCCGTTGAACGGTCCTGTTCAACAACCTCTTCTTAATCTTCTGGATGCCTCGTTTACGGTAGTGGTGAAGCAATAGTGTACCATCAGCGCGAACACGTAACACTACCTGATAGCGATCTGGTAGGTTTAGTGTTCGTTCCCTGTTTCGCCTCGTTTGGATATCCTTGAAGTTTGTCCGTTTGACAACTTCGCTCGGGAGAAATATAGTGATGTTTTCACGGGTTATGAACTTCTGGAATGAGTTTTGCAACCTCAATTTAGCTTCGTTCATTGTAGTTGTGGGTAGAAGGCGTTCCAAGTTATCCACTTGACCACCATTGGCGATGATTTTCTCCTTCACTATCGGATTTGTCTGCGGCGTATCCATCAGGAACAAATCGTGGGCGTTGGATGTTGATGCCTCTGCTTTGGATGCTGCTGATGTACAAGCCTTTGATGTAGATGCTTCTGCTGTAGATTCTCCTGATGCAGATGCCTGCTCTACATCTGGCTCCTTCGTCTGATCTATTAATTTTGACCATAGCTCCTCGAATTCGCTGGCGTCAAATGGTGCATCAATGGGGTCATCTGGCAGCAGGAAATTCATGTTGATATCATCATAGATATCCAGGATATCCTCGTCTATGTCGTACTTTTTTGACATCTGTAAAATAAAATAATAAGTAATTTGTCTAATCAACTGGGACATTCACAAACAGATAACAAATGTGACGACACATATTCATTATTGTTATCTAATTGGTACACGACACACTTTGTTAATAGGTCTTGTGAAGATACTTCTCTGGGTTTTGATTTGCACCACTCGAACTAGACCATCGGATCCGGGGTAAATCTCATTAATGATCCCTAATGGCCACAGTGTTGGTGGTGTATTTTCACATCGCAGTAACACGATATCTCCTTTTTGCAGATTAGGATGTTGAGTGAACCACTTAGTTCTATTTTGCAATTGGTTTAAATAATCCTTAGACCAATGATTCCAGAATTGTTGCACCATCTGCTGGACGTGCTTCCATCTGGTTGCATACGAAGTGTTTTGGCTAGTATACTCGAGCTCTGGAAGTGCGTTAAACGATTGTCCAATTAGGAAGTGTCCTGGAGTTAAGATAAATGTGTCATTCGGGTCATCTCTCAGATGACATAGTGGCCTTGAATTTAGGCAGGCCTCAACTTGAGTCAACAGCGTAGCATACTCCTCAAATGTGAGGTTTGAGTTTCCAATAGATCTACGTAGATGGTGTTTAATGGATTTAACACCCGACTCCCATAATCCTCCAAAATGCGGAGCTGCTGGTGGATTCATATGCCATGTAATGAATTTTGAAGATAAATATTCAGCAGCCATTGGAGTTGCTTGTTTTATTGCTTGCTGTAACTCTTTCTCCAGTATTGCCTTTCCTCCAACAAAATTTGTGCCACAGTCTGAATAAAGGTCAGTGCACAGACCACTTCTGCCTATGAACCTTTTCAAGGCTGCAATGAAGGCTTCGGCAGTTAAACTAGAGACTAATTCAATGTGCACTGCCTTAGTTGCCATGCATACAAAAATACAGAAGTAAGCCTTTTGTAGCTTTGCATTTCTGTGACTTGCTGTTTTGATTGTTATTGGTCCAGCGTAATCTATTCCAACTTTAGCAAAGGGTTTTGTTATGTTTACTCTTGCTGCAGGTAGATTACCCATCAATTGCGTTTCTGTTGCTTGACGTTGTCTAAAACATGTAATGCACTTATGTATCCTAGTTGAAATACAACGCCTTCCATCTAAGATCCAGACTGAGTTTCTGCTTGTATTCAGAACTAAAGATGTGCCACCATGTAGTGTTTCTAAATGGACCTTGTCAATGAAAATTGACGTTACATGGTGATCACGAGGTAAGATTACTGGGTGTCTTCTATTATAAGATAGTAACGCGTTATCCAATCGTCCTCCTACTCGTATCAATCCATTGTTATCAAGCATTGGATTCAACCGTAAAAGTTTGCTACCCTTAGCTACAGTGCCTTTCTGCAGCAATGCCTGGTACTCGTCTGGGAATGTTGACAGCTGCACTAATTTGAATACAGTTTCTTGTGCATATAGGCACTCCTCACTGGTTAATGTTGTAATCCTTTTGTTATCAGGATTTTTACAATTGTGTACGAAGCGCTGCAGCCTTGCAACAATACGAACTAATCGTGTGAAAGAAGAGTATCTTTCCAGAATGTCAGTTTCACAATTTATTAAAAAATTAGTGACGGTTGGTGCTCTTTGCTCAAGGATAGTTGCTTCCTTGATTTCGTTCTTGACTGGCCAATTATCTTGTGATTGTGTTAGCCATGAGGGTCCATGCCACCAGAAGTCATTGTTCAGGAGCTGAGGGATTGCGATGCCACGCGACGCCAAGTCAGCAGGATTCTGACTCGATGGAATATGCCGCCAATGTTCGAATTTTAGATTATCCTGAATTTCTACGATCCGATTGGCTACATAGATTTTCCACTTGGAAGGATGCTCCTTGATCCATTGTAGTACTATTTTGGAATCTGTCCAAGCAACTACGGGAATGTTTTCCAAGTGAATGCCTTGTACAATGGTCTTCAGTAATCTTACGAGCAGTAAGGCACCGTTCAATTCAAGACGTGGTATTGTCATTGGTTTAATCGGTGCTACCTTTGTCTTTGACGTTAGCAAATGTGTAAAAACTGTACCATCATCTTGTTCTACTCTTAAGTAGATTGCTGTAGCGTATGCCTTGAATGACGCATCGCAAAATCCATGTATTTGCATGCGTGCCTCTCTTGAGTAGTTAATCCATCTTGGGATTCGTAATTGTTCCAACAGTTTTAGATTGTCAGCAAAGTTTTTCCAGGTGTGGCTAACGTTGTCTGACACTGGATCATCCCATGATGAGCCCGTAATCCATAAACCTTGCATGAGCAGTTTTGCTTCTATGATTATCGGAGATAGCCAACCGAGAGGATCATATAAGGATGCAATCCCTGATAAAATGATGCGTTTTGTGAACACTGCATGATGCGACAGTGGCTTGATTGTAAACGTGAAGAAATCATCCTTTGGGAACCATTTGATCCCTAATGTTTTAACTGAGTCATTCTCTGAAAACGTTAATGAGTTTTTCAGTTCGACATGATCTTCTGGTAGATCTTGTAACAATCTGCTATCGTTGCTGGTCCATTTTCTTAAATTGAACCCAGCGGAATTCATCATTTGGATTAGCTGATGCTGTAATTCCTTTGCGTCCTTTAAATTGTCGGCTCCAGACAGAAGATCGTCTACATAGAAGTTGTTGAATACCGCATTTGCTGCAAGGGGCCAGTTATGATTTTCATCCCTTGCCAATTGTTGAAGCGTCCTTATCGCCAAATATGGAGCTGAAGTTGTCCCAAAGGTTACTGTCTTCAGTTGGTAATCTTGTAGTATACCCTTCTTTGGATGCCGCCATAGAATCCTCTGAAAAGCCCTATGATCCGGATGTATTTCAATCATGCGGTACATTTTCTCTATGTCTGCATTCATGACAGTTTTATATTTCCTCCAATTCAACAATGTCGTGAATAATGTTGGTTGAAGTGTTAGTCCCTTTAACATATGTTGATTGAGAGACTCTCCATTTGTCGTCTTCGCTGATGCGTCAAACACCACACGTAGTTTCGTCGTTGAACTGCCTTTGAACACAGCATGATGAGGAATGTAGTAATGGTTTTCGCATTCCTGAGGCGGGCCTACCTCCTCCATATGGCCTAACTCGATATACTCGTCCAGACATTTTTCATACTCCATTTTAAACTCATTGTTTTTCGCAAATTGTTTTTGCAAGCTTTCTAAACGTCTGATCGCTTGTTGTCTGGAATTACCCAACGCTGGCGTGATGTTATTCACAAACGGTAACTTCACTCGATATTTTCCTGAGTCTAGACGACTGCAAGAATCGTGAAATATCCCTTCACACATTGTTTCGTCTTGTGATGGAACAGGTTGTGTGGAAACTTCTTCGGTTTCCCAAAACTGTCTAAGTTGCTTTTCCAAAGCATCTGTGTGTGTCATGAAAGTCTTTACTGTGCTCTCATTTGTTGCATTTTCAGCTGATCCTAATAGCATCCAACCGAAGATTGTCTTCAGAGCTGTTGGTGTGTTAGGTGGACCCTGTACAATCCCTTCTTGTATTATCTTCGCATAAACCTTGGCGCCTAGTAGTGCATCTATCTTGCCAGGTTTCCAGAAGGTAGGATCTGCTAAATCGAGCTGATCTAAATGCTTGTATTTGGCTTTAGATATAAATTTTGTTGGTAACGCGTCAGTGATCTTGTCGATTACCAAAAAATCTTCTGAGATTGTTGTCTTATCTTCTCCACAGGACTTCAGTGATAACTTGGTTATCTTGCTCGAGTTACCTGTTAAACTTTTGTTTGACCCTATTACAGTCACTAGTGTTGGACTGCAAATAGCCTGCAATTTGTGACATGCCGACTTTGTGATAAAAGAGCATTCTGATCCTGAGTCGATAAGACAACGTAATCTTTGTGGCTTTCCGTGCTCACCTTGGGCTTTTACCAAAGCCGTAGATAATAGCGCATAAGATCGTTCTCGGTTCATGTACGTATGAGTTGTCGTTCGATCTCCTGTACCCTTATTGGTACTTGGTTTGACTTGGTCAAGACTGCTATTATCTCTGTGTTGTTGAAGTTGCCTAGGGTTTGAGTTGAAATCAACTTCAACTGATTTGGATTGCAGATTTGTAGCCTCTACATTCCTAGGATGTAAATTATTTGCATTAGCATCCTCATGTATCGATGTATGATGCATCTGTTTGCATTTAAAGCATCGATACCTACTGGAACAATTCCTAAGTGAATGTTTCCGTGATAGACAGTTATAGCAAAGTCCATTTGTCTTGATGAACTTTTTTCTGCCTTGTAAATCCATATTTTGGAATCTTGTGCAATTCTGAAGTAAATGGTCTCCATTACATGCTGCGCATTTCACTGACTTGATTGTGTGTAATGCTTTTGTTGTAGTTGGTTTTGAGTGACATTTGGCTTGACTTGACTTGGGTGCCAATGTGTCTGAAATTGCTTCTAATATTTTCAACCTTATATCTAAGAATGTGAATAATTGTTCATACGTTGGCAACTCTTGTGACGCTCCTTGTGATTCTTCCCACAATCTTAATGTTGCGAAAGGCAGCTTTTGTACTCTCAAATACACAAGTAATACATCCCATGACGCAGTATTAACTTGCAAAGCCTTCAATTGCTGTAGACACTCTTGTGTAGTGTTAACTAATGATTTTAATTCTACAGCTGTTTCTGAAGTTATTTTAGGTTGATTTGTCAAAATCTTAAGCTGATGATTTACAAGAATCTTCTTATTTTCGTACCTTGCCTTCAATTTATTCCATGCGGGTAGATAATCTTCATTTGTGATGGGAGTGTGACGTAGTAATTTCTCCGCATCGCCTAGTAATGAGCCTTTTAAGTAGTACAATTTCTGAACATCCTTCAAGTTTGTGTTGTTGTGTACTACGGCCGTGAATAAATCTTGGAACGAGCGCCAGCCGTCATAGTTACCATTATACTTTGGCAACATGATTTTTGGTAATATATTTTGTTGTTGTTGTTCCACACGAGTTTGTTGTGTTAACAATAGTGTGGATTCTGCCAACTCTGTTGTAGGATGAATCAAATCGTATAATTCTCCTATATATATACAATATGCATTTTCCATATTACAATATGTGTCATCAGTGATATATTTTGGTTCATTTTTGGGCGGTGTTTCAATGATCAGCTCATTGATCAGCTGATCAATCTGTTCATAGTCAGCCCATGTTCGCTTGATTTCAGAGAGTTTGGCTTCGTACAAACCTCTTGAATGCTTTTCTGTTATTGTCTTCTTTCCATTAGTAATTGCTTTCTTCAGGCGATTCCTTAAAGCTTGTTCCTTATTTAACAAACTTTTGAGTTCTGTCATTTTAAATTAATTAAGAAATCTGAGTAGTAGACAAATATAAATTGATAAGTCAAAACTAATTTTAAATAGACTACAAATGAATTGCAATATCTAATTTTAATCCCTACAACTCTAACCTAAATGAATGAATCGAATGAATTCCTGGATGGAACCACCAAATGTTAAAATGTGATGTCTTGTGCTTCGCTGAAAATTAGACTGGCAGCTGACGTCCTGAAAACAAGAAAATCTGAATGCTCAATTTTCTGAACTTTACCCAATTTCGTTGTTCCTCTTATAGAATAGAAATTGTGTACGTTCATAAATTCGAGCTTTGTTGATGACGACTCAGTGGTCACCTGTAATGAAACGATGAGTTGACCTTTTAACGTTTACGCACTAGTGCAACTTCCTATAAGTTACTGCTAGTGTAAACGTCTCTTGTGAAATAGCAACTCAAACACACTGAATCTGCAGCGTGTGGACTATACCAATGCGATTTAGATAATCCACCTAAAAACTGCCACGTCTGGGCGATGCGTGTGGTCTATAACAACGAGGTTGAAATGATCCACCTAAAAGCTGCCACGTCTGGGAGATGCGTGTGATCTATAACAACGAGATTGAAATGATCCACCTAAAAACTGCCACGTCTGGGCGATGCGTGTGGCTTCCAATAAGCTCTCACGATACCAATGCCTACTGTCTAGTGTCAAACAACGTAGAAACCTAAAATGAAAACGATGGCCGAGCACAATCACACTTAGATGGCGGTAGTGTAGCGGTAAATGAAAGAATCATTCGGTTATTCATTCATTTCGATTTATTGAGCTAAACTTCTTTCTATTATTGCAATGAAACTAGTAAAAAAAATAACTTCATAAAATTTAACCTAATTGCAATTCAATTTAACTACTATATATTTTTTCCAATTCTACTCAAACTTCTTAACTAGACTTATATTACTATTTAAAATTCCTTTTTTATATTTTATAACTTAATTAACTCTGAAAATAAAAATTATTGTTAACTGTCAATCGTGAATCAATTCTCATGTGGTGTAAAGGTGACCCGTGTGGGCACAGTTTTATACCTTGATAAATTGATTAATTGACGAAAAATTTATGAACAAACAACTGAAAACTCAAGAAAATTATATTCAATAAATTTTTAGTATTTGGTGATATTATTTTGTGTAATATGTCCAATACAAATTGGCATGCAATCTTACACTTTAATACCCGTCACCTAACCAAAGATTTATATGAAAGCAAAAGAAATACCTTGAATTCACTAATATCAAATAAAATCACGTCAAGATTGACAAACTCCCGAATTCCACTAGAACACAAATTCTTTTCAAACAAAAGCAAAAAAAAGGAAAATAAACGAAAAAATGACAGAACTACTTTAATTTTGAAGAACAACGAAAAACTGACTTTAAATGCAAATGAAAAATAAATGATGAAACCAAAAAAAGAACTCTAAGTGAAATTACTAATGAAAAAAGATAAAATAAAATATAAGTTTAAAATGGCACTGATGAGGAAAATTGCAAACTTGAGAATACTATGACTGACTAGCATATGTATACTCTTTGACAATTTGTTGAAAATAGAAGACAGAATGAACAAATGGCCTCCTTTTTATAGAAAATTTCGTTCCATTTTCGCTGTCTATAAAGTGAAATATTCGAAATTTTCACTGAAAATGACAAAAGGTTGAATTTTTCTTGTTGTCAATCGATAGCAAATTTAATGATCTAAATTTTGATACCTTTGTCGTAAAAATTGATTGTCAATTTGATGATTCTAATCAATTTGTATAATTTTTGGAACATTTGCTATAAAAATGTCAATTCGTTACGTTTCATTTCAATGTAGTAGATTTTCCTGTCATTTGTAATAATTTTTTGTCTTCTTCCCACTGTGAGTCTCTTTCGCACTCATTGTGGGAAATGTATTTATAAAAAATCGCGAATATCGCGTTTCCCGTGAAAAATATCGCGCAACGAACGTCGCCTTCGAGATCGCGGTTCGATTTTACCCGGTCTTGATATGTCAAACGTCGCGGTGACATAAAGTTTGAGCTGTTTGGCACAATCGCGCGCGGGTGCTAAACAAAGTTTTGTTGTGTATTTTTTAAAGTGTTTTTTAGTGCTTTTCAGGTAACAACATCATTATCAGGGATAACTTTACCTCAGGTAAGCATATTATGCATTTATTGTATTTATTTAGCGTGTAATTTATGATTTTTGTAAATTTGTGGCAAATGTCAGGTGAGTGCTTTCGTGGCATTTTTCACCTTGTTTGTCCACAAATATTTATCATAATCATAATAATTATGTATCTAAAGGTGTAATTGAATGTTTTATGGTGGCTTGACTACATAAAACATGAAATTACATATGTTTTTTTACACAATTCCTCAACTCCATGGAATTGTTGTTGTAATAGGCATATGTATACATGGTCATGATTTGACTTTGTGTACCTATGGCCTTTTTCCTTAATTACTTAACAAATAAAACATAATTGATTTGAACTAATTCATTTTCTTTATTTCATTTCAGATCTTCGTGGGAACCCTGTTCTACCTGTGAATACTCCAGGTAGAGGTAATTTTTTATGTATATTTGTTTTTTAACTTTTTATTGATTGTACCTTTTTTCTTTTAGGTTCGCTGAACATACATTGTTAATAAATTAAAATAGACTTAGAACAGAAAAGACAATTAACTGGCTACGAGGACAATATATAACTAAGTGGTCGTTGAGAAAAATGTTTAAAATTTTATGACTAATACTACGGTTTTAGTTTGTTCAGTATATATTTGTAGTCTTTATTTATTAGTTCTGTGTCCTGCCTTAAGTTTATAACTTTGTTTTTGTTCAGGTATATGTGGCATGCTTCTTTTAGTTCACGTTTTTTTCTGTTATTTTCCATGTCGATTATTTTTGTATTGTCGAAGGAAAATACATGCCCTGTGTCTATTGTGTGGGATGCTAGTGCGGATCGTGGTGCTTGTTTATTAACATATGTTTTATGTTGTGATAATCTGGTTGTAAGCTTTTTCGATGTTTGTCCAATGTATGCCGTATTGCAGTTCTCACATTTGACCTTGTATATAACACTGTTTTTTTCTTGTGTGGGTATCGGATCCTTGGTTTTTGTGTAATTGTTGTTTAGTTTAGTTATTGGCTTGAATGCTATTTTTATGTGATTATTCTCGTTTTTAATGATTTTCGCGATTTTTAGCGATAAAGGATGTATGAAGGGGATTGATGTGTAAATAGGATTAGTGTTATCCAGTCTTATTGTGTTGTTCGGGGTGTGTGTTAAATTGTTGAAATGATTGTTTCTTACCGCTCTTTTTATTATTTTGTCGGTTACATGCAATGGATAGTTATTTTTTATTAATATGTCTGTAACGATTGTGATGTTTTTTTGTGAAAATTTGTTGTGACTGATTTTAAAGATTTTGTTTGCGAGGGTTTGGGCTGTATTTATTTTAATATTATGTGGGTGGTTTGAGTAATAATTTAAAATCCTATTAGAGCTACAAGGTTTGCAATACCAGTCTGTTATAATGCTCTGATTTCTTGTTCTATGTAATCGCATGTCAAGAAACGGGATGCTATTATTAATTTCTTTTTCCACTGTAAATTTGAATCGATGGTGTATATTATTGAAGGTATTGGCAAAGATAGCTTCTAAGTCTTTGGGTATAGCGCAGATGATGTCGTCCACATATTTTCTTAGAAATGTTGGTACTATTTCGGATTTTTTTAAGGCTTCCTCAATTATATGATCTAATGCCATTTCTGCCAAGATTCCTGAGAGCGGGTTACCCATCGCTAAACCATATTTTTGTTTGTAGAATTTGCTATTGTATGAGAAGTAGTTACATTCCATTACACAGAAGATGACTATTTCTTTAAACAGATCTTTGTCTATTGGTGTCAAGGTTTCTATTGTTGACCATTTCATTTCGATGGTTTTTAGTGCTAGTTCTATGTCGACATTTGTGTACAATGATTCAACATCTAGTGAGATAAGAATATCGACAATACAAAAATAATCGACATGGAAAATAACAGAAAAAAACGTGAACTAAAAGAAGCATGCCACATATACCTGAACAAAAACAAAGTTATAAACTTAAGGCAGGACACAGAACTAATAAATAAAGACTACAAATATATACTGAACAAACTAAAACCGTAGTATTAGTCATAAAATTTTAAACATTTTTCTCAACGACCACTTAGTTATATATTGTCCTCGTAGCCAGTTAATTGTCTTTTCTGTTCTAAGTCTATTTTAATTTATTAACAATGTACTTTTCTTTTACTGTAATTTATTTTCGATGTTGCTTAAGTGTTATTTATTTTTAAGAACTATTTATACGCGCCGTAGACAAAAATAAGGTATTTAAAATATTTATATTTAAAATTTTAAAAAATTAACTCATGTGAATATATGTATAGAGCTCCTGAAGAAGGGCCGCACTTGGACCCGAAACGTCGAGCAATGTTTTTAGAAAATTAAAATATTTTTTCAACAAACGATCGGTGTATTCCTGAAAATAACCTTTCCAAAAAAAAATCCGTCATTTTATTAATATTGTATAAAACTGCAAATTGCTTTTTTAAATCCCGAATTTCTTTAGTTTAAAATTTATTTTTATTCGCAATTGCATTACTCAAGTTACGCCACATAATTTTCTCACCGATCGCCAGACGCAACATGATCCCAGGTAAATTATCAAAACTTTGCCTGAGTAGCAAGCTTGCTAGAATTTGCTGGGAAAGTTGTGTGCTGTGAATTGAGTCAGCACTTTTTATGAAGTACAGGTGCTTAGATTATAACTTGTAGGTATATATAAGTGACATTAAATTTAATAAAATTGGTCATTCGTTTTTGGACAATAGCTGCGTTTTTATTTAAAATATTTGTTAGTCGCTATTGCTGCCGGTACAAGAACCGAGTAGCCCGGGACATTAATAATTAATTTACTTTCAGGTTTATGAGTTTCGTGTAATCAGTGAAACACCGAATGCACAGCAACAAGGTTGAGGTGAATCACTTCAGCCTACCAATTTTCACAGGCAAACAAAAGAGTTTGCTTTAACATTTGGTGACCCCGACGTGATTCAGCACGCTCAATCACGCTCAATAGAAGATATCCTATATGAGCAAAGCGCATCCTGCTGAGCCATTATACCAGGAAGGATGCCACCGAAGATTAACAAGGCAATGGACCCTTTGGCTGCCACCCAAGGTGTTCAGGGCAAGGAGATCCAAAACGTTCTAGCCAACTATAAGAAGGATCCTGTGGACAGGAAAACGTATAGCTACTACGAAGAAAGTCTCGCACGTCTGGATGCAGCATGGTCACGTTTTGAAGCTACTGACCAAGAGATCCGAGGCTTACCTTCACCGCCTCTAGA
Organism: Dioctria rufipes; assembly: GCA_963924295.1. Classification (NCBI taxonomy): domain Eukaryota; kingdom Metazoa; phylum Arthropoda; class Insecta; order Diptera; family Asilidae; genus Dioctria; species Dioctria rufipes. Next base: position 88,816,104 of record OZ002742.1, read on the forward strand.
CCATGCATATTTTGCTACGGATTTCTACCACAAGATAGAAGCAATCTACGAAGAGTTCAGGCAATATTTATCTAAAATAATAAACCAATTCCAGGAAGCCGATGACCTAAATGGGGCATCACAGCAAGTCGATACTGGGAGAGTACCATTACCAACATGCAGTACGAATATTAGTGCGCCAAATGACACTAGTACAGCCAGTCAACATCAGCAGTCTAAATCGAATAAAGAACCATCATCGAGAGATCTGCCAGTTGACGCAAGGGCTGGCAAGTCAGATGCAGATAAAACAGATGCCACTAAAGGGGCCATACCCAAAACTTATGAATCCAAAGGCCCTCCGGTATTATCAAAGGCTAATGATTCCGAAGGTAACAGAATTTGGAAAAGACAACAAGCGGTAACTCAAACCTTGCTGCGACTCCTTGATAACCTGGAGCAAACTGACTTCACTGATGTAACAAAAACATTTTATGAGATCAAGATAAAGGCAGTAAATAAATACTGGGCTCAAATTGAAAACTACAACCATGACTTGTGGGAATTTGCAACTGACCCTACCTTAATGGAATATAGCCTGGAAGAATATATACAATTAGAAGAGAGGGTACAAGAATTAATTATGCGGCTCTCAATCAAGCTAGAAGAGCTACATCAACCAGGTAGCAGCTCCGCGCAATCACAGACCATGGTGGCTGCTAACCCATCTACAATGCTGAAATTACCGAAGATAACTCTACCCAAGTTCGATGGAGATTATTCCAAGTGGCGCCAATTCGTAGATTTATTCACACAAATGGTCCACAATCAACCTATAGCCAGTTGCCAAAAGATGTGGTACCTCAAGACGTACTTAATAGGAGAGGCCGAAAAATTGTTACGACATTTCACCCTATCCGAAGACAATTATCTTGCGGCATGGAAAATGCTGAAGGAAAGGTACGAGAACCCCAGGCTATTGGCTGCATCACTAATTAATAAACTACTGCATCAACCGTCACGTGCAACAGAGGCCCCGTCAGCCACATTCATAAAAACAATGCATGACACCACCAAGGAGTGTTTACTTGGGTTAGAAAACTTGGGTCTAGAAACAGCCCATTGGGACCCACTTCTACTACACATTTTATACAAAAAGCTGGATAGAACTACACACTCGCTTTACGAACAAGGTCTATCGAATCCTAAGGAATTGCAGACAATGAAGAATTTCCTAGCCTTCTTAGAGATGCGTTTTCAGTCGCTAGAGGCCTTGAGCAATAAGGGCAGAGGAGCGGAAGAAGGAACTAGAAAGCCAGTCTTGTTCAAAACATCAACCTTAACATCGATGGTTACTCCAAGCCAAGGTTGTGTAGCCTGCACGGCCAGTCACCCACTCTTCCGGTGCCAGACCTTTTTAAAGATGACGCCGAATAATCGGTTGATGTTAATAAATGCGCACAACATATGCCAGAATTGCTTAAAAAAGGTCACCATGTTTCTCGATGCACATTGAAGGATTGTAATAAGTGTACCAAATGGCATAACACATTGGTTCACATAGATCAGACTATCAGACAAGAGAATGCATCGGAAAAACCGTCGACTACTAGACTAGCAGAATCCAAAAACCAAGGGATATGTCCTGCTTGGTACTGCACTAGTTGAGCTTATAGACGAAAATGGAAGAGTAGTGGAATGTCGAACTATTCTTGACTCCGGCTCACAAGTAAACTTGATCACGGAGAAAATAGTCAAGAAACTCGGGAAGGCGACCTACCCTGCTTCCTTAGGAATTCAAGGCATTGGTAAAGGTCAGCAGCAGAGCAAAAGAAGAATCAACATCCAGCTAAACTCAAGGGTCAATGGGTTCTCAACAAGACTAGAGGCATTTGTGCTCGATCGTATCATATCTTATCAGCCAAGCCAGTTACTGGATGTGTCGAGATGGAACATACCACACAACATCCAATTAGCTGATCCTGGGTTCAATCGACCAGACAGAATTGATCTACTTATTGGAGCAGAGTTCTTCTTTCAATTATTGGCCATAGGACAAATAAAGCTGGGTCCAAATTTAAGCACGCTGCAAAATACCATATTGGGCTGGATTGTAGCAGGAAGGACAAATCAAACCTACTCCCCAATTGCTGCTTGCGGCATATGTTCAGAAGAAGAAGACATCAATAAGACAGTCGAAAGGTTCTGGAAAATAGAGGAAGTAGACTCAACACGATCAAATTTGTCACAACAAGAGATGAAATGTGAATCGTTTTTTAATCAGACAGTGAAAAGAAATGCAGAGGGTCGATTTATGGTTAGACTACCATTCCAAGAAAAACCCAGTAGATTGGGAGAATCGAGTGATATTGCCATTCGTCGCCTTCTAGCCATAGAACGAAGACTTGCGAGAAATCCCGAAATACAGTCGCAGTACATCGAATTTATGAAGGAGTATTTACATTTGAACCACATGAGTGAGGTGAACCCTGCTGAATTTGCAAGGCCCAATTACTTCCTGCCGCATCACTACATCTTAAAACCCAACAGCACGACGACCAAACTAAGGGTAGTCTTTGATGCCTCTGCCAAGACATCATCGAACGTGTCATTAAACGACCTGCTAACCAACGGTCCCACCATTCAGGATGACCTGTTCACCATCCTATTAAGATTTCGCTTACCACGATACGTCTTCACGGCAGATATTGAGAAGATGTACCGGCAAGTCTTGGTGTCGGAAGAAGATCGGAAATACCAATTAGTGCTTTGGAGAGAAAGTCCTAAGGAACCAATCAGATGCTATCAGCTGAACACCGTTACTTATGGTACGACTTCCGCGCCATACTTAGCAACCAAATGTCTACAACGTCTCGCCGAACAAGGAATGGAGCAGTGGCCTCGGGGAGCAACGATATTAAGGCGAGATTTTTATATGGATGATTTAATGACGGGATGCGATAGACTTCATGAAGCATTAGAAGCGCAAGGTCAATTAAACGCTCTGCTTCAAACAGAAGGCTTTAAGCTGAGAAAATGGTGCGCCAATCACAAGGAACTTTTGAAAACCATCCCTTCCGAAGATCGCGCAATCCAACTGGATCTTTTCGACAATAGTGATGAGAAGATCAATACATTAGGACTGAGTTGGGCACCTCAAATGGACGAGTTACGAGTTAAAGGCCATTGGCTGGAGAGTGACAAGGTAACCAAAAGAATAGTACTGTCTGATATTGCGCATTTATTTGACCCGCTGGGCTTTATGAGTCCCGTAGTTGTAATGGCAAAAATCTTCCTACAACAATTGTGGCAAATAAAGCTAGATTGGGACGCAGCTCTTCCAATGGAGCTGCATACGAAATGGCTGCAATTTCGGAATAACCTCAAGGCCCTTGATGTTATAAGAATCCCGAGACACATGTTCAAGGGTGAACTACCAAAATCCATACAATTACATGCCTTTGCGGACGCCTCAGAGAAGGCTTACGGAGCCGCAGTCTATTTACGATCGATCGGTAGTGGTGGGGTAATACGAGTCAATCTCCTGTGCGCCAAATCCAGAGTCGCACCATTAAAGACACTTACTGTCCCCAGACTTGAGTTATGTGCAGCAAAACTAATGGCTGAACTGGTTCACCGGGTTCTTCGAGATCTGCATTTACCGGAAGTAAAAACTTTTTATTGGACCGATTCAGAAATCGTACTTGCATGGATTTACTCGGCAGCAGCCTCGTACCATACCTTTGTAGCCAACAGAATTGCGACAATACAAGAATTAACCACACAAGAACAATGGAGACATGTAGGGTCTAGGCACAACCCAGCGGATATCGTGTCAAGAGGAGTCCCACCAGAAAAGCTAGCGGCCAACTCATTATGGTTTTACGGCCCACTGTTTCTACATGGCGCAGAAGACAGATGGCCAGCACCCTACAAACGCACGCAGACGAGCTTAGAGAAAAAGGAAATCAAGGCGATAGTGGCAACAGTTAGTGATACTCCACATTTTATGGATTTGATAGATCATCAAAATACATTCGATAGATGGCAGAGGTTAATCGCATATATTCGGAGATTCATCTCAAACACTCGCAAGAAAGAGAAAAATCGATGCCTAAATCGCAAACCCACTACTATAGAATTAGATGAGGCGCTTACTGTAATGATAAAAAAGGCACAAGACGAAGAATTTCCAACTAAGCAAAGGGAACTAGCACATTCAGGCCACATTAGCACCAGCAGCCCATTAAGTAGCCTTAGCCCATTTTCAGATGAAGCGGGATTGTTACGCGTTGGAGGAAGACTGGTGGCCGCGAATTTGTCATATGATGCTAAGCATCCGATTTTATTACCATACGCTCATAACGTCACGCGTCTACTGATGACCAATCTTCATGTTAACCACCTTCATGTCGCGCCACAAGCACTGCTAGCTATAACCCGCCAAAGATTTTGGCCCATTAAGGGCAAAAGTATAGCACGAGCCATAGTTCAGAGGTGCGTGCGATGCGCGCGGGCTAAGCCGAAAATGCTATCACAATTTATGGGAAACCTTCCTGAACATCGAGTACAGCCAGCGCGACCGTTTATAAACTCCGGAGTGGATTTTTTTGGACCCTGTTGGACGCACTACAAACTTCGAGGAAAACGACCACAAGAATCTTTGCGACAAAGGCTATTCATTTTGAGATAGTAACAGATTTAACTACAGAAGCTTTCATAGGAGCGCTTCAACGCTTCATAGGTAGAAGAGGTAATTGTCGTAACTTATACTGTGACAATGCTACAAATTTCGTCGGTGCCAAAAACAAGCTCCAGGAATTGAGCACCAGCAAATATGATCAAAAATCACAAGAGCAGATACATGGTTTTTGCAGTACTAGGGCTATTGAGTTTCATTTCATACCGCCCAGAGCGCCACACTTTGGAGGCTTGTGGGAAGCTGCTGTTAAATCAGCCAAGCATCTATTGCGACCAAACCTCGAAACCGCCAACTTAACCTACGAAGAATTAGAAACGCTAATGGTTGAGATTGAAGCAATTTTAAATTCACGTCCTTTAACACCAATGTCATCCTACCCAGATGACTTTGCGGAACTTACACCAGGTCACTTTCTGATTGGAGAACCGACGACGGCAATTACCGACCCCCAAGCACGGCCGCTAAACATAGGACTGCACCAGAGGTGGAAACTGGTAAACCATTTGAAAAACCAGTTCTGGTATAGATGGTCCAGAGAGTACCTCAGCGAACTACAGCATCGCTATAAGTGGAAGCAACAATGTACAAACGCACAACCCGGAATGATGGTGATAGTGAAGGAAGACAATCTCCCTCCTGCAGCATGGCATTTAGGAAGAATTGAAAGGGTCATCAAGGGTGAAGATGGTTTGGTACGAGTTGCGGATATCAAAACATCCAAGGGAGTTATAAGAAGACCTATACATAAGTTGGCTCCCTTACCTCTAGAGTCTGAGACAGACTGCGTAGAAACTACAGCAACAAAAAGAGCGAGAGAAGATGATATATCGACGACATCCCCAAGTAAGCGCAACAATCAAACGAATTCGGACGCTTCAACTGCAATTAAAAGACCGTTGCGTGGTGGTACAGCTATGTGTCTGATCCTACTTACTTGTTTAATCTTGCCAATCATGGGACAAATTCAGATCAAACCATTCGATACACCGCCTGGATTATATTTTGAAAATTTGGGGAATACTCAACTGGTGTCAAATGAATGGAACTTGGTGATCTACTACAATACTAGCACATTATGGGCCGAGTTAAATACTATTAGCCGAGGTGTAGAAAGGCTCCAAGAAGGTTGTAACTTGATGAAGGAATGGGATCAGTGTGGCCCCATCATAGAACAATTTAAAGCCGCATTGGAGGAAATCACAAGTAACAATGAGTTACTCTTACACCAGAGTAGGCCACGAACTAAGAGAGGTGCTTTGAATATTATGGGTAACGTAGCTAATGCATTATTCGGAGTGTTGGATTCTGAATATGCTAACCACATGTCACAAATCATAGAGGACCTGAAGGAAAATTATGTGCACCTTATGGCGCTGATGAAGAATCATACATCTATCTTAGATTCAACAGTCAACCTCGTACAACGATCACAAGAGGCTACGGTGGCTCAACTAAGGCACTTCGACAAGTACCTCAATCAATCTATTGCTCAATTGCATAACATTAACACCGAGTTGAATCAACAAAGAGCAACACAATCGTTTATGGCATTGGCACTGCAATTGACGCTAGTTCTAAACAAATACCAGAGGATTCAATCTAACTTGTTAGATGTGATTATAGATACCCATCATGGCAAAATAAATCCACAGTTGTTAAGCCAAAAACAACTATCGGAACAACTCACATTAATACAAGAAAATATCCCTACTACCCTTCGATTACCGTCACGTCCAGACAACCTGTTAAAGATATACAGCTTGATGAGTGTCGAAAGTCGAATAAGCGTGGATCAGATGATATTTCGTATAAAACTCCCGCTGGTTTCGCACGAAGAATTCGAACTACTACATATAATACCAATCCCATTTGTGGCAAACAACGAGCTCATGATGATAGGATCAATAGAAAAATTCCTAATCATTAGTCTACATCGGGATCAGTACTATCCATTATCCGAGAATGATTTAAGGGACTGCGTTACGTACGACGGGGCATTCATTTCTAAACAACAACACCCCATTTACAATAAGGGAGCAAACACTAGCTCCTGTGAACTCAGTGTTCTCAGTCATGGACCATTCGAGATCGCTTGTTCCGCCACCGCTATTAGTAAGACACCACGGTGGATTCAACTGTTATCTGTCAACAAATGGATATATGTGAGACCTACTCCTGCCACAATCAACGTCATTTGTAAGGGTAATGTCGAACAGAAGACCATAGAGGGATCTGGAATTATAACATTACAGTCCAATTGTGTAATAACGGACGAACACACCACTATTCATGGACACAATGTCTTTTCAAATAATTTAAAGGGTGGATTTACTCCACTAAAGAAACTTATCGACTTCATCCATTTGAACACTACACCTCCTCCAATAACTTACCAACCAACACCAGTAAAAAATATAAGTAAAGACATCGAAGATCTACGAGAGAGAATCAAGAATCTCAACATAAATGCTACGCTGCCACCCCATACCACTAGTCAAGACGTTCATCAATATGCCGTTGCATATGCTGGACTAATCATCATCATCATAGCCGGAGGCTACTGGTTAATCAAGCTAATCAAAGGCAATTCTGCTAAAGGTTGTCAAACCCAACAAGAAATACCTGTACCTAAGAAGAGAACACTATTCACCAATCAGACAAAATGTAACCCATTAGCCATAGCGGTATCGCAACCAACATTTGAAATTTTTGTATAGGTTTAAGTAACAATCTAAGCTAGTTCAGTTTGAATCTTTTGATACATGTATACATGAAAACAGTACATCCATAGATCATAAGATTATTGTTTTGAGCCAGAGCTCAAGGCGGGAGGAATGTATAAAACTGCAAATTGCATTTTTAAATCCCGAATTTCTTTAGTTTAAAATTTATTTTTATTCGCAATTGCATTACTCAAGTTACGCCACATAATTTTCTCACCGATCGCCAGACGCAACATGATCCCAGGTAAATTATCAAAACTTTGCCTGAGTAGCAAGCTTGCTAGAATTTGCTGGGAAAGTTGTGTGGTGTGAATTGAGTAAGCACTTTTTATGAAGTACAGGTGCTTAGATTATAACTTGTAGGTATATATAAGTGACATTAAATTTAATAAAATTGGTCATTCGTTTTTGGACAATAGCTGCGTTTTTATTTAAAATATTTGTTAGTCGCTATTGCTGCCGGTACAAGAACCGAGTAGCCCGGGACATTAATAATTAATTTACTTTCAGGTTTATGAGTTTCGTGTAATCAGTGAAACACCGAATGCACAGCAACAAGGTTGAGGTGAATCACTTCAGCCTACCAATTTTCACAGGCAAACAAAAGAGTTTGCTTTAACAAATATAAATATATAATTGTATATATATCTACATATAAATATTTATCCTATATTTATAGTAGGATAAAAATTGAAATTAAATTATTTTTATTTTATGATAATGTTTTTTTTTTTTTATTTTAAATTATAGTTCTCTCTTTTCAATCTTCTTAAAATCTTTTTATATTTTATTAAAAGTATAACATTAAACTTTTAAAATATTCTTTAACATTTTTGCCCTCTGGCGTCTGAATTAAGAAATTTACAAATATGCCTTTTGGCAATAAAGTTAATATTTTAATAAGTTTGCCCTCTGGCGTTTTAAATAAAACTATTTATTTTTTTTTGTTTGCCCTCTGGCGTTTTAAATTAAACTATATAAGTTTTCCCTCTGGCGATTCACTTAAAACTAAAATATCCTTGACACAATTCTATATTTTTAAAAACAAATACATTCCAAAAAGTCTTGATGTGTATTTTCTAAAATTGTGTACAGTAGTGTGTATCTGTGTTCAAAGTTTTTTTTCTACAGTGTTTTCCTTTAAACGTCAAATTTGAATTTTTTTATTTTATTTACAGTCAGTGCAAATATTACTCTGACAATATTTTATTTACAGTCAGCGCAAGTATTATTCTGACAATCACATATTATATTTTATTCTATTTTTATTTACCAACAAAAATAAAAATTATTATGTAACTTACGCTACAAGTGGCTCCAAAATGTGTACCCCGTCATCTTCAGCCAGTTGGTGTAAAGTTCGAATCGCCAGGAATGGCGCACAGCGATCTCCGAAAGTTACCGTTAATAGGAGAAAATCTTCAGCATAGTTGTGGGATGGTTCCCGCCAAATAATTCCTTGGTAGTCATGATCAAGAGGTGTTTACACAAGTAGTTTGGTTCCTGGATGGATGTGGAGAAAGATTACCCCATATACCTGTATACTAGGCTGATGTAAAATTCCCTTGTTATTTAATAATACTGCAACTTAAGCACGTATGTAACGGAACAGTTGCTGTAGAACCGTTCACAAGCCACATGTGATAACGTTATCTTTGGTGGATTATGTTAGTGTATTAAAATCAGAACGAGCATAAACAGATTTACATTTCGATTAAATAAAAACTTTATATGCAGGTTACTTTAAGCACTCTAATTCACAGAAAAGCACTTATCTACAATAAATATAGAAAATTCTTCAAAATTATGATCTTAATTCTATTTACAATTTACAATTTTAAGCAAACAAAGGATAATTCGCAGGTATATTCCAGCTAACCCGATTTGGGAAGTATAGGAATAACTGTCTTGAATTTATCCTGTACAAGGCACTTTAATTTAATATTGACTGATTATCAAAAAAAAATTTTTATTAAGTATAAAAACTAAAATTGATGCACTTTATTAAAAAAGAAAGATGAGTCACAACCACAATAATGTCACTAAACTATGTCTTTACACAATTTTCACCTTCACCAAAAAGAAAATCGCATGTGAGCTTATGCTTACCGTAGGCAGATTACAACTAGAAAGAAAAATTGAACGTATATACCACGACTTGACTGCTTGAACTCGAAAAAATTAAGAGAGCGATCCATTCAAATGCTCGGACTTATATAGGGTCTGAACCGCCATTTTAGTGGGTGGAACCCGCAACCATAATGCAAAATTCTCAGAATGTATTATTTTTCATCATGTATAATTTATCTTATTCGATGAGGAATATTGACATCTAACTTTTCTCATCAAAAGATCTCCATCATAATTTGATTTCATTGAATGAAAATTAAAATTCCAAATTGTGCTATAACGGCGAAATTAAATGTTGAGAAAATTCGATGTGGAACGTATTTATAAAATTGTTTTGACTGTTTTCGTTGAAATTATGCTAATTGCATAAAGGTAAGGTATGCAAATTATGTTGTATGTGTTATTCAGTGTTTGTGTGTGCTTATTTTATAAGAAAACTCATTTTTTTTATTGAATTTATAATCTTAACCTGTGTTCAGGTGAGATTTTCTTTTGTTGTTCTTTTTTTTTTGTAAGAAATATCTTCAATAACCCAGAAACTTCGGTTTTATTGAGTTATTACATTTGAAAATCCCTTAAATACTCGATTTTTGAGTAAATTGTTTTCCCTTGTGACAATTGTCAAGGGCGAAAATTCATGTGTAATTTTCCTCGAAATTGTTGACTGGAAAGTGTTTTTTCGCAATTATTGTGTTCTATGCTTGTAATTCAATGCTTAGTTTAAATTTCAATTGATGGAAATTGAAATTAAGCTACTTATTACATATTTTCCAATACCCATAGTGTTGTTGTTGTTGTAATTGCATATATGGATTTATGTTTACATTTTGCATGTGGAAATTGGACAATTTGTAGTTTTCATGCAAATTGTTAGTGGTTTTTAATCTATAAGTAATTCATTGTTGATTCATTTAATTAATTCATGTTTTCTTTTTACTTCAGATAATTTTTCATGGATGTATGTGGGTACATAGTACCTTTTTCTTCGTGGGAGGAATGTATGCCAGTCGATTTCTCTGGCTTATACTTAATTTAAGTATTTTACATTGGTTTGATTTCTTCTAATTCCTTTTCTTTTCAGTTCAGCTTCATTCTTCGCTGAACAATAGGCTCTATCAGTATTTGACGATACATTTGCGCCATATCGGCAGTAAATACATATCTTTTTTGACGCCATTCAAAAAGAAGCAAGGTTATATCGCGCTGAAGAGGGCTCCTGGGAGTAACAAATCATTTAAAGAGTAACCAATTGACGTCTTACAGCTGGCATTGAAAACCACATGAGTTCTTGTTGTGATACTGTCGGCCTTTATAACGGCATGATGCGGAAGATAGTCAGCTGTACTTTCAGAAGACATCACTACTGCTTTAGGCACCTTTTCCATTTGCCCTAAATTTAAATATTCTTTTAGACATTTGTTGTAATCAGATTTTAAATATTGGTTTTTCTCAAGGCTGTCTTCTATCTTTGAGTATCGCTTTATTTCTATGTCACGGAACCTCTTAAAGTGGAAATTATCTTGGGATGAGGGATCAAAGGAAGTCTCAGTACGTACCGGCCTTCAAGTGTTCGTGAATGCGTTTTCTTATAATGATCCTCGCAAAGGGCATCCCCTGGAGAGAGATTTGGAGGGAGGCCAATTTCGTCTACTTCCCAAAAATGTCTCATCAAATCGCATTCTTTAAATTGATTACAAAAATTTACTAATAGATTACACTTCTTTAGAGAAGAGTACGACGTATGTTCTGAAGGAACTATACCAAATATAATCCACCCAAATATCGTATTTTGGGCTACGGGGTTACCTGGGGCCACTGTGAATTAAACCATTTTGTATGATTTTGCCATAAACAGCAGCATCAATTATTATATCTATATTTCCAGGTCTTTTAAATGAAGGATCTGCCAGGTTTAAGACTTTGATATGACTCCACTCAGAAGTGGATGTTTCTCGAGGAGGCAGAAGATCAGTTTAGGTTTTCAAAATAACTGCATCTAACTCTATACTTGGGCTTGTTTCAGTGTAGTGCTAAATTTTAAAACTGACTGCCTTGTAATATTCTGCTGTGAGAATGTTTGCTAAACCAGTACTTTGGTTCGAGTGGATATACGGTTTTAATCCTAATTTTTGAACAGTGGATTGCTTCAAGAATGTGGCTTGTGAACCAATATCTACCAATGCTCGCAAAATAAGAGTTTCACCTATCTGGGAAAGACTCTCACTAAAATCGTAGCAAGTAAAACATCCTTTCGTTTACGAGAGAGGAGTATCCTTGGGGTTATTTTATATGTGAAGGACAGAGTTGTGACGTTTTTGACAAAATCGACAATGCTGGGTACTGGGGCAGTTTATAGCTACGTGACTCTGCGTCAAGCAATTATAACACAAAGACGTGGAAGAGACCACTTCAGATCTTTCTTGGGCAGTTAGCCTTCCGAATTTTGTACAATTCTTGAGAGCATGAGGACTTTGTACATGGGACATTGAAACTTTGTAACGTGAAATGCTCAAAGTTTATTTTCCTGAGAGCGAAAAGGAATTCTCTGAGATATTTTTGTAGGTAAGGCTCTTTAAATTTGGGAAGGGAGGTAGAAGCACCCTGCACCTGCTCCCAGAGTTGCCCTGTTTCCAAGGGTAGGCGATCTACTAAGATAAAAACGATCATAGGATCCCAAGTATCAGTTTCTATGCTTAAATTTTTCAAAGCTGTGATGCATTCGCGAGTAGAATAAAGTAATCTTCGTATTTGGGCACTATTTTCTGCTTGGAGATGCGGCTGGGAGAGTAAAATTTTTAAGTAAGTATTTGCCAAAATACGAAGGTTCTCATATCTTTTGTACAGCATATCCCATGCGACTTTATAAAATTCGTGAGTTATTGTTAAGGGTCAGATCATCTGTTCAGCTTCACCTGAAAGATAAGATTTCAGGTAATGCATTTTTTGCACAGGTGATAAGTGGTCTTTTTGATGTATGATTGATTTAAAAAGATCATATAATGACGGCCAGGTACTATAATCTCCCGAGAATGTCGAAAATTATATGCGTGGTAATTTTGTTTTCATTATGAAAACACTCACTAAAAGTGTCATTCGTATCATTCGCATTTGTACTTGTAGTTTTCGCTGTTTGCTCAATATCATTTTGTTGATCTTTAGTTTTGCTAGACTCGCTAAGAAAAGAGTGAAGTTAACTTCACCAGAATGCCATTTAAAATACCTATGTACTCGCAATGGTTCTCAATGGGCGTTCAATGATACAGTCAACAAACCTGCATACTGGGCGCAAAAAAGATAAAAACTGAATTTCTTTTATCTATACTGCCCGTAGTTAGAACGTACACGCAAATTTGAAACTAGTGAAGACTGAAATGAATGCACTGATAATTGTGGATTAAGATCAGTGGTCTACTTTTTTAAAACAAAAAACACTGTCCACTTCCTTTTAACTTACAATAAACTGTCCCACCTATTTCTTAGAATTTCCCACTAATTTAAGATGAGATTCTGTATATAAGCTATTAGGTCAGAAGTTTACATACAATAGAAAACACATTTATTGACACAGATTTATAATGTACGATTTTCAAGAATATTTCAATTGGGGATAAAACTCAATATATAAGTTGTGGGTAAGAGATTTTTGTATCACACTGAAACACACTTATTAGTAGAAAATTGTAATGTACAATTTTTCAAGTATCTGATATATTATATATATGTAGAATAAATATATGGAGTAAAATAAAAAAATGATTTACGTCAGATATGCACCCAAAATTAGAATATATTAAATTTAGATATGTAAGTAAAATAGATGTTACAAGTGGCTGATACTCACCGATCTAATACTTGGCACTTGAGAAATTGACTGATTGAGAATCAATAAATAAAAGAGGCAAATCTCAGTTCAACCTTGAAAATTCCTTTATTCTACTTTTAATTATATAATGTTCTTATATGCTGCTGGTGATACGACTTGAGAGCAACTAACTGGAGCTTGTCATTGTACATTTTTCTAGATTATGAAGTGAGACCTAACTGTCTTACAAATACATTTGATTGCAAACTTGTACTCTTGTCTGTTAGAATTCTAGGTATACGATAAACTGATAATGATAATGTGATAACTATACATCTTTAGAATTAATACAATGTGTGTTTAGTATGACTCTTGACTGGGATACGTAAATTAAGAAAATATATTTGCAACAATTGCTCTGACACATGGAATGTTTGAATTGGGCATAAAATATCTACAGTCTGTTTATAAATATTTTAAAAGATGATTATGTCTTAACAAATGGGTAACCTAGCTAATTTTGATATGGGACGCTTAAAATCCCCTTTTTTAGTTTTTATTGTGACGACGCGAACTAAATTGTCTGAGCCTGGATGGGTTTCCTTAACACGTCCCAGAACCCAAGCGGACGGTGGTAGGTTGTCTTCCTTCATAAGCACTATGTCGCCAGTGTTTATATTAGCTTCGGTTCTTGTCCATCTTGGCCGGTTCTGCAAGCTGGTCAGGTATTCTACGTGCCATCGTCTCCAAAAGTCCTGTAACATTCTTTGCAATACCCGCCATCGGATCAGCGTAGAAAGTTTAACGTCGTGCATTGGAGGTTCGGGTAGTGTGGTAATAGGTTGACCAATTAAAAAGTGAGATGAAGTGAGTACCTCATTGCTGCTGACATCATCCGATACAGTCATCATCGGTCTTGAGTTTAGGACACCTTCTATTTGTGTGACAAGTGTTGACAGCTCTTCGTAGGTTAGCCGTGTTTCGCCGATCGTCTTTTTCAGCAGAGTTTTCACAGATTTCACTCCAGATTCACATATACCGCCGAAGTGAGGAGCTGGGGTGGATTCAAATGCCAGCTTATGTTGCTTTTCGATAAAAACTCTGAAATTAAAACACTATGATTTAGTGTAGTTACCAAATTGTAAATTTCGTGAAGTTTCCGTTTGGCTCCTAAAAATTAGTCCCGTTGTCGCTATATATGTTCAACGGCATACGCCGTCTTGCCATGAAGCGTTTCAAACGCTTCGGCTTGTGTCCAACGTATCCATGATGAAGAAAGCTTGCTGGGTGAATTTTTACACTTTCGGTAGAAACGAAAACATCTAGCAATGATACGTAGAATTATACTCAATGAAGATTTTTTCTGAAAGAGCTCAACTAATGTATCATTTATTATACTGGTGTGATATACTTCAGTGTAGGCCTCTCGTGCTTCCAACCTTGCTACTTCTGATGATTGTCTGGGCCACATATTAATTTTCATCGTCCAATCGTTTCGAAGCCAGTCTGGACCTTGCCACAATAGGTGTAAAGTACGTAGGTTTGACGGTGAAGCTCCTCTTGATGCTATATCTGCCGGATTATCCTTGGAAGCTACATGATTCCAAGCAGCTCTCGGCAAAATGGTTAAGACTTCGGAGATCCTGTTGCCGACGTAGTATTTCCACCTTCGAGGATGTGATGACAGCCACGATAAAACAACTTCTGAATCGGTCCATGCGTGACACTTTATATTTGGCATAGCCTAACTTGTTTGTATGGATTAGTTGGGACAATAATAGAGCCGCGCATAGTTCTAACTTTGGGATGGACACCTGCTTTATGGGTGCAAACCGAGTTTTTGCAGCAATCAATGTAACCTTGTAATTACTGTTGTGAAAATTACTACGCGCGTATACAACTGCACCATACGCGGATTCTGATGCGTCCGAAAATCCATGTAATTCAAATTGTTCATCCTCAGTTGTTAGCCATCGGGGTATGCAAATGTCTTGTATGTGATATAAATTGTTCCGCAGCTCATTCCAGTGTTTTGCTGTGTCTTCTGTAATGGGCTCATCCTAGTCATAGTCGTTGCAAAATTATTTCAAACAACACTGTAATTGGTGAAAGCAACGCCAAAGGATCAAAAATGCGACTCGTTTCTGAAAGGATCTTTCGTTTTGTAGCAGGTGTCTTGATAAAAGGGCTGACATCAAATCTAAAACAATCATCGGCTGGTATCCACTTAAGGCCTAGGATTTTCACTGTTTCTGGATTTTCATCTATGTATAAAGCTGTCATACCACCATGGCCTGAAGGCAGTGCATCAAGAACCTTTTGGGAATTGGACTCCCATTTTCGTAAATGAAAGCCTCTTGTCTGTAGCAAATTCATTAGCTCTCCTTGAAGTTCAATTGCTTGTTCTACTGTTGCAGCTCCTGCCATTAAATCGTCAGCATAGAAATTGTAGTTAATGGCCTTTTTGGCTAATGGAAACTTTCCTTTAAACTCAACCGTCAATTGTTTGAGGGCTCTAGTTGCAAGAAACGGTGCTGATGTTGTTCCATAGATGACTGTGTTAAGCCAGAAGTGCTGAATGGGTTCGGTTAGACTTTCTTTGCATATAATACGCTGGTACTTCCTTTCATGCTCATCCACTAGTACCATTCTGTACATCTTTTCGATGTCACCTGTGAGTGCAATTTTATAAGTCCTGAACGTCAGAAGAATTGGAAAGAGATCCCTTTGTATTTTCGGACCAACAAGAACCTCCTGATTTAATAAAATGCCATTGGATGATTGGGCGGATCCATCAAAGACAACTCGCAATTTAGTAGTCGTACTTGAGTCTTTTAAAACAGCATGATGAGGCAGGTAGGCATGTTCTGTGTTGCTAATGTGTTCAATAGATGAAGCGCATTCTAAATGTCCCAATCTTTTATACTCACTAATGAAAGCACACTATTCCTTATGCAAAGTGGGATTTTGTTTAAATCTTCGTTCCAAAGATTTCAATCTGTGAAAGGCTATATGCAATGAATCCCCTAGAGGCGTTGAATCTTCCTTGAATGGTAATCGCACCGTGTAATGTCCAGAGTCCTTGTCACATAATGTGTATTGACGAAGAGGGGTTCACACTGTTCCTCCTCCAGGGTGTATTCTGCATTTCGGTGTAATGGTTCTTCGGTTTCCCAAAATTTTCTGAGAGTTGTGTCAATATCTGCTATATCTCCATGACATGATGTTGCCGTTGATATGTCAGTAGTCTTGACAAGAGATCCTGCCACAATGTATCCAAATATTGTGTTCTGTAATGCGGGTAAGCTAGCAGAAATGAAGTGTTGTCCTTGTTGCAAGATTTTAATGAAATGTTCAACCCCCAAAAGTATGTCAATCTTGTTTGATTGATTGAATTGTGGATCTGCCAGCTTGTATCCATTGATGAAAGTCCAGTCATCTATGTTGCAAGTTGTAGCAGGCTGCGTGGATGTTAATTTGTTTAAGATTAATGCATTTATAACAATCTGTTTGGATCTATCATGGGGCGCTGAAAGTCTTAATTTCAACTTTCCTTGAGAGTATCCGGATCTCGCAGCAGCTAATACTTTAAGAAGTATCTTAGCCCTCTCTCGTTTCAGTCTTAATCGTTGCACGCATTCTTCTGACACAAAGGAGGCTTGCGATCCTGAATCGATTAGCACACGACATGATTGTAAGGTTCCTGTAGAGTCTTTTACATGAACTAAAGCTGTAGGTAATATAGACAAATGAGTTTGCTTAGGGTAAACCGAAGTTAATGCATTGGTGTGAATTTGTTCGTTTTCATTTTGATGGTGGCGTGTTTAGATTGAAATTACTTGTAGATTGTTGACGTGGTTGGCCTGGAATGGCTGAATGCATAGACATTCCAATGTTTGACAAATGCAAGTTCTCAACTTTCCCTGGGTGTAAACATGAATGACGTTTCTGCTTGCAGTAATGACATGAAAATCTTGAATTGCATTTTTGAGCCTGGTGTCCATAACTAAGACAGTTGAAGCACAATGCAAATTTCTTTACGATATTTCCTCTTGTTTCTACATCCATGGACTTGAATTCAGAGAATTTATATATAGGATGATCCCCTGAACACTTTGGACATTTTACCGAGATGTCGGAATGTAATGTGCGAACAGTTGGTTTTGCGGATTTAAATTTTTTTAGAGATGGTTCAAAGACTTCAAGTGCATCGCAACGCTTAGCTAAGAATTTAAGAAGGTCTTGAAATGATGGAAGATCCTTCTCGGAAATTTCTTCCGGCCAGGCATGACGAGTATCTGGGTCTGTTTTACTAAGAATAAGAAAAATGAGCCATGGATCTCTTTTCGTAGCATCGTCACCTAGAGCTGCTACCCCCCTGATTAATTCGTCTGATGTGTCAGTAAGTTTTCGTAAAGCAGCAAAGGAGATCTGAGATGTACTAGGTTGGTTAACGAAGAATTGGATATACGAGTTTAGAATATGTCTTTTTTTGTCATATCGATTTAACAATTTGGACCAGGCTTCCATGTAATTGGCGTCAGTTATAGTAATGTGTTTGATTAGCGTGGCAGCTTCAGCCCTTAACAAACCCTTCAGATATTGTAGCTTGTATACATCTGACAATCCTTCACGCTTATCGACTGACGTTAGAAATAAATCCTTAAAAGACGGCCAATCTTTATAATCGCCGCTAAACTCTGGAATATGAACCTTAGGTAGTTTAACGTCAAGAGAGCTATTACCTTGCGATGATGAACAGTTGGTAAAGTTCTCAAAAATATGGCGTTGTTGGTCTACAAATTTGGACATAGTAGAATTAAGGTCCTCGACTGTTGTATTAATTGGAGGCTGAGAACGTTTTAATATGTTAAGAGTACTCAAAAGCAATGGTTTTACAGTGAAATACTTGTCTCGAACTCCGAAAATTCTGACGGTATATTTAAACTAACTAAGGTATCGTCGATTGTAATAAACTCGCTCCACAGTTTTTCCAATGTTTCTAGACGCGTTTCCAATTCTTCAATAGTCCTCCTCTCAATTGGAATATTTTCCGCGAAGGTCTTAAGCTTGATCATGGATCCCTTTAACCGACCTCGTTGACCTTTATATACCGCAATTTGTGCATCCGTCATTTTACCGTGAGATTTTTGTAATTAATTGTAAGTATGTATCTCGAATTATGAACTTCTCTACCTAGGAGACGTATCTTTAAATTTGTTCTTGCTGTATAGTATATTTACAATAATAAAATAGAAAAGTTTGATTTTAGAACTGTCTAAATGTCCACAAATCACTGAATAATTTTTATGTTCTTGTTTTCTGTAAATGTGATTATTTTTTTATTTCTAATTAATGTGTCTCTGTATTTTTGGTACACTATTGTATGAGATCAAGTTAAATAGGCAAATTAATTTATAAATGTGTCCGATAACCTATAAGTGTGGTTGCGTATGTATATTCGTATTGTGTGATCACCAGATAAAACTTAACATTCAATGGCCATAACATATGATTGAAGACATGACCTTAGAAAATATGGTTTTCAATTGTTTTTTTTTTTTTTTAAAGAATAGGTAATTCAATAAAGTATGACAATGTCAATATATGTATATACACTTGTAAATACTTCATACACACTTGATGGAATCAAAGGTTATCAGTTGGTATAGCACTTTCACTGTTGCTATATTTCAGTAGAATATGTATGTAAGTATGTAGATTTGTCGATGCAATCGCAAACTGTCTGGTTCTGCATGGCGCAGACTGGTTGAGGAATGTAATCCAATATATTTGTTCGCAAAATATGAATAATTAACTTTCAGCAATGTGAATAAAATCAGGCAAAGAGACAAAATGCAGTTCAGTTATTATAACTAAATAAAAACGAGTACTTATCTGCGATGTATATATAATACATGAAAGGCGCTGTTGCAATCGCTTGTGACCTTCAGGTTTTTGCTCGCATATTTAGTTCGTGATGTATAAATTTCTCCAATTTTATGTGTAGATGCTTTTTCCAAATTGAGGTCCCATCTGGCTCAAGTCTGCAGCACCGTTCCAATTTTTTTCTTGATTTATGGCCCTTTATTATGAAATTTTAAATATATTCCCGGGTTTCGGCACCAAAATAATGATTGAGAATCAATAAATAAAATAGACAAATCTCAGTTCAACCTTGAAAATTCCTTTATTCTACTTTTAATTATAAAATGGCCTTATATGCTGCTGGTGATACGGCTTGAGAGCAACTAACTGGAGCTTGTCATTGTACATTGTTCTAGATTATGAAGTGAGACCTAACTGTGTTACAAATACATTTGATTACAAACTTCTACACTTGTCTATTAGAATTCTAGCTACTACGATAACCTGATAAAGATAATGTGATAACTATACATCTTTAGAATTAATACAATGTGTGTTTAGTATGACTCTTGACTGGGATACGTAAATTAAGAAAATACATTTGCAACAATTGCTCTGACACATGGAATGTTTGCATTGGGCATAAAATATCTACAGGGTGTTTATAAATATTTTAAAAGATTATTAAATCCTAAACATTGACTTTAAGCTAATGTTAAGGCCCTTTGTATTAATCTTTGATTAGAACTATTCTTTATTCCCGTCTAGATCAGGAATACAGTGTTAATGTCAGTAAATTTTATCTCAGTCAAGACCCGAGATAAAATATTCTTTAATTCTGTCAAAACCCGGTTTAAAGTCTTATCTTAACTTCAGTCAAGACCCGAAGTAATAATGTTTATTTCAGTCAAGACCCGATATAAGGTGTGCGTGTTAGTAGATGGTTACTTTAGTCAATGCCCGAAATAATGCTCTTTAACACTGCCCAGCTTAAAGTGTTTTATTAAGAAGAGTTGTATATCAGCCGATGCCCAATATAAAATGTAGTCCCTTACCTAGCCAACCTATCCCAAACGATGCCAAATGCAAAAAGGGATGGAGACTAGTCAGCTTGTGGTTTTTATAGCCCTTGCTTCCACATGACACCAATGATGGAGTAACAGAGGTGCACGATCACAAGAATTGGTAGTACATCTGTACACTTACGGTACTAGTGATAAAACTTACATAGTACTGAAAAAAAATTTTGTTAAATATTGTGTTTGAGAAAATTGCATTGTTTTATTTTCTGCATGTGTTTTATTTTCAGAACCAAAATTTTTATGTTCCCCCTTTTAGGAATTTTTTATATCGTAAATTGAACTGGTTTGAACATAATCACTGATAACCGTCTGATTTTACTGGGCTTGTGGGATACGTAATCGGGAAGCGGTTTCGTTTATCTGTAGCAAAAAGTCAAAATTATATATGTAGCACTTAACACTAAGAGGAAGCCGGATCTGTGTACTACCGTTAAACTCAATATAACAATTTTGATGCAGATTAATTTTTAAGTAAAGCACTTTTTAATTAAAATACACTAAACCACATCTGAAACACTTTGAACCTTTCGCTAATTTAAGGTGTATTCAGGAGGTATTTGAAAACTGAAAAAATGTGCAAAATCTTTACTCACCTTATGAAGGGGGTTATCTGACTCTGAAGGACCATATATTGGGGGATCGGGTGAGTTTTGTCGGTGTGTGGTATAAAATCTAAACACATTTAGTTTAAATATCGTACACACAAGATTTATTATTAATTTTGATCAATACAACTTTGATTACTGGGATTTGAAACTGAGTGAACTGAAACTACGATTTCCGACTACCATTTTGGTGAGATGTTACCGCTTGCTGATCTCGTTGACTTCTGATCTGTGCACTGATCTCTTATACTTCACGCTAGAATAATCTGGGATGCTGCGATTCTGTGTAGTGTCTAATCTCCAAGCTTCGTGTATCATCTTATATTTAGGTGGAGAATAAAAACTGCAGTGGCGTCGTGTGTAATTATGATCAGGAGTATTTACTCAACTTAACACCAGCTCATTTTTTATCTGGCCATGCGCTGCACACAATACCAGAGGCAAACTCCACGGGGGTACTATTATCGTAAAGGTGGAGGCATACGCAAAACATGGTAAAGTACTTTTGAGACAAATGTTCCAAGAACGATTTAAATTAACTGCATCACAGACCGCGGTGGCGTACAATACAGCCCAGAATAAAGATAGGAGAGGTGGTCATCCTCAAGCTGCTTGTTAAAGGTGATAGCTGATTATGACAGCTACCGACCAGAGTCATAGGGGAAATAGAACCCTTACGTTATTTGTGCTCTTCGTCAGTTTTGTCTGCGTGTGATTATCGTAATAAGGGATCATGTAACTTACCCTTTCATTTTCAGATAATCCAACCTCAAGAGCAAACGAACGATGTTCTGTACATTATGGAAGACATTCGGTTCTCACCTCCAAACAGCTCTATTCGTGGAATCTGGATGCGTCGTCTTGACTGGATTACCAAGATATTCAAGACCAAATGCAACGCAGTTGACATCGCTCAAGGATGACACTACTAAGAATCAACAGCTGTTAACTCGTAAGGCAGCACCCAAGTATCTGAAGACACCTCATACGGCACCAAGGTTAGTGCAACCAGCTAGCATAAAGGGTGGTCAGGTCGATCGACTGCAGAAACATACCACGATCACAGAGCTCAAGATGCAGCCAGATAACACTCATCTACCTGTCACGAAAAGTTCTAAATCGTATCAACTGCGATGAGATAAACAAGAGGAAAAAAAAGAAGAAAGTAATCAACCTGCCGGACAGGTATCAAGTTCGGCTGCGAGTTAGAAATGATGACCACCTCATTTTCCATCATTACAACAAGCCAGGCATCTCCAAAATAAAAGCGCGGTTGAAAGCGAGCGTACAACAGGCCGAAGAAAGTTTAGCCCCAACTGAAATTAAAATCATTATGTATCAAGCTGAATGATAAACATCCACCTGTACCTGGGAAAATCGTCAGGTCTCACAATCACACGCTGAAGTCAGTAAAAAAGCAGGCAGGATATTAATAAATACACATTTGTTTAAGACAAACAAACAATTAATCACAAATTTATTTGGCAAAACAATTTTTTAAGATAATATTTACATATAATCATTTTTCTATGTGTTCAGGCCACACCAGTATCCCACGATGATTCCCTATTTTCTCCTCCGATAATATTTCCTAAAAAGAAACAAAAAAAAGAAACACAAAGAATTTTATCTTAAAAATAATTTAAAACAAAATACTTATCTAATACAAGGGAACTTCCTCCCTTTGGTCCAACGCCGTCCTAAAAACTTCCTCCACTGTTTTCTCACCTGAAAATAAACAAAAAATCTTATAAATAACTAATAATATTAATAAATATTACAAACTTACCATTTCTCAAGCTTCTCTGCGATTATTTATGTTGACATGTCAAAATGTCAACACATCACATCAGATGTTCTCGCCTTCGCCGCAGTCAGAGTTCAGTGCAACTCTAATGGTCTCATATGACGTCACTACGGGACGCCGCCATCAAAGTATAACAACTTTGAGAACGAGCGTTGTCAAGGCAACCGATCATGAAGCCGAAACGTAGCGGTTCGCGGCGGCTATAAAAAGGCGACGAGCTGCAGCAGAATCATCCATTCCTAGTTCAGAATTTAATCTGAACACATCAGAGTTTAATCTGATTTTTCCAACTATCCTAAACCTTATTTGCTTCCATCTAGTAGGAATTTACTCCTACTGCAGAAATTTAATTCTGCTAACTCCATCCCATATCGAAGTAGGAATTTACTCCTACTGCAGAAATTTAATTCTGCAAAATCCATCCCACACCTAAGTAGGAATTTACTCCTACTGCAGAAATTTAATTCTGCTTATACTTTATCTCCCACCTGAGTAGGAATTTACTCCTACTGCAGAAATTTAATTCTGCTTAAATTTCATCTCCCACCTGAGTAGGAATTTACTCCTACTGCAGAAACTTAATTCTGCTTATATTTTATCTCTCACCTGAGTAGGAATCTACTTCTACTGTAGAAATTTACTTCTACTTTAATTTTATCCTACGTCTAAGCAGGAATCTACTCCTGCTGCAGAAACATACTTCTGTCTTTATAAATATTTTTGTATTGCTGCTACCGTGCTTATACGTGTAGCACAAAACTTCTATTGGACTAATAGTGGATTCTCTCTCTTTCTTTTCAGAAATAAGGGGAACATCTTTCTGGGAACAATATTTTTTTTTGAATTATTGAATTATTGAATTTTTATTGAATTGGTAGCTTAAGGTAGGATAAGTTTTTTTTTGAATTCGTAATCGTAAGCTAGTTTAGTCATAAGAGAATTGAATTGTGATAATAGTTTATAAGCAATATATTTGAATAAATTTTATATTTGAATTAAGACAAAGCTGAGTTATCCATTTACAAACCGGCACCCCCTCCTAACGTTGAGCCCAGATCTCACATTGGTCCTTTAGAGCCGGATAACTCAGCTATTCAAATATAGAATTCAGAAAAATATTGCTTATCACGTCACAGTGAGACAAACTAAGCCTCTCCATTCAAAATGTCTACAGATAACGAATCTGACGTCGGGGACGAGACCATTAGCTCAGTATTAGAGTTGGTTGAGTCCCAAAAACAGGTCAAAGAGCTAATGGAAGACCTATTTAAAAGGCATCAAAGAGAAGGCAGGAAAAAGACTGTCAAATCGACAGAGAAACGTTTACAAACGTTTACCGAATATTGGAAAGAATTCCAAACACGGCATAGGGTAATTCAAAAGAGAGCGACAAAAGAAGATCGCAAATTAGAATATTTCACGAAAGAGACATTTAGTGATGTACAGGAGTATTACATCGAAAAAGCAGGAAGCATGGAAGAGGATATAGACAAACTAACACCAACGCCTGTCAACAATCCTCCTCAGAATCAGACATCACATGCTAGCACAAATTCATGTAATAATGAAAGACTCCCCAGAATTAAACTTCCTACCTTCAATGGAGAATACTCTACGTGGATTTCATTCCACGATTTATTTAACTCGGTTATACACAACAACAATAATTTAAGAGACGTTGACAAATTGTATTTTCTAAAGACAAATCTAATAGGAGAGGCTGAAAAATTGCTCAGGCATTACGAAGTGTGTGATGCAAACTACCGACCAGCTTGGCAGCTCCTAAAAGAACGCTATTCCAATAAGCGAATATTAGTCAACGTACAATTAAAGAAATTATTATCTCTCCCACCCATACACCATGACACTGCCGATAATATTAAACGTCTGCTAGACAACATAACCGAAGCGTTATTAGCATTACAAAACTTAGGAATAGAAACAAGGAATTGGGATCCACTGATCATATACTTGACAGTGCAAAAACTACACCCAGACACACACCAATTATGGGAGCAAAGTTTACAGAGTAGCACAGACCTACCTGAACTAAAGACTTTAACCAAATTTCTAGAGTCTCGCTTCCGAACTCTAGAAATGATTGGAAACAAGGTTACGTCATCCAATATGACACAGAGAAAACAATTCTCACCCAAACCTACATATGGTCTCTTGAACAGACATAAAAGTTCAGCACCAAATCACCCACCTACAAAAAGGTCCTCTTGCAGCCATTGCAAGGGTGACCATATCATATTTCAATGTCCTACCTTTAGAAATATGAACACCCGACAACGACATGAAGTTGTCACAAATAAGCATTTATGCAAAAATTGCTTATCTCCCAATCACATAACCTCAAATTGCACTAGCAATAAAAAGTGTTGTCATTGTCAGCAAAATCATAACACATTGCTCCACTATGAGCAAAACGATTCGGTGACAGAATCACCTAATCAATCCTCCCAAAATTCCAATATGGAAGCTGAATTAAGCACACCCACCTATGGAAATGATGAACAACAAGTTCAAAGTTTTCTAACCGCAAACATGAAAAGAGCTCTTCTCTCTACAGCTCTGATTAACGTCACTGCACCATCCGGTCTCACGATGACATTCCGAGCGTTAATAGACTCAGGGTCACAAGTGTCAATCATGACAGAAAAGGCCTTTAAGCTATTACGACTTAAAGGATCTCCAACCACCCAAGAATTAATTGGACTTGGTACAACTCCCACTAATACAGCTGTACAAGAAACTACAGTCACAATTAATTCTTTACACACCAATTTTAAAGTTGCAAGTAGCATGCTCGTGATTAGAAAAATCACAGATGTGCTGCCAAACAATGCAATTGAAGTGTCAAACTGGAGACATATTCACAATCTCCCGCTAGCAGATCCTACCTTCTCAATTCCAGGAGAAATCGATATTCTCCTTGGAGCAGAAGTATACGCCGCCATTATCAAAAATGGTATAAAGAGAGGATCTGGCAACTCTCCAACAGCCCAAAACACAGAGTTGGGTTGGATTTTGGTTGGAGGAGTACCAGAAACAGAACGCACAACTACGACTGTGCTATCCACCTACACCACAACAAACATTAAATCAAACAACGAACTAAAAAGAGTTTGTAAATGCACCAATACGTCAACAATACCACCAAAAGACAGACTCCACGCTGTAACAAGGCAACGCCTTCCCTCCAAAAATTATGCATTCACCAAAAATCATGATGCTCCCAAAGACAAAGAGTATCAGAGAAAAAACTGGAGAAATGCTTCAAGTAAAGTAGTGAAACACTACACCTTAACCACATTCTCCACCTTTAGTACAAAAGGAAAAGGTACATCAAAACTATCGCCATCTCGATCAGGTTCAGCTACTTCACACCCGACCCAAACTGAATTCGATTCTAGAAAAACTCAGAATCTCAGTACTAGATGGCGCCACTATAGTCAAAAACCTTTTCACTCTACACCAGTAATAAACGAGAATACTAATTCCCCAGCGACACAAACTGAAGCAAAATATCTCCATAATTCACATAAAAGGCACAAGTGGAAAAAGGAAAACGAAAAATATAAAAAAAAAAATAGCTACTCTCGGTCCAATTAAAGAATATCAAAATGTGTTCTCTCTTTAATGTACATTTCCCACAAATATTTTAAAATCTCTCCTCTCAAAATTGTTTCAAAATCCCCACCAATAACACTTCTCTCTGGCATTACTAAATTTCAAAACTTGCCGTTATATTTGAATATAAACAAGTCAGAATCCGCCAAAAAGTCATTCCAGTTTTAAAAGTTGTCAAGTGCGGTTTCAATTTTCGTTTTTCATTTTTTTTTTTTTTTTTTTTGAGTTTATTTTTTTTCTACCATGGAGGAACTTTTGGAAATTTTTAATTCCGAATCTTTGGATTCGATGGATGTTGGGCTAACACCAACACCTCCGGAGCTCTTAATCCCTCCAAGGAAAATAAGGCCTGTCAGCCCACTACCTCCAACACCAAAAAAAGGTCGAAAAATCAAGTCGGCCGTCGTCCGACCTCCACCTCACGAGGTCGTACCCGTGAAAAAACTTCTCGGGCCATTCGAGTCTAGGCCAGTCTCACCCGAAGTGAAACGGCTACAAAGAGGACCCAAGCCAAATGACAGTTTGAAGTTTAAGTCAAGGGCTAGAGAATATCATCCAGAAGTTCGAGTCCACACGCAGCCACGACTGCCTGTAGTAGCTCGGGGTACACCAAAGAGCCTCAAATCAAGGCATAGCAACTATAGTAGAGAGGTACGGATCCCTCTCGAACAACAATCCGCAGCACCAAGCATGCCAGTCCTGATTGAGACAAACATCACTCCAATCACGCCTAATAAAATTAGTGATATATACAAGCCACTAGTCGTCATCAACGAATCAACGACTAATACACAAGCGTCCAGTGAGAATAATAAAATAAGTTCAAAGGCAACATGTCAAACACCATTGCCTCAGTTAATGGATTTACAAATCAGTCCACCAGTCCAATTTAGAGACCATCCACCAAACAACGTCGAATTAGCGACTCCAGGGATCCCAGTCGACTTAGTTGGAAAAATAATGGCTACTCCCATCATCATTAAATTGCTGGAAAATGCCAACGTACCTTGGGACAGCATTAAGAGGGCAAGAAAGTTCTATCGCTTTCAACTCCCTGGTGACGTCGTCATAAAGGTTACCATTAAAAAAGGAGTATTCCACTTCTTCAAACAAGACACAGTAAGTTAATTTAAAACCAAACGATTTTATTAAAACTATAATAAAAACACATATATATATATATTAAATTGCCTCTTCAATTTTGAGGCGGGAGGATGTTCAGGCCACACCAGTATCCCACGATGATTCCCTATTTTCTCCTCCGATAATATTTCCTAAAAAGAAACAAAAAAAAGAAACACAAAGAATTTTATCTTAAAAATAATTTAAAACAAAATACTTATCTAATACAAGGGAACTTCCTCCCTTTGGTCCAACGCCGTCCTAAAAACTTCCTCCACTGTTTTCTCACCTGAAAATAAACAAAAAATCTTATAAATAACTAATAATATTAATAAATATTACAAACTTACCATTTCTCAAGCTTCTCTGCGATTATTTATGTTGACATGTCAAAATGTCAACACATCACGTCAGATGTTCTCGCCTTCGCCGCAGTCAGAGTTCAGTGCAACTCTAATGGTCTCATATGACGTCACTACGGGACGCCGCCATCAAAGTATAACAACTTTGAGAACGAGCGTTGTCAAGGCAACCGATCATGAAGCCGAAACGTAGCGGTTCGCGGCGGCTATAAAAAGGCGACGAGCTGCAGCAGAATCATCCATTCCTAGTTCAGAATTTAATCTGAACACATCAGAGTTTAATCTGATTTTTCCAACTATCCTAAACCTTATTTGCTTCCATCTAGTAGGAATTTACTCCTACTGCAGAAATTTAATTCTGCTAACTCCATCCCATATCGAAGTAGGAATTTACTCCTACTGCAGAAATTTAATTCTGCAAAATCCATCCCACACCTAAGTAGGAATTTACTCCTACTGCAGAAATTTAATTCTGCTTATACTTTATCTCCCACCTGAGTAGGAATTTACTCCTACTGCAGAAATTTAATTCTGCTTAAATTTCATCTCCCACCTGAGTAGGAATTTACTCCTACTGCAGAAACTTAATTCTGCTTATATTTTATCTCTCACCTGAGTAGGAATCTACTTCTACTGTAGAAATTTACTTCTACTTTAATTTTATCCTACGTCTAAGCAGGAATCTACTCCTGCTGCAGAAACATACTTCTGTCTTTATAAATATTTTTGTATTGCTGCTACCGTGCTTATACGTGTAGCACAAAACTTCTATTGGACTAATAGTGGATTCTCTCTCTTTCTTTTCAGAAATAAGGGGAACATCTTTCTGGGAACAATATTTTTTTTTGAATTATTGAATTATTGAATTTTTATTGAATTGGTAGCTTAAGGTAGGATAAGTTTTTTTTTGAATTCGTAATCGTAAGCTAGTTTAGTCATAAGAGAATTGAATTGTGATAATAGTTTATAAGCAATATATTTGAATAAATTTTATATTTGAATTAAGACAAAGCTGAGTTATCCATTTACAAACCGGCACCCCCTCCTAACGTTGAGCCCAGATCTCACACTATGAGCAGCTCAGGTGGAAATCTTGAATTAAAAGTACCTATTGATAGCTGCCGTGGAGAAAATGATTACCTGCAGTATAAGCACATTAAAGCAATTTACAGCTTTGCAACTCCCTCTAAGCTCATTACACGTATCATTGGGTTCAGTAAATTGCTAATAGTAGCAAAATATTGGCAAATTCAATCCCAAATAAGGAAAAATGTATCCTTGTAACACATTTCCAACAATTCTCAATTTATGAGAAATTGAGGAATTTGTGGTAATAGAAACATAGAAAACACAACACCAAAACCATTTTAGAACAATACTGACCTGAAACTACACATTAACTCACACGAATTCGCGACGTAAACAAACCCGCGAAACGAAATACGAGAACACCGCGAACTAATATTCCTTCAATTTCTGTCAACATATGACATATCCAGTTCGAGTGTTTTTTCTCGAGGAACACAGCAGTGGTAATAAAAACGGACAAAAACATCCCTATTAAAGGATATTTGATGAAATATATTTAATCATATGTCAAGTAAGTGGGAAGACAGAGACTAGTAGCAATCAAGTTCCACAACGGAAAAAGATCATAACGACCACCAGAGTCAGTTTGCTCAACTGATATTAAAAAACAAATTTTGAACTTCTATGATAGGCGATCGGAGATAACCATACCGATGAGACCTCTCTGATCGCTGGGTCGAAAATTTCAATAATTTTTTTTTGCATTTTTTTTGCACTTCAATGCATTTTGTAAATTTATTGAAATTATTTTCAAAAAATTTCGTCTGTTAGACGAGAAATCTTCTTCGTATAAACAAATTTCCGCAATATCAGCATTAAAGAAAAATTAATTTAAAGCTGCAAATTAAATAGCAGAGATGACCTCATGTAAATGTCATTGTACATTTACGAAGTTCTATCTGCAAGGTGTTGAATTTGACAAAAAACCCACAAAAGATACCTGTGGAATGTACTTACAAGATGGCGGAGCGGGCTATAACAGAA
Organism: Dioctria rufipes; assembly: GCA_963924295.1. Lineage (NCBI taxonomy): Eukaryota > Metazoa > Arthropoda > Insecta > Diptera > Asilidae > Dioctria > Dioctria rufipes. Next base: position 88,845,995 of record OZ002742.1, read on the forward strand.
GCAACAAGTGTGTAACAAATGTAATCAGCCATTTTTCAGATCATCATCATACCTCACAAAGGGCATTGTGACTTTTATGTGACCGCAGCACAGATTTAAAAAAACAGTTTTTTTTTCTAGCTGCATTTAAAGCAACTCGTCGAACAGTTTGCATTGAATCGCTACATACTTTGCAAGGTGGATTGCGATTGACATACTGCTGCCAAGAAAATTCGCCGGGATCTTCAACAGCAGCCATTTTCCTTTAAAGAATTCATATAAGGTGCAAGTCGAAATAAAAGTAATTCCCTTTAATTCGCAGATTTGTAGTTGTAGTGAATTTTTGTAGTAATTTAGTAGTAATCGCAGTTTGTCTTTTGCAATATACTTTTGGACTCAAGTGACTCAAGTGAATGTAATAATAATTTATAATAAAACAGTTTTTTTGGTAGTGCAACTAGTTAGCTTAGATTTTTTTGCGTAATAAAAGAAGGTTAAGTAGGAAACAGTTAGCCTCTTATTAGAAATACATTCTCCTGATTTTCCCATTCCCGATCAAGGAATAGATTGAGGTGGACAACTTCAGGTTCTCTAACAGGAGCAACAGTCGGGCAAAGTAGTTACTCCCATCAAAGTTAGATGGGCCATTGGTAAATTTAAACCCTTTAAATCTTCTGGAGGGGATGGCATCTTCCAGGTCTTATTACAGAAGGATGTTGAAGAAATACTCCTTACACTACAAAAAAAAAAAATTGGAGCCAGTTATGCTCTAGGGGTATGTTTTCAAATGTTGGAGAGACTTCAGGGTGGTATTTGTTATTTATTCTAAATAGATTCCTTAACATGCTGGCAAGTCTAATGAGACTGCCGTCCACACATTAGTCAAAGACCTCGAAAAAGCACCCAAAGCAATGCGTTCATATGGCATATATGCATTTGCAACCGTAGAAGGAGGTTTCGATAACACCTTCTACGATGCAATTAAATTGGGCGCTGAGGATAAGGAGTTTGAGCCATCCAAGGTTAACTAAGTCGACTCCGTACTTAAAATCACAACTCTGGGAAACAGTTCATTCACAATCACTGCAGCTAAATGATGCCCAGAAGTAGAATCGCTCTCTCCACTCTTGTGATCAGTTGTGATCTACAATATCCTAGTGAAGCTGGCCAATTCGGGGTTTAATGTGCTAGGGTTCGCGGATGACATGGTATTCACAATACCGGGTAAGCGTGATCATCTCATATCAGACCTCATGCAAAAAGGTGTGTGAAAAGTTCGCATGTGATATTTAAAGACATGCCTTAGCCTAAACCACAACGAAACTGTTATCGTTCCATTCGCGAGAAGAACGATAGTTTCACTAACGGTTCCTCTTCTTAATTATACGGAATTGATATTTTCAGACAAATTTAAGTTTCTGGAGGTTAGTCTAGAACAGAAACCAAAGTGGAATTCGTATCTGTCCACATTGCCGGAAAGATCGGTAGGATCTCCCTACACGTAAGATCGCTTCATTGGAAAAACATGGAATCTCAAGCCAAAAATGATGTACTCGATGTGCACCACAGTCTTAGACCCATAGTCACCTATACGGCCTTCACATGGTGACCAAAACTAATCAGAAGAAAATGGAAGCTCTGCTTAAAAAAATTCAGCGGTTTGCCTGGCTAAGAATTACTGGTGCCATGAGGACCTGTCCTTTGGCAGTCATGCAAGCCATATTGAACTTTTCATCCTGCATTTGCAGGTGTAAAAGAAAGTGCACTCCAGTGCTATCAGAGTGCAAAAGGAGAAACAGTTAAAGCCAGGTGATCTGGTTGGTCATTTAAGTATCTTAAAACAGATATTCTTCGAGCAAGTGACGACAATATCTGATATAGTCATACCCTAGGTAGATTTTGTAACCGTTCAATGTGATTTCGGGAGACCAAAAACAATGGCGTTCCACTAAACCGTCTTTCCAACAAGGATCGATGGTGTGCTAAACAGACGGTTCCCAAACGAACAGTAGAGACGGAGTGTGCGTATACTGCCCCAGCTGCCATATATCAAGGGCCCTGGACTCGACCCCTATCGTACTCCAGGCCGAGGTATTGGTCATAGAAGGATGAACAAATGTCTGCATTTGAAGAGCCATAAATAGCTCAACCGTTAATATCCTTTCGGACAGTCAAGATGCTTTCAAGGCATTAAAGTCCTGCACTATCAAATTGCGGCTTGTCTGAATATTTATCAAGGGAAACAAAGTTGTTCTCATATGGGTACCTCGACATGAAGGCCATAAAGGACAACCTAGTCAAAAGAGGAGCGGAAGCGTTGTTTGTCGGATCAGAGCCATTTTGTGGCACTTCGAAGTGTTATCACAGAGCTACCCTAAATAGCTGGGAGAACAATCAAAAATCGTTTTATGTTGAAAGCTCAAGGACTTCGTGAGACAAAACAGCGGAAGATCAAAAGATCTCAAAATGATTACGGATCTCTTTTCAGGCAATTGCCCATTGAAGTATCTACTAAAGGGTTTTCCAAAAAGAGGTGTTACTTTAATTATACCGCTATTTCGGTAGATGTCACTTTTGGAGCTGTCATTTTTTGACATTTGACAAGTAGAAACTACGCCATTAATAAAAATGGAACGATACACGATTCAACAACGCATTGAAATTATTAAAATTCACTATAAAAATGGTGAAAATGTGGCAGAGACGGTTCGATACAGAAATTGGTAGAAAAATTCGAGCTGTCGGGACAAGTTAGTGATGTGAAGAATAAAACCCGTGCACGTCGCTCAAGAACAGCCGAGAATATTGCTGCTGGTGCCGAAAGTATTGAAGAAAACCCAGGTTTGTCCATTCCTCGTCGTTCTTTGGAATTAGGCATTCCACAAACGTCATTACACCGTATTTTGCATAAAGATTTGGGTCTTAAGGCTTATAAAGTTCAGTTAACACAAGAACTCAAGCCGGCCGATCATCAGCAACGTCGAGTCTTTGCTGATTGGGTCCTTGAAATGCATGAAAATGATCCGGAATTCCATCGAAAACTCATCTTGAGTGATGAGGCCCATTTCCACCTCGATAGCTTCGTCAACAAGCAAAATTGTCGCATCTGGGGCTCGGAAACCAAAGAGTTATTTTTGAAAAGCCTCTCTATCCTCTCCTGTTTGGTGCGGTTTATGGTCCCGCGGGGTCATTGGACCTTACTTTTTCGTAAATGAGGCTGGAGCAATAGTTACGGTGAATGGATTGCGCTATCGACAGATGATTAATGATGTTTTATGGCCGGAATTGGATGGTATTGATCCGGACAACGTTTACTTTCAACAAGACGGCGCTACGTGCCATACAAGCAACGAAACCATTGATCTTTTACGGGAAAAGTTTCCGGACCGTGTTATCTCTCGAAGAAGTGATCACAATTGGCCACCGAGATCTTGTGACTTAACACCTTGCGACTTCTTCCTTTGGGGCCGCGTGAAAGAGAAGGTCTACGCCAACAGCCCAGCGTCGACTCAACACTTCAAAGATGGAATTCGTGAGGCTATCGAGGACATAGGGCAGCCACTTTGCGATTTGGTTATGGAAAATTTTATGAAAAGAATATGGTCCTGTAGGCGTGGTCGTGGTGGTCATTTGGCTGATGTTATTTTCCATTATTAACGGCATACCTTCCTCTTTATAATGAAATAAAAATCTGATCATTTATCTCAAAAAATGGCGTTTTTCTTTGTATATCAAAATAACACCTCTTTTTGGAAAACCCTTTACATAAGTACAGTTTTACTTCGTCCTGCCGCTTCTGTAAGGATGCTGACGATATCTAGGAGCACCTGCTATGCATATCCGAACCATTGACCAAGTGGAGATTACTCTAACTGGAACATCCTTTTCCTTCACCAGACTACGAGTGGAATCTATTTCCAGAATAGTTTTAAACCTTATTAATATTCTAAACCTAGAAAAGGAATAAATTGAACGTGGAATCACCCCTAAACATATCTAAGCTAATCTACTTCTCTGTAAGAGCTTCTTTTATACACCAAAAGAAAGACAAACACTGCATATTTTAGGCATATTTAAGAATCACATGTAATTATTGGTTAAAAGTTTTCAAGTATTGTTGCTTTACTTTGGAAAATATGTGATACGTACTTTTCTACTACTATTAGGTACTATTTTAGTTACATTTCAATTAATTCGACGATGATCAATTAATATTGCAAATATATGATATTATTATAAAGAGGAAGGAACAGATAAAGGCCACAACACTGATTGCATTTATAGATAGGAAAATTCGTATGATTACAAATGCATAACTATCGATTTCCCAGATATATGTCCAACATAAAAGCGCAACATTCTGATTCATTTCAATGTGCATTTATCCGTGTTTCAATACCTACATGTAAATATTTCAATATTTCGCATTAATTATATTTATGGACTAATATAAATAATTCAAATATTTCGATTGGGTGCCCACCACTGAATTGAGTGCACTTGTCCCATAGGTATACTTATTACTTTCTATAATGATTTTAATGTTGGCGTCTACATATCCGCAAACTTTTTCCTTTGATTTAACAGCTTAACGCAGGGTTAGCTGGGAGACTTGACAATTTTGAAGAGCAATTTAAATTTAGGTCGAAATAGATTTTATAACGCTGTAAAAATAGTCGCCTTTCATAGTTATTCTAAAATTTGTTAGTTGGCTAATACGTAGATATACTGCACTTTATAATGAGGTCCCACAATATTTTAATGAGCACTTTATAAGCGGAATGATACACTTGAAGTAATTAAATTTGACCGCAGTGGAATTGAGAGCTTTAGAAGTGCGCCTACTATTATCATATTTTCAAGGGACAATATCAACTTTCCCTAAGAGTGTGTTTTATAAATTTCCACTATAAAAAATTAAAGATCTTAGACTATGGTAAAAAAAAACATTTGATTTCAATACTGTAGCATTGAACGAGTGTTTTTTTAGAGGACGATGTGCCACAGTTGAATACAAGTAAATTTAAGAAAGATTTCCGTATTACCAGATATTCTTTCAAATTCTTTGTTGAAAAATTTAGCTACCTCAAACGGCCAGAATTACGAAAAGTTATTGCATTAGCTAAAAGAAGAGCATTCGCATATTCGTAATCAGTTCAATCAGTTTCCATATTTGCTCTTTTAAAAACTAGGACCTAAGGGTCGGTATATGCTAGAGCCAAGGAATTCCTGTTTCTATACAAAAACTATGTAAAACAAAAGATATCTTTCTTTTTCGAAAAATTAAATTTGTCAATACTTCTTGAAGAAATAAGTACCGCTCATGGGAGCCGGCAGTATGGTCCAACTACACCATTAATTATTTAGTGATGCATTAAAAATTATTTTTTTCTTAATTTTTATTAAATAATAATCATAATCTACGGGACTTCTCTGCGAACTTAGACATTACTTCGCCTACAAAATCTTCATTATCAACAGTTCATTTTTTTTAATGGAGAGTACTGATAAGTCCTGCAATCGTTGTTCGCACATAGTTGATCTTGTCCAAGTCTATAAATGTGTTAAATGAGCGTTCAATCGCACATATGTATTGTTATAGAAAGTGTAAAGCCAAATTTTAATAGCTTGCAAAACTGCTGAACTTTGACGCTTTCCAATAAATTAATGTATTTTTTGATGAATTAAGTCCTTTGGGTCCAAGTTTCATACCATGGTGTGGCTTCAAGAATAAAGTTTTCCAACAAAGATGTTCCATAGAAGTCCTCTATTTTTGAAACAATATTTATGAATTCTTGGTTTGTTAACAATTTTGTTTCCGGGAGTGAAGCTACAGGAGCTCAAAAGGTTTCATTATGATTTTCAGAAAAAAAAAATGTTCATTCAATGATATAATTATGGAGTCTAAATAAGGAATGAATTTTTACCTTCTATAATATTCTTCCACAATATATTCTCGTTGATTTAACTTGTATGTCATTCGCTTCAATAAGCTGAAAAATTCATGAAAATTCTTCTTTTGACTTTACCCATTAGCAATTCAAAATTTTTACTAAGTTTCCAATTTTTATAACATAAATGAAATCTATAGGGTATACTAAGTTTTTCATTAAGTTTGTCACGCACAGGTATACTGATGGTGGAGCACTATGGATTAGACACCCACGCATTATATTAAAAGTTATTTGGATTTTTGCTTGTCCATCCGTCCGTCTGTCTGGCTGTGCGCACGATAACTCGAGAACGCGAATACTACGCGAGCTGAAATTATGTACACTGACTTTAAAAAAAAAGCTAAATAAAGTTCGAAAATGAGACAAATCGGGCAACTCCTTCGTAGAGTTGCAATACTTAAACTTCGTTTTCCACTGTATATTTAGGCGCTACCTGAAAATGCGTTAACATAGAGAGCTGAAATTTGGCACATGGTGTTTTCATAGTAATAGTAAATAAAATTTCAAAAATGGACTAAATAGGGCAACCCTTTCTTCATGTTGCCATATAAAAATTTGGGATTTTTACATATACTGTGAAAACGATGATTCCTTGCCGGTTTTAATATACCTACTGAAAAGTTCTTCAGAATATGAAATCCTATGAAATTGGTTATATCCATTTTTACTGTCCGACGAGCCATTTATATGTGAAAAACCACTTCGAAAATTTATCTATCTTAGACCGATTCTAGCCTTTCTACTTGTTTTATTTAGAAATTGCAGATAATATGAATTCCCCGCAACTGTTTAGTGACGGGATCTAGTATGATGTATATTTAACAATTATGTGCAGAGCTACAACAAAATTACTACTACTACTACTACTACTAGCTGTTGCAGCATAAAGATGGTGCGCCTTTTGCATTGTTTAGGAGTTAATACTTTTGGACAATTTTTGGAGTTGCTTTAAGACTTAGAGAAATATCTTAAAAGGAAATCTTTATAATTTTCTCAAAAACAAATTTTTAATCGAGATTTTGGCACAGAATAGAAAATAAAGTTTCATCAGGGATTTTTTGTATTCAAAGACCAGACCAAGGAATATCTGTAGCGTGTTTCCAGACGTACAGTAAGAATATCGGCATCATATAACTGATTAGAATAAGCAAATTTATTTGTAAATGAGCTCTCTAACTTAAGTAACACAACATAAAATATGTTTCCGAGGATGAAATTTATCTGACCTTGTACAACATCTATGAAATAATTTAATTTAAATGAAAAAATTACAAAATTTTGCTCAGGTTAAATTCGTAAAGCGGCAACCCCTAAATGAAATTTACCTGACTTTGAGAGCACATTTTTCGTGGCTAAAAATTTTAATTTGATGTGAGTACAAATTTAATGAAAGTAAAAGATGATTTAAAATGATGCTGTGATAAATCTTTTTGTGAATTTTTAATATTTCCAGAAAATTATAATTTTTTTCGTCTCTAATAATTTCTTTACAAACATTGCTTAGTAAATTATTATTTATTTTAGTTGAATGCGTAGAGTCAACTTTGTCAGGCGTAACCCCGTGCGAGTTGCTACTTCAAAAGTCGTTTAAACAAGTGCAGTGCAGTGAAACATTTTTTAAAAGTGTTTATAACAGTAACCTTATAATTACACATCGTTTATAATAAAATCATTAAATATTCTATATATCGGTATTCCACGAGTCTGCAGGACAGCACGATAATGTACTTATTGTTCCCCATCGGAAATCAGTGCAACCTAATTAGTACTTGTCATAGAGGGATCGCAATATATATTCGGAATGATGTGGCCTCTACTATTCTTCAAGATTTTCCTTCTGCCAATCCAGAGTTTAATTACATCTGGATTAGGTTCAAACTAAACAAGCACATCATCTACTTCTGTTTCCTTTATCGCAGCCCAAATACGTCTGAGGACGACACGGTATCTGTATTTAACAGTATCTCCAACTAGATTGATCATTTGCTTTCTGACTCTCCCTCTTCTGAAATCGTCCTGGCAGACAATTTTGATATCCATAACATATAGTGGCTCAGACATTCTTCTACCACAAGTCCTGCGGGCCGTTTCGTTGAACTCCTCAGCGAATTTCTTAATTTGCAACAGCTAGTGGATTCATCAAGGCGAATTCCTGATGCAGCTGGAGCAGATATCAACAACAGCATAGTCGCTCTTGATTTAACGATAAATGCAACAAAGCTATAAAAGCGAAAGAGTCTGATTTTCGCGACTATCAATTCCATCCATGTCCGAACTGAAGCAAGTATAAAAGACTGCACAGAAAATCTGTAAGTCCATTATCCAGAGAGAAAAATTTCTTTTTGACCAGAATATTACACAAAGAATCTTGGCAAGAATCTTCACCAGTTCCTCTATACCTTCAATACTGTATAATGGTGAAGTAATTGTGGACTCCCTGGATAAAGCTAATATTTTGGCTGCTAGATTCGTTTCAAATTCTCGTCTTCCATCCACTTCACAGACACCTGTTTTGTATCTACCGTGTGGATGTGTAAAAGAGCCAATACACATCCGTACGAGGGATGTGTTCAAGGTCCTTAAGGGGATCGACGTCTTCAAAGCCGCAGGACCTGATGGTTTTTCGCCCCTATTAATTAAAAGCTGCATCTTAAAAGCTAAACCTCTACGCAAGCTATTCTATTTGTCTTATCAAACAGCAAAGTTTCCAACTGCTTGGAAACTAGCTCACGTTCAGCGTATTCCCAACAAAGATCAGGGTAAAGATCCCTCAAATTATCGACCAATTACAATCACCTTCGATTCTTTCAAACGTTTTGGAATCTATCATTAACTCAAAATTAATGAAGTATGTAGAAACTAATCATCTCATCAACGATCGCCAACATGACTTCCAAGATGGACGCTCATCTGGAGACTAGCTGACTTTTCTTACGGAACGTTCGAGCCGTAGTCTTTACAATTTTGGTGAATCCAAAATCGTTGCTCTAGATATTTCAAAGGCCTTTGATAGAGTCTGGCATCCAGCCCTTTTAGCCAAACTTAAAGCACTTGGTCTCTCCCCTCCTCTTCTATTATGGATTGAAAGCTTCCTATCTAGTCGCCAAATACGTGTTGTATTAGATATGGCGTTACATCTTAACCCCATCCCATAAATACCGGTGTGCATCAAGGCCCTGTTATCTCTGCAACTCTCTTTTCAATTTTCATTAATAATCTGCTTTCCCTTACTTTCAATCCCATCCATAGTTTCGCTGATGACAGTACCCTTGATTTGGTTTACTCCTTTGACACTCTTGCGGACTCCAGAGGGAATGCCGCATGTGCTAAACGATATTGCATGATCAGATTATTGAATAGCTATCTTAACAATATCATCGCTTGGGGCAAAGCGAATGGCGTCGAATTCAATACATCCAAGACCCAAAGCTGTCTCATCATAATATATAATTAACATATAATTAATATTTCCAGTAAGTTAAACAGGACAGATCACATCTTCTCTGTTTCCAATGAAATGTCTTGGATTTCGGAAAAGGTGTAAGAAATATTTCAGCCCTTCAAATCTAGCGCTCCTCTACAAGTCCTTCATTAGACCTAGAATGGAACACAATTCCCATGTATAGGCTGGGCTTGGTCGCACGGTCTTAGTTTCATTGGATATTGTCCAAGAGATAGCCTTCAAGCTCATTGATGATTTGGCAATAACTTGTCATATCAACTCACACGAGCACCGCCGCAATGTTGGATGCCTTTGGCTCCTTTATCGTTACATGTATGTAGGATAATTTTTGGGGTAGATGTTTCAAGAAAGAAAACAGATATATTTTGTATTTAAACTTCAGCTTTATTAATTTTTCTTTTAATTCTTGATCACAAGATTTTTCACTCCTTATGCTGCAGCTGACGAAGTCGTTTCTTCTTCTTCCTTCTCTCGTACGTCAGATTTTATTAAGCCGGGCGGGGTACTTTGTTAAGATGGTCGGTGCAAATTGTGCTGCCAACTGTTCTAGCCTAAATTCGCTTCGTCGTCGGTGAAATACATAGGCCGAAAGGTGCTTTTTTAAACTGGTACTGTCCACATGGTGTAACAAAAGCCGTATACTTTTGGCTCGCTTTAGCAATACTGATATAGAAAAACCCATTTCGCAGATCAAGAGTTGTAAAAACTTTTACCTTTGCTAGTTGGTCGATCTGGTCCTCAGTTAACGGTAATGGGTGGTGATCTCTCACAATTACTTTGTTGAGCTGACGATAATCGACACACACAGAGTTGCTTTGATCCGCCCTTCTTATTAACTAAAACCACTAGGCTGGCGAATTCGGATGTACGGGGCTCAATGATATCGTCTTTCATCCAGTCCTCGATCTGTCTATTCACGATGTCGAGCTCTACCCTAGCTAATCTGCGTGGTGGCTGGCAAATTGGTGTTTCATCTTTCAATATTATATTCATTTCGAAGCGTGTGTCTCTATTTGTCTTCATTGGTTGGTATTCGAAAATTAGTTTCTTCACTTTGTTGCACTGTTCGTTCGATTGTATATGACTTAGGTCAATTTCATCATCTGTGGTTACTTGAAAGCAAGATAAAGATTGGTTATTCTCTATAAGGGTGAATGTTATTTACGATGGAGAAATTCGAAGCTCTACTCTGTCTAATAGCGTCTTTCCTAATATAAATTCTTTTGGCAAAATTTCCCGAGGTGCCACATGAAACCTCTCGTCAAATGTATTGTTATCTACCAATACGGTAGCATCAAAGGAGCCCTAAGTTGAGATACTACCTGATCCCACGCCTTGAAAAGTGATCGGCTGACCATTCAATGGCAGTTTAATAACAGAATATGCATGTTCCTTTATAGATCGCTGCCTGTGTCTACTAGGGCATATACACTAACGGCATTCAATTTTATTTCCTTACACATGTTGTTCCGCGTTTGTGCTAAGTCTTCCATTCATTAACACAATTTCTTTTCTATTTTGATGAGTCTTGTTACATTCCGAACTCTTATGTCCAAACTGGTTGCATATAAAACATTTCACTCCTTTATCTTTCATAGGACATTCTCTTCCAATATGTCCCTGTCCACCGCAAGCATAACACCTCTGAGCTTTTACTTCTTTGCCCTTGTAATTCTCGTGATTTTTTCGAAAATTCCTAACAGGGTCATCTATTTTTCTATTCTGTGCATGAATCTTCTCTTGAATAGTCGCGAATATTTCTACTTTCTTTTTGAACTCATCAAAATTACTTGCCCCGTATAAGATGGCTTTACTCCTTTCGTCACCGTAAATCCCGTCTATCACATAATTCATTAATGCGTCATCTTCAAGATTAGCCCTATTACCCAGTTCTTTAATTCCCAGAAAATATTCATAAAAGCTTTCAGTTAGTAGCTTCTTTTTTTGTCTTAATGCCTCATGTAGCTTCGCACTGTTCTCTTTAACTATAAACTCTTTCTTCTGGAATGATTTAAGATCAGACCATGAATATACTGGTTGACTTCGTAATGCCAACTTAGCAGAACCTTCTAATAATCGTTTAGAGAAAACTAGCTTATCTAATTTATTCCACCCTAGGACGGAAGCTGTATTCTCAAAGTCGTTAATAAATTGTAGGACCATGTAACTATCTTGTCCATTAAATTTGTGCATGAACCCCTCAATATCAATAATTGACTTTATCGCAGTAGAAGTAGAAGGCTCACTAGTATTTTGCAAACGTTCCACTTCTGTTTGTAACATCTTAATTTCTAAGTCTTTCAGTTTATCTTGTACAGCTAGAATTGTAGCGTCTTTTTCTAGCAGGGCTTTCTTTAAATCTGACACAGTTTGTTCGAAATTACTAAAATCCCTACATTCCGTTTCAATTAATTCACTTGATGCACGGAGAGTGTGTGGCGACACATCTGAGTAAGTACTGTCATTTCCAAACTCTGGACAAATCACCGTGTAAACCGAGTTAGGTTCATTACAAAATTCACCGCTAGCGATACTTTGCTGAACGTAGAGAGGCGTAGCTAGGTAGGCTGGAAATAAAATGTAAAAAAATAAGAATGTAAAAAAATCAATTATTGTTCAGATGTCAGTCAGAGAACAAGTTTCTCAGTTTTTTTTACTTAGCGTTTTTCTGTGCGCAATAAAGAAATCAGAAGATTAACACGGGAAATATCTTTTAATTAATGATACTTTTAGGAAAGATAATCTTTGTTTCAGAGGAACCTGGAATTTAGTTGAATCTATACCTGAGGACGCTCCACAGCGAAGCCCGCAGACACGTTAACAAGAACGTCGTTACGACTACCGTCGCCGAAGTAACTGTAGCAACACTGGGTCGACTCGGTTAAGTTCCTTATAGAAGATCGGTGGTCAGCCCGGATCTATCTGGTGCACTCCCGACGCATAGGGATTCAACATTTGGTCCCACTCAGGTTGTCATTGAGATAACCTTGAGTTCAGACTATACTTCCATATCTCGACCTGACCTCTATTCATGGGTCATATGCCCATGCCGTCAAATAAACTTTCTTATAGGTATTCCCAAGACGTCTTCTTAGCCATTTATAATTTTGGCATTTATTCAAGCGGTTGGTATACAGTAACAGACTGTATCCATCACACATCCGTACTATGACGAGGTCACGTTGCTTCCACTGTTGATCAGCATGCAAAAACCAGGTTACTAAACGGCCTCTCAACACAACTGTTTCAACTGTCGTGCTGGACCCTATCCAGACACCTTCCACAGACCTATCGTCAACAACTCATCGTTGGTAGGGTAGCACCAACCTTCAATAAGAACCTACCTGCACTGGAGCTATACATCTGCTATAGTTGTTTTCATAATCGCAACCGCTACACCAAGATAGGACATCGAAACTACTTCAACAATACCTGGAAGTGAGATTATAACAACCCCTGACTGCGGCTGTTTTCCACCACGGAAACCGCTCCCCACTAAAAGTGCTTTATTTTCTCAATTTGTTGGACATCCCCATAATATTCAATAGTTAATGACACCTCCCTTCTTACGAAAATAGCTTGGAGTTTTATTTTATGAAAATATTTTCCTAATGAGGAAAAGGCAAATATTAACTACGAAGCCCCTTGAATTCTTTTTCTTTCGCAAGATCTGTTTTTTTTTTTTTTTTTTATTTGTATACCACACACCTCTTAGTTGTACGTCATTTCGATTCACACGTTTATAAAATAATTTGATTGCATTCATATTTCATTTCTGTCTTACATATAGCCTCTTCATAACTGTAGCGGGAATTCCTTTTCCCATTCTTTTCGAGATTTTCGCAGTAACAATTTACCGTATAGATATACAAATTCTCCGAAATGTCGGTAGTTTTAATATTATAATTTATTACTTGCATTTAAAATTAAAAAGAAGTTACGCATGCAATTGTTATGTTTTTACTTCGGTTAAATTTTCATTATCAATTGATCTATTTGCAATCGGTGTAATTATTTTTTGCCAAAAAGTTCCAAAACACACATAATCTTGTCGAACTGATTTTAAAATTTGTTAACACACAATGTGTACAATATATTCTGGTGGATTTCTTTAATATATATCGTGGTCTAATATTTGATTTTGTACCACGCGAGAAAATGGTGATGTGACGCCAAAGCCAAATTAATCACAAACTTTTTATAGAAGTATATAAACACAACTCAATTCCCATAGTTTAACTTTTTATTTTTGGTGTAATTACACAAATTATTACGTTTGCAAAGAAACTTACATATGTGTTAATATGTAACATTTGTAACGATCGTCGCCAAACAAATCCCATCTGGTGAGGTCGTTGTAAACAGTTAATTAAATTAGAAATTAGAGAGAAATTCTTGAGAAATGCATTAACGGTAGACGAAGGATAGGTCACAAATTATAAGACAGGTTGTATACGCCGGCTCCAGGATTATCTGTAGTGTAGCTAGAATAGACTACATTAGGGCAAACATAATTAACAGCGGCGACAGCATTTGAAAATGCATAGCTAAGGATAAAGTGGTAGAAGCAGATCATTCTTAATTTAGAAGTATAGGTGGTAAATTGCTATCGGGTTGGCTGACTTAAATTGAGATATTTACACATTAAAAAGTTTTAGAAAAAGTTTTGAAATTAATCATCGATAAATGATGAAATAATTATACAACATTTCTTCCCCCCATGTAAAAGAAAAATGATACATTTATATTTATGCTGCTGGCACAGAAGTTTACGAGTTACTTTATCATCTGAGTTATTAACAAATGTATATGGAGAAATTTATTTTTGTTCAAGAAAGAATTTTTTGGGATTCTCCGGTATATAGCAAAAGCTAAAAAATGTTCTAATTTGTTATTTCATCACACAACCCATTAATTTTTGGTGACAAGTTTCAACAGGTTTATATAAAGGGTTTTCCAATAAGAGGTGTTATTTTAATTAGCCCGCTATTTCGGTAGATGTCACTTTTGGAGCTGTCATTTTTTGACATTTGACAAGTAGAAACTACGCCATTAATAAAAATTGAACGATACACGATTCAGCAACGCATTGAAATTATTAAAATTCACTATAAAAATGGTGAAAATGTGGCAGAGATGGTTCGTAAAACTCACACATTTTTGAGTCTTCGTGAAGCACCTTGTCGGACCGCAATACAGAAATTGGTAGAAAAATTCGAGCTGTCGAGACAAGTTAGTGATGTGAAGAATAAAAATCCGTGCACGTCGCTCAAGAACAGCCGAGAATATTGCTGCTGTAGCCGAAAGTGTTGAAGAAAACCCAAGTTTGTCCATTCCACGTCGTTCGTTGGAATTAGGCATTCCACAAACGTCATTACACCGTATTTCGCATAAAGATTTGGGTCTTAAGGCTTACAAAGTTCAGTTAACACAAGAGCTCAAGCCGGCCGATCATCAACAACGTCGAGTCTTTCCTGATTGGGTCCTTGAAATGCATGAAAATGATCCGGAATTTCATCGAAAACTCATCTTGAGTGATGAGTATCATTTTCATCTCGATGGCTCGGGACTCGGAAAACCCAAGAGTTATTGTTGAAAAGCCTCTCTATCCTCAACGTGTGACTGTTTGGTGCGGTTTATGGTCCCTCGGGGTCACTGGACCTTCCTTTTTTCGAAAATGAGGCTGGAGCAACAGTTACCGTGAATGGATTGCGTTATCGACAGATGATTAATGACTTTTTATGGCCGGATTGGATGGTATTGATCTGGACAACGTTTACTTTCAACAAGACGGCGCTACGTGCCATACAAGCAACGAAACCATTGATCTTTTACGGGAAAAGTTTCCGGACCGTGTTATCTCTCGAAGAGGTGATCGCAATTGGCCACCGAGATCTTGTGACTTAACACCTTGCGACTTCTTCCTTTGGGGCCACGTGAAAGAGAAGGTCTACGCCAACAGCGCAGCGTCGATTCAAGACCTCAAAGATGGAATTCGTGAGGCTATCGAGGACATAGGGCAGCCACTTTCCGATTTGGTTATGGAAAATTTCATGAAAAGGATATGGTCCTGTAGGCGTGGTCGTGGTGGTCATTTGGCTGATGTTATTTTCCATTATTAACGGAATACCTTCTTCTTTATAATGAAATAAAGATCCGATCATTTATCTCAAAAAATGGCATTTTTCTTTGAATATCAAAATAACACCTCTTATTGGAAAACCCTTTATTTTATATTAATTAATATACATAATTATACATCTTCGGCAGAATAATAAAAAAACAGAAAAATCCCTAATAATAATCAAAACTAATAGAAGGTGTTTGAAATTAATTTAATATTACTACTAATTGTTACATTTTTTTTGTTTTGCAACAAACTAAATTTTTCATTTTTAACATTAACGTTCCATCCAAAAATGTGTTATAATAATTTCTAAATGCTTTTAATAATGTTCCTATAAAGATTCTTTTTATTTAGTTTTTTTTAAGATAATGTGATCTAATAATTTGAGACTGTGTGTGAGGGAATGCCGAACGATTTCCGATAGTTGTTTTTAAGAATTGATGGTGCTGGTACAAGTTTTATAGGCAATTCATAAACTCTTTCCGTTGTTGGATGCGTTCTGGGTGCTTCCATTGAAGAAATGGTACTGCGATAAAAAAAAGTTTGTTTTACTTATTTCCAATGTTTTAATCTATTATTATGTGCACGCCGTTTACCGTTTTTTATTCATATCACCGTATTTACTTCCGAAGGTGCTTCAATTTCATTGTACGGTCCTAACCATTCAGAAGAAAACTTTCCTTTTTTAACTGGGTTCTTTAGCAGCACTTGGTCGCAAATATATATTGTAGTAAATTATTACGCGCAATTGCATACGCTTGTTGTACACAATTTCTTAATTTAAAGTAATAGTGTTCAAAGTTCTATACTGGTTCAGGCTCTCGTTGCAAATTGTTAGGAATTTCCGCAGTGAAACCGAATAAACAGTCCATAGGCGTTAGTTTAGTTCCTATATGTTTGCTGGTATTTCGTACGAACATTGCTGCCCTAATATGTTCATCCCATGTACGGAGGTTAGACTCACGAAAATTTTCAGATACTCGACCAAAGGTCTATGAAAGAGCTCCAAAGCTCCATTGCTTTGCGGATGGTATGCCGTAGTCTGTATTTTCTTGACCTTAAGCGTTTTACATACTCTTGTGAACAAATCGCTTGTAAAGTTTGTCCCTTGATCTGTAACCCAGTACTTTGGGAATTCTGTACCGGGTTATTTCATTAAAAAATGCCTTCGCTACTGTTGACGCTTCTGCATCTGGTATAGCGACGTAATCCATGAATCGCGTCAAATCATCCTCGAAAGTTAAGATATACTTCTCACATTCACTTGTTTCTTCTAAAAGGCCTACAAGGTCCAAAAAAACTTTCTCGAAAGGCTCGCGAGCGGTGTCTGTTATTACCATGGGCATTTTATTTTTACGGCTAGCTTTATAACGTTGACATTTAATACAGTTTTCTATGTATTTATTTATATCCGATAACATATGTACCATTCCATTTAAATTCTTTGCGGAACTTATAAAATGTTTTCCAGACGCCTTTGTGACCGCCCAGAGGTGCATCGTGTAAGCTATGTAGGATAGCCTTTTGTGCTGATTTCTTCTTCATTTGTTGTATCATCAGCTTCTTCGTCCGAACTGAAAGGAGTCTCCTGTATGTGTACTTCTATAGTAGTAGGCACCGAGGTTGTCTGATTCAATGGTATGTCCTGTAGACCTTGAGGCTCTTCTGATATTAATGGCAAGTTATTTGGGCCCTGTTTGGCATGAGATCGTGTAACCACCAAACAGTTGCTTTTGCTGTTTTCTTGATCTTGAGTCGTGGAGCTTGCTAATTCTGCACTAAGAAGTGAAATTCCTGACAGCGCATCTGCATTTGTGTTATATTTGCCGGGCTTATATTCAATATCAAAATCCAAGTCTGACAATTTCACATGAAACCACGCAAGACGCGAAGTGGGATCTTTTACCATGAATATTCCTTTTAAAGGCTTATGATCCGTATAAACCTCAAATTTTCTTCCCAACAAGTAGCATAGAAAGTTTTTGACCACCCACACAATAGCCAGGAGCTCTTTCTCTGTTGTACAGACTTTCTCCGTAGAAGACAATGTCATCTAAATAAACGAAATATTTAAAAACCTGCACATCCGTCAAGATATGGTTCATTATGCGTTCAAACGTTGCTGGTACTCCGGTGAGACCAAAAGGCATTCGCTTAAACTCATAATGTCCATAATTAGTACTAAAGGCAGATTTTTCTCCGTCCCGTTTATCTACTTCTATTTGATGGTAACAACTTGCTAAATCTAATGCTGTGAAGTATCTTGCGTGACCCAACTGATCTCAGATTTCTTCTATCGTCGGTAACGGAAAAGCGTCCTTGACAGTAACTTCATTCGACTTGCAGAAGTCTATGACGATTCTCCATCGTTTGGTATCATCCGCGTCAGGCTTTTTTGTTACTACCAGTAATGGGGAGTTCCATGGGCTTTTACTGGAAGTTATGATATCATTTCTGAGCATTTCCTGAACTTATTCGTTTATTACCTCTTCTTGACTCTGTGGTAATCTTTAGTTCTTCTGGTTAATTGGTGCTGGTTTTCTTTTACCTGTATTTTATGTTTTAGTACTGGAGCGTATGTTAAGAGATCATCTTTCAAATGAATATTCTCATAATCTTCACAAATTTCCCATATTCTACCCCTCTCCTCAGGTTTTAGTTCTTCATCTTATTTCTTCATATAGTTTTGCAATCGATTAATGTCGCGATAAATTTTTTGCCACGTAATATTCTCCTTTACTACAGTTGCTGTCTCCACTGATTTTATTTCATTACTTTCATTCACCATTTTCTTTTTCAGTTTCTCAACTTTTCCTTCATTAAGTCTTACTATATCATAATCTTCCAGTTTTTCAATCTTGGGATTAATATTTTTCAGTGTGACCGCCATTTCGTTGATATTTACTATACTTGTCACAATGTGTTGGTCCTTTGGACGCACTATACAATTTTATATAAACACTCCAGGGCTTAGCTCATGAGCTAAACAAATCAAATCTCCTTCATTTGAACAAGCTGTCCTGACCAAAACTTCCGACCGACCACGAATATGAACTTCTCTCGGATTCAAATCATTTTCCTTATGGCACTGAAATTTTGGAATTGTTCAGGGCTGCTCTCTTGTTGCAAGTCCTTTATTTGGTCAGCTAGCGTAATGTGGGGAGACTTTTGTTCGTCATGCCACGACTTGCCGAGATTGCGGGTGGCTCTCTGAGTCTTCTTCCCACAATCCAACTTTGGACTAGCCTTGGCACTTGAACTTTCTGCTGAATGCGTAGCAGTTTCTTCAAACGGCACTTCGAATTCTACCTTATTGATTTCCGTGCGAGGGAAAAATAGTCATTTTCTAGGATCTTCAACATTGCAATTTTCTTGAAGAAAGTCATTTCCTAGCAATCCATATTCCGGAATGTTAGTACCTATACAAGTCCCTAAAGTATTTACTTTGCCATGTACTGAATTTACTCGAATTTGTTCATTCTTATTTACTTTTGTTCCCGTCGTCAGTACATTTTCCTTAATAAGAGTTATCTGGGAGCCAGTATCTATCAAAAACGTTGTTGCGCTCTTTTTACTTACATCTAACGGCAACTTAACTACAGAGTCATAAGGAGTTTGCGATTCAGAATTTCTTACATCGTTACGGCTCTTGTTTATTTCTAAGGAAGTTTCTGCCGATCGGGATGGGGTCCGATCGGCGCCTTCAAGTTTTCGTAGCGCAATTAAATAATGCATGGCCTTGCCTTTCGCAGAAATCGCAAGTGATCATCACTTACTCGCCTACAGCTTCTTGCATCGTGACCTGAAGTGTTACACCTGTGGCAATAAATCGAGCTACCGGAGGCTCTGCAGTCTCTACTCACATGGCTGTCCACACTTAAAGCAACTAAAGGGGGCTGAATTTCGTCGAGGAGCACCATGTGCAAAGCATCTCGGAAACTGGAAGCCTTCATATCGTGTTCGGTGTGTTATTTCGCTTTGGACTGGGAGGTTATTTACAACACCAAAAGGGAAGTTATTAAAGTTTACATCAACAAAAGAGAAGTTATTGGAGTTTACACCCCCGTAAATTTTATTTTCCTTGTCTTACATAAAACAAACCGTTTTTATTAAATCTGTATGTTATGCTTTATAGTCTTCTCCTAAAAACTTGTGTGGCCATATTTTGATATTCTTTTATTATTTGTTCTGGATCTGTTCCGCATTTTTTGCTCAAGTTCAGTTCTCATTTTTCTAGATGTTGTTTTACTCATTGGCCAAACTGCCTCACAATTTCTCCATTGAGTTGTCTATAGCTTTGCATGTCATGTGTATGCAATTTTTACAGAGAAAGTAATAGGCCGTTAAGGTCTCCTGCAATTCCTCTTATATTTTAAAACTGCTATTCTTGCGAATCTCATAACGAATTTTGTGCAATTTTAATTTGGGGAGAAAAGATAAGATAATTTCCTTCTCTTCTTCATCCAAAGAATTCCAATACGTTTGTGAAATATTCGAAAACATATGTAAACCAGATTCTGCTGTTGAAGATGGCTCACCGGAAAATATTAGCACTATTTTGTTTATGGTATCTATAATAGTGGACGTTGGTTCCCAGTGAAAAGTCTTACTAAGACTGATGCTGTTATTGGGGGTAGACATTATTCCAGAAAAAGTTGGAGTTTGTGTTATTTCGAAAGGTGGGAAGCTACTTGGTAGTGTTCCAAGTCAGTGAAAAGATTTTGATTTTTCTGAACCAACTCCTTAACTGAGGTGGTTCCTTTCGCAATGTTTTCACAGAATGCCGTGGTTGAATGGACTGAATTTATGAAGGTTTCGACAGAGCTCGTAGTGGGAGTAAGGGGTTTCGCTATTCTATGACCTGATCGCAGTACTGTTTCTTCCAGGGGTTCAATATCACCTACTTCCTACTTCCCTACTTTTGGGTTTAGGGGCATCTCCGCTTTCAAATCTAGACATGCGCTATACCGATAAAATAGAAGAATTTTAGAATTTTTTTTATGAAATTGCACCTAGAAGCTCAAAATTTAGTTAAAAGATCTCTTGCATATTATTCACACACTGTCAGTGAAGTAATCTTCAGAAAATGTAACTTCTAATTTTTAGGTAAATATAGAATAAAAATCAGAAACTCTATATTGGGGTAAAAAAAATCACTGATTCCGTAACATCACAAAAAATCAATTACAAGTACTTATATAAATGAAAATTCTTTTTATAAAATTAAACTCAGAAAATATAGCGCGTCTTAACACTGTTATAAAAATTATCTTTCGTATAAAAAAAAAAAAAATAAATAAATAAAGAAAAGGTAACTATATACTGTGCTTACTGTATTTTTGTATGCTGTAGGCTGCTTTATTGCTAAACAGTCACTTTTTTCGCAATCCTTCTATTTTGAAAGGCTGCTGGCGGCTCTATTTCCTGGCAAGTTCACTTCTACTTCAATCCTTGTATTTACGTCGGATGCGGGCTGTTCTGTTTCTTAACGTTTTTACGTCTCCTCCTGTATACTTGTGGCTGCTATTTCTTGACAGGTTTCGGCTCTTCCTCACTTTTCATATTATAATTAGATGCTGGCTGCTCTAATTCTGGTTTACACTGATTTTATCTTTTGTAGATCGTAGATAGCCTCGTTCTCGCTTTCAAGTAGGTTTGGATCGTGATATAGCGCCTTTAATACCAGTAAAAGTATTAGTAGACGATTATTAAAATCTATTTCAACGCTATTTAATTATTCCGAATCCTACCGTTTGCGCCAAATGTGGTATTTAATTTTGTACCACGCGAGAAAAGGGTGATGTGACGCTAAAGCCAAATTAATCACAACCTTTTTATAGAAATATATAAACACAACTCAAGTTCCACAGTTTAACTTTTCATTTTTAGTGAAATTGCACAAATTAACTTTTTATTTTAAAATTGAATTAACTTTCTTTTTCCTAGCTATTTATTACTATATATATATACAGGGTAGGCCAAAAGTCACCATGGGGTTTAAAAATTAAATTGGTAAAATATGGTAGGATGAAAAAAAGGAGTGGTAAGGTGGGGTGGGGAAACATGCTTACCTATGAAGAATAGACAGTTGGCTATCATGTAAAAAAGGAATGAAGAGAAACGGTCAACAGGGTGTGGAGCAATGTACAAACGAAAAAGTTAGTTATTTTTAAACCCCTTGGTGACTTTTGGCCCACCCTGTATATATAAACGAAACTAAACTTCTTTCGACTAAACGTAATTCATCCGACTCACTATATTGCTAAAAACTAACTCAACTTACTGTCCAGACTCAAACTCAACTACTTCTGCCACACTCAATATTAATTAATTCTAGATTCTAGAAATGCATAATCGGCTACTCTAATTCTGTGCCAGATATTTATTCTATTTGCAATTAAATTGATTTATTTCCTACTTCGCTTTGTTTACCTGCAAAGTAGGTAATTATTGCAAAGTTAAAACACTCCGCAATAAATTTTGATCAACAACTACACTGAAAAAAAAAAGATTAGTTGCTTTACGCCAATGAACTTGTTTCATCAACAAATAATATCAGTTGATTTTTAACATACGAATCATATTCATTAAAAAAACTTATTAGCATTAGTTGATTTAGCTAATCTTGTTTAGTCATAACATTTGTGAATTCAACTATTTGTTTAGTGAGCGTATCCGAGAAACTTTTGTTTTTTCATCTAATTTTTTTGTTGAATTAACTAATTGTTACATAATGGGTTACAAAAAAATAGGAATATGAGCTAAAACAGTTGTTGTTTATTCCATTGTTTAGAAGCAACTATTAGAACAATCGACTAATTAATAATACTCTTTCAGCAAATTCAATTCCCAAAATTAATTAGTTGTTTGCTTGATTTTCAATATAGGATTATTTAAAACAACTGAAACATTAGTAATGAACTAATCGAATTTGTTAAAATATACAATACAATTGGATAGTTCAACTAATTTTTTAGTTGATCATAAAAATAAAATGTTATGAATTTAGTTATTTTTATTTTTGTATGATTTATCTGCCTACTGCGAATAATATTTTTAAAAAAGAAGAAAAAAGCGTTCCGTATGGCCAGAAACTCAATTAATAGGTACTCATCAGTACGACTGAGAGTTTCTGCCTGCTGTAGATGCTGAAGAAAATATTAAGCAAACCCCATATACTATATACACTCAGCATAAGTTCTGAGTGAGAATTATATGAGGCAAAATTTTCCGATTTGTTGATTTCACGAATGTATAAGTCGAAATTAAAATGTTTTAAAATGTCCAAGCGAAATTGATATTGAAAAATTGATATTGAAAAAAGATTTGTCAAAGAATTTCAGATTTGTCGATTCAAAGAATTTAAATTAATGGTTTACGCATAAGTTTCCAGAACAATGAAGTAAATAATGATAAATGACAGTAAAAATGGTGTTAATTAATTTCGCAGGTAATTTCTCAATAGAAGAGCAAATTGGAGCTAAACATTTTCCCAGTACACTTAAATTATTGTAATTTTTGTATAACAACACCACGGATTTCAAGATTTATTCCAAATTATATTTATTATTTTTCGAAATTTCCATATCCAGAATTTTAACTGTTTAACTCAAAACATTCTCGAGTTATCGACAGACGTAAAAAATCAAAATAACCATTAATACATAAATATTATGCGTGGATGTTCAATCCATTTTTTCTTTATTAGCAATATGAGTTACCAGCGAAATGATAACCTCAGTAAGACTTATGGGTGAATTATATTATTCATATCAACTAATGTAATTCGTTAATTTAGAAAATGGTGAGGTTACATCATATTAAAAAAATTTATCAATTTATTTGTTGTATTTATTAATTGCATCAATTCGCTAATATAATAAATCATATTCTTAAAAATAAACAAACAGTTTCCTTATTTCTGTGAAAAAATTAATAATTTTATATGTTGATATTACTAATATATCTTCTGAAATATGATTAGTTAATTTATCATGAAATATTTGTTAACTGAACTAATTGAATTCGAAGCTACAACTAAAGTATTTTCCAAAACAACTAAGGGCAAATCAACTAATTCCAATTAGAAATTGCAACTAATTAGCACTTAAAATTTTATTAATTACTTAATTTTTTTCCCAAATAAATTTACAGGAATTACTAATGTGCAATCAACTAATCGTCATTTGTCGTTTTAACTAATAATTCTTTTTCAGTGTAGGCACTTAAAATATTTTTATTTTATTTATCTTTGCAATTGTTAAGAATGCAAAGATAAGATACGTACATATTTCCAAATGATTCTGCTGATACTTAATAATATATCTAATTAATTATATGCAGTTAATTATTTAAATATTACCGAAAAATTTAAGGTTTGGAAATCACTTTTATGTTAGAATAAAAAGGTTTAATAGTCACTTTTATATTAGCGGCTAATTTTAAGAGGTTAATATGTTTTTTCAGAACAAAAATGTCAATGGTTAGGACTCCACGATAAGCAGATAAGACAAGATCTAGAAATAAATATTGCGAGCAGTCATGTAAGATTTGTAAAAGTGATGGTTTTAAAAATGATGACCGTCTATTTTCATTCCCTAAAAAAGAAAAACGAAACGGAAATATTTTTTAGAAGATTTGGTGAAATAAATAATTATTTTCACATGCACTATCTTACATAAAATCCTGGCGGCGCCCATGGTACCGATAAATTTATTTCTCTAAGGAATTTTGACGTTGGTGGAATAATTAAAAAGTTTAAGGAAGGAACATCGATTTTACAAAAGGTAAACTTATTTTAAAGTGATAAGTGGAGCAAAAAGAGAGTCAAATAATGCTCATGCGAAAATTCTCCTGAAAAGTCTTCGTATTTTTCATAATGTCTTTAAACTGAAATTTATTGAAAATTATAACTAATATTGCTATGGTATCAATTAAGTGAGTGCTCTCTAGATTTGGAGTCCTGACTATCAGCCGTAGCTGATAGCTTACTCCGTGACAGTCGTTGTATACAGGGCAGCACGATAGCACAACTCGGCTAATGCCGGAGAGTGTGGGTGTTAATATTAATACGAAAAATCTACCGCTGTCATGCACTATTTTACAAAAAAAAAATCGTACCTACAAGAAAGGCACATACACCATACAATCCTGAAGGGACTGCTTACCATCACCCACCTGTAGATTTTATGAGACCTGATGTTTTGTTCTCAGGTGCCAACCCATCCTCCGATATGATATTGCTGGCACGTAAGTTGACAATGTCCTTATTGAACTTGATAAAGCGAACTTATTCAAGCAACCTATACAACCTTTGTTTTCGAGAGAGGGCTCTGGGAGAATGAGGAAATAAGAACTCTATCGAGCTATTACGTTATAAATATATTTACAATAATGATTGCTCAATAGACATATAAATATTCTTCATAATATTGGAAGGAAAAGCTTTTCTCATTTATCAAACATGATGTAAATTTACTTATGTAATGCATATATGTTATACCCTGCTGAACGTGCTTTCCGTCGGAGAAGAGCCAGTCAGGGAGAGTTGGGGTTGGTCACTTAAATACACCGTTACTTTTGATTTCTTTCTTTATTTTAATTCATTTAAATTGGTCACTCAAATGCACTTTAATTTTGATTTCTTCCTTTATTTTAATTTAATATGTAATGGAATTAATGGAATTAATACTCTAGATGCAAAATTATAACTTCCTTTTAAATCGTAAGGAGATTTCTTCGCCGTCCGGACCCACTAAGAACCAAAACCAACTCAACTTTTCTTATCGCACTCATTGCCGGACTCTACTCCTCATCTTCCGACTCAGCATAATTTCGTGTCATTAGACAGGTTGATAAGAACACACAAGTGAAATCGTTTGTTTTTAAACGGTTTTCTGTTTACGCAGTCAAGTCGATGAAAGAAATGTGAATTTCAAGTGTTCTAGAAAATTGCCCGTTCTTAAGAGATTTTGTAATTTTTGTTTATATAAAGAAATTCGAAGGTTTGAGAAATGATTACGAGGGCACTTGAAATTTAAAATTGGAAATAGAATGGTCATCACAATTAGGTGTAACATGAAATGGGTGGAATGGTCTCCATGATTAGGTGTAACTTGCAATGTGTGATCATTGTGATCACTACACTGAAAAAAATTAGTGGGTTATATTAACCAAAAGTCTACGTCAAAACAAAAACAATTTTCGCATTTAAAATGGCGCCTACCATAAAAATGGTTAAAGATTACTATTATGCATGTTTATTTCAAACATGCAAAATTTGAACACTTTTCATAGCAAAATAATTGGCCGTACCCATTAATTTAAACAAAACTCATATTCGTTTTTACAATTACTTACATTTAGAACAAATAGTCTTTATAGCTTACAGAAACGTTTGGAATGTTCAATAGTAACTCTTTGCGTATTTGATTTAAATGCTTTATGTGGTCACTTCCAAATGTAAAAATTATTCTAATCATCGACACTGGATAAGGCGTAAGGTCATTCTTAAGTGTTCAGCTTTGGTAGAAAAACTACACATTATCAACCTTTACTTTATATTTTCAGTTAAAAATCCTTCAGAGATAAAATAAATATATGTATATACAGGGTGGGCCAAAAGTCACCATGGGGGCCAAAAGTCACCATGGGGTTTAAAAATTTAATAACTTTTTCGTTTATATATTTTTTTTATTTTTTTTTTTCCATTATTTATTCTCCAGATGTTATTTATATAATCTAAAAAAAAAAAAAAAAAAAAAAAAAACATATTGTTACAGCTTCCACTTTTCACGCCTCAAAATCCACTATCCTGAAAAATCAGCACCTTGGCCCAGAACGTGTGCTTAACCTGAGGCGTCCTTCAAGGTGACCTCTCCGTATAAATTAGCACCTGGCCGAGCGGATACCGGTGCAATGGAAATCAGTCCCAGTACTTTGTGATAGTCAGCTAGCAGACTCCTGACTTTTGGATTAAGAAACTTTACCTTGAATTCCTTTAAATTCCACGTTTGGTTTCTTCTTGGCTGCAGACGGCGTAGTAGAATTGTTTGCGTCTTACTTGGCACGCTGCGCTCACCTCAAAATTGCCTCCTTCGAATTACTATCAAGTCTCAGAAACAACAGACAAGTATTTAAAACACGTATTGAAAACTGAGCGTTTTTTTTTTTTTTTTTTTTTTTTGAAGTTGAACAAACCTTTATTTTTTATTTTATAACTTTATTCCTACTTTACAAAAAAGAAATCTTTCTAGAGCTTTCGTATCTTTCGTGTCACACAACTTGTCTCTCTCAACTTCAGAAAAAGAAGAAGTTTTTTTCCACACGGAGTCTGAGTCACGTACCTCTTATCTACCAGCTAACTGCTTAGAGCGACATCTATTCTTACAAGTTTACGTTCGTTCAGAGAATTCATTTAAATAGTTTCTAATTCTATTCCTAATTTAAGTTGTGTGACAGTTTACATTCATTTCCGAAAGGAAATAAAAATATTCATTTTAATAGTTTTCAAATTTTTTTTTTTCTACTTCGTTCTAATTCTAAATTTGTTACACAGTCCATTTTGACAATTTTTCTGATTTCACAACTTTTCTTTTTCTTTTTATATAATCCCAAATTGACATTTTGGTTGGAACTTCGTTTTGACAAGGTTTCTCATTTAAGTAGTTTTTTTTTATGTTTAATAACCTTTACTTAACATTTTGGTTTTGATATTTGCTAAACCTTTCACCTGTAGTTGTAACTTACTAAGTGTCAGATCAGTCAATCGCTCTTGTTTTCTAATATTGGCTAAAACTCTATTTGTGTTTTTACTTCAATAAACGTCAAACTATTCAGTGCTTTTCTTCCCTAATATTGGTTAAGACTTCATTTGTTCATTTGTGTTTTAATTCAATAAATGTCACATTATCTGACATTAGTTGTAATTTATTCAGTTGCTTCTCTCTTCTAATATTGGCTAAAACTTTATTTGTGCTTTTACTTCAATAAATGTCAGACTATTCAGTGCTTTTCTTCCCTAATATTGGTTAAAACTTCATTTGTGTTTTACTTCAATAAATGTCACATTATCTGACATTAGTTGTAATTTATTCAGTTGCCTCTCTCTTCTAATATTGGCTAAAACTTTATTTGTGCTTTCACTTCAATAAATGTCAGACTATTCAGTGCTTTTCTTATTGTCTTGTAGCTATCAACTTGGTAAGTTTTAATATTCAATGGACCAACGTACACGTTGCCGCGTAATACCACTTTTCAGTGATGAGAGACACTAAGGCAAATGACGCTGCAGCGCGTCCCGAGTAATGAGGGTCAGCTCATTGATTGGTTTTATTTTCTATACCAGCCGGACAAGTTTGCCTTGAACTCTAGGAGATTTTCGGACTTCATGGACTTTGTGAGATGGTATGAGTGGGAGAAATGTTGCATTTTTTCTTGCGACGCGCGTCACGGGCGTCGAGCTCGCGAGGCCTGCGAGGTTTCTTGTGGATTGACTAGGTGTCGCGCGGAACTGTAAAAATTGTTTCTGATTTCGCTATGGTTCAGTGCCTTCTCTTTACCTGCTGAATAGCTGACTGAGTAGATGTCAATTTCGGTTCTGATTTGTTTTGCGTTTGTTATGGTTTTGTTTAGGGTGTCGCGCTCCTTTGCTTCTTGCGTGGAATTTAGTGTAGTTCTGCCGGGATTTTTAATTTCCATCGCAATTTGGAAAAGCGTAAGACGAAACTCGAGTCATATAGACCAATACAAGTCTCGGATAAAGAGCTAAGTGGAGACCAAAATATGATGAAGTAGCTCATTCACTTGAATTTTCTCGTGAGCTTTCCAAACAAATGGTACAGCTTGCTACCATAGCGGAAAAGGAACAACGAAAGCATGCGAGAAGGGAAGTTCTTTTTTAAAAAAAAAAAATTTTAAGCCACAACAGTTAAACTACGAAGTTTTCCTTTTTCAGGTCTTCCTCTATTTTTTTTTTTTTGTTGCTGACAATTTCAGGGAAGGTTTCTTGGTTAAACCAAAAGGGCCGCAACGCCGGAAGGAGACAATCTAGTTGTTGATATTCGTCTTATCTTGGTAAGTCTGTAACATTACCCCCCCCCCCTCATAAGCTTGTAGCTCCGGCCAAGCTAGCCTACCACTGGTGTGACTACTGTATCAGGAGGGCATATGAACATCTAGGTCAGCAAACACCGTCTAATGACGGTTGACCCAGAAGGGGTTTATGAGAAATCATCTACTCGTTACAGGTAGAGATGGGTTCTACTAGGATCGTGTCCTTTTACATTTTACTCAGCGTCCAAGTATTATAGAAGTAATGAAGAAAGGATAGGAAAGTTAAAACCTTCAACGAAGGCTAACTCAGAAGGAGTTAGTGAGAAATTATCTGCTCATTTAAGGCAGAGGCAGGTTAAACAAGGATCGTGTCCTTTTAAGTTTTATTCAGCCACCACGTATTTTAGAAGTAATGAAGAAATGATAGGAAAGTTAAAACCTTCAACGAAGGCTAACTCAGATGGAGTTAGTGAGAAATTATCTGCTCATTTAAGGCAGAGGCAGGTTAAACAAGGATCGTGTCCTTATAAGTTTTATTCAGCCACCACGTATTTTAGAAAGAATGAAGAAGAGAAATCACTACGGCTTTGTCCGGCTTGATCTGTGCATGGCGACTCGGAGACACATCTCCAAAGTCACGCCGATCCTTGGTCAAAGCTCGATGTCGGTCTCGGTATCGAAAATCAAAGGTGCACTCACAAAAAATCTGATCTACCAGTACACCTCCGGCCCCCAACACCAAGACCAGTCGGAGAAGCCTCTGCAACCAGTAACCCAACCAACTGATTGCAGGACCTCTTCCGCACGGGCATCTCCCTCTGACCGCAGATCGACATTCGTTTGAGGGTGTGCGTCAAGGTCCCCAGCAGGGCTTAAAATTTCGAAGACAGTCTTTACTGTGGAATTCCTACGGCAGCGCGGCCTACGTAGGGCACCATGTGGGAGGAGTTTTGACTCATTGTCAAGCAAGGGAGTGTAAAAAAAAAATGGACTAATTTACAAGAGGTATACCGGCCGCTAGGTTGGGTAGGTCCTAAGCGGCACATTGGTATCCTGTAGTTACCAGTTAAGCTGGCTGGATGCCTTCTTAGGGCTACCAGGAAACATTAGTGGTTATATGAAAAGGTCGTTTCTTTCGCGGTACGGGGCCAGTCTGTCGACGTGGACAGTTCGCATCTTTCCACCGTGACACTTGTTTATCTTGAACACCACTTCGGTTACAGCCTCGGTGATCTTGTATGGCCCATCCCAGTTGCACTGAAGTTTTGGGCATCGCCCAATTACGCGTCTTGGGAAGTATAACCAAACAAGTTGATCTACTTGGAAACTGGGTTGCTTCGATCGCAAGTCATAGTATGTCTTCATACGGCGGCTCGCAGTGTTCAGCATAACTCGATTATTCTCATGGATCGCATTCAGTGTCATGGTCAAATTGTCCATGTACTCACTCACTAACTGACATAACTTCGGTAGGTGGGCTTCCCAAGACCATCCCCAGTGGTAAACGAAGTTCTCGACCAAAAAGGAGTTTAGCCGGGGTTTGTTTAGTGCTATCCTGTACACTTGCGCGATACGATAGCAGTAGGTAAGGCACATACTGGTCCCATTCCCTTTGGTGCGAATTCAAAAATTTCGCCAGGTAGTCAAGAATTGTTCTGTTAAATCTTTCGACCAAACCATCTGACTGTGGGTGAAAAACGGCACTTTCAAAATTTCTACCTTGATCCGAATGGAGCTGTAATGGAGCTCCATGTCGACTAAATACGGCTGATATGAGTGCATCGGATACTGTTTTGGCTGTCTGATCTGGTACTGGAATTGCTTCGGGCCACTTGGTAAAGTAGTCCATACAGACTACTAAGTAGCGGTTACCTTTATTTGTTCTTGGAAGTGGTCCCAATATGTCTACACCAACTCTTTCGAAAGGTGCGCCAATGTTACATACTTGAAGATGAGCTCTCCACTTCGGTCGCGGCCCCTTCCGTGCTTGACATTGTAGACACCCAGCACACCAGTCTTTTACATCGGTACTGCTACCAATCCAATAATACTTCTGCCGAAGTTTACCTAACGTCTTATCGACGCCGAAGTGTCCGCCGCTTAGAGAATCGTGCACCTGTTGGAGAACAAGTTTCCGAAGAGATTTCGGGACCAAGATTTGTTTAATAGTTTCTGCTCCTTGACTGATGATGCGGACGACGATGTTACCTTCCAGTTTCAGAAGAGACCGCATTGACCAATACGCCTTAATTTCGGGGCTCAAGCTTTTGATGCTATCTTTATCTGGGCGCTGACCTGCGGTCAGCCAGCCCCGGATGCAATGTAAGGCAATGTCATCCTCCTGCTGCTGAGCCATATTCTCTTTGGTGGTGACTAGGCGAATTATGATTGTGTCTTTCTCTTCGAGCCGTTGACAATATTGACACTCAGTCGTTGAACAAGGTCGACGCGACATTGCATCTGCGTTACTGTGATTTTTTCCTGGGCGATGCACGATTTCAAAATCATAGGCCTGCATGCGTTCTATCCATCTTGCTACCTGTCCTTCGGGACACCGAAAGTTCATCAGCCATCTCAAAGATGCATGGTCTGTTCGAATTGTGAACTTTTTTCCCAGTAAGTAGGGCTGGAAATGTGCGCAGGCTTTGACTATCGCCACCAATTCCTTCCTGGTGACACAGTAATTTCGCTCAGGCCGACTGAATGTTTTGCTGTGATATTCCACCACGTGTTCCATCCCGTCTTTGACTTGTGAGAGAATAGCTCCCCTAGCGTGTTGGCTGGCGTCTGTGTCCCGGATAAAAGGCAGGTTTTCATTAGGCTGTGTAAGTATAGGTGCAGTTGTTAAGCGGTCTTTCAATTCCTCGAACGCTTCCTGACAGGCATCTGTCCAGAAGAACTTCCGACCTTTCTGCGTAAGCTCCGTTCATGGTTTCGCGATAGCTGAGAAATTTTTAACGAATCGCCGGTAATAAGCACACAGCCCAAGAAATGACTGGATATCTCTTCGTGTTTGTGGTCGAGGCCACTTCTTGACAGCATTTGTTTTGTCGGGGTCTGTCGACAAACCGGTATCACTGATGACATATCCTAGGAATTTCACTTCCCTCTGACACAACTGACACTTCTTTGGTGAAACCTTCAGATTTGCTACTCTTAATCGGGCTAAGACAAGGCGGAGATTTTCTACCATTTGTTCAAACGTGGGGCCATGTATGATGACATCGTCCAAATATACTAGGCACGCCTGAGGCGGAATTCCTTGGAGGACGATTTCCATGAGCCTCTGAAAAGTTGCAGGGGCATTGGTTAGCCCAAATGGCATAACTGAAAACTCCCACAATCCACTGCCTGTAGTGAACGCGGTCTTTTCGCGGTCTTCTTCTTCCACTTCTACTTGCCAGTAGCCCGACTGTAGATCTAATGTCGAAAACCAAGTTGAACCGGTGAGTGCATCAAGGGTCAGATCAATACGTGGGAGCGGATATGAATCTTTTTTGGTGACCACCAGGACGACTGGAGAAGTCCAAGGGCTACTAGATGGATTGATAACGCCTTGGGTTTTCATCTCGTTTACTAGATTTTCCGCTTCCTGACGTTTGGCCAATGGAAGCCGCCTGGGAGGCTGTTAAATCGGTTTGTTGCTACCTACGTCGATCTGATGCCGCATTATTGTAGTTCGGCCGAGATCAGTTTTGGTTTTCGCAAAGACGTCTTGATGTTCCACGAGTAGCTTCTCCAGTATTATTTTTTGTTGATTATGAAGATGTATAGTTGTGGGTTCCAGTAATAGGTATAATTCAGGTGGTAGACTTTTCAGGTTAGGTATTACTTCCTCCGACGAACTGACAATGTCTGCATTCACTTCAACCTCTGCTAAAGAGGTATTAGCTTTGAGCTCGATTGGGTTTTCCGTGATGTTGGTTACCCGAACTATCATACTTCCACTATGTGAAAGGCAGACTGCCGGTTCCATCCAGAGAGAAAGGGGAACCTTATTTGGAGATAGCAAAACTTTCTCCTGTTCGCCGACCATCGGGTTGAAAAGTGCTACAAAGCAGGTTGATTCGGCTGGTAATGTACAATCTTGTATGGTTCTGGCGAAGAGGTCACTCCTTTCTTCCATTATTGCCACGATCTCGTGGGCGATCTGAACAAAGCGTTTCTCTAAGTTAATTGAACAACGGTAACCCGGAAGAAAATCCATTCCAATAATGCAGTCGTCGAATACTTCTGCTACATAGAAGGTATGTGTGGTGGAAAAGCTTTTGATAACTATGCACCGGTCAATGACTCCATCTACGATGCTGGTTTCTCCTGTGACAGTCCGAATTTGCGTAAAGGAGGGTTTGAGACAAGAATGGTTCCGCAAACGAGCGAGTATTCTTCGTTTAAGTACGGAATGTGTAGCTCCGGTGTCCACAATCATGTGGCAGACAAGTCCTTCAATTTTACCTTCTATCTTGATTGTACTACAAATCGTTCCCTGACTCACAGTTATTATGGGTGGAGGTGGTAGCCTCGAAGCTGCCGATCTCGTGGTGTTCAGCGTTTCCACGTTACCTAGAGATATCGGTGTGGCGGGGATTGGGGTCCTATTTTCTGGTGTATGATTGGTGATTGATGTGTGAGTGTTTTGTGTAGGGTGGTTTGTTTGTGTGTAAATGGAAGGTGGGCGGTATGTTAGTGAGTGTTTTGTGAAGGTGTTAGTGGGAGGAGGAGGGTTCATTAGTGTGTTAGTGGGAAGAGGGTGGTTTGTTAAGGTGTTAGTGGGAAGTGGGTGGCTTGTTAGGGGACTAATGGGAAGTGGGCGGAAGGTTAGTGTGTTAGGACTGAAGGAGGGGTTTATTAGTGTGTTAGTGGGAATTGGATTGTTTGTTAGGGGATTAGTGGGAAGTGGGCGGGAGATTAGTGGGTTAGCGCGGAAGGAGGAATTGTTTAATGTGTTAGTGGGAAGTGGATGGTTTTTTAGGTCGATTGGGGGTGGTGTGTTAGTGGGAAGAGAGGAGTGTAGTAACGTGTTAGTGCTTGGGGTGTGCTGGATATTACGTGTGCTGGTACTGGGTGTAAGTGTGGTTATGGGTGTATTGGTGTTTGTGGTATTTGCGACTATTTTGGTAAGGGATGTTAGTTCTAGAAGGCTAGTTATTAAAGGACAGTTGGTACTTATGCGGCCAGGGACGTGCTTGCGGACTGTACGTGGAGCGTTCGTGAAGTATGCTGGTTTCTGCTCCCCGAAATCAGCGGACTTGTGTTTAAATTTTCCTTGGGGTTAGATGGATCGATGTTCGTACTATTTTCTCTCTTTCCGGAGGACTGCTGTCTTTGTGTTAGCTGCGAGCTCGAGTGAGGTGTGCCTCGTGAGAACTGAACTGCTTCAGGAGATCCCACTATATTCTTTTCCAGCTCAACAGGTACCAGACGGATATTAATAGCTCTGCTTGTAGGACGCCCTTCTATCACGTCGAATTCTACACGATTTCCAGGGGCTAATTCGGCTTCGGGATTCACAATCGGGTTCTGGAAATTTGCGAAGTGGAAGAAGACATCTACCTGAGTCTCATCACGCACAATAAAACCGTACCTGCGTCGTAAGTCGCACCTGCGGATAGTTCCCGTGACATCTCGGGCTAGCAAATTGATTTTGGGAGAGGTGTTGGTTGAGTTAGGAGCTATTGGATTGGATTGAGCTAGCTGCGGCTCCCTCACACTAGCTCGCTGGCGTTTCCCGGCGACATCCGTGCTAAATTTCTTCCCATCGGTTCTCTTCTGAAGTCCGGCGGTTCTCGTGGTGGCGGTCTAGTATTGATTGTTGCAGCAGCGACTCTTATATTTCGTCTCGCAGCCCTTGTAGCTCGATGATTTGCTTCGATTCGAAATGCTGTTTGTACTGCATCTTGCAGCGTAGGCGGATTGAAATCTCGAACCCTCTCCTGCACGTCTAAGTTATAAATTCCATCTAGGAAATGTTCCAAAGCGATCTGGTCTCGGGTATCCTCTGGACACGATGGAAATTTGAGCCTGGTCAGCCGTAAAAGTTCCGTGGAAAATTCCGAAAAACTCTCCCCGTTCTTTTGAAATCTTGTGCTTAGTTGGGCATGACCAACTGATTGACTATACTCCGCGCCAAACTGCATGGAAAGCGAATTCCTCGCCTTAGTATACGATCTACGAGCCTCCTGACTTAATGTCTCATAAAAACCCAAAGCCCGGCCTCGTAGAGATGCAGCTAAATATAAAGCTTTGGTACCGTCATCCCAACCATTAGTTTCTGCGATTGCCTCGAAATGTATCTCATAGTGGTTCCAAGGGGCTTTTCCGTCGTACTCCGTCGGTGAAAGCGTTGGCTTCCTTAACTGTCCGTCCTTCTTTCCCGGCTGTGCGCCGCATGATGTAGGTGCCTCTTTTGATGGTTTTGGCCCCACAGGGCTAGGACATGCACCCACGGGTGCGTTTACTGCAGTCGACGGATTCTCGCTACAGTCTGAATTTTCCTTGGGGGTTCTAGTTGGAGACGGTGTTGAATGACCACTCGGTGGCGGATGCCCAGTCACCTTGTCAGAGGTTGGTGCATTCGGTGTGACCTCAGTTTCGTCCATGACCTTATGTGCGAACGCAGAGGCGCTCAGGACGGACATATCGGACACCTGCCTTCGTAACGTGCCCAACTCTTCTCTAAAGAACGTATTCTCTCCCTTTAGAGTTTTCATTTCGTTGCCGAATTCTGCCATTGCACTTGACTGTGCGCTGACTTTGTCGTCCAACTCTTCGAGTTTTCGCAGAATCTTCTCGAGCTGTTCCTCGGCCATGTTGGTCGATCGTTACTCCCTTCCTCGTCCGAATGTTCACGTGGAATAGAGTCGAATGCAGAAACCCGAGACAATAGACTGCGTACTTTATAGAGCCCGAGTCACAAATAGCGGAAATATTTCCTTTCCTTTCCGGTTAGGATTTCAAGTCGTTGACAATCAACCGCAGAAAATTTGGAAAATATTTCGTGAACTATGTATGGCCTCGGCAAAATATCGGAGATATTTCTTACTTTTCCCTTTAGGGATCCCAGTCGTTGATACTCTGACGTGGAGAATTTACGAAATATTTCGTGTACCGTACACGGCAAAAGACAACGTACGGAAATTTCCTTCACCCTTTAAGTAGGAAGTTCGAGTCAACCTTTTAATTCTATTTACAAGGTAGAACTGAAAAAATTCTTTAGGAATGGTGTGAAACGCTTCACGTATCTCTGACAAAAGTCAAAAAGCCGGGCGGTTGCTTACCCGTTAATCAAAACTTTGACTGGTTGATAAGTATACTTAGAACTTCGGCAGATCGTATGGCTTCTATTAATCGTCAGGTAGCAGACGTAAGGTGAGTCTAGAAAATATTTTGTATTTTATAATGGGTTGATGAGCGGAAATCAGACCACTTTGCAGATATTTAACACTTTGTATAGAAAACAAATATAGGAAACCCTTTGACTTCTGCGGACCGTTGATCAGCAGATACGACGCAAATTTATAAAACCTTTTGTGTTCGGTAGACCGTCGATCAGCAGATATAAAGCGAATATAGAAGATTATTTGGTATTTAATAATTTGTTAATTAGCGAATATAGCAACCTTTTGTCCTTTGTAGACCGTCCCTCACAAAATACAAAGCAAACTTAGAAAACCTTCTGTCTTCGGTAGACCATCGATGAGCAAATATATAGCAAATATGTACGAATCTTTGGAATTTTACAGCCCGTTAGTTTTCAAATATAACACCGATATAGAAAATCTTTTGTCTTCGCTAGACCGTCGATTAGCAAATTTAACGTGAATATAGAAAATTATTTATCCCTTTATTGCTCGTTAATTTTCCAATATGAGACCAAGGTGGAAATCTCCTGTACTTTATAATTCGTGGATAGTCCACTACTGAACAAATATTGAAAGTGTTTTACAATTCGTTGCTCGCTGGTCAGCAAATAATACCTGGCAACAAGTGTTAAACCAATCTAAAACCATTTGTCTTTTGTAGCCCGTCGATCAGCTGATATGAAGCTTAGCACTTAATTTGCACGGTAGCGGAAGTTAGTTAACAAATATAATAAAATTTTAGACGATATTCTGTAGTTTGTACTTGTTTAATGCCAAATCTAGAAAATTTAGCATTTAATTCCCACTACAGCAGACGCCAGCTAGCGAATATAATAAAATTTGAGACGATATTTTGTTGTTTGTACTTGCTTCATGCCAAATATAGAGAATTTCGTATTTAATTCGTACTATAGCAGATGTTATTTAGCAAATTTAAGAAAATTTAAGACGATATTTAGTAGTTTGAACTTGTTTCGTGCCAAATATAGAGAATTTCGTATTTAATTCGTACTATAGCAGATGTTATTTAGCAAATTTAAGAAAATTTAAGACGATATTTAGTAGTTTGAACTT
Organism: Dioctria rufipes; assembly: GCA_963924295.1. NCBI lineage: Eukaryota > Metazoa > Arthropoda > Insecta > Diptera > Asilidae > Dioctria > Dioctria rufipes. The sequence continues at coordinate 88,883,006 of OZ002742.1, forward strand.
GTTTCGTGCCAAATATAGAGAATTTAGCATTTAATTTGCACTATAGCGGACGTTAGTTAGCAAATATAATAAAATGTTAGACAATATTTTGAAGTTCGTACTTATTTCATGACAAATATAGAAAATTTAGCATTTAATTTGCACTATAGCGGACGTTAATTAGCAAATATAATAAAATGTTAGACAATATTATGAAGTTCGTACTTGTTTCATGCCAAATATAGAAAATTTAGCATTTAATTTGCACGATAGCAGACGCTAGTCAGCAAATATAATAAAATTTAGACAATATTTTGAAGTTTGTACTTGTTTCATGCCAAATATAGAAAAAGTTAGCATTTAATTTGCACTATAGCGGACGTTAATTAGCAAATATATTAAAATTTTAGACAATATTTTGAAGTTGTTTCATGCCAAATATAGAAAATTTAAACCAATATGGGAACAAATACCTCGCGTTCCAGTAATCTGGCGCTCCCAACTTTAGAATATTAAAAAAATGTTTAGACACTTGTTATCGATTTTATCAGAAGTACAATCAAATGTACATGTATTCGCACATTTAAAGTCATTAAACCAAGATAGGAAGAAATGCTTCTTGTTTAATAATTCGTTGCTACTAAATTTCAAAATATTGATAATTTCAATATGGGAACAAATACTTAGCGTTCCAGTAATCTGGCGCTTCCAAAATTAGAATGTTAAAAAATTTTTTTTTAAACACTTGTTATATTGACTTTATCAAAAGTACAATCAAATGTACATGTATTCGCACATTTAAAGTCGTTAAACCAATATAGGAAGAAACGCTTTGGGTTTTAGTACTTCGTTGTTACTGAATTTCGAAATATTGAGAATTTCAGGCACTTTATGATTGTGCCGATTATTCCCAAAAGTAAAATCAACTGTAAACGTATTAGCGGATTTAGAATGATCTGAAAAATGTAGTTTGGCAAATATCGAAAATATACTAAAAATGTAGTTTAGCAAATATATAAAAAAAAACAAAAATATTGTTCGGCAACTATAGTAAGAAAAGTAAAATATATGTGAAAAATATTATCGAAAATATATAGTTTTGTAGATTCGGAAATTACACGAAAACTAGAAATTAAAGGTTTCTAAACTATTTCGTTCTCTAGCTAACCTCACAAAAGCATGCTATTAAAATACGGTTAGCTATTAAATAAAAATAAAATAAAAATTCGTCACTTATCGTTGAAACGAGTTAGGTTGAAAACGGCTGGATTATCACGCCACCTTTTTGCGCCATCTGCTACCAAAGTCGACACTTAACGGTACTTCATAGATACTGCTGCAACTGTATCAAATTCCGGAATCATGCAGAACGCCAACAAGCTCTCCTTCGATGATTTTCCAATAAAGGGTTCGTGGGGCCCCTTTTAAGGGAATGGATTAGACCCCACACTTGACACCAAATGTTACAGCTTCCACTTTTCACGCCTCAAAATCCACTATCCTGAAAAATCAGCACCTTGGCCCAGAACGTGTGCGGAACCTGAGGCGTCCTTCAAGGTGACCTCTCCGTATAAATTAGCACCTGGCCGAGCGGATACCGGTGCAATGGAAATCAGTCCCAGTACTTTGTGATAGTCAGCTAGCAGACTCCTGACTTTTGGATTAAGAAACTTTACCTTGAATTCCTTTAAATTCCACGTTTGGTTTCTTCTTGGCTGCAGACGGCGTAGTAGAATTGTGTGCGTCTTACTTGGCACGCTGCGCTCACCTCAAAATTGCCTCCTTCGAATTACTATCAAGTCTCAGAAACAACAGACAAGTATTTAAAACACGTATTGAAAACTGAGCGTTTTTTATTTTTTTTTTTTTGAAGTTGAACAAAACTTTATTTTTTATTTTATAACTTTATTCCTACTTTACAAAAAAGAAATCTTTCTAGAGCTTTCGTATCTTTCGTGTCACACAACTTGTCTCTCTCAACTTCAGAAAAAGAAGAAGTTTTTTTCCACACGGAGTCTGAGTCACGTACGTCTTATCTACCAGCTAGCTAACTGCTTAGAGCGACATCTATTCTTACAAGTTTACGTTCGTTCAGAGAATTCATTTAAATAGTTTCTAATTCTATTCCTAATTTAAGTTGTGTGACAGTTTACATTCATTTCCGAAAGGAAATAAAAATATTCATTTTAATAGTTTTCAAATTTTTTTTTTTCTACTTCGTTCTAATTCTAAATTTGTTACACAGTCCATTTTGACAATTTTTCTGATTTCACAACTTTTCTTTTTCTTTTTATATAATCCCAAATTGACATTTTGGTTGGAACTTCGTTTTGACAAGGTTTCTCATTTAACTAGTTTTTTTTTATGTTTAATAACCTTTACTTAACATTTTGGTTTCGATATTTGCTAAACCTTTCATCTGTAGTTGTAACTTACTAAGTGTCAGATCAGTCAATCGCTCTTGTTTTCTAATATTGGCTAAAACTCTATTTGTGTTTTTACTTCAATAAACGTCAAACTATTCAGTGCTTTTCTTCCCTAATATTGGTTAAGACTTCATTTGTTCATTTGTGTTTTAATTCAATAAATGTCACATTATCTGACATTAGTTGTAATTTATTCAGTTGCTTCTCTCTTCTAATATTGGCTAAAACTTTATTTGTGCTTTTACTTCAATAAATGTCAGACTATTCAGTGCTTTTCTTCCCTAATATTGGTTAAAACTTCATTTGTGTTTTACTTCAATAAATGTCACATTATCTGACATTAGTTGTAATTTATTCAGTTGCCTCTCTCTTCTAATATTGGCTAAAACTTTATTTGTGCTTTCACTTCAATAAATGTCGGACTATTCAGTGCTTTTCTTATTGTCTTGTAGCTATCAACTTGGTAAGTTTTAATATTCAATGGACCAACGTACACGTTGCCGCGTAATACCACTTTTCAGTGATGAGAGACACTAAGGCAAATGACGCTGCAGCGCGTCCCGAGTAATGAGGGTCAGCTCATTGATTGGTTTTATTTTCTATACCAGCCGGACAAGTTTGCCTTGAACTCTAGTAGATTTTCGGACTTCATGGACTTTGTGAGATGGCATGAGTGGGAGAAATGTTGCAAATTTTCTTGCGACGCGTGTCACGGGCGTCGAGCTTGCGAGGCCTGCGAGGTTTCTTGTGGATTGACTAGGTGTCGCGCGGAACTGTAAAAATTGTTTCTGATTTCGCTATGGTTCAGTGCCTTCTCTTTACCTGCTGAATAGCTGACTGAGTAGATGTCAAGTTCGGTTCTGATTTGTTTTGCGTTTGTTATGGTTTTGTTTAGTGTGTCGCGCTCCTTTGCTTCTTGCGTGGAATTTAGTGTAGTTCTGCCGGGATTTTTAATTTCCATCGCAATTTGGAAAAGCGTAAGACGAAACTCGAGTCATATAGACCAATACAAGTCTCGGATAAAGAGCTAAGTGGAGACCAAAATATGATGAAGTAGCTCAGTCACTTGAATTTGCTCGTGAGCTTTCCAAACAAATGGTACAGCTTGCTACCATAGCGGAAAAGGAACAACGAAAGCATGCGAGAAGGGAAGTTCTTTTTAAAAAAAAAAAATTTTTAAGCCACAACAGTTAAACTACGAAGTTTTCCTTTTTCAGGTCTTCCCCTATTTTTTTTTTTTTTTGTTGCTGACAATTTCAGGGAAGGTTTCTTGGTTAAACCAAAAGGGCCGCAACGCCGAAAGGAGACAATCTAGTTGTTTTAATATTATAAATAACATCTGGAGAATAAATAATGGAAAAAAAAAATAAAAAAAAATATATAAACGAAAAAGTTATTAAATTTTTAAACCCCATGGTGACTTTTGGCCCCCATGGTGACTTTTGGCCCACCCTGTACCATAATAAATATATTGTATAAAAAAACAACTTTAAGTAGATAAAATGAAAATTAACTTTATTCAACATATTCAACATGGTCAATTTGTGGTTATTTACTAATTTTAACATAAAGTAAATCGAAAACGTTTTATAAAGGCTTATTTCTAATGAAAGATTTTCCGTTCGTCATACTATAGACATGAATTTGAAAACTTGTGAAATAACTAATTTTACATAAAATACGTTTGTATTGCAACCAATCTGATAACTTTGATAATGCTCTTCAAAACCGATTATATTTATTTCATTACATAAAATAAAGAGTTGATTTTCGCGAATGACAATTAATTGTAAAATTTTATAAAGTTTTAGTTTACCCGTTTGTCAGATGTTAAGTACAACTTTTTGAATACTTTGCTCCCCGTTATACAACATTTTCAAGGGTTAAAGCAGCAGAAATATCCAAATTGCTTACTTGTAGAATGTCCTTGTATTGTTCGGTTAAGTCGGTAGCTGTGATTAGTCTTGCAACATAGGTAACGTCTTGGAGAAATCGGTTACTATTTCGTAGAAAATTCGAAAAACTCATAGAAGATTTAATGGCCAATGAATATGATATAGTTTTTCTGGAAGTAATTACATGAGCATATCTCTTTAAATCTTTGTGCTTGGCTTCGAATCGGAAAGACCATAGGAATTTTGGAGGACCCCTCTTTAGAATCACCGTAGGGTAATGCACCAAAAAATGGTGCTTGGGTTTAAGAGACCCAAATCGTGATATATAAAGATTATGATGTTCCTTAATTAGATTTTTGAACGATTCTATTTGACCGGCAGAAAATCTGTCTAAAGGAGACATATCTCCGTAACCATTTGTCATTTACTTCTTCAAAAGGATTATCGTTGTATTTAAGCCAATTTTTTAAATTCTTTAAGAGATTTTCGTCAATTTCAGTTTTTTCTTCGTCAGCTGGTGTTTCTTCTACACATTTGGTGAGTTCTTGCGTGCTCCTTCTAAGTTATTTTCTAGCATTAAAATATCTATCATGAAGCTTTCCACTAGGATGCTTTCTTCCCTTAGAACGGCAAACGTAGTAAGTTTCCTTAAACACGATTATTAGTATTTTAAATTAAATGCACTGTATTCACTCTTACCAAATTTTCACCTGGAAATACGTCAACAATTTTTTTGCTTATTAGATTCAGATCAGATACAGCCAACTTTTCATTATTTGCAGTTAAAAAATCCACTTGCAACATTTTGCTGAAATTCCGGAGTAAGATTTTGGTTTTTCCTATAATACTGAAGAGCGAATATTCCTTTTGAGGACTGTCGAAGGATTTCGTCAATGTTTATCTTCTTTTATTTAAAAAACATTTTAAATGAAAAAGATCGTCTTTCTATCTTAAGTTTACCTCTATATTAATAGAATAATTCGTTGTTGCTGTAGATGTGCTTGGAAGCTGGTTAACCCAATTCACCACAGAAGATCCAACAGAACTGGTTTCGTCGTCTTTTCCAATCTAATGAGATAAGTCCAAAATGTATTTTCTACTATTGTATTTATCATAAACACTATTATTGATTAGATTTAACATGTTCAGTCAGGACTATTGTAACATAAATATAAACAACTCTTCACTATTATTTTTATATTTTGCGTATTTTGCAGCAGGAATTCTTGATAATAATATAATACTTAGCTCCATTTTTCACGGAATTTTGCTTTAACGCCAATTTGTGAAAATCTGGGAAATAATTGTTCAATATCACTTATATCGATGTATTTCAATTCTTCCGCACCAACTCCGGCCTCTAATCAATTAACATTTGTTATAATTTTTTTAATTTATGACTAAATAAATATAACAACCTTCCAATATAGCATAAACATTTTCCAAATCCCAGCTTTTCAAAATTTCAAGTAAACCGGGATCCTTAGCTGAGTCCTGATGTTCTACAAACACTAATTGCACTTCACTAAAGGAATTTAGTGCAGTCATATTGAGCACGAACTTCCGAACTAAGCAACCTGCGGAAACAAAATGACCCACTACAAATCTTGGAGAAACTGTATAGTTAAAAGTGCAAACAAATCCTGTTCACTTCAAAAGTTTTCGTGGTTACTCTTCTGAAGTTCTAGCAAAAATTTGTGGAAGAACCAACGCGTTTTTTTAAGTAAAACGGTTAGACAATCATTTTGAACGCAGACACGTTTGAAACAAATGAATGCGTTTGGATTAGTTCATATGTATTCGTGGTGACTTTTCTGTAGTTCCAGCTAAAAATTTGTGGAAGAACTATTACTATAGATCCAAGTATAATGACAGAGTTTTCACTAAGAAACTTTGGATGAACCTTAAAAATATTCGCGTTGGGAAATTTAAGACTATTGACGTGAATGTTGATCTTAATGAACTGAATCAAAGCTTTATTTCAACATCTAATTCAGGCAGTGAATATACGTTTAAGAGAAGATATGCATAATTCATCCGTAATATTCCTACTGAGGGGTTTTGCTTTGTGCATATGACTGAACAGGAGGTATATGCGGCAGTTATTGGTATAAGATCGACCGCAATGGGTCTCGATCGCATACATCCTAGTTTCGTTAAAACTATTCTACCTATTTTGCTATCGTATCTTATATACAACTTAAATGCTATCATAACTTGCTTTCCATCTTTCTTTCCCAAAAGATGGATAGCCAAGATAATACCAATTACTAAATCCTATCTCTATATTTCTTGTTCGAGAAAATACTACATAACAAAATCTTATGTTATATTGAAAAAATAACTTAATATCCGAGTATCAAGCTGGCTTGAGTAAAGCATAGTTGCACAACTGCTTTCATTAAAATATCCAATGACATTCGTAATTCAATTGATTCTAATATGGCGATAGTACTTGTACTGCTGGACTTCTCTAAGGCTTTTGACAATGTGGATAACATACTTTTATTTAATAAGCTCACTTCAATTTTTCCTCATCTGGCTGTAAGCTTATAATGTCTCACCTTAGTGGCGGCCAGCAGCGAGTTGTTAGTGGAAATAGAGCCTCTCATTTTGTTTCCGTTCTCACAGGGGTTCCTCAAGGATCAATGTTAGACCCATTACTGTTCACTTTGTTCCTTAATGACTTAACCTTGGTATTCAGACATTGTAAATTTCATGTGTATGCTGACGACTTTCAACTTTATATCTCTAAGCCATTGGAATCAATTGATGATGCAGTCCACTGCGCCAGTACCGATCTTATTCACATACATTTTTGGGCACTGCAGAATAAGCTAAATTTTAATGCTTCAAGGTCCGCCTACATAAGGGGCAACTGAGACAAAACTTTGAGCAACCGACTCAGTTGTCTCAGTTTAAACCAATCAGCTGATTTGCCAATTTCGACATTCAAATAATTTTAACCACAGAAAATGGATAGTAATAAATTGAGGAAAGTGTTGTTAGTTTATTCAAATAGCTCACTAAACTTTAATTAGTAACTAAAATCACAAAATAACGAAACGAGACAAGAAAATTCAGTTTCGCTTGTCTCAGTTGCTCAGTGGTTGCGTTCGAATTTTGTAGCTCAATATGGAACTAAGACAATTCACCGAAAGTGCAGTTTCAGTGAGCCAACTGAGAATATCTCACTTGTTTCACTGAGAGTGTGCATGCCGAAAGCGCCTATAGTCATATTTAAAGTTGACACATCTTTTTCCCTGCTTTGAAGATTAATGATGAGGTTATTCCATATAGCAAATCAGTTAATAACATGGGTATAGTATTCAATCAAACTTTAAGCTGGAGTGCTCATATTAACCGTGTTATTTGTATAGTATTTGCTACCCTCCGCGAGCTCTCAGCATATGCAGTATATACTCCTCAAAATACCTGCATGTTTTTAGTAAAATCTCTTGTAGTGCCTCTCATTGCTTATGGATGTGAGATTCTTTATGCATTCGATTCTACCACCTGGAGAAAATTAAATGTTGCTTTTAACTCTGCCATTCGTTATATATTTGTTTTGAAGCGCTATGACTATGTCTCTCCATAAGTAAAGTTAATCTTTGGGTCTACACTTAGTCGTTTTTGGGAGTAAGAATACTACTGTTTCTGCGGAAACCCATTTACCTATTTAATAAAATTAATTTTGTGTAATCATCAAGATCACTTAATTTAATTCAGCTAAGTTTTAAATATCGAACTACTGAACGTCAATTCTTGGTACAGTCTGTGAAGCTGTGGAACGTTCTCCCAAATAACATAAAGATAAGCAGCAATAGACGTATTTTCCGATCTTTGTTATATAGCCTTTTTCAACAGTAAATAATGTAATTACATTATTTACTAATTAGCATACATAATATGTATTAATTCAAAAATAGCTAAATTAAATATATATAAATATTAGTGTATTATTAAGTATTAAGTTTCGTTTATCGAATTATCATAGGTCCTGCACATAATAATAATTTGAAGAATTTAATTGTGTAGTTGCTCTCTAAATAAAAAAAATAAACTGAATATGAATATGAATGTAGTTTTACTATTGTATTATTTAATGGAATTCGACTTACACTATTAGATTTTCTTAGAATCAATGAATCTCGGTATGCACATAGCAGATGATACGACATTACCTTCATGTTGGACAATAAAAGAGATATACAATATTCTTCTTTCTGGAAGCTTGTTAATTGCTGAAACTGAAATTGTGTTAAGTACTGATATAGTGCCACCAATTGATTTAGTTATTAAATCAATTGCATACTCAACATTTCGATAATATAAAAAATAATTTTGCTTAATCAGACTGAATTTTTCAGAAATGTACGATGTATTGTTATAAGACTGCTTTGAAATTGTTACATATTATTATTATTGATTTGTATTATTTTCATTTTTTTAAGACAAAAGTGAGAAAAATTTAATTTTTGTTCTATTTTTGTTTGTTTTGTTTTTTGTTTTTTTTTTTTATTCTAAATAAAACGTTGAGTTCAACATGTACATTTTGTTGTTATAGTATTATGTTTTACAAGTAACACCATTTTTTAACGCTAAATACTAAAATTTTTATCTCAACACACCGTAATACTATATACTTCATGAAAGCTACTAATCCTGCTCCAAATTACTGCACTTTATAATGTAATCTGCTACCTGGTAAAAATTAAAATTATAATATTTACTCTGTGCTATGTTTCCTCTCCATATTTTATGCTTTAAAAATCCCATCCAAAAGCATCGTACAGTCATTTGCATCGAAATTTCATTCTTTTATTTTTCTCTGCGTTGTATACATTTTCTTGTACTCACAAAGACCTTTTGCCTTCATATTGCTGGCTGGTGTATTTCTGTACAGTCTGCATAGAACCAGGAATTTTACTTATTTTCTTACGATATAAAAATATACGGCAAGTTCATAATTTTTTTGAGTCCAAAACCGATACAAGAGAAATTGTTCAAAGGAAAATGCTCAATTATGAATTCAAAAAGAAATTTCTTAACCACTTATTTTAAAAGTCAATATGCAGACTCCTTACGGCCAACTGCTTCGTTTTAGCGTTACTCCGTTCAGGCAATGAATTTTGAATTTCGTGTTAAAGAAATCCAGAGAAAAATTAATACCCAAGTGATCGATATCGTGCGGGTCTAATATGCCTCTGTAATAACATATTCGAATGTTTCCACGAGAAATGAAAAATGCAGAGAGCTCTGAAACTTAAAATAATTTCACCCCTGAGGAAAAGGCATCTAAAATGCATACCCGTTTACTGAGGCCGATGGAAATTTTTGTATGTTTGTGTGTGTGTATGTATACGTGCAAGGGATGGTATGGAATGTGGCTCCGGTTGCAGCCCCGTTCCAAAAGGTGTTCAGGTGGGTTCTGTTAGTTCTGTGCAAATAATAAAAGATTTTTCGTTCCAGACTGTTGGGTATTTTAAATTTCTGGCGAATTGTAGACTGCAACACGAGTCCCAGGAGAAATTATTCGACGAAAAATTTGATCAAATGTCTTACAAATTTGTCATAAGCAGGAAATGAGGTTGGCTTCTCATTCAATAACAAGTTACAGTCTCGTGAGATGAGTATAGCGAAAAATATCCTCAACGTGAATATAGCTAACCATATCCCTTGCTTATAACAATGTACATACGTATGTACGTATAACAAATTTAAAGCAGGTGTAGTTATCTTGCAAAACGTGAATTTTCACTGACCAGGAGTTCAGAAGAAATAATTGGTAACGACGGACTATGGATCATTCCACAGAAAATCAAGAAATTTTATGTAAATTTGAGAATAGACCATCTTTGATTTGGATAAAGTTTCATAGGGTGAGTTACTATTGAAATTTTTCGTTTCTTTTTTTTTTTTATGGATATATAAATATATGTTTCGCTTCACTACCATCTGTACACTTCAGGGGGATAACTGACCTACAAGAAAATAGTACATATGTGTTCGAGTATAACGATACACAGTGGGTCTACCTATGCTACATATTCAAACTACTTTTTTCGGTCTTGGATCACAAGTAGAACCTTACGGTTGATGTACTGTTGTAATGTATTTTGACACTAGTAATGATGAGAAAATAGATGGACATTGTTAAAATATTTAGTAATAAGTTGTAGATATCACTCGGACTTAGGCAAAGTATAAGTGCCGAAAATTCGATTTGGCTTTGATAGGCCGCTGTAAATATGTAGAGAATGGCAGAGTATACCTGCCAAGATGTGGCAGAAAATGCCGATGTATATAAAATTAATGGCAGAGTAAGCCGATGTTTTGTAGATATGGCAGAGTTCTGATGTATTTGGAAATGGTACAGTATACCGATGTGACAGATTATGTCGATGTTTATGAGAATAAACCACTTTGGTAACCTGATTAATTCCAAATTAATTACGATAACACATAACATTAAAATTATTAAAATTAACCGGTGCAGGGTATCGTGTAGCTATGTGTCCAAACGGGAGTCTAGCCACGAATCGTTGCGACGGAGTCGTGGTGCACCTATTTTATCCACCCCGCGCCCTGTTAGTTTATCCACGGGACGTCCGTCAGGTCTGGTACTAAAGGATTTCATTCAGTACGAATTGTAGGTGGGTCTATTTTGCTTAGAAAGTTGCTAATATATGTGGAGTCGGACTTCTGATGGATATCCGCCGGAATCGAGATGTGGTGAATTTTATTAAAACATGTATGCAAAAAATGTATATTAAGTTGAATAATATTAAATTAAATGTGTGCAACGCGGCGGTAATCTGCAAAATGTCTGTACTATCGTTACTCTATAACGTCTGATGGTACGCATCAAACCAGCGAAGGATTTTGGGAAGAAAACTGGTGTGTTATGTTATCAAAGCTTACGAACCGTCTTCATTGTTCCTGGTGCCATCAGGGGGTTCTTTCTTTGGTGCATATATGAGTATACGACTATGCCTGTTGTATAAAAAATGCATATTCCTAGAATATAAAATCTCTGTGCTTGAGATGTTGAATTTGGTATGCTAAGTCCCGGAAAATAATAATAATATGGTTAAAATATTCATTAAAATAATTGAAGTAATTATTGAAATAATTATTATTATTAAAATAATGGGAAAAAATATATAGATGTGTTATTTTCACCGCATGCATAATTGGGATAGTATTAAGATCATGAGAATGAAGTAAATTATTTAAATAAAAATAATTAAAACAGTTAAAACCGTAAATGAGACAAGGAGGTGTGGGATATTGTGTATACGTAGGGCGAAGCCTACGTTTGTTATCATGTTCATTATGGCGTGGGCGATAAGCCGTTTCCTCAGGGTTGTCTTGTGAGCAGAAAGTGTTTTCTTGTAATACCTGAGATCTGCGTAGGGCGAAGCCTTCGTCTGTTGTCACGTTGGTTGCATTGCGGGATCAGTGTGGCTTCTCTCAACCCACGGAGTCTTAAAAACAACGGTGCTGATATATGCCGCACTTTATTTCACTATATAATCACTTTTCTGTGTCTAATGCACTTAATGTTGTTGTTCGCGGCGCGGTATGATTTATTGTTATTTCCTATGCATGAAGAATGGGCGTGCTAATTATGTTCCAGAATTTGAATGGAGTTGGGTGTTTTCCGTTCAGGCTGTTTTCAGAAAGGATCTTAATCCAATCAATAAACGTATTTTCTATTATTATTTTTCTTTTAGAGTGGGTGTGACTTTATGGTGAAAGCAAGTGGTTTGCGAGTTGATGTTGTAACATGGGGCCTGTGAGCTCGGGATCGTTGGTAAAATTATTCTTTCAGGTTGAGCTGGCCTGATTAAATTTTGTGTTGGCTATCTGCCTGAATATGTGGAGTGTGATTTCTATGTGGATCTTCGAAATCGTAAGGTGAGTGGGTTATGTCTTGTTGTTGCATATATATACAGCTTCTAGTATTATGTTTGAGGGATGTCAACTGGTTGAGCGTATGGAGCTATCGCTAGTTATCGTTGTTACCGTGGAGGTGTAATGGCTGCCTAGAAGTGGTATCTTGGCGGGAGCTGATTGTATATATATATATATATATATATATGAAGGCTGTTGTGGTGTCTATATAGCATTAGCGAGGATTAATCGTTTATTAATATCACTTGTTATATATCAACGTTTCATTAAACTTTTTATGTATGCAGAAATACGTTAACAGTTCACTATTGGTTGCGACTATGGCGTTTTTTTGGTATGTATGTAGTTATAACTTGTTATCGCGTGTGTGTCCTAAATTTAGTTGTATAACTATATATCACTAAGCACTGCAAAGAATATGTATGGCGGCGACCTTCTATGGTCTAAATTGGAGATGACCGCGCCTGTATGATGTAACTGTGAATTTATATTGATTTATATTATCGAGAAAACACTTTCAAAATGTTATTTTTAAATTTCTATGCGCGTTCGAACTACTCAAGATTTTATTTTAAATTTCTATGCGTGTCTGAACTATTCGGCGACAATTAATAATCTGGCTTCTAGTTTTCTTTCCTGGTACTGAGGGGATGTAGAGCGTATCCCTACTTATTTTTAATTGTGCGTACTTATTATATGTAGTTCCAGTCTGAGTAAATGTAATGGATCATGGATTATTACCTGTTGGTGCTGTGTATATCCTTCTGATGGCTTGGGTACATATCGTGATTGGTTCGCCCGATTGGTCTTGTGTGCTTGGGTTCATCTCTATATACAGGGTTTTATTATGGGTATGGAGGTGATTAATTAGTGCATTTTAAGGGAGAGTAGATTTATTGAGGCCTGCGTTTACTTTTTTTAATTTTTAGCTATCTATGAATGGGTAAACATGTTTTTTTTTTCAATGTAAATTAATTTTTCGATACTTAGTTTTGGGTATGGGTTTTTCTCAGAAACTGATGCATTGCTTTGTGCTGTACTGTGTCTCCTGTTGCTGGGATTTTGCTGGCGTCGTAGCTATGCTTAGAAATAAAGAGGTACAGTCTCCTAGTTAGGGTTATTTCAATACATTTAGTCTGCATGTTTGACCTTCGTTTTGTCCTTTCTAGGCTGAAGGTTATGCAGGTTTTGGCTCTGTTCTATGGGGAATTGTGAATGGGGTTGTTGATATATACGGGTGTTTCATCGGGTGCTGGGTTTTTTGGGCTTTTGGGTGTTCCTTTGGGGGGGGGGGGGGGGGGGGTGCTGCTGTTTGCACAGTGCATATGCGGTGGATTGGAAGCGGAACCATTGGCCACGTGTAAACTGCTTCCAGCTGAAAGCAATTGATCCGGTGTGGTCTGATCAACACGATAGACGTTTGATAGTATCCGCATTATGTATGCACATTCGAGTACGCGTATGTGTGGTCTAGACCGTCGCCCGCTTGGTGTCTCAGCTGGAACCTGGGGGGTGGCTTCCTGGTTCCCCTCCTTCCCAGTATCTAGTTTCGGTGTGAGAGTTGTGATATGGTTCATTTGATTAAATTTATTCTGGTTTAGTACCGATTATGGTGGCTTACTATGATCCGTAGGTTACAAAATGGATTTGCCTGTTAATTTATGTGGGTGGGTTGATTGGTGTGGGTTTTTATTACTCTTATTGAATGATTATCAGTGTGGGGGATATTCTGGCGGAGCAGGCAATTTGAAGGTCAGTACGGAGCTATTGGCCACAGGTAAAGCGATTCCCAACTGTGTCATCTGTTTCAAATCTGTGGCTCTGTTTAGTGAATCGCATGGGTTCACTATGGCGCACCGCTATAAATACGTTAAGACGCATATATAGGTCTGTGTCGTCGTTCGTCGTATGGTGGTCCAGTTGTTGTCGGGGGTGGCTTCTTAGCTCGTCACTTATCCATCAGTCATGTCTCTCAACGAAGCACTGCATTAAGTAGCATGTCTGCGGGTTGGGGAATGGGTTATTATATTGCGGAAGAAAAGTAAAATGGATACAAGTATTTGGTGCCTAGGCAGCTACTGATAGCCGTTAACCATGTTAGATAAACTTAGGTTTAAACCTGCTTGTCCTATTATTGCTGTAATGGCTACGTTCTTGTGTGTGCTTGAAGTGTCTTCCTGTTTGGATCTCTTCAAGGGAGATGTATTTCTTGGTGTCACCCTCGTTGGCGTCTATACAGGCTGCTATAAACTTCGAGGCTTTCCTGATTCGAAAGGGTCGTGTTTTAGTTCCCGAACATTCACAGCACTGATCAGCACTTTCTTGAGGCTTACAGTGTACTGGCGGGACGCGGTCATCAGGCGTCTTCGTCTTCTCCTTTATCGCCCTGAGTGCTCAACGTGATGTTGTTCTTTTCTAGGAACACACAAGGATTAAAATTAATAATTTTAACACAAAGCAATGCACCAGTTTCTGAGAAAAACCCATACCCAAAACTAAGTATCAAAAAATTTATAATAATAAAAAAATGTTTACCCATTCATAGATAGCTAAAAATTAAAAACAAGTAAACGCAGGCCTCAATAAATCTACTCTCCCTTACAATGCACTAATAAACCACCTCCATACCCATAATAAAACCCTGTATATAGAGATGAACCCAAGCACACAAGACCAATCGAGCGAACCAATCACGATATGTACCCAAGCCATCAGAAGGATATACACAGCACCAACAGGTAATAACTCATGATCCATTACATTTACTCAGACAGGAACTACACATAATATTACACACAATTAAAACTAAGTAGGGATACGCTCTACATCCCCTCAGTACCAGCAAAGAAAACTAGAAGCCAGATTATTAATTGTCGCCGAATAGTTCAGACACGCATAGAAATTTAAAATAAAATCTTGAGTAGTTCGAACGCGCATAGAAATTTAAAAATAAAATTTTGAAAGTGTTTTCTCGATAATATAAATCAATATAAATTCACAGTTACATCATACAGGCGCGGTCATCTCCAATTTAGACCATAGAAGGTCGCCGCCATACATATCCTTTGCAGTGCTTAGTGATATATAGTTATACAACTAAATTTAGGACACACACGCGATAACAAGTGATAACCACATACATAGTGATAGTGACACAAAACCAAAAAAACGCCATAGTCGCAACCAATAGTGAACTGTTAATGTATTTCTGCATACATAAAAAGTTTAATGAAACGTTGATATATAACAAGTGATATTAATAAACGATTAATCCTCGCTAATGCTATATAGATACCACAACAGCCTTATATATATATATATACAATCAAACATAATACTGGAAGCTGTATATATATGCAACAACAAGACATAACCCACTCACCTTACGATTTCGAAGATCCACATAGAAATCACACTCCACATTTTCAGGCAGATAGCCAACACAAAATTTAAACAGGCCAGCTCAACCTTAAAGAATAATTTTACCAACGATCACGAGCTCACAGGCCCCATGTTACAACATCAACTCGCAAACCACTTGCTTTCACCATAAAGTCACACCCACTCTAAAAGAAAAATAATAATAGAAAACACATTTATTGATTGGATTAAGATCCTTTCTGAAAACAGCCTGAACGGCAAACACCCAACTCCATTCAAATTCTGGAACATAATTAGCACGCCCATTCTTCAGACATAGCAAATAACAATAAATCATACCGCGTCGCGAACAACAACATTAAGTGCATTAGACACAGAAAAGTGATTATATAGTGAAATAAAGTGCGGCATATATCAGCACCGTTGAGGCATCCTACAACCAACAGCACAGCAACTCTAAAACAAATTATTTGGCAAGTCCATACCTTTAGTATACCTTATAAATCATTCACAGCAATCGCATGTAACAATATTGAAAAAAGGCCCTTTTGACAATGAGGTCCATTAGAATCGGTAGTATACATAATTATCCAAACTCGACACCAATATCAGCCGCGCAGGTGCACCCAGAACGTTTAAGCATTTGCAGACAATGTGCATATAAAATTGAATCAATGACCAAGAATGCCTCCCCACGCGCAGCACCCCAAGAACTGGCAACTTTTGACACTTCAGAAATAATTATTTGTAGAAACAGTAAACTCAAGGCTAGCTAAAATAGAAAGAATCTTTAGTCAGAGATAGCCTGTGAGCATATTCTAAACGAATATCCACAGTATTAAACTCAGAATACAATATTACATTTCATTTGATTTTCATAAGATATTATAAATTTTTTAATGCTTAAGCATACTTACCAAGATGCCACGCACTACTACCCCTCAAAAAACACCTGTGAATCCATGTGATACACATTCACGTTTTCTAACATTCTAACCATAATCCAAGGTCAGCATTATGATCTATTATAGGAAATACTTGCACCAAAACTAACCACTGCAACCCAATGAAATAGTTAAAAATAGGGAAATTTGCACAACGCAAACTTCGTGCTCTAGAACACATAACGGGCACACAAACCCACTCCACCTATAGTATTAGGAACACCGCTGAAGATTTCCGTGGCTGGAATGAAACGTCGTACGGTATAGCCAATAGTTAGCCTGCACGGCGTCCCCAATCATCCCCCTTATCTATACTAACACTAACAAACATCGGGCCTTCCTAGTATCGTCTAAGAACGCCCCACTACCCACAAATGTTACATTTTCCGGGACGTAACATATCGTATTCATCATCTCAAGCGCGGATCATATATGCTCCAAGAATATACGGTTTTTATACAACAAACATAGTCATATACTCACATATCCATTACAGAAAGAGCCCCCTGATCCCACCAGGAACAATGAAGACGGTTCGGAACTCTGGTAACACGGTGCACCAGATTTCTTTCCAAAAACTTTTTTCGACTGCCGCATACCATGAGATACAATTAAGTAGAGATAGTACAGACACCTGCGGACTACCGCTGAGCTCCACGCGTGCAATCTATGTCTTTTACTTACTTATTTTAAATAAAGTAAAATTCTCCAGACCCACCTACAATTCGTACTGAACATAATCCTTTAATACCAATGAAAATTGTTTTTAAGACTTCGTGGGTTGAGAGAAGCCACACTGATCCCGCAATGCAACCAACGTGACAACAGACGTAGGCTTCGCCCTACGCAGATCTCAGGTATTACAAGAAAACACTTTCTGCTCACAAGACAACCCTGAAGAAACTGCTTATCGCCCACGCCATAATGAACATGATAACAAACGTAGGCTTCGCCCTACGCATACACAATATCCCACACCTCCTTGTCTCAGTTACGGTTTTAACTGTTTTAATTATTTTTATTTAAATAATTTACTTCATTCTCATGATCTTAATACTATCCCAATTATGCATGCGGTGAAAATAACACATCTATATATTTTTTCCCATTATTTTAATAATAATAATTATTTCAATAATTACTTCAATTATTTTAATGAATATTTTAACGATATCCTGCACTCGTTTCTTTATATCGTTATTTTCCGGGACTTAGCATACCAAATTCAACATCTCAAGCACAGAGATTTTATATTCTAGGAATATGCATTCTTTATACAACAGGCATAGTCGTATACTCATATATGCACCAAAGAAAGAACCCCCTGATCGCACCAGGAACAATGAAGATGGTTCGTAAGCTTCGATAACATAACACACCAGTTTTCTTCCCAAAATCCTTCGCTGGTTTGATGCGTACCATTAGACGTTATAGAGTAACGATAGTACAGACATTTTGCAGATTATCGCCGCGTTGCACACATTTAATTTAATTTTATTCAACTTAATATACATTTTTTGCATACATGTTTTAATAAAATTCACCACATCTCGATTCCGGCGGACATCCATCAGAAGTCCGACCCCACATATATTAGCAACTTTCTAAGCAAAATAGACCCACCTACAATTCGCACTGAATGAAATCCTTTAGTACCAGACCTGACGGACGTCCCGTGGATAAACTAACAGGGCGCGGGGTGGATAAAATTGGTGCACCACGACTCCGTCGCAACGATTCGTGGCTAGTCTCCCGTTTGGACACATAGCTACACGATACCCTGCACCGGTTAATTTTAATTTCAATTTTAATTTTAATCACTCGGACTTAGGCAAGGTATAAGTGCCGAAAATTCGATATGGCTTTGATAGGTCTCTGTAAATAGAGAATGGCAGAGTATACCTGCCAAGATATGGCAGAAAATGCCGATGTATATAAAATTAATGGCAGAGTAAGCCGATGTTTTGTAGATATGGCAGAGTTCTGATCTCTTTGGAAATGGTACAGTATACCGATGTGACAGATTATGTCGATGTTTATGAGAATAAACCACTTTGGTAAACTGATTAATTCTGAATTAATTACGATAACACATAACATCTGCGGCTAAGGTTTTGACACATTGAGCGAATATGATCTTACCGCAATGATTAGGGTACGAGACAGCAAATGATAGTGTGTGTGCAGCAAATACAATACACTTTGCACCTGGCAGGTCGGCAGGTAATTTAAAAGGTTCGACTCCGAAAATTGACGAAGCACTTGATGATTTGTAAAAAGTGGTTAGGCAGTAGGCTTAGAAGTATTCAAATTAAAAAAACAAAAGGTATTGTAAAACAAAAGCCTAGGTTTTTGTCAATCGTTCTAGTAAAAAGTAAAAAGCAACTCGCATGTAATAATTAATTAAACCATCTTTGATTGTACTAAAGTTTAATTACAAAAGACAACGAGTTCTGTTGGAGTCTTGAGAGACCACAATAATTTAATTACTGTTAATAAAGCTTATCTTTGTTACTCATTTTAATAGGTATTTTTTTTTGGGACCTGAGTGATAAGTTCTTCAACAGGAAATTAAGTAGGACAGCAAACCATCCCCACATTGGTGATCCAGAAAAGAGGAAATACATCCTGGGGCACGAGCACCAACAAGCTCTCCTTACAAAATAGAAGAACAGGATTGACTCTTGCACTTCTATAACATATTTTACGACAAACTCATTGAGCAAAGTGTTAATCCTTCTATGAACAATTCTTCAACCCGGTTTGCTTCGATTTTATAAACACAGTTTATATAAGCAAGAGGGCGAAAAGCGACTATACTTGGGCAGGATATATATCTAATTCTGCATCAACTGGAACTATAGCGTGTCAAACTTAGCCTTGACCAGATTTTACAAATTTCCATCAACCACATCTGAAGCCTCTCAGACCGCTTTCATTTTCTGGGTCTGCAGTTGGAATCCCAAGCAGAAGCGAGCTTGGAAGTTCAAGTGATAGATTATATGAGCTCAGCAGCTCTACAATCTCAACAACAGCAACCACAGTTGGCGCAGAAGCAGCCATTTGGTGTCACATTTCCTGTTGACAAACACGTCAACGACAGTCCTAACAACAGATCCAACAGCAGACAGGCTTTGTTGCATAACTGGAACGACGATACTATCATCAACCATCGAATTTGGGATTGACAACAGATTGCAAGGTCAGACTATCGATAAAAAAAATTGGTTAAAATAAAAGTTATTCTGTTTGTGTCACGTTAACAAAGTTTTGTTCTACCACACTCGAATAGTTATTGAGTTATTGTTGTTTATTGTTTTATTTGATTTTGTTGTTTATCATATACATATATATATATACGTACATGTAGTTGTAATCTGTGGTGTTCTGAGATATACGTTGGTGTAAACATTTTGCAAATCACCTAGTCCTCTTCGCTCAGTTCGTTTGGTTAGGTTTGGTTAGCTCAATTCGATATTTTACAATATGGAGGAGCGTTGGGTTTCCCTCGAAGACTTGCCAGGGGCATTCTAAGCAGTTGATATAGATACCATCTCAAGCATCACACAGGGCTCGATTGACGAGCACACACACGACCCAACACAACCTCAGACAGTAAACTTTAATACTATTGCAATTAAAAACATTCCTTTTTGGAAAAATTCGCCGGAGTTGTGGTTCGTTCAATTGGAAGCGCAGTTTACTCACGCCAGGATAAACCAACAGAAAACTATGTTTTACCATGCTATTAGTGCTCTTGACGAAAGCGTCGTAAGTTTGGTCAGCGATGTGGTATATTAACCTCCTGAAGGGGAGGAATATTCTAGGTTGAAGGAAGTATTGACTTCTCGGTTATCAAGTAGCGAGGAGCAAAAAATTAAACAGTTGTTAACTGAACTGTCCTTGGGGGATAAAAAACCCTCTCAATTGCTACGTGAGATGCAGATCTTGGATGGTTTGAAGCTGGGAGATAAGATCTTCAAATCTCTCTGGTTACAAAGATTACCTTCGCAGATGCAAGCTATTTTGGCTTGTAATCCAGGGAAGCTGGATGAACTAGCAAGCTGCGCCGACAGAATAGCCGAAGACAATACTCGATCAGAAGTGTATGCTAATAATCCTTCCCAAGACGATTCAAACGTTTTCGAGAAACTGTCTAGCCGAGTAAAGAACTTAGGAAAATTAGTCGAAAAATTCCTGAGTTATCTCCAAGAAATTGCCGAAAATAGGTCTCTTATATATGAGTTGATACAGAGGTCGCAGCTGCAACCGCAGGCTTCGAATGACAGTGTAAAACGCCAAACAAATATTGCTGGTACCATGGTAAATTTGGGAGCGAGCTAATAGTTGTGCTCCTCCCTGCAGCTTCAAAATGCATAAACCTTGCAATACAAGTGCTGGCACCAGCAAAATAGTGTCGGAATTTTCGACAAAATAGAGTGCCCTCTGCCATTGATGGCATGCGGAAGTGGCTCTATAAAGAGTAGTCTATATATTTTTGACAAAACTTCAAGTAAACCATTTTTAATTGACACTGGTGCTGATGTTTCGGTGCTCCCAGCCTCTTCGGCTGATCGTCGATCAGAGTCAAATTGACATGATTGGCCCAAAAACGTTAACTTTGGACTTGGGGTTAAAGCGTGCGTTCTCCTGGTATTTCATTTTAGCAGATATTTCCTTCCTTTTCGTTACTTTTTGATCAGTCAATCAAACCCGAAATTCGAAATTTATTACATAAATACCAGGCTAACACATTAGAGACAAATTTTACTAGTCCAGCAAAATATACAACTACACAACACATACTTACCGAAGGTCGTCTAAAAGGTGCGACGCCTTGCACCGGAGAAGTTAGCAGTGGCTCAGAAAGAATTCGATTTCCTTTTGGCACAGGCAATTTGTAGACCCTCAGACAGTAGCTTGTCTTCTCCGTTACACTTAATAAAGAAGAAAAATGGCAAATGGAGGCCATGCGATGATTATAGATCATTAAATTCACGTACCATACCAGATCGCTACCCGATTCCACTAATGCATGATTTCACATTTCGTCTACAAAATTGTAGCTTCTTTTCAATGTTGGATTTAAAAAAGACATGTCACCAAATTCCTGTAGAACCCAAAGATATTCCGAAAATAGCTATATGCATACCTTTCGGTCTCTTTGAGTTCACTCGAATGACGTTTGGCCTCTGTTATACGGCGCAAAACTTCCAAAGGTTCTGTCACGGAATTCTCCGAGAATTTCCGTTTTGTTTCATCTACTTAGATGACATCTTAATAGCTTCCAAATCCAAAGTGAAACATCTCAAGTATCTGGAATTAGTTTTTAAACGTTTAAGGGAATTCGGTCTAATAATCAATGTCGAAAAATGTACATTTTTGCAAAAGGAAATTTAGTCATTTAACATAGTTGCCGCTCAAGGTACTAAACCGTCACCAGAACGTGTCGCTTCCTCGGAATGATGAACTTTTATCGTCCGTTGGCGGCCAAGAGCCATGCAGCCTTAAACAGTTACCTAACAGGTTGCAAGTAGGAGGGTTTGAAAAGGATCGATTGGACAAAGGAAACCGTAGAAGCCTTCGAATTTGCCAAAAAGTAACTGGCGCAAACCACACTTTTTGCTTTTCCCAAGGGTTTTATTTCTCGTCGACGCATCAGATACTGATGATTGGCAATCTTTGAGCTTTTACTCAGTTAAGTTTAGTACCACGGAATATAAGTACAGAATTATTAACAGTTTATAAAGATATAAAGTATTTCCGCTATCTTCTAGAAGGCCGTTGTTTTACCCTTTTCACGGACCATAAACCGTTAACTTTCTCATTTAAGCAGGATTCAGAGAAGCCTTCCCTCGACAGCTTCGGCATTTGGATTTCGTCGGTCAATTCACAACAGATATTAGGTATATACCGGGTAAAGAAAATGTCGTAGCCGATACGCTTTCTAGACTTAACGAGCTCAATCTTCCGAGTATGACAAACTTTGCGACTATTGCTGAGGCACAAGACAAAGACGCAGAACTTCAGAACATTCTCCAAAATTCCCAATTTAAATTCGAGATACAATCGCTTTGTGCCACCGAGAAACATTTATGTTGTGAAATTTTCTCAAACATCCGATTACGAACTACTTCATCATACGGATATGCATGTGTATATGTAATGTACATATTGAAAATTGATCAGTGTTTAAAATGAGAAATTAAGTTTTTCTTAAATGTTTCCATGTATAATTTAATTATTTATTTTCTCTCGTTATTTCGTAAAGATATATTTTGTAAGTGAAACTTTTTGCTGCAGTTCCTTTCCACCGTATAAAAAAATTCTTTAAGATATTCTGAAGAAAGGATAACTTTTCAGGAATATCCAATCAATGAAAAGAAAGGTTGTTTGAAATTAAAATTTTATTTTATTTCAGCTTGGCCCGACGTTTTGACTCATGTTATGCGTCCTTTTCTAAGAGTCTGCAATAATTTATAAACAATTTGTTACAGATATTTTAAAAATGTAAAACAAAAATAAATCAAGGGGGAAAATTTATAAAATATGATCAAATTTAGTGGATCTTAGGTGCCTTTGTGCGATGATGAAATTATACAAACAAAGAAAGCGGAACGTTACCACATATTCTGATAAAATAACATTTAAGAAACGCGGAAGTTACAATATCTAAAATTAAGATCACAGGTAAATATTATTAAACAAGGATAGAAAATTAAAAAAAAAAAAAAAAAAAAAATAATAAAAATAATAATAATCATATATATAATACATATATTGTGAAAAATGATTTGCTGTAGCTATTTATGAAGTTTCTGAATATTTTTTTTTGTCCGGTTTTTTTTTCTGCGGTACATATCTACCGCACGAAAACAGGTTTGACTATATATAATATTTTTAAAGCGCGTTGGTGTTTTTCGAAAAATTATTTCCATATTTATGAATATAATTTTTGTCGTTTTAAATTAAAGGCTTAGAAGCTGGGAGAATTAGTTTTGAATAAGCCCATAATTTCTATATATTTTAGTTAAGAAGTACTTTTCATAATCAATCAAATTAGAGTTGTGCCAAGATATTTACATTACCTAGTAGGGAAAATATACACACATAATTTTTATAAAGTGAAATTCCTCGTTCGTATATTGACACGCACGTTAACATTAGTTAAACTAGGTAGAAAATAGGTCGAGATTAAGGAAAATTTACGTAAATTCGACGTGAAATTTATGTTTAATTTACTAATTAAGGAAATGTGTCCTCGACCCTGTAAGCAAATATTCCCCAATTTCCCTAATATTTACGTCGAAACGACGTCGTCATATTCTCCACTTAACAAAATCGGACGTAAATATTAGGTCATATCAATTTAACCACAATTAGTCTACTCGATGTAAATTCGACCTGAAAAAGAGGAAAAATGTTGTTTTGTTGTAATGTTGTAATGCACTGTGCATTATCCAACCATGTTACAGACTTTGAAAATACCTCTATATTAAATCAACAAATACACTATAAAAAGATATTATTGATAGAGGCATTATATATTCAGAAAACTCCTAACACCATGAACAAAAAACAAAACACAGACAATATTAATACCATTTACTGCACACACTTGGAGAGCTTTGGACAACGATAAAGTAACCTAGTACCAGTGGTTTTGATGAGTGGTTGGATAACCCTCCTCTTTTTAACATGTTCTGTTGTTTTTCTATTTATTTATTTATTTATATTGTGCTTTTTAATCATCGTTATCATATATTTTTTAAATGATGTTTATTCCGTACGATGTTTAGTTTTAGTTCAAGTAATACACTAATGTTTATAATTAGACTGCATCCTTGATAACGGTGCGCGACATTTGCAGAAACGTCGGAGAGCTAATAAAATACTCACAAATTAAAGAGGTTGTTTATTCCTACGTCCAGCACGAAAATTTTCAATTTATAATGAGCTCATCGAAATTTCATAAAGTACAGTATGTAAATGACATAAGTGAACTTTCACAATGCAGCTATTAAATTTGATTCGTCCATCTTTATTTTTGAATATTCATATACATATTAACATTTAGATTTGCTAACGACATTAATCAGGCCACAACTTTAGCACTGAATTAAATTTACAAATTATCTTTCAACCAATTTTTTATTGTTGTTAACTCTTAACCGCTATTTCACAATATCTTCGCTTTGGTTATGCAATGAGAGTTTCAGTTCCAAGTTGTGCATCAACGCGGTCGGACGTATTTCCAAATTCGCTCCCTTCGACGCTTGGACCAGATTAGGGGTTTTCCGAGAGATTCTTTCTCCCTGGTAATGCCTTCAATGCATCATCGGATTTGCAATCTCTCGGATACATTTTTGGTGTTCAGTGTGTAGTGTTCGGCATTAAAATTTTTACTTACCAGTTAATATTATTAACTGTAACAGTGCATTAAGCGTGTCGTCGGTAACGGTAGTTTCAATCTCATGAAACTTACTTGTGTTCCGTCGACCTATACATAACAACAAAACAAAAATAAAACAAATACAGTTATGAATAATAATACAACCACAAGTATATAAACAAATTAACAGTTATAAAACAAAATACAACTATACATCTATATAATAAATTGCAACTTTAAAATAATGTAAGCACATATACAATACATACAACATTTAACCAGACATGGCAATCAACACTTGGCCAGACATGGCAATCAACATTCAAGCTGTGTTCTTTTGTGTACCTTGTTCTAGAACTACCATATACTGGAGAGAACAAATTGTTCTGTCCATTGAAGCGAACTATTTGTACTTTTCGCTTCATTTAAATCTTTCTATGAAAATGTATGAGGCGTTCTTTTGTGTATCTTTTGTTCTGCCCTGTTCTGTGGACACAAAAGAACACAGCAACAGTCGGCATACTTTTCTGGCTATATACCCCATAAGGTCAGGCAATTGTGAAGGAACTCCAGCTCGCTAGTTGAGCCCATAGTTCCGGATCTTAACCAAGAGAAAAAGAAGAAGAAGAAGAACTTTTTTAATTTTTCTCAATAATACCAGTGACAAGAATTTGAATACAGGATTCGTTTTTAATATCGAAAAAATAAATAAGAATCGCCTAATAAAATTTGTGTAACAGAAACCAGTCAGCAAGTGTAATTCTTGTGAACCAACCGGAAAATAAATTCAAATTGAGGGAAAAAGTCGACAAATAACTCTTATTATTGACAAGAGCTGCAAAGGTTAATTTATATCTCTTATTTTAAAATGTAAATAAATAAGTTTTGAAATATACATTATCATATAACCAATAAAAATAAATCGAGAAACAATTTTTATTTATTGAGAAGAATGAAAAATATTATCGATAACTCTTATTTCATAAAAACAAAAAAGAAATTGCGAAATAATGGTTAAAATATAAGTAAAAAAAAACCTCAGGAATTGTCAGTTCACCTATTGAGGAAATTCATTTAAAGGTCCGATCATGATTTCATTTATTTGTTTTTGTTGGAAAAATCAAAAATGATGATTTTTTTCGCTCCCTCTATTCATCCATGTTTGGTTATTTTAGTACCTACCACAATATGACCTGGCAATTCGTTTAACTGTGTGCTTTATGTTCGCCTTCTTTAAAAATATCATCAACTTTATAATTTGTCATAAACGAATAATGGGTATAATGAGGTAAATAAATACATTAAAAAAAAATAAATAAATATACATTTAAAATCAATTATTTTCATATCGCATAAACGGTATTAATTCTTTTTTTGGTAAATTTCTATCAAGAACAGGATTTTTTGGCAGTAGAAGAGAAGCGCGAGTTATGTTACCATCTCAATGGAACGATAACACAAGCAAAGAAAATGTGAAATTATGTACCATCCGCATCTCTACTAATTATGTATGTATGAACTCATCAGAATATGAGCCAATCCGAGTAAAATTCTTACTTTAGGTATATGATAATTTGTTAATTAAGAATTTTAAGACTGGTAATATATTAATTAGAAGATTTTTGTTAAAATATCAATGTAATTTAATTTAGTTTAATATCAAAAATATTTAGCTTACATTCTTTAAAGAAAAAAAAAATTTTATTCGAGCGGAAGCTTCTTATATTCTTTATTATTTAAATTTATAATAATTGGTTCACACTCTCTATCTTTTAAAATGGTTAAAAACCGGAAGAAAGTAATTTGTAGATAGATTCTATGAAGAAATCGTGAAATAAGAAGATAACGTTTTATTTGTTTTGCCAAACTTGTTTGTTATTTAGTGAATCACGTATATTTTACCGTTCTAAAAAAATTGTTTTGAATTTCAGTAGATCGAGAAATTGTCCATTTATTTCTAATTAACTATCAGAATATGGTGCCAACTGACGAAGAAAAAATAATCAATTAGCTGATTACGCAGCAGTTCCTTATATTTAAATTGAAATCCACGTAATCAAAGTTCTCATTGAATGGAATGTTCTGCTCATGGAAGTGATACGTTCAAAACAGCCATAATTGGTACGATGAATATTCAGACGAAAAAGTCGTTGGCGTAACTAGGACTTATTTCTGTAGTGGGCCAGGTCCCCCAACTTTCGCACATAGGTTTTAACAAACATTTTGTTTGCGAAGTATACAAGCTTGTGAGAATTCCCAGCTATTGACCGGAATTATTTATGCATCTTCTGAACACTTATAAGATAGCATGTGACTTGACATGTCGCAAACATTGTGTCACTACTTTTTTAATATGTTGTCTTCCTATGCAAAACCTTAACTCCGCTCCAGTGGCGAGGCAAGAGTTCAAGGTGTTCACTGAACACCCAGCCTGCAAACATACAGGGTTTTCCAATAAGAGGTGTTATTTTGATATTCAAAGAAAAATGCCATTTTTTGAGTTGGAAGTAAAATACAAATAATAAAAATTCATTCTAAATAAATTTCCTCCATTTCTCCAGCACTCATGCCTTTGCGTTCCTTATGCCGGGTGAGTATCACTTTGCTCGAATTCTAGGAATATTCATTATGACTTAATTCGTAAGTTCCCCAGCCCTCATTCCTTGGCATTGCTTGTTATCGCCGATTACGGTATACAGACTAAGATGGTATTACTGCCCCGCACCATAGATTCGGCGTTTTCTGTGTGCGGCTTCGTGCGAATTGAATCATAGGGCAAAACCCTCGAGAATAATTCCCAAGTGATGAAACAGAAGCCTATATGTGTGCGTAGGAAGTCCGTTCTCTGAAATGATCTAACGGGTGGCGCTAAAGTAATGACCCTATTTGGTGCAGCTACAACTTCTTTTCTAAATTAGAAAACTATAATTAGTTTTTTTTTTATATGTATATTTGTGGCATGAAATTTCGTCGCATTAGGATTTGAAGATAATGTCTCTTAAATGGTGACATCCAGAGTTGATACACATTTCAGCTCTATTTTCCATAACTTGCCGTAACACTTCCTGCGACATGTTCCTTATTTTGAGTGTTTTCTTTTAGGGCTGCGAGAGCCTGTGGTTTGTTCATATACACCAGTGATTTCAAATAACCCCAAAGAAAGAAGATCGGGTGATCTTGCAGGCCAAGGCAAATCGCCAAACCGGTGCCGGACGTCGGGGAAATCGTCGACGAAATTCACGTTGTGTTTTTATCACTGATGAATTATTCCGTAAAAACATTGACACGATTATTCCACTTTCTTGGGGAGTATAACGGTCCATGTTAATTTTTAGTAATTTTACATTTGTTTACTACACAATTTTCAATGTCAGAATGACAGCAGGTGTAATATAAAAAAAATATAAGTAATTTCTATAGTGTCAGTACTTTTGCGCCACCCAGTATAAAAGTGCCAAACATTGACTTTATATTTGCAGTAGAGCCTAAACTGCTATCCATATAGGAAAACAGTCTTCTAGTAACTTACAGCTTCGTTCCTTACCTCCCCAAAGTTTTGATTTAAAAGTAACCTTAGTATTTTATGCTCACTAGCTCTCAGCTGATTAATAATGGCATGTTTGTATGTGCATCCGGAGTCCGAATCTGTAGGCAGTTACATTCGATGTCATCAGCCCACACCATGCTATGACGGCACAGCGGCATATGCAATCATTACTCAACTGAGAGTTTTTGTTTGATGAATCATTGTAATTTGGTTCAGATAAACTTTTTAAAATAATTTTGTTAGGAAAGGTATAAATTTTTTTATTTCGGTTCGAAAGATAAGAAAGCAAGCTTAAGATTATCAGAACACCATTTTTTTGTATGAATAGTAGTTTAGAGCAGAGGAGCTATTCAAATCAAACTTTTGTTCGTTTTACATAAGAACACTGCAAATATTTTAGGATGTTAGTACTCCGTTGGGGCTCTCATGTGGTAGTTATGAAGTCTGTTCTATGGCCTGCAAAGTATTCTCAAGGGTCTTGCATAGGGCCATTACATAGAAAATCGACAATAATTGTGTAAATTTGTGATTCGACCATCTCTGATTTTAATGAAATTTCAAAAGTAGGTTGATTATATTGTTAGTAGTATTTTGCTGAAATATTTCCTGTTTTTGCCCATTTATGACGGAGATGCATTATTTTCAAATTTAAAGTGACAAATTTTGCTTGCTAGGTATAACTTCAAAAAGTTATACATATCTTAGAATGTACTCATCGCAAATCCATGAAAGAAATGCTATTTATTTAAGGAAGCTTTGAGGTTTCTGTAAAAAATTCTTAGAGGTCTTCTTCTGAAAATTAGTTTTGAAGGATAATGGATATACCCGGTATCCTTGAATACCTCAAAAAGCACATTATCGACTTTTTTGTTTTAATCCTTAATCGGTTTTGTAGAAACCAGAAAACGAAGTTTGACTGGAGTTGTTTTTTAAATATCTTTCGTTCGGAAAACTCAACATTGGTTCCACGAAGGACCTTTCACCAGTTACTACGATATGCAACGTGTTACGATTTATGGTCAAATGTCTCAGTTATCGAGCATTAAATTTGAATTCTTGAAAAAAAATTTCATGCAATTTTGCAGTGTTATCCTTGATCCTGTAAAGTTTTTACACTAAGGACATATTCTTTCCCTTTTAAAATATAATTCATTGTCAGTCCATTAAAACAAGAACAGAATTACGCCAAAATATGCTTCCGTTCATTAACATTTTTATGTTATGCGAAAAGTGAAAAAGTATAACACTTATTTTGTTCTGAATACTAAACTTTTTAACTTTTCCCATAACAGAAAAATATTTATAACTTTTGAACAGAAGCAGATATTGAGGTAATTCTTTTTATGTTTTATATGACTATTGACGGGTCATATTTGAAAAGTGGAAAAAACTACGTCCTTGGTGTAAAAACTTTACAGGATCAAAGATAAAACTACAAATATGTATGAATTTTTTTTTCAAAAATTCAAATTTAAGCCATTTGCATTTTTCATATTTTGTACACTCTGCAAAGATGACTCAGGCTTTCTATGAACATGTCAGAATAAAATTTCCACAACTTGCTACAATACGTTGGTCGTAAAATTCAAGAATTGGAACACTGTTTGTCAGTACAGAGAAGGTATTATAGAGTTTGTTTTTTATAGAAAATAATATACGAGCCAGAAAATTGAAAAAAAAAACGAAGCAATTTTATCATCCGAGGGTTTCTACATTTCTAAAATAAGTTTGATAATCAGTTTGTTCTCATTAATTTTGCAAAAATATCGGCTTTCACTGATATTTTATTTAACAACCTGCAGAGTAAAATCATGGATATTTGTTTCTGCAACGAAAAAGTTCATGAAACGGTGTCACATATTCATATTCTGACGAAACCGTAGCATTGGTTGGTCCTCCTCACCCGACGGCGCTTACAAAATACAGATGAACTAAATACACAATACAAAATTTTATTTTTTGAGATAACTGACACCATTTCTACTCAAATGGATATTAGATTTGAAAGTATGGGGAAGCATGCGTTTATTGAATTGGTGAATTTCAAAACATTTCCAAATTATTCACTAAGTTTACCATCCGATGCATTTATTTTTATTAAGAGTTCGTATATGGACAGTTCTTTGAATTTTAAAAACTGATCAATAAGTTAATTGTGATCTATAATTCTAATGGTTTCAGAAATTTGTCCGTCAGCGAAATTTTAAAACATATTACGCAAAATGAGCTTTAATCAAGTTTTTCGGAAGTCTATAAACTTGCTTGCTTAACTTTAACAATTTCTGTTGGCACAGCTAGTGCTGAAAGCTCGTCTTCAGCACAAAGGCGAATAAAAATATATTTGAGGAACTCTCTGGGACAAGAAAAACTGCCTTATTTCATTTGAACAACATCTCCTCAAAGAATGAAAGCAAAAGGACTTTTGTAAGAAAAGTAGGCACATGGAATTCATTTATAAATGACTTATCATTAAAGTAATGTATGAAATGTTTACAAAAGTTTCTATATCCGTTCTTGAAGAGTAACATAAGCTGCGCCCCTTTTTTTTCATATATTACTATTTATTGAATTTAAAATTCTTCCCTTTTAAGAGATCCGACTAAGGCATATTTCGATGGCTTAAAAATACGAGCATACTACACTAAAACGTTATTTTTAGTTTTTATTTGAGCAAACTTATGTATACATTAATTTCGCAATATTGGTCGATCCAAAACACCCGGCTTAGATAGGCACGCCTCGCCACTCTGCTCCCGAGAAAAAAAAAACTAGATCAGCACTTTTAATCCACTACAGTGTGTATTCGAGGCACTGACATATAATAAGAATGGACTGAGCATTCTTGCTTCAAAAATGGCACAAATATTGAACAGGCTGTGAAAATCCTAAATTGCGTACAATTATACAGCGATTCATAATTTATTTTTATTTGTCGATTAGAAACTCTAAAGATGTTGTAAAATAATATTACATTAATAAAAATTATTTAGGAAGTAAGAATTGTTTTAATTAACACAAAAATGAAATTAAATTAATTAATGTTACTGAAAAATGTGCTCCTCTGCAGATTTGATGTCAAACTTTGTTGAGTTTATCTCAATTTTTATGGAAATGTCAATGCATTCCAATACAGCCGTACTGTTTCCAAAATTGGTACAGTTCAGAATACATTTTGAGCTTGAAAGAGATAAAAAGATTTTAGCCAAGATTTGTGCCATTTTTGACGATAGGAATTTTATAGGATGGCTCAGTCCATTCTTATTATATGTCAGTGATTCGGGGCAATTTTAATAAGAAAATCTTTTGAGATGGGCAGTCTTTGCGATTTTCCGATGTTAAAGACCAGAGAAACAACGAACAGTTTTCAATTGTTTCCCATTCTTTATTATAACTCTCGTTGAATGTTATTGAGCTTCCGAATAGAGAAAACATGCTACAACGCTTAACTACCAGTTAGTAGGGTTTTCCAATAAGAGGTGTTATTTTTATATTCAAATAAAAATGCCATTTTTTGAGATAAATGATCGGATCTTTATTTCATTATAAAGAGAAAGGTATTCCGTTAATAATGGAAAATAACATGAGCCAAATGACCACCACGACCACGCTTACATGACCATATCCTTTTCATGAAATTTTCCATAACCAAATCACAAAGTGGCTGCCCTATGTCCTCGATAGCCTCACGAATTCCATCTTTGAGGTCTTGAATCGACGCTGGGCTGTTGGCGTAGACCTTCTCTTTCACGTGGCCCCAAAGGAAGAAGTCGCAAGGTGTTAAGTCACAAGATCTCGGTGGCCAATTGTGATCACCTCTTCGAGAGATAACACGGTGCGGAAACTTTTCCCGTAAAAGATCAATGGTTTCGTTGCTTGTATGGCACGTAGCGCCGTCTTGTTGAAAGTAAACGTTGTCCAGATCAATACCATCCAATTCTGGCCATAAAAAATCATTAATCATCTGTCGATAGCGCAATCCATTCACCGTAACTGTTGCTCCAGCCTCATTTTTGAAAAAGTAAGGTCCAATGACCCCGCGGGACCATAAACCGCACCAAACAGACACACGTTGAGGATAGAGAGGCTTTTCAACAATAACTCTTGGGTTTTCCGAGCCCCACATGCGACAATTTTACTTGTTGACGAAGCCATCGAGGTGGAAATGGGCCTCATCACTCAAGATGAGTTTTCGATGGAATTCCGGATCATTTTCATGCATTTCAAGGACCCAATCAGCAAAGAGTCGACGTTGCTGATGATCGGCCGGCTTGAGTTCTTGTGTTAACTGAACTTTATAAGCCTTAAGACCCAAATCTTTATGCAAAATACGGTGTAATGACGTTTGTGGAATGCCTAATTCCAAAGAACGACGAGGAATGGACAAACCTGGGTTTTCTTCAACACTTTCGGCTACAGCAGCAATATTCTCGGCTGTTCTTGAGCGACGTGCACGGGTTTTATTCTTCACATCACCAACTTGTCCCTGCAGCTCGAATTTTTCTACCAATTTCTGTATTGCGGTCCGACAAGGTGCTTCACGACGACCCAAAAATGTTCGAGTTTTACGAACCGTCTCTGCCACATTTTCACCATTTTTATAGTGAATTTTAATAATTTCAATGCGTTGTTGAATCGCGTATCGTTCCATTTTTATTAATGGCGTAGTTTCTACTTTGCAAATGTCAAAAAATGACAGCTCTAAAGGTGACATCTACCGAAATAGCGGGCTAATTAAAATAACACCTCTTATTGGAAAGCCCTTTATAAGTTATCAGCATTCAATCAATTTTTGTATAACTAGTCAGTCAACTTTCGGCGATTGGGCGACATTTATTGCTTATCGAGACCAACGGCATCGAGTATTTACGAAATAGTTTTAGTCGGACATTTAAATTTTTGTGAAAATAGTTTACTACATAGCGCAATTGGCGAATTGAGTGAAAGTCCATTGTTTTCTTTAATCACAATGAACCCAAGGGCTACTCATCTATTCCCCCATTCACTTCAAACATCAAACGCGATTTAAATTTTTCTTAAATCATAGGAAGTCGTGTTTATTTGAAATATAAAATAAAATTTCCACGATTTTGAAAGAAAAATAAAAGAAAGTGGTTTCGTTTAATTAACAGAGATATTTCTTTTTCACATCCCCTCCTTTCCTTCTCTAACGTAATAAAAATAAATCAAAATCCTCAAAATCTATACACGAAGCTGATATGATAGTGATGACCTGCCTAATGCCTGTATTTATTCCAAATACCAATACCATCGTTTAAGTACAAGTTCCAGTACTGGTATTTAAAAATGTTCAAGGACAAGTCCAACTGATAGGTACATATACGGTTTAAGAGCTTCCGAAAACTCAAATAAGATATTGTGAAAAGTCTATAGCCTGCTAAATAATTGGATCAGGTTTCCATTTACGAAATATCATAAAATATGTTGCAAAAACATGTAAAATGAAACAGAAACGTATAACGTCGGTGATACTGCATAGCCGCGGGAATAGCAATATCATAATCGCGTATCTAAATAGAGCAGCAAAATCCAATTTTGAAGTTAATAGTAGCTGAGAAACTACAACTTGATTTATCAATTTTATGCCTAAAATCCAAAAACATGATGTTTGTCGTCCAATCCTAAGGCTCAGTACCAATAATTTTGTCATTATAATAAATAGTATAGTAGTCTCGCGGTTATGCAGTATCACCGACGATTAAGCTTTTGCTGTTTTAATTTCTAATTTTGTAAGTTGCTCGTACAGTATTTGAGTTTGCCTTTACCAAAATAAATGGCAGTCACGTTACGATTGCCTTTCTGTAGCATTTACAATACCTGCAAATGAAAACCAACGCTCGAATAGTTGTGGAGGAATACAGCGGGTCATGCACTTGATTGTCAACCTTCTCAACAATTGCGCTAAGTGTCTTTCTGTTTTCCTGAAAGCGGTAAGATTTTTTGAGGCATTGTCCAGGTGCACAAAACCTCTATTATTAGAAGGCGTCTTTATATAATTTACAAGAGCTGAAGTACTTCACGTTATGGCGGTATTTGTAATAAGTGCGTTAAGTAGCGGTATTGGGACATGTACTTGAGAATTTTTTGAGTACCAGTACCTGGACTTGTACTTAAAAAATGTTAAGTCCAGGTCCTGGTACTGGTACTAATACTTAAGTACCAATGTATTTGAGTGCTTTACAGGTTTGAAGTTAGACACATATTTTAGAATAAAGATTTACGTTTTTATTAAGCAATAATAAAGAGATAGTTACAGTTTATATACGTTTTAGTTTACGTTGTTTTTTCTCTGCAAACTTATTTTGCACATGTTGCGCTGTTAGTTTGTTTTTAATTATCTCGTTTTCAATGTTTAAGAGTGCCATATTCGAGACCTCTGCTGAAGCAGTTGTTCTTAACCAATGGAAATGGAGCTGACAGGTAGACCCAGTACTGCTTGCAGGAGCTATGTACGTGCGTTGCAAAGTTATAGATGCACTATGCAATCTTGCGGTACGCCATCTCTGTAGCAAAAGAGAGAGATATGTGTGACGGCAAAAAAAATATTTTCTCTTGTTATCGCTGACACCAATAAAAATTTTTCCGTTAGAACGATACTTTTCGAGTAATTCGATAGAAATTTACAAAAAGAGTGTTGCATTATTACAGATGCAGATAACTTTAGTTAATTTAACAATAATGAAAATGCGCAAAAAGTAATAACTGATTTTTATTAATAATTAGTAGCTCCACTATTGTTCGCTACAATGTCCAGAAGTCTTTTTGGCATTGATTCTACGTAGGGCTTCAACATTTCTGGAGTTAAGGTTAGCCAAGCTTCTTCAACGGCATCTCTAAGCTCACCGATCGTGTTAAATCGCTTAGCATCTTTATAAACTGCTCGAACTATCCATCCCAATATGTTCTCCATAGGGTTTACATCCGGAGAACGAGCCGGCCAGTCGAGAAAGTTTATGTTGTGCCTCAAGAACCAGCTTTTTGTGGAGTTACTGATGTTGATCGTAGCGTTATCCTGTTGATAAATTAATTGATCATCAGCATGACGCGCCATATACGGAAGGAGCATTTGTGTAAGGACTTCCTGGTACTCGAGGCTATTCATACGGCAGGAAGGGTAAACCAATTCTACATTCCCATGACTAGTAAAGGCGCCCCATACCATCAAGGACCCGCCTCTAAAGTTTCTTCTTTGAAAATATCGGAGCTCTTTCCGCAGATCTCTCAAGTATCCGAACACAGACCTAAAGGTGAAATAATTCATTATTTAAGTAAGTGCCACAAGTTAAATCAGTCCATGTTGTCAGGAATTACCTGAAGAACCGCGAGAATTACGGTTCTATGTCCTACCCAGGAAGCAGAAAAGTACTAGGAGAACGGGATTCTTGAAGGACTTGCCGTGCTTCGTCCAAATCAACAATCTCTTTGATTGAACTTAAAGTAAAATGCGCGATAACAGCTCAGATATCAACGATTTTTCGCGCTCTAAAGCGTAGTCCGAATATTGTCAGGGAGATTATGCAAAAAGCGCATTGTCTTGAAGTACACCACAAGCGTGCGCGTGTCACGTTGAAGCAGCTTGGCTAACCTTAACTCCAGAAATGTTGAAGCCCTACGTAGAATCAATGCCAAAAAGACTTCTGGACATTGTAGCGAACAATGGTGGAGCTACTAATTATTAATAAAAATCAGTTATTACTTTTTGCGCATTTTCATTATTGTTGAATTAAGTAAAGTTATCTGCATCTGTAATAATGCAACACTCTTTTTGTAAATTTCTATCGAATTACTCGATAAGTACCGTTCTAACGGAAAATTTTTTATTGGTGTCAGCGATAACAAGAGAGAAGATTTCTTTTGCCATCACACATATCTCTCTCTTTTTCTACAGAGATGGCGTACCGCACAATTGCATAGTGCGTCTATAACCATGCAACGCACTGTATTAGAAATTGGGGCAAGTCTTTATTAATTTCTGTTTTCAGTCTATCCAAATTTACTACAATGCTCATGTTTTGGAACATATTATTTATTAGTTTTGTTTCAACCTGAAAGGTGGAAATGTCTACATTGAAAACATTTTTATAATTTTCTACAAATACCCCTCCATGTTTCGGTACAATTTTATAAATGAGTTAACTCAAAAGTAGATTTTCAACCCTATATTCGAAGCTAGTGATAATGTTGTCCATGACTTGGTTGTAAATATGCAGGGTTGTAAATGAGCGGACTCATTTGTCATATCAACTCATCGCTCAACTCAGAACTTGAGTCCGCTCAACAATTGAGCGATGGTTTATCGCTCGAAACTTGAGCGGACTCAATCTTGACCGGACTCATTTCTTGAGCGGACTCACTGCTTGATCAGCTTGAGCGGACTCAATGCTTGAGCGGACTCAATGCTTGAGCGGACTCACTGCTTGACCGGCTTGAGCGGACTCACTGCCTGAGCGGACTCATCATTTGAGTTGAGCGGACTCAAATCATGTTTTAAATAACATAAGGAAAATCTGATTTATTTTAAATTGAAACTGAAACTGAAATTTTAATCAAAAAAGAAAAGCACACAAAAAAGTCATTCTTATTATATTAATTAAGCTTTTGCTAATTTCCTTAGCCAGCATTTCTTCTTCTTCTCAATATAATGCACAACTGTACTTATTCAATAATGTGTAATTTCAAAAATGGATTAAATCGGGCAACCCACTCTAAAGCGGGCAACCCACTCTTGCTGTTGCCATATAAAAATTTGGAATTTTTATCCAGGGTATCATTAGAATTGTTCTTACGGGAATTCAAGCTTTTTGACTTGCTATTTAATAAGGAAATAAATACACATTTTTGACAACAGATCCTTATTTATTAATAGCTTGTTCTACTTGCACACTTTTAATTACAGTGGCATTATTTTGCTGCCATACAGCTTGTCCTCCGTCATTAGTTTTCATTTCCTTGGCCTGCTCTTCATTCTTCTTGTCTTGCGAGGTGGAACCAGAATTTTTATTGTCTTCATCGTCTATAGGAAATGAACATGAATAAAAATTTTTAGCGCCCCCTTTTTGAAAAATAAAGTTTAAAAAATAATTACCAGTATCGGTGAGAATTTGTACATTATATTGACATGTTGGCTAAGAAAAATAGCAAAACCTAAATTAATATAATATAATAAATGACTTTTTTGTGAGCTTTTTTTACTTGATTAAAATTTCAGTTTCAGTTTCAATTTTAATTAAATTGGATTTTCCTTATGTTATTTCAACAAGAAAGATTTGAGTCCGCTCAAGGCTTGAGTCCGCTCAAATCGGCCAAGCAGTGAGTCCGCTCAAGATTGAGTCCGCTCAATCAGTGAGTCTGCTCAAGACTTGAGTCCGCTGAAGTCTATTCAAGAATTCAGTCCGCTCAAGACTGAGTCCGCTCAAGATTAAGTCCGCTCAGCCAGTGAGTCCGCTCAAATTTCGAGCGATGAACCACCGCTCAACTGTTGAGCGGACTCACTGCTTGAGTTGAGCGATGAGTTGAGTCAAAATTTGAGTCCTTTACATCCATGTAAATATGTATCTTCCAATATTCAGAAGGCCTTGTATCTTATGGATAGTCTACTTAAATACTTTTACCTAGAGTGGACTCTATCATGAAATCTGTTGCTCTCTCCGGTTGCCTTCTCCTTTTCGAGACTAGAGTAGGTTCTAGACAAATATAATGTTTTCCTGTGAATTTTTCGGTTTTCCCGAAGTATTTATTGTCTAGAGAGCTAATATAGTTTTATTTCACAATGTACCGTAATAAGAATATTATTGAATTTTTTAATATTTTTTCTTATAAAGGTAATTAGCCTTTTTTCGGAAAATTAAACGAAGTTTTACGAAATTTTCAAAATTTCATTCATATCAAAAGTTATCAATTTAAATTTCCGCACATATTGTCAAAATTGTTCTGCATGATTTCTCCTACGGATCACGCCTTTGTCAAAACTCAGTGGAATCAGAGCAATCTCAGAATAGTTTTGTAAAAATTTGAAAAGATTTTAAAGTTTTTCTTAAAGCCTTTTCGATTCCGATCCGAACGGTTTCAATTCAATTAGGTCTACGATTAATTTGTTGGGAATTTTCATAATGTGGCGGGGGCCAGTCTGCATTCTAGGAGCCCGGGGCCACCCTGGCCCCTACCTAGTTACGCCAATGGGATCCACCTCTTTAAATATGGCTTAGTGAAGTAATAGATATCTTGGCAAGAATATATGGCATCTCAATTGTACCCCCCTCAATTATTTCTAGGGAAATGTGATATGGCGGAAGATGGATAGGGTGGAACCAAAGTAGAGACCGAATCGCAAAACGCAATAACCTTCGCTGAACCGATTCTAAACGTGTGAGATTAGAAGTATGACATTGGTTCCAGAGCAGGCTGGCATACTTCAAAATGAAATGAAACATCGCTGAATAAACCGGACTGCAGTCAATGACGAAATCCAGCTGGAAAACGCATCAAGTAAAGTGTAAACGACTAAAGCCTATGACAGACCTTATCAATAGCTTCACCAAAATCAGTATATATACAGTTCAATTGCTTTCCCTTTCTTTTCAAAAATTAAAACGCAAAAACATGTCATTTGCACCAAGTTAGTGACCGTAGATTTTTCCTCAACGAACCTATGCTGACATGATACCACCATATCCCGGCAATCACATATCAAAGCCTCAAATAACTTATGAATATAAGAAAGTCTACTAATACTTCTACTAATATACTCAGATTATCTCGAAATCATTTTCTACAATTGTTTGCTGGACGAAATTTTATTCGA
The DNA here is from genome assembly GCA_963924295.1 of Dioctria rufipes. Taxonomy (NCBI): domain Eukaryota; kingdom Metazoa; phylum Arthropoda; class Insecta; order Diptera; family Asilidae; genus Dioctria; species Dioctria rufipes. The sequence continues at coordinate 88,922,309 of OZ002742.1, forward strand.
GAACTTAGCATTTGGTTACATTTCTTTTCTCTCTTTCTTGTATATAGTATAATTAACTGAAATAGAATAATTTAATAATCATAATTTCAAGTAAAAAGGAGACCTAAAAAATCCTTGAACTAATCCCAATTTTAAATCTTGAACTACACCAAAATAAAATGTAGTTAAATATGATTCTCCAATCGCATCATGAAGATAAAATGTTTTCTGTAAAGTATTTGAAATGTAAATTTCTTTCAAACCTTCTCCAACTAGGAATTTTGAATTAGGTTGTCTTGGAAATGAATTGCAGAAAAAATAGTGTTATTATAAGCGATTCAATCCATCCTCTGTTTATCCTGTAGAAGACCAGAACACTGGTGCAAATTTCAAATATTTAAAATAAAATATAATTTGTGTGTTTACTGTCAGTACAAGAATAGTGCTCTTCGACATTGTTGTGGCGCTTAAATGGTTTTAATTCCTAACAAAATTTAATTAACCTGAACTATGAAGCAAAGAAAACAGTTCAAGCTCTTTAATATATTTAGGACACAAAATGAATTAAATCCCCTTCTGAGAAATTTGGGCTTTTCTTTGTTAAGCTTCCCTCAAGTTGGATGACATTACAACAGGTATCAAATAAAATGCAAATTATATGCCTCTTTGGGTGACTTTCTATATTCAATTTAGGTTATGTATGCATAAGTAAAACACCTTTGTGGGGGAAACAAGCCTATTTATACTGTGGTGATGTCAAAATACTCGTTAAATCAATTTATACAGTGGCCAAAAATAATTCACACCTTCCGAGAGAGCCCCAAAAGGGCTATTTGGTCTCAATTTGCATCAAAGGCAAATGCTGAATACATTATTTTTGGGACTTTCCATATTTGAAAAAAGTTTTTTTTACGTAAATTTTATTTGATTTTCTCAATCGATTTATCGTAGAGTTAGCACAGTCAATTTTTATGAAAGTTTGGTTATCGTATTCTTCTGCCGTAATGGATCTGTAAAAAAGCTATGGGTCTCATTAGCTACCGATACTTGAAGGAGGCGTAATTTTGTAATCTATGTCTATGCTATTGCTAAGAATATTAAAATAATGAATGAATCCAACTATTTGGTTTTTACCAATTTACGACAAGTGTACAATATCAGTATTTTTGGATGTATGTATTTGTAATTTGGCTTATGATGCTGTCAAAGCAGAAGTGGAGAGTCGATTGGTTTATGAGCTCAATTAACCCTGAAATGCTACCCGTGTGTAAATTTTACTCACTTTCTACATGAAAGCTACATGGCTCTTCACCGCATATGACCACAGCGCCCCTACTTCGCAAGTGCATTGTTTGAAGCGTGATTGTTAGTTTAACCCTTGTGTCAACACTTACATCACCGGTGAGTTTTCACATGTTTGGTACCTTCTCCAGTTAACAGTTTTTTATTTATCGGCCAGGGTGTCTCCGGCATCCTAAAAATTATGTTTTAAACATCGTTGCCAAATTTAAGATTACTAACTATTTTGGATATGTACGAAAAATAGTCACATATTATTGTACCTACCGAATCAACACCTACATCACCCGTGATGTATGAGTTTGTCATACATTTTGTATGGGAGTAGGGACTTTTGTGACTCAGTTACAGTTAAAATCATGTAGTATCGTGTATCTGATGCATTATGGTGCAAATTAAACGCTCATTTTATTTTTTAAAGTCATAGTGAAAAGAGTTTAACAAATTATTGCAAAGCAAAATGAGTAGTCTAGCAAAAATTCCAAAAGATGGATCTTTGACCCCACGTCAATTCACAAGGTATGTATTGTTATTTAGGTGTTATTTTTATACAATTGTTTTTATCTTCCGCACTTTTATCTTCATTTCGTATTCTGTTACAGATTATCAATGAAAAATAGCACGAGTATAGCAGGAACTTAATAGATTCCCTTAGCAGCGAGAAAAAGGATGATGAGTTTGATGAAGGTGGGTACAATTCGGCAGACGATCCGGAATTTGTTTTCGATTCTTCACGAATTCGTCGTAATATTGCTGCGGCTATGCATCGATTGATTTTGGATGTGGATGAAGCAGGCCCAAGTGCACTTGGCACAAGCGGAGAGCAGCAAGCTGTGCAAGTCGTCGATGATGGTGATTCGGAAGTGGAAACTGAAGCTTTTCAAGTGGAGATAATTGAAACTGACAGCGAAAGCGAGGACGAAGAAGAGGATGAGGAAGCTTTATATTTTTAAAGCTAGAGATGGAACGATTTGGAATAAAGATCCTTCACCTCCAACTCAAACCTACACTCACAATGCACTGTTTCATAAGCTCGACATAGTAATGGACTATAATAAATATAAAGGGGGATTAACAATATGGACAAAATGTTGACTGAATATTCCTCAAAAAGCAGGACTCTTCGCTGACCACAAACATTTTTCTACAACATGGTAGATATCGCAGCTTTGGCTAGTTATATTATAACAATGGCTAACTTGAATGGTGTTCCAAAAAAAGGACAGATGCTCGCCGTAAGTATCTTCAGGAGCTATCTACTGCCCTGGTAATACCAAATGTCATCGTTAGAGCTAATAATAAGAGCATCTGGACAGGAAATTTTAGCACTCGAAGTGGTTAAGGGTGCATTCTGGCGCGGAGGCATTAGCTCCCGGCCAAGCTCTGAAGAGGGATGCCCAAGGACAAATAAAACAGTTAGGAACATGTTTCTTCTGTACGAAACGCCGTCCCGCTCGTAAGCGATGTTATGCTTGCCAAAAGCTGATTTGTGCACAGCATAGCTCCTCCCATCTCTCCACAGCTGCTACAGCTGTCCCAAATAAGTGTTATAATTCATAATTTCTAAAATAAGCATGATAATAGAAAAATAAATGTGAGTCATTAAATGCTTATATACAGATTCTAACTCCAATAAAATTTATCTCATACTATTTCCCAAATTGTCGAACTGTAAATGTCGTCCGTAGGCTTAGCCTGTAATACCTGTTCTCTTAATTTTTTTTCCAACAATGTCATAAAATAGATCTGTCATTTGTTACCGACATACCTAGTTTTTCATCTATTTACCTGCAACGCAGAAATTTTGCCATACAAAATGTATGGGTACCACCGGTGATGCATGTGTTGATTCGAGGAGGTAAGAAGTGGTGTTGCCACAAGGGTTAAGCGAGAGGGAAAGACTTCCTGGCAGGTCAGCGCTGTCATACCTCATAGTTTTCATTGGCCAGGAATCCACTATAAGACTGAAAATGTGGTATAAAATCCATTCATGAGAAAAAATGTACAAAATATACAAAATGTGTTTACTTTCGTTTTTTACCTCATTAATTAAAATTCTTTCTATGCAAATCTTAAATTATTCTTGTGGGGTCCTGTTTTTTTTTCTATTGTTGTATTCCGCTGAAATATTTCAACTCTTCTGTTTATAATATTTTTGTGTGTGAGTAATATTTACTCAGAGTTACTAATAAGCGAATATTAAAACGGGTTAGAAATCCAGTGTTAAATGCCCGATAGATGTAGAGCTTGCTGCGGACAGAATACGAACTGCATCAAATAATGCGTTACCAAAGTAACTAATTATCTCACTAGCTTCCAAATATCATATTTAGTTGAAACTCGTTACTTAAGCGCATAGTTACCAGTAATTACTTTCTGGATTGAAAATGATAATCAATTACGTTATACGTTACTCTTCATATATTACGTCACTTTACTCTACATGTATTCCGGGAGTTCCTATTGACTCCAAGTATTTTGTTATGACTAATGCTCTTCTTTCCGTTTTGGAATCAGGCAGCAGTAATCAAAGTTTAGTCCAGTGATTAGACGTGTTCGCGTGGCTTTGCTTTATAGTGGTGATAAAACTGCATATAAAAATAAGTAAGAATTGTTATCTTAATTTTAATGGTGTTAAATTTAATTGCATTTTTTACGAATAATTTCAGGTTGATACAATTCAAAACTTGACGTCAAGTCCTGCGAAAAGAGTTTGAAGAAAATCTACAGTCCAGCTGTCATTTTTAAATCCTTTATATTAACTTCACCGCCAGGTTTGTCCACCGACATAGAATGTCAAAATTGATCCACATCCCGGTGTCTAATCGAGCTGAAATCTTCCACATCGATATGTCGTCGATGACAATGCACTTTGGCATCACACACACGTTTTAAAAAAAAACTCTAGGGGAAAACACTAGAATTTTAACGACTTTTTGAAATTTTGAATATTTTTACTGTTGGCTCTGGGCTGTTAAATTGGTACCGAAAATTGAAAATATAAAATAAAAAGTAACTGTGCACAAAATTTGCATTATTTCATCTCAGTGAGTGAATAAAGTGAAGTGATTTTAGTTCACAATTTGACTTACAATATCACATCAGTCCGGTATTACTCAAGTGAGTGTGGTGATGTGGGGCAAGAGTGAAACACCGATTAGCCTATACTATGATTTATTTTGCGAAGGTTTCAATTGTACAGCGGTCCGGATTCGACTGACTCACTTTACTTGCAAAGCTATTGATTAGAGTAATTCTTCAATACAAATATAAGGGGTACTACACAACAGTTTCCCCTTTTTATTTTAGCTTAATTACAATAACAATTTCCAAAATATATGTTAATTCATTTCTTTTTTAAGTTCTAAATCTATACAATTTTTTCAAAATTTCACAATTCATTTTTTAGTTGATATTCAAAGTCTTTGTGGTAAAAATTTATCTCTTTTAGATCGTCTAAGAGGGCTTTCCTCATTCTGTAATTGCATGTAATTTTTCTGAACTATTTTTATTTATCTCTATCGGTTCGCTTTTTGAAGAAGTGGGTTGAGATTCTAGATGCTCTGTAGGAGTCTCAACCTCATGTTTGGATATAAGTGGATGGACTTTATCTGCTAACGTTGAGCGTCTTAATTGATTCTTGTGAACATATTTTACACTATTATCAAGATTAATGGGATATGTTAATCGTCTGATAATCTTTACAATAATTGCAGGCTTCCACTTAATTACATCTTTGAAATGATTCCTATAGAGCACCTTCTTTCCCACCTCATATAGTTTCTCTAATCTAAATATTTCTTTATTTTTTGTATTCATTTCACATTTGATATTATCATTCTTTCTTAATTTCTGTTAAGGAGGATAAATAGGAGATTTTAGTACTTCAATATTATGCATTTTACAAAATGAATTAAAATCTGCAGAATTGAAAGGTGGTCCATTATCCGACACTATTTGTATCGGTAATCCCAAAATTCCAAAAAAACGTTTAAGGCTTTTACAAACATTGGTTGCGTCTGTTTTAGAAAGAATTTGAACATCCTCTTGCTAGCAAAGTGACAATTTTGGGCAACGTGTTGAACCAATATATGAAATGCTGTGAACATCAATGTACTTACTATAAGAATCTACTAATATTAAAATCTCTTATTCTGAAAGAAGAATAGATCCAAATGTACTCTATTAAACGGTTTTGAGCATAATGGCCATTTTGACTTGACTACTTTCTTTGGCACATTTCTGGTATATTGACATACGGAACATGATTCGGAGTATTTTTCGATACTTTTATCGAAATTCATCCACCAAACAGAGCTTCTTTCTACCATTTGCATTTTAACTATACCATCGTGATTTTTATGTGGGACTCTTAAAATCTTGTTTTTTATCGCCTCAGGTATGACAAGTCTTTCTCGATAGTACAGACATCCCTCATCTATGGATAAGGAGTTTCGAATTTTACAATAATTCTCAATTTCAGGAGTAATTTCCTTAGGCCATCCATATTCAACATTGTAGTATACCATTGATAAAATTTTATCTTTTTTTAGGATATCCTTGACCTCATTTTTGTTTACTGGGAGACAACAGTTTTCAGACAAGAAATTTACCGATTCGATAGTAGTTGGTTCATTTATTGGAAGGCGTGATAGAGCGTCTGCCACTGACATTTCTCTAGCCGGTCGATATTTAATATTATAATTGTACATGGATAGTGTTACTGCCCACCTTTGCAGCCTAGGCGTAGCTATATTTGACGTGCCCTTTTGAGGACTAAATATTTGTGCTAGGTATCGATAGTGAGGGGGTTGTTGATGCTAACCGCAACCCGTCACATCGATTTGTCCAAATATTTATTTTGAAGTATGTTCAAAACCGAAAGAAAATTATATATTAGTATTAGTACAATAATTAAAAGATTTATTTTTATTTTATGTATATACTATATTTTGTAATCTTTTTGTATAAGGCTTTTTTAGGATAGAATAATTATATTCTTATTTTTTATTCCTTTTATATTCTTTTTACTGATTTATTTATATTATTTTTTAAGTCTTTACAATTCTGACTATTGTGCAACAAGATCTGAGAGAATCTGAATTTTTCGTTGACATCCTTTATTTTCTAAAACTTTTTGTGTACTTAGATTTATAGCAACTTAGTTTATTTTCTATACATTTTATTTTTACAAAGTGTCTGCAGATGCGATGAAATTTTAGCGTGTAGTTTACAGTGCACTATCTATGCTAATTTACTATGTAGTCAAACGTATAGATGTTGTGACTCAGGTACCCAATGCCCCGAATCACAACCATAAGGTCCATGCACCAATATATTGCCCTATTCAATATATCGATGCATTGCAAAGATGACCCTGAAAATTAATTTTAATTTCATTCATTTAAAATTTCATTTAAAAAATTTCAAATGCATTTAAAGTTGCATTTCCATACTGCAACAAAATCCAATTTAGCATAAATTGCATTTCGTTATCAGTAATGCACTCCACTCACACGGTATACCTACCTACATACCGTGTAATCGGATATCATTTTTCGTCGTGTAAATTGAATTGCACATAAAATAATTCGCATATTCTCACGTACGAACTTTCATCGCCGTGAGAAAGCAAAAGAAAAAAGCTTTTTCTGAAAGTTTTCGTGGGTACCTGGGGGCAGCTAGCCCAAACCTCGGGGAGTTCGTTTTTTAACCCCGTCGAGTGTAAAACGTCTTAAAGAGATCCATACTAAAAATTACTAATGATAGTGTTAGAGAAAATATAATCTAATTGTTTGTATTATGTGAATAGAATCAAACTATTATATTAGTGTTAAAGGAAATATAATAAATTTTTGGTATTAAGTGATTGGAATGAAACAATTATTATATTAGTGCCAAAGAAATTGAGGCTTTAAAAATATAAAGAAAAGAATAAATAAAAAATAAATAACGGAATAAATAAAAAAAATAATAATAAAGTGATTAAGTTTTAATTTTCCTTTTGTCCTATATCGGCGACTGCTCTCTCCTTCGGAGCACGGAGCGGGGCCAGGATACAACAATTGGTGGCAGCGGTACCCGAAAAAACAACAGTCAGTGCCTACAAAAGTTTAGTGAAATAAAATTAATTAACTAAAAAGAAAAATAACATAATAATAAAAAACTGCCATAGCCACAACATTATTGGTACTTCGCAAATTTGGTGCCTCAACGAGGTAAACCAATTCAAATTAATTCAAAAAATAATCTACAATAATTAAATAAAACAAATAAAAAGAAACAACAAATTAATAATAAAATCTGCTACAATATATAAATAAAAATTAAAACAAATAAAGCAAAAAATTTCGTAAAATAAAATTTAACGGTTGAAAATAAACAAATAAATTAAAAAGAAATTCTAAACTAAAATAAATAAAAATAATTCTTTTTTTTTTTAAATAAAAGAAAAAATAATAAAATAATACCTAAAAAAAGAGCCCGGGTACCCTTTATACAGGGTACTTAGAGGAAATATTGTATAAGTTTAGAGCGCCTTAGTGCTCCAACGAGGGAATTTAGCGAGGCTTCATCCCTGCCTCAAACAAGACGTACCAAAAAAGGAAGACTGCAAGAAATCGTCACCCAGGACGCGTGACGTATCTTCATCATCTTCATCCTCGACAACATCCAGCATCAAAGATATAGAGAAGGAAGGAAGACTACCAGGAGACGTCAGCCAAAACACCCAATACAACCATCATCAACATCATCAGATATACAACACTATCTACATCATCCAGCAGAAGAAAAAATCTAATCACATACAAGGAATAAAAACAAGGTAGAGAATGATACTTATTTCCCATTATTTTTTAATATTATTTTAATTAATTACTTTAATCATAGTAATCATATTAATTATATTAATTCCGTTACTAATTATGTTAATCATACTACAAAGTGATATATACATATAAGAAGGTGTTATAGAGAAACGAGAACAAGAAGAGCAAAACATTTTTTCTCCGTTCTAACAAACAAAATTTTTTCTTTATTTTCTTTTTTTTTAATTGCTGTTCCTAGAAGCGACCTCTGCGGCAAGACTTCGTGAGCTTGCTGGCCAGAGGACTTCGAACAAAATCAATAATCGATCCCCTGCAATAGAGCTTCATAGGCCTATTGACCAGTGTAAAGATTTTGGTTGGAATTAGCGATTTATGCTACAATACTTTTCCCTTTTTATTAATGAAATATTGTACTAAAATTTCCCTGTTTTGAAAATACCTAAATTTTTCCGATTCCTATTATTGTTTTTTTTTATATTTAATTCAGACATTTTATTTAAACATACAATTTTTTTTTATTATAATACAATTTCTTTTTCTTGATATTGAAAGTTTATTGAAACCTTTCTTTTACTCTACGTCTAACAATAATCTACCACGACTTTATTATTCCCAAAAGTGTACGAAAATTTAATTTCCAAATTTAATTAAACACATAACAACAGGTGACAGATGGAATAAAAACCATAAGACTTTTTCTAATAAATAAATATAAAACTATTTTGTCGACAGATTCCACAATTCCTATCGCTGTGTTTTCCCCAATTTTTGCAAAATTTACTTAAACCTAATTATGTCCGCATAACCAATTTTGTTACCTGTTTATTGTTGTTGGGAAAACTTAAACTAAAAAAAAAAAAAAAAAAATACCATTTCTTCCATAACTAATTAATTAATTCCCAAACAAAATATAAATCAATTAAACATGACTGCAGAAACCAAATCTTTCGATGAGCTTTGCTTGTCACAAGTCCCAAAAATGGCAGAAATTAGACAAATTCTGGCCGATTATCACAGAGCGAATAAACCTAAAAGGACTTCAGATTTTACTTCTGAGAAACTCCAACAGTGGGAAGACGTATGGGCTTCATTTGAAAAAACGGAAACCCTGATTCAAGATCATGAAAATTTTACTGAAACTCATGATTATTTTAAGCAGTCCTGCTATGACAAAACGGAGGACTGGTACAATCTTACAAAGGCAACTCTGTCTGATAGGTTGAAATCCATATCAGTCCACACAGAGCGCAAAAATAACCCGTTTTACGTCCCACCACCAAAAACTTCGCAAAAAACAACTGCAGCTGATAACCAAGACAGCGCGGACAAGGATCAATCAAATACAGTACGCTTTCGATTACAAGAAGATAGACGGAAAACATTATCCCATATTATCCAGTCTATAGATAATAATTCACTTGCAACTGCAACCCAGGCATACTTAAACCAAAAATTAAACTCGCTGCACAAATATTGGGACGATTTTGAAGAAACACATAACGAAATAATCTTGAATGTTGGCCCAAACGACAGAGACAGTGATTACTTCGTAAATGATGTTTACATAAACATGGAAACATCATTCTCAGACACTGTAATTGCGCTGCAAGAACAATTGGACTCTCGATTTCAAAATGTAACGAATACTGCAAATAATTCCACAGAGCATCACCACAATGCCTCTTTCAGAGACCAATCAATTTTTTTCCCATCTGACGCGAGAACATTAATTCCCAATTTCAATGGAAATCCGAAAGATCTCCACAAATTTATCTCAAGCTGTGATGATATATACGCGACAGCAACGACGGCGAACGAAAAACACTCCCTCCTTAGCTTAATAAGGAGTAAATTATCTGCAGATGCATATGATATTTTCAGGTACAATCAAGTTGAAGATTGGCCTACCTTAAAATCATTTTTAACTCAAACTTTTGAGATAAAAATTCCCAGGACTACGCTTCAGTCTCAATTAAATAATCCTAAACAGAGAATAGGGGAAAGCGTGAAAGATTTCCTTCAGAGACTTAACACAAATTTATCTAAATTAAACGAGGCGACCCACTCATACACAAGTGATAAAATTCTTTTGAAATCTCTTTTAAAAGATAACGAATATCAAGCAGTAAGAGCTACTGAAGATGGGCTAATTAATCCTCAACTCCAAACTTTAGCCAAAGTGCATCCCGATAAATCCTTCTCTACACTAAAATCACATATTCTAGATCACTCATTACGTATAGAGCAGAAGCAACCCAACTTTCAAACATATAATAAGGCAAATCAAAATTCCTTTGAAAGTATAAATAACAACTTACGTTGCTTCAAATGCAATAGACTGGGACATGCTGCTTCAACATGCCCAATCATACAACACCTTGCACAGAACTTAAACACAATTCCAAGAACAAACACGCAATTACAAAGCCCTGCAGATTTCAATAGGGTTACATTTACATCTCCGACACAAGCGCTTACATGTCGATATTGTCATCGGATGGAACATTCTATCGAAGAATGTCGGACAAGAGCGGCGAACAACAATCGTTCTGGCAACAATCAGGGAAATCAAAACAATTTCCAGAAGGTGAACAATACTCCACCAACAAACACGGCTGACAGACAGCCTCAAAATTGGAACTAGCAGCAGCCAGTATTCCGAGAAAATCGAACTTCACCGCCGAGATATAATAATGCCAAAATCTCGGCTAGATCACCATCTCCAAAGAAAAGAAATAACAAAAGTCCATCGGCATCCAGGCAGGGAAACTGGATGCAGCGGGGGGTCTCATTCGGCAACCCCTCGCAGATAGAAACAACGGCGCAAGTCCACAGCAATCCCGAGACAATATCGATGGAGAAGTAGGCAGCAAAAAATTAATTCGTATACCCGTTCAAATAAATAAAAATTCACTAACGCTTTCTTTGCCTGTCGACATCTGTTCTGCTCCGAAGCTTACCTTTTTGATTGATACAGGAGCAGAGATCAGCTTAATAAAACTCCATCCACTGAAACCAGACAGTATCTGCTACAGAGATGCTGTCTGCAATATAAATACATTGTTTACAGAGTCAACTTCTACAGAAGGACTCATCTTCGCGAAATTAATTCTGGAATCTGCGCAAAATAACTCCATCCTAGAGCACCCATTTCAAATAGTGGGAAATAACTCCATCCTCTCATACGATGGCCTGCTTGGTCATGACTTTTTATCTCGATACAATGCTAGTATCAATTACAAAAATAAATATATTTCTTTAGAAATAAATGATTCGAATGAATTTTATCCTTATGAAGAATATTACAATAACTATCCATACGTTTATTTGAAAAGCGAAGACCCAGAAAAGAGGTCTCAAACAAAGAGTCTGTTATATACAGGAATAACAGTCTCTAATAAAGATATAAATACAAATCTATCTCCATCAGTTGCTTCGAAAAGCAATGAAAATCGATCGCCGGCAAATGCTTCACAAAAAGTGAAGCATAAAGATAAAAATCTATCTGCATCTATAGCCAGAAAAAAGGCTGAATTAAATAAAATTCTATCTCCATCCAAGGCTTCACAAGATATGAGGCAACAACATAAAAGTATATCTCCATCTACAGCCGCACAAAAGGCTAAATATAATAAAATTCTATCTCCTTCATTCAGAAATAAATCAAAAAAGAAGTCAAGGAATTTCAATAAAGTATTATCTCCTTCAAATTCTATCGAGTCGGAATCATCGAATAACTCCTTCCAAATTCCACAAAAGTTGGAATCATATCTCCTTCCTTTTAGAAATCCGAAAGAATCGGATAAATTAAAATCATTTAAAATTCCGGCTCGATCAGAATCCATTATTGAAATTCCAACTCCTTCTATTCAAAATCAATCGGTCTGTTTCAAGAAGGAAATAAGGCCAGGTTTATTTCTTGGAAATTCGATAGTCGAACCAGTCAACGGTATGGCAAAAGTCCTAATCCTCAACACAAATGAGGAGGACGCCGATCTGGCACCTTACGAGGTGAACCCAGTTTACCAAGACTTGGACGACTTTGTGGTCATCTCCACTGACTCTGACAGAGATCCAATTAAGGGCAGAATAATTAAACTGCAAAACCTTATAAAATTGGATCACTGTAATTCAGAGGAATCTGAAAGTATTCGCAATAACTGTAGGGAATTCAACGATCTCTTCTTCATAGAAGGGGATTTCCTATCTTATACAGATGCGATAACCCACAAAATCCAAACACTCCAAGATAAACCGCCCATCTATACCAAGCCATATAGACTTCCTGAAGCAAGCCGAATAGAAATAAACCAGCAAATACACGAAATGCTTGAGTCAGATATCATAAAACCATCCCATAGTCCCTGGAATTCTCCACTTCTCCTGGTTCCTAAAAAACCAGATGAGAATGGAAACAAAAAGTGGCGAGTAGTGATAGACTTTCGTCGTATTAACGACATTACTATTGGCGATGCGTACCCACTACCTAATATCACTGATATATTAGACCAGTTGGGGAAGTCGAAATATTTTACCACACTCGACTTAGCCAGTGGATTTCACCAGATAAAAATGGACTCGAAGGACAGGGAGAAAACTGCCTTTAGCACACCCTATGGCCACTACGAATACAATCGTATGCCATTTGGTTTAAAAGGAGCCCCTGCTACTTTTCAACGAGCCATGAACAATGTTCTATCTGGCCTTCAAGGCATCTATTGCTTCGTATACATGGACGATATTGTAGTCCATGGATACAATCTCAAGGACCACAATTCCAGACTCACAGCAGTATTTAGCCGCCTTCGTGATTTCAACCTCAAACTTCAACCCGACAAGTGCCACTTCCTAAGAAAGGAAATTATGTACTTAGGGCACATTATTACAGAAAATGGAGTCAAACCAGACCCACCGAAGATTAAGTCAGTTCAGTCCTATCCCAGACCGAAGAAGGAAAAAGATATAAAAGCTTTCCTTGGTTTCGTCGGCTACTATCGCCGCTTCATACCAAATTTTTCGAAGATAGCTAAACCACTCACAAATCTTTTGAAAAAAGATACACCCTTCAAGTTCGATGCAATTTGCGATGAAGCGTTTTGCGAATTACGAAATAAATTAATTTCAGCACCAATTCTATCATATCCCGATTTTGACAAAGAATTTTTTGTCACCTCCGATGCCAGTGACTACGCCATCGGAGCAGTCCTTTCACAAGTTGATGATCAAGGAGATCATCCAATCACCTGTGTGAGCCGAGTTCTCAATGGTGCAGAGACTCGTTACTCAACAATAGAAAAGGAGCTCTTAGCTATCGTTTTCGCAGTTGAGCATTTCAGACCATACGTTTATGGCAGACAGTTTACAATTATAACTGACCATAAACCATTAGTATGGCTCATGAATCTGAAAGATCACTCCTCAAGACTGATCAGATGGAGAATACGTCTTGAGGAATATGACTACAAGATAGTCCACAAATCAGGTAAGCTCAACACAAATGCAGACGCTCTCAGTAGAGCTATTCCAGATATTAGCGAAAATTTCGCAAAACCTACCACCTGCATAAATGTGGTAACTAGAAATCAAGCCAGAGCTCAGGCGAATATAAATACACCCAACGCAAGTGTAACTACTCCAAACCCAACTCCATCACCTGTAAACAATTCCTCAGTCATAATAACTGAGACTAATTTTCCTCTTTTACTAACTAAAAATGCGAATCCTAAATTTTTCATCTTGCCAATGCAAGATACAGAACTTGAAAGAGTGTTGGATTCGAAACTAAAATTTTCAGATAAATCCCCACTTTCAGAAACTGAACTGAACTTCTTCAAGAAAAAAGACTCATCAATAATTATATCAAAAACTAATTGACCTTGTCGATCGCAAAGAGATAGATCAGACCTCGAAAAGATTTTAACTGACATCTGCTCATACACAGAAGCAAATCAGTTAAAACAAATTAATATCTCCTTCCCTATATTAGATCCACAGAATCTATTAATTATTAAAACCGATTTTACCAAAATCTTCGCTAATAAGCAAATAAACATAAAACTGCATCAGGATTCAATTAAATATTTATTAGACATTAATGGCATCGAACAAGTTTTAAAAGATTTTCATTCACTACCGACGGGAGGCCATCAAGGCGTTTCCCGTACAATTAAAAGAATCAAAAAGCAATTCTACTGGCCTGGTATGTCAGACGACATCGTAAAGCATGTAAGGAAATGTAAACTTTGTCAGGTGAACAAAATATCCAGAAACCCTAAAATTCCAATGAAAATCTCGAGCATTAGCTCCAAACCTTTCGAAAGAGTGTACCTAGATGTTGTAGGACCTTTCCCAATTTCTCATTCTGGAAACAAATACATCCTTACATTTCAAGACGACCTTTCAAAATTTTCAGAGGCTATTCCCATAGTCGACACCGAGTCTAAGACATTAGCAGAAGCCTTCACGACAACGATAGTTTGTCGACATGGTATTCCAGAAAGTATCCTTACAGATCAAGGTTCTAACCTCATAAGTGGCATGTTCGCCGAGGTATCTAAATTGCTGAGAATTAAAAGGCTCAAAACTACTCCATACCACCCTCAAACGAATGGTGCATTGGAGAGAAGCCACAGAACCTTAGCAGAATATCTCCGATTTTATGTAGCAAAAGATCCACAAGACTGGGATACATGGATTCCTTATATGTATACAATACAACCCCTCATTCGAGTACTAATTATACTCCTCGCGAACTCCTTTACGGATTCCCAGCCGAAATTCCAAACAATTTGAAATCTTCTCCAACCGTTTGCTATAATTACGACAATTATGCGAACGAGTTAAAAGCGCGTCTACAACATAGCTTCAAAATAGCTAAAGACATAGCCATGGCAAACAAAGAAAGATCAAAATTGCAATATGACAAAAGCTCCGTCCAAAAATCTTTTATGGTAGGCGATAAAGTCCTTCTTAAGAGCAGAGTTCGAGAGAACAAATTTTCACCACTATGGTCAGGTCCGTATGAGGTAATGGAGATTAATTCCCCCGAAAATTCCAGCATCAGAATTAATAATAAAAATAAGAGAGTCCATAATAATGACTTAAAACTTTTCAAAGAGTAACATTAATGTCAACAGCTTCATCCTCTTCATTCCAAGTGAATAACGCAATATCATCTTCCAGGTTTTCAAAATGATGAAAATAGCATTCATTTTAATTTTTATCCCTTTCATCTACGGCTCAGGAATAGAGGTAAAGCAGCTAAATGCTACTGCAGGCATTTACTTCGAAGAGATTGACAGAGCCAATCTCTACACAAACGAGTGGAAGATAGTGACATTCTACGACCTGGCGAATTTTAAATCGGAATTCAACAACATTCAGTTCATAGCCCAACAAATTACAGCGACCTGCCAGAAACTGGACAAACACTCAACCTTGAGCCACACTTGTAATGGTACGTTGTTACAAATTAATCTTATATTAGCAAATATAGAATATAAGAACCTGTTACTTGTGACCCAAAATAGAAAAAACAGAGCACTTTTCAATGCTATAGGCTCAATCTCTAAAGCTCTTTTCGGCACATTGAACGAAGATGATGCCAAGATTTATGATGAGCAAATCCGTAATCTCACCTTAAACCAAATCTCCCTCCTATCACTTATGAAAAGCCAAACTGCGATAGTCGAAGCAACCGCAAATGTTTTCAACAAAACTAAAGCCGCAATTGAGAAGGATTTCTTGGTTATGCATAAAAAGTTAATTTCAATACAGATAGCTACATCATTAATGGAAAATAGAACATTGGATAACAAAATATCCATAGAACTTGAGTCACTCATTTCACTGGTTTCGTTAATGGCATTTAGATACCAAAATACCCAGTCGGAATTAATAGATCTCTTAACAGATTCAAGGCATGGAAAATTTCATCCTACACTCATTTCCCCTAGACAAATTGAAGAACTCTTATTGAACATCAGACAGGAATTGCCAAATTCAATGATGCTTCCCATAAATTCTAGAGACAATATTTTATCACAAATTTACAAATTGAGTACAATAGCAGCGAATATTTTCAATAATAAAATAATTATCGAGCTCCGAATTCCACTTCCATTCAAGGAACCATACCAATTATTCAAATTAATGCCATTACCTACACTCCTTAACGGATCGTTCATATATATTGAACCAGCAAATGAATATATGTATACTTATAGACTACTATCGTGAGCACTATATTGAACTAGCATTACATGATATCCACAATTGCGCAACGTTGGATCATACGCACTTTTACTGCCAGATCACATCCCCAATCTTAAATGCAAACAGTAAGGTAAATCAATGCGAGATAAATTTAATAAAAAAGGAGCCGATTACATCCGATTGTAAAATTTTAAAATTAGAACAAGATTGTTTTTGGACGCAATTATCGCAGCAGAACACTTGGCTTTTCTCCCTAAAAGATTCCAGCCACATAGATATTATTTGCGAAAATTCCATTAGTTCACAAGTTCTGCAAGGAACACGAACAATGCACATCAATCCCGGTTGTTATGTTCGCAGCAAGGAATTCATCCTGCACGGACATAACGTAAAAATGTCCAAATTCAAATCCCATTTTAGCCCAGCAGTAAACGTTTCCAGTATAATATCAAATATGACGTCATCCTCAATAGAATCGCGTATAAAAATACATACGTTAAATCTTTCGAATAACACGGATCTAGATAAACTTCTAGAATCCATTCGTTTCCAACAAGACCATGAATTAATTCCTTTAAATCCTATAAACAATCACCATATTCACCACTATACAGTGTCGTACCTGACAATTGCCTCAATTATCTTTATTCTATGTGTTTATCTGTATATTAAATACAACACAAAAACCCGTAACAAAAAAATAATAATACTTCCTGAACATGAACAGGAGAATGTGCCTACTCCGGCACCGAGAGAATCAAAATTCAAATTAACTCCAGCACCTAAAAAGAAAACGCCGGAAAACGTCTAAAAAATCCAACTCTAACAGCAATAAAACCAAAATGAAACAATAAATTCCAACAATCTACATAGATTTCACACCATCTACAATGGTACAAAGACAAATTTTGTTTAAATCAAATCCAAAATAATTATAACCACCTTACTAATATTTCATTTTATTCTAAAAAAAAGAAAAGCCAATTGAGACAATATGTCATATCTGCCCACGAGTAGAACCACAGGGATCAACTTCCAGGAAACACGGACATTAGCAAACTTTAACAATTACTAACCAGAGAGACATGACAAACAGAAAACTGAACTCCTTCCTACCTTAAAATTCTCCCTAATGCAAAAAAAAAATACTTTTAACTTCTATAATAAATGTATAATTAAATATATTTGGAATAAATTGTAATATGGTATGAGAAAAAAAAAGGGAAATAAAAGTTTTCGTAAATAGAAATGAGAATAACAGGAAAAATTCCTGAAATATTTTTTTCTCAGAAAAATAATTTTTTTTATAAAATTTTTTCTTTCTTGATAGAAGTAATAATAAAATATAAATAAGATAGATATATGTGAAATAAAAATAAATAATAGTTTTCTTATATAGTAAAAAAAAAAAACAAATTGTAAGTAATAATTACAATTATAAAAAAAATATAAAAACTATCTACGTATTATATTTAAAAGCACAATTTTTTCTTTTATAGCAAACAAATAGTAGCCATTACAAATGTTATAAGACAATTTGCATTACGTATTAAATTTCTATTCTCCCCTGTAATTAGTTTCACCATTTATAGCTATAAAATATAGTATATAGTATACTGTTATCATATAATTATATTATGCATTTGTAATCCTAATAATCATTGAGGCCAAAAGTTAAGCTATTCTTCATTGAGAAAGAAAGTTTTCTTCTCAAAAGAATAAAACTTTCTTTTCCCCAGGGGGGAGGGATGTTGTGACTCAGGTACCCAATGCCCCGAATCACAACCATAAGGTCCATGCACCAATATATTGCCCTATTCAATATATCGATGCATTGCAAAGATGACCCTGAAAATTAATTTTAATTTCATTCATTTAAAATTTCATTTAAAAAATTTCAAATGCATTTAAAGTTGCATTTCCATACTGCAACAAAATGCAATTTAGCATAAATTGCATTTCGTTATCAGTAATGCACTCCACTCACACGGTATACCTACCTACATACCGTGTAATCGGATATCATTTTTCGTCGTGCAAATTGAATTGCACATAAAATAATTCGCATATTCTCACGTACGAACTTTCATCGCCGTGAGAAAGCAAAAAGAAAAAAGCTTTTTCTGAAAGTTTTCGTGGGTACCTGGGGGCAGCTAGCCCAAACCTCGGGGAGTTCGTTTTTTAACCCCGTCGAGTGTAAAACGTCTTAAAGAGATCCATACTAAAAATTACTAATGATAGTGTTAGAGAAAATATAATCTAATTGTTTGTATTATGTGAATAGAATCAAACTATTATATTAGTGTTAAAGGAAATATAATAAATTTTTGGTATTAAGTGATTGGAATGAAACAATTATTATATTAGTGCCAAAGAAATTGAGGCTTTAAAAATATAAAGAAAAGAATAAATAAAAAATAAATAACGGAATAAATAAAAAAAATAATAATAAAGTGATTAAGTTTTAATTTTCCTTTTGTCCTATATCGGCGACTGCTCTCTCCTTCGGAGCACGGAGCGGGGCCAGGATACAACATAGATGTGCTACACTAGGGCTTGATTATCGGTACACAATCTAAATTTGTGTCCATAAATGTATTTGTGGAAGAATTTTTATAATCCAAAATTGATGGCCAGTGCTTCTCTGTCTACCTGCGAGTAATTTTTTTGAGCAGGCGAAAGTGTACTCGAGGCGTACAAAATGGGCTTATCTTTCCATTGATTGTATGTGATAATAATAATACAGCTCCGACGCCGTAGGGGCTGGCGTCACATGACAAAACAATAGCTTTGTTTTGATCATATATTTCTAAAATGCTATCTTGGCAGATTAATATTTTTTATTTTTCAAATCATTTCTGGTGCTTACCTGACCAAATAAATTTCGCATTTTTGTTTAATAAATTATATAAGTCTTTTAGTTTTGCAGACATATTGGAAATAAAATTTCCATAATAATTAATAAGACCAAGGTATGATGGCAATTCAGACAAATTCCTTGGCGGCGGTGTGACCTAAAATTACATTTTTCAAGTTTAATTTATATGTTGTGCTCGTTTAGCCGTTTAAGGACTTCATATAAGGTATTTTTACAGTTATTGTAATCAACCCCTCCTATGATTATATCATCTAAATAACAAGCTACCTTTGGAATTCCTAACAAGACTTGATAATATATTGGAAGATTGAAGGCGCACTATTAACACCAAATGGTAGACGGTTATATCTGAAGAGACCCTTGTGTGTATTGATTGTGGGATATTCTTGAGAGCTTTGAGATACTCTTAGCTGTTGATACGCTCCTGTCAGATCTAGTACACACAAAATTTCGCTATTTGATAAACTGGCAAATATATCGTCCGCCCTTGGAAAAGGGTAATGTTCCGTATGAATATATTTATTTATTGTGGCTTTACAGTCAATACAGATACGCACATTTTTTCTTGGCCTGGAAACAATAACTATGCGTGACGCGTATCTACTGTATTGATGCAATATACCTTCGTTGCAAAGCCTTACAAGTTCCTTTTCCACCTGTTCTCTTAACTTAAATGGAACTACGTAAGCCTTATGAAAAATTGGTTCGCTGTCAGCTTTCAACACGATATTGGCTTCGAAATTATGAATATACTGATTCTCAGTCTTATTAAATACTTTAGGGAATTTTTCTTTAATTTCATTCAACAGTAGAAAATGGTTTGTATTTACCGACTTTATATGACTTTTAGGGACAAAGTAACTTCTCCAGTTCGGATAGAGGGTGTCCAACCATGATCGTCCAAATAAGGGTTTAAAATTCTTTTGACTCTTTATTATTACTAATAAACAATGAATTTCTGAACCCGTAACAGACAAAAAATTTTAGAGCTAGGTACTATCTGTATATGTATATTTTTTTTTATACTCATCTTCCGAGATAACTGTTTCACATGCACCAGAATCTATTTCCATATCTAACAACTGACCAGCTACATTAACCACTACCATTACTCAACTCGTGACCTTATTTACTGATGGTAAGTAATCAGCTTCCAGAAGATTGTAAGTATATAGCTGCATCTGCCAATACTTCCATCGTTTGCAAGTCTGCCGTTGCTGTTGATAACTCGGACTAATAATTATTGCACTGTTCTTCGTTCGACAATAAGTAGAAACATGACCTCTACGATGACACTTAAAGCACTCCCATTTAAGTGCAGGGCATTTGCTTGGCTCGTGATTTCATCCACAACGATAGCATGTGTTATTGCACTTGTTTACTTTGTTCTGCTGACAGTTACTTGGTTGATTTGTACGTGTACCCTGACTGTTGTTTTTAGACTTGTGGCCACCTGATCACACTGCGAATGTATTGGCTAAATCAGATTTTAATAAAATTTCTTTATTCTGGCTTTCGACCATTTCCCAACTTATTGCTAATTCACAAGCACTTTTGAACGTTAGACCGCTTTCCTTCAAAAATTTTGACCTAAGTTGGCTGTCTCTTACACCACACATGAATCTGTCTCTTAATGCTCTTTGCAGATGATCACCGAAATTGCCCTTTTACGAGTATGCTTTTAGCTTTACTATATACTCGACGATCGATTGTTCCCCTTGTTCGCATTTATAAAATTTGTAAGATTCGTTGATCTCATTCACCGATGGCTCAAAATATTTTGTTAGCACATCAACCAAGTCTTTGTATGGTTTTTCTGATGGATCATCTGGAGAGCACAATTTCCTTAGAATAGAGTATGCATCCGCACCAATGTACGTGACGAACAACGGGACTTTTTGCTATCGGGAATATCGTTCGCGATAAAAAATTGTTTTAAACGTATTTCGTATTCCGTAAATTCACCTCCAACTATAAACGGATCCATATGACCAATAATTACACGATTCGACATTTTTTCTAATTCTTCCGATTTTATCACTTCACCTTTTTTTTCTTCTTTGTTAGACATTTAGCACTATATCTTATAGCATGCACCCTGCGCTTGACAGTACCATTTAATCCGTTTATTTATTGTTTGTTTAGTTACACGTTAACAATTTTAATTCTTGAATTTAATTTATCCTCATCGCCAATTGTGGTGATGCGTGGCAAGAGTGAAACACCGATTAGCCTATACTATGATTTACTTTGCGAAGGTTTTATTTGTACAGCGGTCACTTTACTTGCAAAGCTATTGATTAGAGTAATTCTTCACAACAATTGTAAGAGGTACTACACAACAGTAGTTCAAATTCCGATTCTAAGTTCGTTGATTCGCAATAATTCTTTCTATTGTAAAACTTAAATTTTCAGAACTTTTCCCGCCTTCGAATCAAAAGATCTGTTCGCGTACTAGAAAATTGAGAGAGAAATTGTTTACGTCACTTTTCCCCTCCGTGCAATTTATTACTTGATATAACTCGAGAAAAATCGTCGATTAAAAACTCCGAAAGTGCTTTTAAAGTTTTCAGTTACTTTTCATGCTTTTAGTTTAAAAGAAAATGGAAAAACTTGTTACTCCTCCTCCATTAGAAGTAGAATGTTCTCCAAGAACATTTCAACGTATTCAAAATGGTAAATTGAATTTGTTTATTGTACTATGTGCTAGGATAATTTCACGTCATTATTACAGATCCCGAATATTTGCAATAGGTTGTTGCACAACATCTGGCACACGCCTTAACGATTGAAGAGGATTTTGTACAAAACTCCTCATCAGCCATTGAAGATTTTGTACCAATTGAGGAGAGGATACGGATGATGGGCCTCCAAAGCAGGTATGGCTTAAGGCAGCAACTAAACTACTGCTTGTGCTCATTAACCAAATCGCCCAAAAGTAGGGAAGAGCATAAAGTTCAAAACCAAAAAGAAAATGAGGCAAGCGATAAAGGATCGACTGGCAGAAAAGGGTTATGATTTCTCCGTAACCCAAATCGAGGCCAAATATCGCGGTTTAGAGCGGCAGTATAAAAAAACAAAGGTTCAAGAATTGAAGGAATAGAATGACCTTTGCTTTTGGAAAGTAGTGATACTTATTTCATATTTATTATTTCAATTTTTTGTGTGTAACCACATTGGTTCCACAGTGAAATGAATAATATTATGGAGAATAAAAGAGGAGTGTTTCCAGAGTACATATTGGGAAATGAAGAGCGAGATGGTGTTAGCAGAATTGAACTTATGCTGAAAGCATGTGTAAGTTCACAGGAATCACATCAATCAACCTCTGGTATTTCTTATATAGTAAAAAGCTTGTAAGGTTTAGGTATCTATTTACTAGGAACAGTTGTTGACTAGGAAGGGAGTTATGCAAGCCCTGCTGAAAACCGTATGAGGATAATCTCGAAAAATGCCGATATCCTACAAGAGTTGCCAGAAATAAGGCAAGAGAAAAAACAGTTCAATGTTAAAATTCTTAGACTTCTCCAGGAAAATGAAGAGCGTGGGAAGCGTAAAGAGCAGCTGGCAGAAAGAAGGTGCGAAATTTTAGAAAAATTTCTACAAATGAAAAATTAGTTTGTATTAAGTTGGATATTTCCATGTTCCTCTTACCTATGTGATTTGTGACTGTGAGTGACATTAAATTAAGTTTTGAAACAAATTTAAAAGAACTAAATACAGTTTGTGATAACAGAATTGGTAACATTTATTCAGTAAATGAAAACTTTTAATTCAGTGTGACTCTTCTAATTCTCGACAAAAGTCCAAATCATTTTCATTCGCTATATTATGCAACACGCAGCAAGCCCTAATAAAATGACAAAGCTTTTTAATCCCCCGCAATAATACAACTGTCGGGATCTTTGCTTCAATATTCCGAACAAATGTTCTGTTATGACTCTGGTGGTTGAGCTAAGTGTCGTATTGTATCTTTTCTGAGATCATATGCCTATGTCTCTGCACGGAGTCAGCAAGTACTCCATGCAGAGATAAGCAGAGTCACCTAATAAGGCCCGATTCAGAAAGTTTCGTACACTTTATAAAATTAAATCCTCGGTTTATATGACTTCAGACTACAAATCTGTTTAATTCATTAAATTAACATACATGTTAAATATTATAAAAACTACAAAACTATTAAACACTTTTCCTTTTCCTGGAAAATAATCGTATTTTTTTTCTTAATAGGTGCCATTATTTCTTGCACAGTCTCTGACGTCAATTTTTGCTAGCTGCGGTCCACAACCTTTTAAAATCTTGTAGGTATTTGGCTTGTTTCCGTCCTTCCTCAATACTGCCTTCACTAAAGTCCTTTCTCACAAATTCAATGTTGTTTTGTTCAAGCCAACATACAGTTTTTTGGCATTGTGGCAGGTAGCTAAGTCTGGCCAAAATAGCGTAACATGTTGTGAGATCTGATGAATGACAATAATCTCCTTTGTAAACAATCCTTAATGTAAATTTCTGTATTTATTTCTCCCTCACAAAAAAGGAATTTGACTGCACTGGCCACACTGACAAATTACCTGCCAAACCAAAATCTTTTTTCCAAATTTTTCGTATGCAATACATTTCTCCGAATCAGGAACGTTATTTTTGTCATTCGCACAATAGAACTGAGATCCAGGCAAAGTAGAGAAATCATATTTAAAATACGATTCGTCAGCCATTACCAAACAGAAATGTTTCGCAGTAAACAGCTTATAATGTGCTTTGGATCGAGATATTACTGAATTTTGCTGCTTTACCGTTCTTTTTGGAATTTTTTGTTTTTTAAATGTCTTTATTTGATTTCGCACTTAATTCGATGGATGAACAGTTGTTTGGTTGGTTTTCAATTTTTTGGCAGCATCTCGTTCAGATATGGATTTTTTTTTATCGATGGCGACTAACACTTTTCTTTCTAAATTTTTGTTTGTAGTTCCTTTCGGCCTTCGCTTCTTGCCTTTTCATTAATTTCATGCTCTTCACTGAATCTAATAATGGTTCTTTTTACTGTCGGACGACTTGTTTGGGTCTCCCTAGCGATGGTTGAAATACTCTTTTCCCGATTTTCTAAATAAATGCGCAAAATCGATCGACGCACTTGTTCGCGTTGAGAACTCATGTTGACAACTGACTGAGCCAAATTAAAAATTTACAGTTAATTTAATATTGCAGGAGTATATTCTCTCATGCATGTGTTTGGCTGGGTTATTTCTTACGTTTTATTCTAATTGGAACACCGGGAAAAGTGAACGAAACTTTCTGAATCGGGCCTTATCTAAACATCTGTAATGAAAATACAAAAAGTTTGTGTCAGTAAAGCACTTTTTCTATTTTTAAATATACTTCACCTCCACTAAGCCCTTTTATTTTACGGTGAATGAAAGAATTTTAAAAAACCCAACTGTCGGGGGAGGAGCCAGGAAAACCTACAAAGATGTATACAAAATTTCTTCTTTCATCACATGGTTTGTAAGCACAGACCAACATCTCCGTTCCTATCAATGTAGTCGTCTTTTCCGCTGCTTGGTGGATCTATGATAATGTGGGTACCATCTATAGCACCTGAATGATATATACATATTATTAGATAATGTATTTAGATATGTAAAGTTTGTTTGTCATTACCTATTACTCTTGGGAAACCAGTTTTATTTTGGAAAAATGAGCTTGTTTCTTTTTTTCTTTCTTCATTTGGCCACTTTATTACACAGGGGGCAAGATAGCTTAGAAATATTGTCGTTCTATATATAATGCTGCTGATCGTTGACAAAGATAAATCAAAGCGATCTGCGAAGTCTCTAAAACTGCAAGCTTCATGACCAGAAAACCACAAGAATACTGCCAGATGTTTTCTATCATAGCGTAGTTTCTGGTATTGTTCAGATGATTCATGTTTTGTGGAGAGTTCTTCATACAGGGTTTTGTTAATTCTGAAATGACGCCTGAATTCCTCTCCATTGTAGGAAGACACTACCTCTTCTAAATAATTACGAATGCATTGCCTTTTTCGTTTTGTTCCACTTTCAACCAGCTCATTCAACAAAATTTCTTCTTCGCTCTCCGTCATTTAGTTCGTATGAATGAGGAGTTTCAGGGTAGTAATCATCCTTTCTGTAACGCTAAATAGTTCCTTACTAACGAAATTTGGCTATCCAGTTGGTCTAAAATTGTTAGTTGAAGATGGTCTAATTTAGGATTGAGGTTGAAATGTTCTAACATTACACGTCGATATATCGATCGGTTCTGGTTTGAGTAAAGTTGAATAAGTCGGTCTGTTAGAGTGTTGTTGTCGTTGTTGAGGTGGGTCATTATTGAATCGAGGTATATTTTGTTGCTGTGGCAAAAGATTGCTTTGGGATAATCTTGCTTGTTGAGTAGGAAAATGATTGAATCTCTGAGATTGACCAAAATATAAGTATAAATTCTCTTTTGGGGCTTAAACGGTGGTAATGGATAGGTTTTATGCGTGTTTGAAGAAGAATTTTGTATCATTTTTGTATGCACTATGGGTTTACTATTATCTGATTTAGCATAGCACATATATTGTTCCTTTATACAGGACGAAAATGACTCTGCCAGTGACTGTGGTCTCATAGCACATATCATTGATCATATTGGTTCTCTTAACCTAGATAGAAATGCATTTAAACACATTTCCGAAAATAGGATTTTTTTTGTACTAATGATATTACATACATGACATGATGTACTTGCAATTCTACCACTTCATTGTAAAACTTTTCTACCGTGTTGTTATTTTGTTTTATTTCATGGAGATCTTTTATTAAGAATGTTTCATTCCTTTTATCATTGTAATGTAATAACAGATTTTCTTTAATATCATCCCAGTTAAATGAAATTCCATATATATTGAGCACTTCATTGGCTGGTCCCATGATTTTATTCCTAATAGCTCTAAACAGTAACTGAACGTAGGGTGTACTAAGGGGTTTTCAAATAAGAGGTGTTATTTTAATTAGCCCGCTATTTGGTAGATGTCACTTTTGGAGCTGTCATTTTTGACATTTCACAAGCGGAAACTACGCCATTAATAAAATTGGAACGATACACGATTCAACAACGCATTGAAATTATTAAAATTCACTATAAAAATGGTGAAAATGTGGCAGAGACGGTTCGTAAAACTCGAACATTTTTGGGTCGTCGTGAAGCACCTTGTCGGACCGCAATACAGAAATTGGTAGAAAAATTCGAGCTGTCGGGACAAGTTAGTGATGTGAAGAATAAAACCCGTGCACGTCGCTCAAGAACAGCCGAGAATATTGCTGCTGTAGCCGAAAGTGTTGAAGAAAACCCAGGTTTGTCCATTCCTCGTCGTTCTTTGGAATTATTCCACAAACGTCATTACACCGTCTTTTGCATAAAGATTTTGGTCTTAAGGCTTATAAAGTTCAGTTAACACAAGAACTCAAGCCGGCCGATCATCAACAACGTCGAGTCTTTGCTGATTGGGTCCCTGAAATGCATGTAAATGATCCGGAATTCCATCGAAAACTAATCTTGAGTGATGAGGCCCATTTCCACCTCGATGGCTTCGTCAACAAGCAAAATTGTCGCATCTGGGGCTAAGAAAACCCAAGAATTATTGTTGAAAAGCCTCTCTATCCTCAACGTGTGACTGTTTGGTGCGGTTTATGGTCCCGTGGGGTCATTGGACCTTACTTTTTCGAAAATGAGGCTGGAGCAACAGTTACGGTGAATGAATTGCGCTATCGACAGATTATTAATGATTTTTTATGGCCGGAATTGGATGGTATTGATCTGGACAACGTTTATTTTCAACAAGACGGCGCTACGTGCCATACATGCAATGAAACCATTGATCTTTTACGGGAAAAGTGTTATCACAATTGACCACCGATATCTTGTGACTTAACACCTTGCGACTTCTTCCTTTGGGGCCACTTGAAAGAGAAGGTCTACGCCAACAGCCCAGCGTCGATTCAAGAGCTCACAGATGGAATTCGTAAGGCTATCGAGGACATAGGGCAGCCACTTTGCGATTTTGTTATGGAAAAGTTCATGAAAAGGATATGGTCCTGTAGGCGTGGTCGGTGTGGTCATTTGGCAGATGTTATTTTCCATTATTAACGCCTAACTTCCTCTTTATAATGTAGTAAAGGTCCGATCATTTATCTCAAAAAATGACATTTGTCTTTGAATATCAAAATAACACCTCTTATTGGAGAACCCTTTACTTACTATGTAAATTAAGGAAAGTATTTCATTTACATTGTCGAGGAAATCGAAAAGTAATCGAGCATTTCCGTCGAATTTGGGCAAGTTTTTAATTGCGTCGGGAATTTTTAATGAATTGGCAATATCAACGGATGTCACGGTTGCTAATGCTGCACCAGTTGGGTTAGTATTATCTGGGGTTCTCATTTTTTTGAAAACATTTAAATGATTTGAACTATTTGATCACCTTTATTATTACACACTTTGTCACACGCTATATTTAAATCAACTAAATTTTCAACACAATTTTCGTTAGATTTAAGTTTGGATTTTTAGTAATATTTTCTGTGAGCGTAATATATGAATTTAATCTGCAGTTAATATTTTCAATTATATTTTCAGTAGAATTATCACTCACAATAATTTTGTATGTATGTATTCACTAGATCTTGATCTATATAAACTTAGACTATTCCTAAAAATATTGGACACTGGATAGGGTCTGGAAAAGAATGTTCTTTTTTTGTTGGATGGCATAAAGGATAAAACGAAATATTCAATTAACGACTTACATCAAAATAGTTAGCCCCATTTTCAACGATATACCTTCGTTGATTGATTTTTGGCTACAATGGTATCTTCAGCGATAATCCGTCATTGATTTTCACTGTTCACTACTTGTAAATCTCTGCAACGATAAACATTCGTTGGTTTGTTGAGATTTTATGTCGATTTATGTAAAATTTCCATTAGTCCCTTATGTTGTTTGCTCGTTAAGTTTTCATTTAATCACTTTTCGAACAAACAAAACAAAATCTGTCACGACTGCGCCACTTATATTTGTTCTTGCATTTAATGATAAAAAAAAATAATAAGAAATGAAAAACACAATTAATTGAATTTAATAAAATTTATTATTACTAGAAAACACGAGTTTAATACCAGAACTGAGCTTACTGCGTTTTCTGAATTAATGCAGGTATCGTTGTGCTTACCTGGTAGACATTACTTAAACATTTTTTAGCTTGCGCAAGGAGTTCAATTACATTTTGTGAACTCCGTGAACTTACAATTTTGCTGTTAAATGCTGATTAATTTACATTTGACAACATAAATATAATTTTTTAAAAGCTATGAATGAAAATGATTTATATTAACAAAATTGAAAGGTTAACGAAAATAATTTGATATATATGATCATATGTATGTAGATATGCACTGCTAGGTAAATGCGTAGTTATACTGGACTTGACGAGTAAGAAATGTAAATTCGAGAGGAGTATTTCCAGTTGGATAGAGGAATATTACTTTAGGGAAAATATGGCTTTATATATGATATTGTTGACAAAATCGTACAGGCGGAGCCAAATAATCAAATGAGCAATTAAATATATTTCAATTTAGCTTATTTAGAATTTATTTGTCGCCGTCAGGCCATAATTGCGAATCTGCTGTTTTGTCTATTTTGAACTGCTGTACTACTCATATGTAACTTAGGAAAATCAAATCTATATTCGGTTTCGATTCCGTGAAAATCTTATCTGTATTACTTTACTAATGTATATAAGATATTCCCGCTATATAAGATATTCCCGTAATGCAATCTGTTATAAACGAATTTGAAATTTTCCCATTTCATGTTTTGAAAATTCTTTGAATTTTCATTTACAGAGCTCAAATGTCATTATTACTAAACAACTTACTCAGTACGTATCTCTCCACATTCTGAAAACCATTTATCATTGCCCTCA
This sequence comes from Dioctria rufipes, assembly GCA_963924295.1. Lineage (NCBI taxonomy): Eukaryota > Metazoa > Arthropoda > Insecta > Diptera > Asilidae > Dioctria > Dioctria rufipes. Next base: position 88,951,489 of record OZ002742.1, read on the forward strand.
TTTTCGGGAAAAAGAAAAATTTCAAATTTGTTTACTGTTTTGATTGAAACAGATTGTATAATACATATTCAAATAGGTATACTGCGACCTGACTATAATCATTCCTTTAATTCATTTTATTTTAATTTGAAAGCAAGGAACTACAAACTGAAATTCATGCTTACTCTCACGTCCTTAAGCTGAAGGTAAAGAGGAGTGCAGACTAATCCCATAAGATCGCAGAGATCAGAGTTGATCTATTGTGCCCTGCTTTAGAATGGTTAAGTTAAATCTATCACTTTTACGAGCTCGATATTCTCTTGAGGTTAGCTTGCAAACCTTTCTTAGAAAGGTGTTTCTCCAGAGATTTTCAACCTTACAGTGGCAAGCGCGGGATACTCACATATGATATGTTTCATGGCTTCATCATCCTCTTCATACAGTCGACGCAGTTCACTATTGCAATTGCCTATTTTCTTCAAAAATTAACTCCTGAGTTCCTAAGAAATAGATATCGGGAGGGGTATAGATAATTTATTTAGGGTATCTGGAAAATCGGGTTTTCAGGTCTCGGCGAGTACGAGTCTCAAATTTTGAAAACTCGTCGAGTCCGAATCGAGTCTGGATCTAAATCTAAACTCAAATCAATAACCAAAAACGTTTAGTGTTTTGGAGTTCAATAACGATTCTCATAGCTGAAGTTTTTATAACAAACAAAAAATTATTATTATTTTGGGTTTTCTACAACGTACACATATATTTTTATTTTACATACATTGTAACCGCTAACTCGTTTCGTCTTATCACGACATCATCAGAGCTACAACAAGAGCCCTGATGATGTTCTGATAAGCCGAAACGCGTTGGTTACAATATATGTAGAATAAAAAGAAGTGTTTTCTTTTCTTTTATAAGATGGCAGTTGAATTTAATAAGTTGATTACGTTCAGATAATTTAAACAAATTTACACCAGTTTGATGAGCTGTTTACATTTTCATTTTTTATTTTTTTTTTTTTGTGTAATCGTTGACTTTATTCAGTAGCAATGGAAAGTGAGCCTTTATTAATATCCGTAGCAATGTGTATAATTAAAAAATAAATTAAACATAAATCTCCAAAATGATCAGAACATTCCTAAATAATTAGGTTACCTTTTCAATTTCCTGGTCTTTGCTTAATTATAAAAACTTGGACTCGTCGAATATTAGATTCTAGTACAGAAGCCCTATAATTTATTAGAAGCGCTGCAATATCATGTGAGCGCTTGGTTATTTAACGTTTTTGTAAAATTATAATTTGATTGCTTCCCCTCATCACAAGTCCACGCCACGCCAATGGTGGCTTGACCAGCTGATGTTTTTTCAGGAGGGTGGTGTATAGCTGCTTCTGTTTGCACACGTAAAGTACATAATTATGGATGCTCTTCATTTCTCACAAACTTTTAAATCTATTGGTACCGGCGGAGTTTATCATGCGCTGTTAAAAGAGTGCTGTGATATATTGGCACTACTATTGTGCAAGTTAATCGGGGCCTCATTTGTATTGGGAGATGCACACCCTCTGTTTTTGACCACTTCTAACTTTTTATTTGTAATAGTTTTGCCAAATAAAGTTGAAAGTATTCAAAAGCTATAAAGCCCTCCACCCAGGCACCTTCCTGAACCTTCGTATATCTATTATATAGTTATCTTTATTTGAAAAACGCATCTTAGCTTTTAATTATTAATTAATATTCTATTCAACAAAAATAAAAGAGCAAATATTTAAATATTCAAATTAATACTATTTTAAATACAGGGTGGGCCAAAAGTCACCATGGGGTTTAAAAATTTAATAACTTTTTCGTTTATATATTTTTTTTTTTTTTTTTTTTTTTAGATTATAAAATATACAAAATGGAAATTTTTTTACGCTAAGTATGGAAAATAATGTCACTTAAATGACCGCCGTTATTAGCTTCGCAATGATGGGCTCTTTTTAGAGCATTTTCCATAACATCTTTCAACATTTGTGGCTGTAGCGCTCGAATTTCTGCAACAATGTTGGCCTTGAGTTCAAGGATTGTCTCGCGCTTGTTCACATATACTCGCTCCTTCAAATAACCCCAAAGAAAATAGTCGGGTGCTGACAAATCTGGCGAACGCGCTGGCCAATTAATTTCCGAATTTCTTGAAATTATTCGCTGTCCAAAAATTTGCCTTAAAAGTGCCATTGTGTCTCGGGCAGTGTGGGCAGTGGCTCCATCCTGCTGAAACTACATCTCAGCTCTGTTTTCAAGAGCAGGACGTAAAAAATTTTCTATCATAAACCGATACCGCTCTCCATTTACGGTTACAGCACTTCCATCTTCATTTTCGAAGAAGTAAGGCCCAATGATATTTTCAGATGTAATGCCACACCATACTGTACACCTAATGGGGTGCAATTGGCGTTGATGAATGGCTCTTGGATTTTCAGAGCCCCAGAACCTACAGTTCTGCTTATTAACAAAGCCATTCAGATGAAAATGAGCTTCATCACTCATAATCAGATTTTCAATAAAGTTGATTTCATTTCTGGCCAACTGTTGAAATTTAACTGCAAAATTTAGACGTTGCCGATGATCTGTGGGTTTCAATTCTTGCACCAATTGCACCTTATATGGGAATAACAGTAAATCTTTTTTTAAAATGCGCCGTAGTGACGTACGAGACATCCGTAGCTGAGCAGAACGCCTTCTGGTAGATGTTACTGGTGTTTCGTTAACACTTTGCTCTACACGTTCAATATTTTCCGCAGTGTGAATTATACGCGGTCTACCGGTTCGAGGCAAATCACTTACGGTGCCATGTTGGTGGTGACGATCAACTAAGCAACGAATCATGGCTTCAGAGGGCGAAATTCTGACGTTAAAATGGCGACGATATGCTCTTTGCGTTAAAATAATTGATCGCTGATTTAAGTAATAAAATTCTATTATTCTGGTTCTTTGTTCGGTTGTGAATCTCTCCATTATTTATTCTCCAGATGTTATTTATATAATCTAAAAAAAAAATAAAAAAAATATATAAACGAAAAAGTTATTAAATTTTTAAACCCCATGGTGACTTTTGGCCCACCCTGTATATACCCGTATTTAAATTATTTAATCTAGGTGGGGCTTGTCTGTCCTTGATGTGTGTCCATAGGATCTTACAAAGTCTTGATCATAAATAGTTTTTCGTACATTATTTTATCTCAAAATCACGATGTTCGATATTTTCAAAACCATTTCCCAGAAACGAAAGCACAGGTATAATAACAGAAAAAGTAGGAATCTGTTTGTCGAAGTGCCTTATGAAGACGATATTCAATTTCCAAAAACTTTGTACAAGAAAATAATTAAAATTTTTACTCCTGATTACTGTAAACAGCCGAGATCACTTTAAAATTTTACCAAATACAATGTATGTACACATCTGAGTATTGTAATTTATATACCTACACATAGACAAATATACAACAAATTTTACAAAAAAATGTAATAAAATCGTTTAAAATTGATTTTCAGCATATTATATTGTAATAGATATTACAATGTATATAAAATATTGTAGAGTAGACCGGTGTTAGTTGACTACAAGGTATATAGAATACAAGATTTTCTCATTAAAATTTTGACACTAGCTCTGTGACGTGCTTCGTCCTATATCGTATATACATTTCTATTGAAAGGACAGAGAGAGAAGAGAGAATATTGTGTTCTCTGTATTGATGGTTGGTAGTTAAATATTATTATTTCTTGTTGACTCCTGAATACCAACATCAATGTATTTTGAGATTTCTTTCACAGAAATCAGCTTGAGCAAGTTTTGATTTTTTTTGTTCAGTTACATGAAACAAAAAAATAAAGATTTTATTAGATAGAGATTTATTTAAAATATCTATTAAATAATAAAAAGAATTTGTTCTTTTTATTTATAAGTGATAAAAATTTTTTTTTTTTTGGTTAGTTTATTTTTTTTTTTATTTTTATATTTTTTTATCATTTAAAAATATTTATATAATTTTATTACGATACTTTTGTATCGTATTGTACTTATCACAGTCTTGACTCTAAGAATTCTTCAATATTACTAAATATTTATATCTGACATTTTTGTATGTACTTATTCTATGCATACTCAGATGCGTCATACATTTTTACTATACCAAAATTTCTAATACTCTAAGTGTATGTATACTTGATTTAAATTTTTACATGTATTGTTTATAGTGTAATTCTTTAGGCTACTTCGTAATGCAATATTCAATTCTTTTCCAAATATTCCGTTCTACATTTTAAACTTTTATTAACAATTTTATTTATTTATTTTACTTATTTATTTATATGTAGGTTATTTATTTATTTTTTTATATGTAGGTTCGTATTTTGGACGCTACATTCACTCCCCTCCCAGTATTCAACGAAAACGTAAATAACGAACTTTATGGATAAAAAAATTTTTATTTTTTATTTTTTTTTGTATTTTGTTTTTTTTTTAATAATTATAAACTGAATGTGACCTTTTTTTGTTGTTTTTTATTTGTCGTGATCTTTTGTTCGATGGTTCGTATGGTGATTGAAGACTTGGTTTTATTTTGTCGTTGCGAATAAAAACGAATTCGCAATCTTTCAGTGTTTTTGGAACGTAGAATGTAGTACTAGACTTCCTAGAATCCGTTGGTGACATATTTTTAAAAAAATTGTGTAAATTTTTTAACATATCGCTGGATTCTGTTATGTTGTCATTCGTTTTTACGAAAAATTCGCCTGGAACTCTTATTGCTTGTCCGTATATTAAATTTTCTGGAGAGCATTGCAAATCCTCTTTAATCGTGGTACGTATACCTAAAAGAATTGTGTGTAAATGAGAAGACCAATTAATTGTGTCTTTCGTAGCTCTAATGGCAGCCTTTAATTGTCGGTGTAACCTTTCGATTATTCCGTTAGATTGTGGATGGTAAGGAGTTGTGAGTTAGCTAATTCGTGGAATAATTTCGCTTCGAATTGAGCTCCTTGATCGGTTGTCATTTGTAAAGGAACTCCAAAACGACAAACGTATTGTTGATAAAAAGCTTTGGCTATGTTTTCTGCGGTGATGTCGTTGATAGGGTAAGCTTCTGGCCATCGTGTGTATCTGTCGATGATTGTCATTATGTGTGTAAATGTATTCGACTGAGGTAGTGTAGTACAATGTCTAAATGCATCTGTTCGAATCTACCTTTTGGTATTTCAAAATTTCCAAATGGTGATTTTGTGTGTCTGTGTATCTTAGATTGTTGACACGGTAAGCATGGCTTGGCCCATTCATTAATTTGCTTTGGCCAGAAATATTTGTTACTAATTAATTTTCTTGTAGCACGTATACCTGGGTGCGATAGTTCGTATAATATTTTGAAAATTGTTTTTCTCAGTTTGGTTGGAAAGTAAGGGTGAGCTTTTTCTGTTGACACTACGCACCACAGTTTATAGTTGGTTTCCGGAATATCGATTTCGTGTTTTTGTGTTGTTGTTCGATAAGGTGTGTTAACTCTTTTTCGTCTGTCTGTGCTAAGCTAATTATGTGTAGATCAATTTTATGCTTATTTTCAAATTTCATTGCAATCCTCGTGACTGCCCGGTATGCGTGACAAAGCATCAGCTACCACGTTATCTTTTCCTTTGATGTGTTGTATGTCTGATGTGAACTGTGTTATATAGTCCAGTTGTCTGGTTTGTCTTGGACTTCTCTCCGTTTTGGTCCAAATAGCATTTGTCAGTGGTCTGTGATCTGTAAAAATTACGAATTTATGACCTTCTAGTATGTGTCGAAAATGTTTGATTGATAAATAGACTGCTAGAAGTTCTCTATCGAAAGCGGAGTATTTTTCTTCTGGTTTTGTTAGCTTTTTTGAATGAAAAGCTAATGGTTCCAACAATTGTTGTGGAACTGTTGTAGAACTGCACCTATTGCCAGAGATGAAACGTGTACCGTTAGATTAAAAGTAGTATCTTCAATGGGATGCATTAACAGTGTTGCTATCACAAGAGCTTCTTTTATACGTCGGAAGTTGTCTTCACAAGATTGTGGCCACAAAAAATTTTTAGTATTTTTTGTTTTCTTTATTAAAAGTGTTAAGTTACTGTATATAGGGCTTAGTAATTCTGCTAATTTCGGTATGAAACGGCGATAGTAGTTTACCATTTCTATAAATTGCTGTATGTGTTTGACAGATGAAGGAGAAGGAAAATTTTGAATAATTTTTACTCTATCAGGAGAAGGAAGTATTCCATCCTTATTTATTAAATGCCTTAAGAAATTTAGGGAAGTAGAACCAAAAATACATTTCGCCACATTTATATTTATTCCATATATTGCTAGTCTTTCGAATAGTGCTTTTAAATGTTTTTTATGATCTTCTTCGTTTTGGCTTGCTATCAATATGTCATCAATGTATGTAAACACATAGTCCAAACCTTTTGTTACTTCGTTCATAAATCTCTGAAAGGTTTGTGCCGCGTTTCGTAAACCAAAGAGCATTCGTGTAAATTCATAAAGTCCAAAAGGTGTTGTAATAGCTGTTTTGTATATGTCTTCTGGAGCTACTGGGATATGATGGTACGCTCTGACTAGGTCTATTTTAGAAAATATTTTGCAATTTCTTAGATTTAAAGAAAAATTTTGTATGTGAGGGATTGGGTATCTGTCTGGGATAGTGATAGTGTTTAACTGTCTGTAATTCCCATAAGGACGCCAATCGGAACTATTCTTTCTTGCCACTAAATGTAGTGTTGAAGCTGTTGAAGATGATGATGGTTGGCAAAGACCTAATTGTAACATATGGTCAAACTCCATTTTTGCCATTTTGAATTTTTCTCCATCTAGTCTGCGTGGTCTAGTAAAAGGAAGTTGTCTTTTCGTTGTAATGTGATGTACAACGTTGTGTTTAACAGGTTCTCCATATCGAGGAGGTTCTGTTAGCGATGGAAATTGCTTTAAAATGTCTCCGTATTCATTTTCAATAGTGAATTGTTTTGGTGATGGTGTGTTTACCTTTATGGGTAAACCATTGACCGATAAATTTGTGTTACCATCCATCAGACGTTTGTTTTTCAAATCTACTAATAGATTGAATTTGGTTAAAAAGTCTGCTCCTATAATTGGGCGGTTTACTTCGGCAATTACAAATGGAAATGTGAAGTCCCTTCTCAGGCCAAAATTGGTTTTAAATAACTTTGTACCGAAGGTTTGAATTGTAGAACCATTTGCTGCTACTAGAGTTAAAGAATCGTCTTTTTTGTATCTGCTACAGAAAGTGGTAGGTATGACTGAAAGGTCTGCTCCAATATCTATTAAAAATTTAAATTTGTTTTCTTTTTCGAAAATGAATAAACGTTTAGAATTATTATTAAAAGAACATGAATACGTCGAGGGGTTAACTAGTTTTTTGGATTCCGAGTTTTTTTAAAAGAACAACGTGGTATACATTTCGTTGCTCTATCTCCAAATTTATTGTGGTACCAACAGATCGTAGTAAATCTAGTACCACTTGAAGAACGACTTCTGGAACCACTTCTGAAACTTGAAATTTTTTTTATTATGAAAAGTTACATTTTTAATTATTTGTTCCAATGTGTCTATTTTCTTCTCTAAGTTATCAATTCTATTTATTAAGTCTAGATTGCTGTTGCAATTATTTGAAGTGTATGCTGAAATATTTTGGGTTTTCGCTATTTCGTGAATTCTGTCAGCTAATTTAAGAAGATCGTCTATGCCATTATTCCCTGCGGCTGTTAGGGCTATGTTTATATTTGTTGCTAGGATTTTCGTATTTCTGAAAAATTCTGAAGGTCTTCTATCACCCATTTCGGTGTCTGAAAGGAGGAGCTCTAGATTTTTCTCTTCAGTCTCGGCAAATCGCTGTATTAACGCGTTTTTAAGAGTGTTATATTTTTCTAATGTTGGAGGTGTTTGCACTAAATCCAAAACTTTCATTATTATGTCCACTGGTAGTGCTTGTACTATGTATTCGTACTTTGTTTGATCCTGAAAAATACCTTTTGTAGCGAACTGAAGTTCTGCTTGGATGAACCATGCTTGTGGGCAAGGTGTCCAAAATGGTGGCAATTTTACTGCTACTGCTCTATCATTATTATCTCCTCTATTTTCGTCAAGCATTTTCACAAAACACCAAAACACACACAAAAACGAAAAAAAAATATTATGTATCACTCGTGTAATTACTTTCGCGAAACTTTCTTTTTGCCGTTTTCTTAAAATACCCAGAGGAGGGAATGTTTAATGGTGAAAGTTATATTTTTTTGTCATTGAACCCATATATACATATATATATAGAAAAATGTATTGTTGTGTGCTGTCAATGTTTATGTGAAAGAAGAAAATTTGGAAAAAAATTTTGACATAGGAAAAAAAATATAATAGAAGAACCTTATTCCTTTATTCTTATTTTTTTTTTTTTTTGTTATTTGATATTCCTTGTTTCTTCGTTGCTTGTTCTGTTGTTTTTATTATTTTCTTTCTTCTACCTTCTCTGTTTTCTTTTGTTCTTGTCTGATTGACGATTGTTTTCTTTCTTCTCTCTTCTTATCTCTCAAAATCGATCTGATTGGTTCCTTACCACTGGTGGGGGGAAGCAAAGATCATGTTCGAAAATGTCATTTGTCGTGTCATTAATCTTTGATGATTGATGTTTTCAATATTGAACTTCTTATTCGGGGTGTCACTAATATAACGAAAGTAGATGCTGACGAACATAGATTCTGATGTGCTCGTAATTGTTGTCGGGGTCACCAATATTGATGGTTGGTAGTTAGATATTATTATTTCTTGTTGACTCTTTGAATACCAACATCAATGTATTTTGAGATTTCTTTCATAGAAATCAGCTTCAGCAAGTTTTGATTTTTTTTTTGTTCATTTACATGAAACAAAAAATAAAGATTTTATTAGATAGAGATTTATTTAAAATATCTATGAAATAATAAAAAGAATTTGTTCTTTTTATTTATAAGTGATAACAATTTTTTTTTTGGTTAGTTTAATCTTTTTTTATTTTTGTATTTTTTTATCATTTAAAAATATTTATATAATTTTATTACGATACTTTTGTATCGTATTGTACTTATCTTGACTCTAAGAATTCTTCAATACTACTAAATATTTATATCTGACATTTTTGTATGTACTTATTCTATGCATACTCAGATGCTTCATACATTTTTACTATACCTAAAATTCTAATACTCTAAGTGTATGTATACTTGATTTAAATTTTTACATGTATTGTTTATAGTGTAATTCTTTAGGCTACTTCGTAATGCAATATTCAATTCTTTTCCAAATTTTCCGTTCTACATTTTAAACTTTTATTAACAATTTTATTTATTTACAGATATGTAAATATTAATATGTAGGTTGTATTTTGGACGCTACACTCTGTACCGTATTTCCCTTATACATTCGGAAATAAATGGCGGAACGTGGTTAGTAATGAGAATACCTTGTATCTCTGTACCGTGAGTTGACTATAGGCATATGTAGACTCATTGCGATTAACTAAGCAAACATTGACAACGAAGCAGTATGAATTTGACTGTGTAATCAGTCGAGATATCTGCCACACTATAGCAATAGTCGTCGAAGCTAGCAACGTCGTTCACGGAATTATAGAAAACAACGAAATTACAATCATATGAGTAAAAATTTTGTTTCATATTTAAATTGTCTTATAGTATAGTGGTTTTAATTGAAAATGTATGTGACGTAAACACTTAACGTAACTTAGCACCTCATACACACACACACACATACACACACACACCCACACCCACACACACACACCCACACACACCCACACACACCCACACACACTTAGATGGACATATGTTAGCCGGCGTGTGGAGCTCTGCGTTCGAGTCGCGTGCGACTGGGTTTGTGGGCTGGGTGCATCCTCCCCCTGCACCACTCATCTTCCTTTCCAACTATTCGGTTATATCGGCTGGTATTACACTTTCGGCGAAAACGCTAGTAGCACTTCATGAAGAAACTAAAAATTTTAGACACTTCGTCTAAAAAGTCATTAAACGCCAACTGTTACACTATCTGAAGTGCCTAGACTTTTCATGAAGTACTAACTTACGTCAAGTGTCTACGACACGACATATGCATTGGTCAGCGGTGTTGCTATCTTGCTTTTCCTGTCATTGGAATAACTTTTTGTTGTAAGTATTGCAAAAATTATATGGCGAGTTTGGGCTTATTGACACAGCGTAGCGGGGTTAGACGACTCATGAATCAACTAACCCCATGTGTCGTCTTAATTTTGCTAACCTCACAAGTTACAGATGAGTACTAATGCTGAAAAATGCTACAACTTAGATTAAATCGTAAAAGATTGGGCATCCATAACTACATATAATGTTCCGTCGCGGAACAATATTTTAAAATATATAAATAAAAAACAAAAACAAATCAAAAAACACTCACAATAAATATTGTCCAGTGCCACAAGTCCCGGCACTTTACAGGCATGCCTGTACTCATTTAGGCCTTGACATTAAATAAAAAGGGTTGGCCTTTTCCTCAGGCCATTAGGCCTTGTATACCTAAAAAGGAAAACGAAACAAGGTGATTATACTACAAACAAAAAGTAAAAGTGTCAGATCATTACGATCTGAGACTTTTACATGAAAATTATACTCACTTAAAACCGTGGAATCCGACTCCGACGATAAACAGCATTCCTCCTCAAAAGCCGCTGTACCATCAGTACTTATAAAGCTGGAAATATAAACAGAAAACTTCGGAAATTCTACAGTTAAACTGTGGTGAGAAGGGCAACGGTCTCGTTGAACTATAATGGTATTAATTTAATACACTGGCAAGCAGGAAGCCAGAGTGGGACATCACCATACTTACTTAACGCCAGATAGAATAATCAGTCTCAGTTATTTCGTTTGTTTAAAGATCGCCCAACTTTTAAGTTTAGCACCACTATGAAATAAGTCATGTTATTACACGTTGGTGACACGCCAAGACATTATGGGACACTTATCGTTCACTGATGGTCTTGGCCCAAGAACAGTCAAAAAGTACTCACTTGCTTCATTTCGGTCAATTCATTTGCTTTTCGAGAAAATGCTCTTATAATTATTTATTTTGTCCCAGTTCTGAGATGAAAAATAAACAAAAATAAAGAAAATAATTGAAAAATATTTACAGACCAGGTACTTTTTTTTGACCAAAAAATTTTCTGAGAAATGCTCCATTCGCCAAAAGCTTAATAAACAAATACATTTTAAAGGTATGTAATCTAAAAATACAATTAGAGATAAAAAGCCAAATTTTTTAATCATATAACATCCAATATAATATAGTTTTATTCTCAACTTTTTTTTTAACATAAAATGCCAAAGGAAATAGAAGCTAAACGGCCACTGAGGACTAAATGAGGTACACGATTCGTCCAGGAGGCATTTACAAATATTTAATTGTATATTGCATTCTGGGGATACGTGAACCTAATTCTCCTAACTCTAACCTCCCCGTGGTGGTCCCTGGGAAACAAGTCACAATGTGCATAAGCAGAAAAAACCCATTTTGACTTGGCTAAAGAGAAGGCGGACCTATTTTACTTTGCGCAATATGCACAATAATTATATAAACATACATATAATACTCTCTATCAAATAAATTATTCATAAGATGCATATCGAAAGTCATAATGAGTAAAATAGAATAGAGTAATAACAAATTTAAATACGTATTAGGCTATGTACTTTTCCTTATGCTTATACCGCAAATAGTTTTGTTTGTTTGCTTTTGTTTTGAAAAATAATTCGATTAACGGTGACAGAAAATTATAGTTCTTCAATTATTTAATAAAATTTCAACCACTAAATTATGTGTCCCTCTGAAAACATCGTAGTTTACTACTTCCATGACTAAACAAACACATCGATGCGATTCTTCAACATTAAGAAAATTGCTTACGTTTTTCTTCCTCATAGCCTATCTTTTCGTTATATGATCTAAGCGATATGCGAAACAAATAAAAAAATTTTCAGGGAGAAAACAACCGCAATAATTTGGTGTTCACCCGGTTGCTTTTCTCTACGAACTAGCTACAAAAAGACATACATATTACTAGAGGTAGTATTAAATTATTCTTATAAAATAAAATTTGGAATAAAAAGTAAAGTGAATAAAAAAATTTTGAAGCATAAAATGATTAACAAAAGTATGTCTGTGGTTTGGGTAAACTCCGCAGCCGTTGTTCTATCCCGTGGATATACAATACGTTTACAAGTTAGCGATCATAACTCTAGGGATCTACTCTTGAATGGATTGGTTTGGTGATTCAGCAAAAGAACTTTATTCAGCTATCAATTAACAAAACTGAACTCTTCACGAAAAACTAAAAAAGACAAAAATCGTTACCATAATACTGACAACATTACCTCATTCTGTGCCATTATGGAGAAATAGAATATGGGCTAATCAAACTTAAAATCAACACCGAACTTACTTAAAACTTACTATGATGAGAGCCTGGAAGCTAATAAAGTTTACAATATTATGTAAGTTTCAGTTAAATTTTTAACAATGAAAGAAAGTTGCATTGGAATATATAAAGCTCTCCCGCATCCAAATCCAATACTAAAACATTAATTTTCACGTTAAGTTTAAAGTTCCAGAGATTAATGGTGAAATTGAAAACTTTTAACTTCCCGACGAACTTTCTTGTGATTTATTCTATATATAAACAACAAGCTGCTTCCATTTCAGATCATCATTGCTAAAAGGTGAACTACTTTGTCCCCAGAAGTTTTTATTCGATTTCATTTTAAAGCTCTAAGAAAATCCTTTCCTTCAAACTGCTTGCATGAAATAGGAATTTTCAACTTTATTTCTATTTCTTTGGACGCTCAGATTTTTCATGGGAACAATCACCTGCCAATTCCTACTGGAATCGATGAAGCCAGGTCTACTTATATATTGTGAGGTGCCCCTAAGTGAAGCGTTAGTCTTGTGTGCTTTATTTTAGTGCTGTCATGATAAAGTAATGTCGCCCTTATGTTACTTTAGTTACACAATTTTGTAAAAACTGATTTTCTCCCTTAATTCTCAACAATTTTATTTTAATTGACTTTTTCCTTAAACGTTTTCTCATTTGTGTCAAAGTACAAAGCATAATTAAGTACAGGTCACATTCATAAAACAACTGACAGATTTTTATTCTTCCAATTAGTTTTCGACAGAGAAATTTAATAGTTAACCTCTAGAAGAAAGCCTTGTATTGAGTTGTAAGCAGGGTGATCTATATATGCACTTCAAAAGTATACGAAAAACAACGGGTGCCTGGTAGACCAATCATGATGAGCTCTTCGTAATCAGAAGAACGTCTTGACTAAATTTATTCGCGGTTGAATCAAAACCGGTAAAAAAATCATTTATTTACTTATTCACAGATAGTGTGCATGAGATATTCCATCTCTTTCATTTATTTAGAAATGTACTCTTTGCTTCTCTTTTGTGGATTTTATAATACTAAATGAGCTCTTCGATGAGTACATAATGATGTCACGATGAGTTTATTAATGAGCATATCAATTAGTATCACGATGAGCTTATTAATGAGCATAGCAATGAGTATCACGATGAGCTTATTAATGAGCATGTTAATGAGTGTCTTGATGAGCTCATAAATGACTATATTATTTTACGATTGATTTCATATACATATTTTTCCGAATTCGATGGTGAGGCATAAGGATATGGACATAAAGTCTTGTTCAAAATTTGGGCGACAGTCTTTCCGCTGAAAAAGAAATCAAAAAATTAATTTCAAATAAATAATTTAAAATTTTAAATAAATAAATCACTAAAATCAATTCAAATTTTCGTAGTAGAAATGTCATCTAACACGGTGATGACAAGAATAAATATTTAACGGGTTTTCCAATACGAGGTGTTATTTTGATATTCAAAGAAAAATGCCATTTTTTTTAGAAAAATGATCGGATCTTTTTTTCATTATAAAGAGGAAGGTATGCCGTTAATAATGGAAAATAACATCAGCCAAATGACCACCACGACCACGCGTACAGGACCATATCCTTTTCATGAAATTTTCCATAACCAAATCGCAAAGTGGCTGCCCTATGTCCTCGATAGCCTCACGAATTCCATCTTTGAGGTCTTGAATCGACGCTGGGCTGTTGGCGTAGACCTTCTCTTTCACGTGGCCCCAAAGGAAGAAGTCGCAAGGTGTTAAGTCACAAGATCTCGGTGGCCAATTGTGATCACCTCTTCGAGAGATAACACGGTGCGGAAACTTTTCCCGTAAAAGATCAATGGTTTCGTTGCTTGTATGGCACGTAGCGCCGTCTTGTTGAAAGTAAACGTTGTCCAGATCAATACCATCCAACTCCGGTCATAAAAAATCATTAATCATCTGTCGGTAGCGCAATCCATTCATCGTAACTGTTGCTCCAGCCTCATTCTCAAAAAAGTAAGGTTCAATGCCCTCGCGGGACCATAAACCGCACCAAACAGTCACACGTTGAGGATAGAGAGGCTTTTCAACAATAACTCTTGGGCTTTTGAGCCCCATATGCGACAATTTTGCTTGTTGACGAAGCCATCGAGGTGGAAATGGGCCTCATCACTCAAGATCAGTTTTCGATGGAATTCCGGATCATTTTCATGCATTTCAAGGACCCAATCAGCAAAGACTCGACGTTGTTGATGATCGGCCGGCTTGAGTCCTTGTTTTAACTGAACTTTATAAGCCTTAAGACCCAAATCTTTATGCAAAATATGGTGTAATGACGTTTGTGGATTGCCTAATTCCAAAGAACGACAAGGAATGGACAAACCTGGGTTTTTTTCAACACTTTCGGCTACAGCAGCAATATTCTCGGCTGTTCTTGAGCGACGTGCACGAGTTTTACTCTTCACATCACTAACTTGTCCCGACAGCTCGAATTTTTCTACCAATTTCTGTATTGCGGTCCGACAAGGTGCTTCACGACGACCCAAAAATGTTCGAGTTTTACGAACCGTCTCTGCCACATTTTCACCATTTTTATAGTGAATTTTAATAATTTCAATGCGTTGTTGAATCGTGTATCGTTCCAGTTTTATTAATGGCGTAGTTTCTACTTGTCAAATGTCAAAAAATGACAGCTCCAAAAGTGACATCTACCGAAATAGAGGGCTAATTAAAATAACACCTCTTATTGGAAAACCCTTTATTTATATATAGTATATAGGGAGCAGTATCATAATATCCAATGAGTCCTTCGATGAGATTTAGTGAATGCTTGACTTAATTTTCTATATCTTTTCTTCACGAATTGCAAACACCTTGATGCTTTTCAGTCAAATTAGTATAAGTTTACATCATAACTGCCCCTTTCGGAGCAAGATACAAGGTAAAACTCTGAGCAATTTCTACTAGGGGCACTTATAGTACACCATTACGAACTAATGGGGTAAGACATCATATAAATTTTTCTTACTTGTTGTTTTAAAATTTACTTCTTCCAAATTATGTTACATAGCTGCAATTACTTCTGTCCTTAGTACACACAAAACGATCTTCACACACTAAACCTCAAATAATAATTTGTTTGGAATTTCATATTTTGAAAATATTCAAATAATAATGATTGAGCTGGTAGACATACTTTTGTGTTTCTTTAAGATCGCACATAAACCAGAAACATTAGCAAAACACACCATTGTATTGGGTAACATTTTTTTGAATTCAAGTGTAGTTGATTTCTAGGGAATAGAACGTGTTGAGGAATGCTTAATTTTATGCTCAATTAATCCGATCGGAGAAGACCTGTATTATGATATAAGATATAAGAAATATGTAGTAAGATATAAGTATAAGCGATTATTTATAGGACTTTACTAGAACCTGTAAAAGTAAAAAAAAGTCTACATGAAATTAGGCATAAAAGGAGGAATGCATAAAATATTATTAATAAATTAAAAGATTAAGATTGCCATTTTGTTCTTTACAAAAAAGACCCAAAATAAATAAAAATAACACAAGAGAGAAAACTCTAAATTTCTAAGCATCCAAAAGAAAATTTAAGCGCATCAATTTTTAGTTGCCGAGCGACTAGCAGTTTTTGTGAGTCTTACAGATTTCAATACCGGATGATGTGGAAAATAATCCTGTTCTATCTTTGAGTTTGATATGGAAAAATCAGCTAGTTGTAAATTACCTAAGATATTTATTTCGAAAGTTTTATTTGAGCGAAGTTCTTTTCCATTGATTTCAGTCGTCATGTTGGAATTCTTAAGGTATCGCGTCGGTTCGTTTTGAGGCTTTCTTCTATTTCTCAAAATGGTTTTAATTTTTTATTAGTTTCATCTTTATTAAGATGAAGTTACGTAATGGCACGGGAATTCATGGATGTATCAATTGATCCACTATAGCATTTTGCAGATATGGGACTTCAGGTGTTGCTACGTATTTACTGTCCTCGAGGATATATATTAATTAATTTACGCCTATAAGAATGTCAATATTATTTGGATGGTTTAAGTATGGATCTTCTAAATTGTATTCTTTGATGATTGTGAAACTGCCTTCATCAAATGCAGAGAAGTCAGCTTTGGTTGAACAATGAGAATTGTATTATCTTGCGAGTTTCCGCAGCGAGAGTAAAGTTTTGAGTTCATGCATCCATGAGTAGTTCCAGATTTCCATGATCCCACTCCGTGAATCATAAATTTCGCGGGCTCTCTTTGTAGAATGTTGATAAAGGTGTACGTTTGTTTTTTCGAATTTTCTTCAACACAATGAGACCACTTCAAAACTTGGACCATTAGTTTATATAGAAAGAAGTAAAAAAGCTAAAAAAGCTCTTCTGATACCCCAGTGAGTAAGAATGATTATGACCATTTCATGGGATTTCATAATACAAAAGCTTTTCTGTACAATAAAAACGTCTAGGACTGACCGTTTTCACGGTATATGTGAAAACCTAAATTTTACGTTCTTTTCAGCTCAGTTTTGAATTTGTATTTGCATTTTCTATGAAACCGCTATGTAAAAAATTTCAGCTCTCTACGTTCACGCGTTCGCAGGCAGTGTACAAATATATAGTGAGAAACGAATTTTTTGTATCTAACCCTACAAAGTAGTTATATATATTGCTACCTAATCAATAAATCGCCACAAAATATTTATGTATCTTTATTTTGTATTTTTTGGTTGCTTTAAGTTTAAGAAGCCCTGATCTCTAGGGTATAAAAAGCGTCATGAAATGAGTCCATGTTATATGTATATGTCAATGGTTTGGTACATTTAACATCTAACTCTTTTCCAAATCTCGAAGTTTTAAATGTCAGTATATATACCCTTATGGCATGCTATTACATATGTCCCATAACCTCAAATTGATTGAAACTGAAAATATAATACCATTGCGGATATTTTTAAATTAACTTTCCAAACAAAATGTAGATGCTGTAGCTTGCTGTAATTTCGTAATAAAATCCCGAAAATTGTCACGAGAATTACTGACAGATTGACCAAATTTGAGCACTTAAAATCCTTGTAAAAATTGCAAGTCCAAGCCGTAGAAAAAAAATTAATGAAAGAAATTTCAAGTCCAAAAAAACACAAAAAAACTCTAAAATCTTGATATTACTTTGCATGAATAGAAGAATATGCTTAGCATGTGTTTCCTATATGACAACTCGATGAAAAATAAGAGAGCGACTGAAGGAATGACGCGCTTTTTATAGAAGATTTTGTCCCGATTTCACTATCCATAAAGCGAAATTTTCAAAATACAATGCTTTTATGAATTTATTAGAGTTTGTAATTATTACTTGTATATGCCAAAATGTATTTTACATTTTTTGACATCCTTCTCATAAAAATTTATTATTAATTTCATTAATTGATTTTTCTGTATATTTCATCTGCCTTAACTGACGGGTCGTTGGTTCATTCTAATAAATTCCTCTCATGAGTTTTGCTGTTTTGTCTTGCTCGCACAGTATTTCTGTTTGGCACTCGTTAGTGTAAATGGAATTTATAAAAATCGCGAATTACGCGAATCGTGCGAAAAATATCGCGAAACGAACGCGACCATTAAAATTGCGCGACGACTCTTCCCCGAATTATCACGTCCAATGTCATGAGAACATGAAGTTTCGCCGTGTTCACAAATCAAGAAACGTCAAACGCGCGCGATTAGTTTTTTTAGTGTTTTTTAATTCTTATATAAGTTTTCTTATGGTGTGATCTCGATTTTTCTTCGCTGGAACCATAATCTACAGGTATTTATAAAAATTTAGGTGGTTTGTTTCTTGTTTTTTAGATTGGTGGACAACTGTGCAGGTGAGTTTTGTTTTGGGTGTTTTCTCACCTGAAATGTCCACCAATCTTCTGCATGTACTTCTATTTGCATGGTTGATTGTTCTTTTATATGTTTATCTCGTTGTGGCAGGTAAATTTACTGCAATTGTACTGCCTTTTACGTATTTGTTTGGTTGTGGTTATGTGCGATGAAAAACTCTTGGATGTTCATTTCTTGAGTTTTTTATTGTTACATTTGTTCTTTATTAATTCAATGTAGTATTTATTCTAATTTAAATGTTTATATTTGTTTAAAAATTCTAATTAATTTCATTTTTCTTTTCAGGTCATCGAGGGACCGTTGCACCTGTCGTACACTCCAGGTGCAAGTAATATGTTTTCATTAAGTTCAATTTGATCGGGGTAAATTGTTATTTTTCTTTTTTAGGTTCGTCGAACAATGTGAGAATTACTGAAAGAACCGTAGCACGAACTTTAACAATTACAAATCTGCAATGATAAAAATGAGATGAAATAATTGTACTTAAAGAATTCGGGAAATAATTGTACTTAAACAATTCGGGACCTATCGAAACAGGTTTTGTATCTGGATGTTCTTGCCATCAATACCATAAATTCGAAAATATTGTACATATACGCGCAGTGGTAAATAATAATTAAAGCAAAAACTTAGGGTGAAAACCCAATGAACGCGGCAGGCGTCACGTCGCTTTGACAGTTTAATAGAATATACGCTTTTAAATTCGTGCTGGCCAAATGGCTACCGCGTTTGCCTTATTCGTCGCGAAAGTACAGCAATGCTCTACTTTTAGCGTTCGGCAGACGCTTTGACAGTTCTTTTGATTGATTTTAAACTGTGTATATGCTTCGTATGTTGAAAATGCAAGAACTGCTACATTTGGTTACTCTGATATATCCATTATTTCACTTTTAATTGGTAATTCAAGCTTTCTATCACGGTTTCTTTGTATAAATAAATCTCAAGACTACGTAAACGCGACGTATTCATTTGGTCTGACTCATATCCAACACTCGTCTGCCGCAACAGAAAGTGAAAACGCGCCAGACGCCACGCGTGCATTGAGTCTTCGCACTTAGATTTAGATATTGTAACTTCTGTTGGAAAACATACTTTTTGCATATAATTCATAGTTTATGTATAGAAATTTTAAAATACTAGAGATCTGTCTCAAGGACTGCATACGGGGATTACACAACCACAAGGTTATACTTTGAGAAAAGTTTCTCAGTTAGTATCCCTAATAGAAAAGAGTGGGAAGATTATCGTATGGCATATGATCTGATAATGGATGTAGAAGTGTAGAAGTGTATAATCAGCATCGCTTCAAATACAAGACTCATACCACATACCATACTTCTGCAGTGCCTTCCAAGCGAAGACTCTAGCCATAAAGAAAACAGATAGGCTGCTAGAAATAAATCACAACGTACTTAGTGATGAGAAGATTAGAATTGCATTGACACCCATGCTGGAATCGAATCGAAGCTCTGCCTTGCCAAACGTAAAAGGAATACGCTTGGTTGCTTTCGGCATGTCGGTAGGGTAGAAGAGTGTATTCAAAGGAATAACTCTGTTATTCCTATTGAATGATGAAAATTTGAGTCAACGCCTTGACAGATTGTGGATTCTCCAATCTAGGGATGTCCAGCTGCCTGATCATTTCACAGATAATATCAGTAAGGAAACAGACATTTTTCAGTTTCGTAGACATCAGAGCGAATGTCCTTCAGACTAAGTACAGTAGCCTCACGACTGTTGTACTTGTTATGGTCGAAGCATACTGCATGCAGCATTATGCTACACTGATGCTAGCAGTAGTATGCTACACTGATGCTAGCAGCAGTATGCTACACTGATGCTAGCAGCAGTATGCTACACTGATGCTAGCAGCAGTATGCTACACTGATACAAGCAGCAGTATGCTATGCATACCCGCACCTCGATCCTGCTGCCATTTTGCTCGACGGATGGTCGACAGAGACTTGATGGGCGAACGATTTTTGAGAGAAAGAAGAAGAAGAAAAAGAAAATATCGGGTTGACTAGAAAAAAGGTAGAATTGAAAAGGGGAGAGCAGTTTTTAGTTTTTGTAAGTAACAAGTAATCGCACAATTAAGTCATCGTCGGCAGATGAAACGCATTCCGGCAGAAAAGGTAAATCCGAGATTCTTTGGGATTAGCTCGTCGACAAATTAAGAGGAGCATAAAGGCGGCTTGCCGATTGTATCCACGTCGTTCTCGCTATCATTTAAAAGAAATTATCAATCATTCCGCGCCAGGAAAGCTGTGCATTTCTCCACCAGAAGTAATCCACGTGAAGCGAGCAACTTTCTTTGCATTCAACTTGTGTGAAAGAGTCGCACCCATCATATTATATCACATTCACCGGAGAAAACACGCTGATAGGGAGTGCCAATTGGATCCCTCAACAATTTTGCTATATTGGTGTTGTATTTAGCTTTTGTCAGCACTGCAGATATTCCAGCGCAAAAGCTAGCGACGGTATTCCTATCCACGGATATTTGGCTTTATATCCGTATCTTGCAGAACCGATCAGATACAAAAAGGGGACTCTGCGACATCATTAATATCACTGGGAGCTTTCACTTCCAGCTAAAGAAGTTTTCCGAAGGTTATATCTCTCATGTCATCCCTGCAATTGTGTATAATGGAGTTTAAGTGCTTCTCTATGTGAATCAGACCTGGGAAGTAGAAATCTGTATGGATTGACATCACATTTTATATATTTTGGTTTTACAAGGTATGGATACAAGTATTGAATTCGCAGTTCATAGCACACTGTTGTATAGCCATATTAAATAGTAGTATGCTTTGGAGCCCTACCGCTTCTCGGTTCGCATTAGTATTAATTTTTATTAATTTTAATCACCCCTTATTGGTATGAATAAGGTATAGTTACAGTAATCATAATAAGGGAGTAATGGAACTAGAAGTTCCATTCTAGTTTTCTAGCAGTTATCAATCGAATTTTGCAATTCTATTTTGGGTATCTGATATATATATATATATATATAGTATTCGCAAAAAGCACTCATATGGGTGATCATAAGTTAAATATGTCATCAGTCAATCGCACATATAGTCTCTAAGTTGTATTAAATACGTTATTAGCTATTAACGTTCTGGGATGCCAGTATTCATCTGGTATTTCACATCTAGCCTTGGAGTGGCCTTTAGCTTACCCATTCTAATTTGAATTTAAACTCAATTCTTATTTTCAGTATACAATTACATGACAAATTGTTCTAATTTAGATTTAGACATATCTTTTCGAGGTGCTGGTGTAGATTTACTCCATCTACCCTGTTTCACGTTATATGCCTCCGTAAGTTAGAAAATTAACCTGCTGGAGTTTCAGATACCCCAAGAATTTTAAAGTTTGCGAATGTATATGAACGCTGTAAGCCATAAATAAGACAAGTACGTCGCGTCGGGTTAAATGGCTATTAGGGTTCAATTTTTTTTTGTCAGATAACATGAACAGTTCGCCTTCAAGGAGCTCCTTTTAGTGTACGACTGTCATCATGTAAGTGTATGTCGAGTAACACCCCTTTATTTGTATCATAGTGTTACATCATTGCGTATATCAGTATATATTATTACCTGCAGGGGTACATGTTATTATTACATTTTTCCATTGCTATCACCCAGATCAGTGGGGTAAGAAGAGTGAACTAGGTGACTTGCCGCGCTTGTCGAACTAAAGGTCTTATTAAGGATAGAGCTACATATTGTTCAAAGGATGTATTCATTTCTTGAGTTTTTTATTGTTACATTTGTTCTTTATTAATTCAATGTAGTATTTATTCTAATTTAAATGTTTATATTTGTTTAAAAATTCTAATTAATTTCATTTTTCTTTTCAGGTCATCGAGGGACCGTTGCACCTGTCGTACACTCCAGGTGCAAGTAATATGTTTTCATTAAGTTCAATTTGATCGGGGTAAATTGTTATTTTTCTTTTTTAGGTTCGTCGAACAATGTGAGAATTACTGAAAGAACCGTAGCACGAACTTTAACAATTACAAATCTGCAATGATAAAAATGAGATGAAATAATTGTACTTAAAGAATTCGGGAAATAATTGTACTTAAACAATTCGGGACCTATCGAAACAGGTTTTGTATCTGGATGTTCTTGCCATCAATACCATAAATTCGAAAATATTGTACATATACGCGCAGTGGTAAATAATAATTAAAGCAAAAACTTAGGGTGAAAACCCAATGAACGCGGCAGGCGTCACGTCGCTTTGACAGTTTAATAGAATATACGCTTTTAAATTCGTGCTGGCCAAATGGCTACCGCGTTTGCCTTATTCGTCGCGAAAGTACAGCAATGCTCTACTTTTAGCGTTCGGCAGACGCTTTGACAGTTCTTTTGATTGATTTTAAACTGTGTATATGCTTCGTATGTTGAAAATGCAAGAACTGCTACATTTGGTTACTCTGATATATCCATTATTTCACTTTTAATTGGTAATTCAAGCTTTCTATCACGGTTTCTTTGTATAAATAAATCTCAAGACTACGTAAACGCGACGTATTCATTTGGTCTGACTCATATCCAACACTCGTCTGCCGCAACAGAAAGTGAAAACGCGCCAGACGCCACGCGTGCATTGAGTCTTCGCACTTAGATTTAGATATTGTAACTTCTGTTGGAAAACATACTTTTTGCATATAATTCATAGTTTATGTATAGAAATTTTAAAATACTAGAGATCTGTCTCAAGGACTGCATACGGGGATTACACAACCACAAGGTTATACTTTGAGAAAAGTTTCTCAGTTAGTATCCCTAATAGAAAAGAGTGGGAAGATTATCGTATGGCATATGATCTGATAATGGATGTAGAAGTGTAGAAGTGTATAATCAGCATCGCTTCAAATACAAGACTCATACCACATACCATACTTCTGCAGTGCCTTCCAAGCGAAGACTCTAGCCATAAAGAAAACAGATAGGCTGCTAGAAATAAATCACAACGTACTTAGTGATGAGAAGATTAGAATTGCATTGACACCCATGCTGGAATCGAATCGAAGCTCTGCCTTGCCAAACGTAAAAGGAATACGCTTGGTTGCTTTCGGCATGTCGGTAGGGTAGAAGAGTGTATTCAAAGGAATAACTCTGTTATTCCTATTGAATGATGAAAATTTGAGTCAACGCCTTGACAGATTGTGGATTCTCCAATCTAGGGATGTCCAGCTGCCTGATCATTTCACAGATAATATCAGTAAGGAAACAGACATTTTTCAGTTTCGTAGACATCAGAGCGAATGTCCTTCAGACTAAGTACAGTAGCCTCACGACTGTTGTACTTGTTATGGTCGAAGCATACTGCATGCAGCATTATGCTACACTGATGCTAGCAGTAGTATGCTACACTGATGCTAGCAGCAGTATGCTACACTGATGCTAGCAGCAGTATGCTACACTGATGCTAGCAGCAGTATGCTACACTGATACAAGCAGCAGTATGCTATGCATACCCGCACCTCGATCCTGCTGCCATTTTGCTCGACGGATGGTCGACAGAGACTTGATGGGCGAACGATTTTTGAGAGAAAGAAGAAGAAGAAAAAGAAAATATCGGGTTGACTAGAAAAAAGGTAGAATTGAAAAGGGGAGAGCAGTTTTTAGTTTTTGTAAGTAACAAGTAATCGCACAATTAAGTCATCGTCGGCAGATGAAACGCATTCCGGCAGAAAAGGTAAATCCGAGATTCTTTGGGATTAGCTCGTCGACAAATTAAGAGGAGCATAAAGGCGGCTTGCCGATTGTATCCACGTCGTTCTCGCTATCATTTAAAAGAAATTATCAATCATTCCGGGCCAGGAAAGCTGTGCATTTCTCCACCAGAAGTAATCCACGTGAAGCGAGCAACTTTCTTTGCATTCAACTTGTGTGAAAGAGTCGCACCCATCATATTATATCACATTCACCGGAGAAAACACGCTGATAGGGAGTGCCAATTGGATCCCTCAACAATTTTGCTATATTGGTGTTGTATTTAGCTTTTGTCAGCACTGCAGATATTCCAGCGCAAAAGCTAGCGACGGTATTCCTATCCACGGATATTTGGCTTTATATCCGTATCTTGCAGAACCGATCAGATACAAAAAGGGGACTCTGCGACATCATTAATATCACTGGGAGCTTTCACTTCCAGCTAAAGAAGTTTTCCGAAGGTTATATCTCTCATGTCATCCCTGCAATTGTGTATAATGGAGTTTAAGTGCTTCTCTATGTGAATCAGACCTGGGAAGTAGAAATCTGTATGGATTGACATCACATTTTATATATTTTGGTTTTACAAGGTATGGATACAAGTATTGAATTCGCAGTTCATAGCACACTGTTGTATAGCCATATTAAATAGTAGTATGCTTTGGAGCCCTACCGCTTCTCGGTTCGCATTAGTATTAATTTTTATTAATTTTAATCACCCCTTATTGGTATGAATAAGGTATAGTTACAGTAATCATAATAAGGGAGTAATGGAACTAGAAGTTCCATTCTAGTTTTCTAGCAGTTATCAATCGAATTTTGCAATTCTATTTTGGGTATCTGATATATATATATATATATATAGTATTCGCAAAAAGCACTCATATGGGTGATCATAAGTTAAATATGTCATCAGTCAATCGCACATATAGTCTCTAAGTTGTATTAAATACGTTATTAGCTATTAACGTTCTGGGATGCCAGTATTCATCTGGTATTTCACATCTAGCCTTGGAGTGGCCTTTAGCTTACCCATTCTAATTTGAATTTAAACTCAATTCTTATTTTCAGTATACAATTACATGACAAATTGTTCTAATTTAGATTTAGACATATCTTTTCGAGGTGCTGGTGTAGATTTACTCCATCTACCCTGTTTCACGTTATATGCCTCCGTAAGTTAGAAAATTAACCTGCTGGAGTTTCAGATACCCCAAGAATTTTAAAGTTTGCGAATGTATATGAACGCTGTAAGCCATAAATAAGACAAGTACGTCGCGTCGGGTTAAATGGCTATTAGGGTTCAATTTTTTTTTGTCAGATAACATGAACAGTTCGCCTTCAAGGAGCTCCTTTTAGTGTACGACTGTCATCATGTAAGTGTATGTCGAGTAACACCCCTTTATTTGTATCATAGTGTTACATCATTGCGTATATCAGTATATATTATTACCTGCAGGGGTACATGTTATTATTACATTTTTCCATTGCTATCACCCAGATCAGTGGGGTAAGAAGAGTGAACTAGGTGACTTGCCGCGCTTGTCGAACTAAAGGTCTTATTAAGGATAGAGCTACATATTGTTCAAAGGATGTATTTAAGCATATTAAATTGACCATTTGTAATTAGGTAATGGTTAGGTAGTGAATAAAATGAAGTATTATATCGTAATGACGTCCTGAGTTTTGAGATTATTTCTCCGTTCACTCTCCCGGAGCCCTCTTATTATGAAGGTTGACTAGGTCTGCTACTACTCTCTTTTTCAGGTCGGCAAAGGGACACTGAAAAAAAAAACTTGCCGACCTCAGTGTCGATTGGGTGGATGGGGCAAGGCAGCGGAAGCCAGAACATCTGCGCCTTCAAGTAAGTATGTACTCCATACTTCCATTACATATTTAATTTTTTTTTTCCAATGAATGCCAGAAAGTGGAGGTTGGGCTATTAGGGGATAAGATATTCATCAGGCAACCTATAGGGGCTATGATTTTCGAGATATTAAGTATTTTATCTTTTCAAATATAGTTAATATTAGTAATAATTCAAGCTACCTAGGATATTTTTGTTCATGCTAATAGATTCTAGAAGGTTCCAGTGTGGGAGTGGGGTTAAATTGGGGGGGGGCATCTGAAATCCTCTACGCGTTACGGTTTTCGAGATATTAGTGATATTACCTATCAATATAAAATTTATATTAGTAATATAAATAAATAAATAAATAAATTTAAGCTTTTACAGGTTGGTTTTTAATTAATATTAGTAATAATTTAAGTTAACCCTAGAATATTTTTATTCATCCCAATAGATTTTAGAAGGTTTCGGTGGGGGTTTCATTTCTAGGGGAGACGAAATTTTGATGAGAGATCCTATAAAGGTTATGGTTTTTTAGATATTACCGATCTTACCTTTTCGGGTATAATTAATATTATGTATGACAAATATTTCGAGGAATCGAATTTTCATAACATGACAAAAACTTGGTTTGATCTTTTCTTAGCAGATATATTAAATTATTATTGAGTCCAGGGGATGTGTGTATTTAAAATGAATGCTGACTTAGATAACTAAGGAAAATTACTTAAAGCCTAATTTTTGCTCTTCAAGTTTCCAATAAGAGAGAGAGTTTTCCAATAAGAGGTGTTATTTTAATTAGCCCGCTATTTCCGTAGATGTCACCTTTGGAGCTGTCATTTTTTGCCATTTGACAAGTAGAAACTACGCCATTAATAAAAATGGAACGATACACGATTCAACAACGCATTGAAATTATTAAAATTCACTATAAAAATGGTGAAAATGTGGCGGAGACGGTTCGTAAAACTGGAACATTTTTGGGTCGTCGTGAAGCACCTTGTTGGACCGCAATACAGAAATTGGTAGAAAAATTCGAGCTGTCGGGACAAGTTAGTGATGTGAAGAATAAAACCCTTGCACGTCGCTCAAGAACAGCCGAGAATATTGCTGCTGTAGCCGAAAGTGTTGAAGAAAACCCAGGTTTGTCCATTCCTCGTCGTTCTTTGGAATTAGGCATTCCACAAACGTCATTACACCGTATTTTGCATAAAGATTTGGGTCTTAAGGCTTATAAAGTTCAGTTAACACAAGAACTCAAGCCGGCCGATCATCAGCAACGTCGACTCTTTGCTGATTGGGTCCTTGAAATGCATGAAAATGATCCGGAATTCCATCGAAAACTCATCTTGAGTGATGAGGCCCATTTCCACCTCGATGGCTTCGTCAACAAGTAAAATTGTCGCATGTGGGGCTCGGAAAACCCAAGAGTTATTGTTGAAAAGCCTCTCTATCCTCAACGTGTGTCTGTTTGGTGCGGTTTATGGTCCCGCGGGGTCATTGGACCTTACTTTTTCAAAAATGAGGCTGGAGCAACAGTTACGGTGAATGGATTGCGCTATCGACAGATGATTAATGATTTTTTATGGCCAGAATTGGATGGTATTGATCTGGACAACGTTTACTTTCAACAAGACGGCGCTACGTGCCATACAAGCAACGAAACCATTGATCTTTTACGGGAAAAGTTTCCGCACCGTGTTATCTCTCGAAGTGGTGAACACAATTGGCCACCGAGATCTTGTGACTTAACACCTTGCGACTTCTTCCTTTGGGGCCACGTGAAAGAGAAGGTCTACGCCAACAGCCCAGCGTCGATTCAAGACCTCAAAGATGGAATTCGTGAGGCTATCGAGGACATAGGGCAGCCACTTTGCGATTTGGTTATGGAAAATTTCATGAAAAGGATATGGTCCTGTAGGCGAGGTCGTGGTAGTCATTTGGCTGATGTTATTTTCCAGTATTAACGGCATACCTTCCTCTTTATAATGAAATAAAGTTTCGATCATTTATCTCAAAAAATGGTATTTTTCTTTGAATATCAAAATAACACATCTTATTGGAAAACCCTTTATATGCTTCTAATTTGATTCTTGCATAAACAAATTCGCAGCAGCCAAGTAAAGTAATCAAATTCGCTCAGCGAACAGCTGTGTAAAGTAAACAAATTTAGCGATTTATGTTTTTTTAATGTAATATTCCCAATTTCTTTAGCTGAAACAAAATAATAACAACAATAACTGATATTAATCTGTAGGATATGATGTCTTAGATGAGTAGTGGGAGTTATAATTGAAAATTTCTTTTGCTAAAAAACAACAAAACAACAACAACTATAACGTAAGTTGTGGATTGAAAATCTTTTATAAACAAGAGGGATCATGGTATGATATTCGATATCTAAAAATAGATCACGGCTGCTTGGGATGGTAATAACATGAAGTAATGGAAATTAATGGCTTATCAGAAACTTTTCGATGTAGGGGTGTATGTATTGAAAAGTGTTAGGGTATATGAAAAATTTGTTTCTTATTTTCAATAAAATTTCTTTTTAGGTGGGTAAAATTTAAAGTCTTGATGAGCTATAATATCAATGTGGGATTATATTAATATAGTATGATATGTTGACTTAAATGAGTAGTAACAGTTGTATGGGTACAGTAAAAGACTTTTCATCAAATTTTTAGTGATAAGGTATAATGGCATGACCAATGTTGCCCCATGAAATCTTTCTAGAGTACCTTCTTTCCGTAGCCTGAAAGAGGGTTGAGCAGCCGCATCTGAAAAAATTATAGAAAATTTAAAATCTTACATAAATATACCTATATAGAATAATTAACTCAAAATTTGCCTCAATAAAAATATGCAGAAGTGTACATATATTATACTGCGACATTAAAATAAACATAAGATATTAGAAATATTGTTGCCACGTATTCAAGAATTCTCCAGTGTATCCAAACGTTGTCTAAAGTAGCCATTTGCTGCGAGCGTAGTCAAAGTTGAAACACTGGGCATGATCCAGATTATTATAGCACATAGCAGGATCATTCATATTTACGAGACGTCCCTGTAAAAGCGTAAATAAACCCTTGGAGCCAGCAGTCAGTTTTAGTGAGCCTCAGTGATAGTGTAAATATAAAAAGAATTAAAGAAATGTCACCAGAATCTTCTTACATACCTCTACCAAATGAGAATGCTTCAAAGAAACCTTGCATCAATGTAAAAAATAATGATAAAGCAAACTTTGCGTGGGCGATAGCATTAGCACTATACTCTGTAACTGCCCTGTCCGATAGGGATTCATCATATCCGAATTATTCCACTATACTTAATTTAACTGAAATAATATTTCCCATGACGCTTAAACAAATTATGTAATTTGAAGACCAGAACAATTTATCATTAAACCTATTCATCCTAAAGAATCATGGTTCCTTCACCACTGTTCTAGTTAGACCTACGAAAAACAAAATGGATTGATATGAGAATCTATTAATGATACAAAGTAACTATGACTAGGAAGATGCTGATGAAAGTATTAACAGATATCATTTCTGTAGGATTAAAAATCTTTCACGCCTTGTATCGAAACAAAATACAAAACCTAACGCTAGATTGTATATATGCGAGAGATGTTTGTTCTATTTTTATTCCACCGAAAAATTAACATCACATATTTCTAAATGCGAGGAACAAAAAATTGAAAACGAATTAAGAAAGCCCAACCATAGAATTAAATATTAATAGCACAATGGATACTCTACTATGGGGACATTACTCTATTCCATCAGAGCAACAAGGAGCAGCCACAGAAAATATAGTCTAAGTCTAGTGTATTGTGAATAAAAAAAATATTATAGTTATAGTTCCATTTATGGAAGCAATTTGTATTATAGTGATAGATTTCTTAAATTAAATTGACTGTTTTTTCATTCAATTATAAAAGTCCTTTTTTATGCAATAATTCGGTTTTGATTAAATTTAATGTAAGCTATTTAGATCATGCGAAACTGCTAAGAATATGGTAATATTGGGATGGGTATAGTATTTTCTTACCATGAAAGCTCAGAGTGAGTTATAAGGATGGGTTGTAACAGGTAAAATTGAACACCTGTTACAACTGTTCTTGTTATCTAAAATTAACAGTTCCAAAAACCTGTTATAAAATAACAGCCTGTTATTTTCAATTTTTCATACCATCATACCGCGTAGATTAGCAATATACAAATTGATTTGTTCTTAGAACTTTACGGAAAATGTTTCGGCAGAATTTTTACTCACTTTGGGCTGAGTTATTTTCAGATACAATTCTTTCACATATGTTGTCGACCTCCAAACATACATAAAAATTCTAAAGAAAAAATTTCCAGTAAATTTGTAGGAATAAATTGAGGCCTTTCCTGCATCAGGGTGATTTCAGATACAATGCTTTTATATATGTGGTCGTCCTTAAAAAATACATAAAAATTTTGACGAAATAATTTCCAGTCAATTTCCAGCAAAAAATTTAGGCCTTCTCTACATCAGGGCGAAGCATGCTGCCTAGTATTTCTTATAACAGGTTACCATTTCATATTATCCGTAACAGTTGTTTGTAAGCCTAGTATTTCTTATAACAGGCTACGATTTCATATTATCCGTAACAGATGTGTGTAAGCCTATTATTTCTTAAAACAGGTATTTAAGTTGTAAGTAACGGTTGTTATCTTCCACGTGTAAATACCTGTTGTTTTTATCTGTTACGATAAATACGCCTCACCCCTATGAGTTGACTAAAAGCTCTGATGAAAGAAGGTGGCGGTATGATATTAATCTAATATGATATGTTGATTTGGGGATATCTTAGATGAGTAGTGGAAGTTGTATGCGAGCTCTGAGTAATCAATAAAAGTGTTTTAGCGAATTTTTGTGCTTAAGATTAACCAAAAAATTTTGTTTAATGGATATTTCATATCATGATTAAGAAAGCTTCACGATATACATATATCAAAAGTGGTACCAATGAAAACCAGAAGAAAACTGTATAGAATCTGGTAACAGTATGCTTCAAATAAAATCGAAGATTTTATAAATTTCTGATTAAATTTCAAATTTCACAGAAAAGTACACTTTAAAGCTGACACCAGAATTATGTACTTAATAATTAGAAAGATGTTAGACAAGAACTTGAAGGTTCAAGGGCATACGTTTCCATAAAATAAAAATTGTCTACAATTTGATCTTTCGATATCTTGAGAATAACTTGCATTTAGTATGTGTACATATGTATATTTAATGAATCCATCTTTGCTATCGTCTGTTTTGGATCAAAGTTTCAAAAATTGCTCCTCATATAGCATATATGTATATGGTTTTTTGAGTACGTTGAATGCTGTTTTTTTTTTGCCTGAACTAAATGAAAAACTATAACAACCTTTCGTTGTTCTATCAATAATAGAGGCGAGGCCATAGGCAGAACTAAGCTAGGAAACAAAAAACAAATAACTAGAGTTGTCTTAAATTCAATTCTCCAAAGCTAAACAATAAACAAAAAAAGAAATACAGAACGCAATGAACTCTGTCCTAAATTGAAATGATCAGCTATAGGTTTGGAAGGTTAAAAAATAATCAAAGTATGTGTTAAAGTATGGTAGCTAAATCAAGATGTAATTAGTTAATAGGATTTCTAAGGTAAAAAGGAAAATGTAAAATTTTAATAACAGAGGATGTACATGTAGGGCTGCGTTAGAATGGAATGAGGTTCAAGAGCCTGATTAAATAAAACCAATATTGGTAAAAGAATATCGAGAGTCACCAAGTTTACGAACGATACAATAACAATTGATGCAACCCATGAATCGTAAAATTACCCAAGCATTTGCTAAGGCTAAGGCTGTCCAACGTAAGGTAGCTGAATTCATCCATATTGTGGACTGGATGGATAAGTGGAGAGGAGAGTTTCCGTTTTTTGAGGTTCGACCTGGATGCTGAAGTAAAGTAAAAAGAGGAAAAAAAGCATATTTTTTTAAAGGAATCAAAACTCCAACAGCAGCTTGAATCAGAGAAGAAGGACGCAGAGAAAATATAAAAGGTGAAGAACGAGATATTGCTAATTGTAAAAGGTGCCAACGAAAGGAAACGAATAACGAGAAAGAGGGCCTCGCTAAACTAAAACACTGCAGCAATGAAATGATTTAAGAGGAAAAATGTAAGTTTAGAATAAGGTAGATAGGGTAATTAGCTAGGAAAAAAAACATAAATCAAGAATTAAATAATCACTTGGATAAAACAAAAAAAATTTTTTAGATCTTTTCATTCTCAAGAACCCGAGGTTATAAAACTTACGTCTTCTCGCAGTAAAGGGGACTAGCCATCGAAATTTTCCTTTTTCTTTATTCTGTTACTACAATCTCTTTCGCATATTTTGGCGTAAGAAGAACTGAAAAATTCGCAAAATTGAGCTCAGGAGAGCAACAAAACTGCAGTAAGTAGTGCGATCAACCAGATAGGGTCTCTGGAAAATAATCCGTAGCAGCTGCTTTGAAACTAGATCCGACCCGACGGTACAGGGAAACATTACTTTGAATTTAATACGCAGCGAACGCTCTTACAATTCAGACGATCTTACGAGTTTTCGTTTAGTCGTGTTTCTGTGAAAAAATGGGATCGAGCAATACAAAATTGGATTGGATAGTTTTTCCACGATAACTTAAGAGCAATTAAAGATATAGCCTTAATTAAAGTTTTTTTTTAAATGAAGATATCAATTTTCTCTACACATTGAACCGACATCTTTGTAAAAATACAAAATTATTATTATTGTTATTGCAATAGGTTAGGTTAGGTAAGAGGGGTGCCGCAATACAACTAGCCTGCATCACTCAGACCTGTAGTGGGTCCATTGTGCCTTTTCAAGCCGCCTGCGATCAATTCTGCTTCCTTTGGGGAACTCAAGATATCTCCAAGGCGCTTTACCTGAAATCGTCCTGCTTCTCTCAGAAAACTTAGCACATATCTAAATTCCTTGTTTTGCAGTTCCCCAGTAGCCTACTTTTTTATTCATCAGATCGGGACATTCGGAAAGCACATATTGGACGGATTCAATTTCCTCCAAATGTCAGCTCCTGTAGAAATCAATCGCCGCTATCCCCAGTCTTCTAGCATGGTCACCAATGGCCCAGTGAACCGTAAGCACCCTACTAGATTCCTGATGTTTGTTCTGCTGCCATTAAGTAGTTCCCTTGTCCTTTTCCAGTCATATTCAGGCCACAATTGCCTCGCAATACGGCAGGTATCCTTGTTGGTCCACCGGAGGCTTGCCTTTTGATAGGCGCTCTTGATGATTTCCTCTTTATTGCTCCAATTGGGATTCTAACAAAAGCTACCGCTGGGGAGCTATCCACTTCAGAACCTTTTTGGCCGACACATGAGCCATCTCATTGCCTAAGATATCCTTATGGGCAGGTACCCAATGTACGGTAACCTTCTGCCTTTTAGCCAATACCTTAAGGCTAGTCTTGCATAACTGCATCAATTTTGATTTTGCCAGCACATGCATATGTGTCGTTAGAGCGCTCTGCACATAGATACCAATGTTGCCGCCTGATAAATCGTTGAGTATTCTGCCTGAAAAATACTGCATTAGTCAGGCAGTCTATAAGACTTGTGCAACTGTAGATCTCTGCACTACACTCCAGCCCCTGTGCCTCCACTTGTCTTGGAACGATCCATAAAAATAGAATGATCGGATTCTACGGTCAGCTCTTCGCCATCCCAGTTACTGCTGGTGAGCATCATTGCATGGACGGACACCCCACCAAAAGTCAAGATTGGTACTTGGTAGTCTGTTTCTTCCCTGCAATAACTACAGTCTATCTTCTGGAGTATATTGTAGTGCCAAACATCCCTCTCCATCCAACAACCCCCTGCCATCAGACTGACCACTAACTGCCGTTACATCTGTGCAATAGAGATCCAGCGGCAGTATGCCAAGCATGACCTCTAGCGCTGCCGTGGGCGTGGTGCGCAGACACCCTGTTATTCCCATACAAGCAGCACGATAGCGTCAGCTGAGCAGGAACTTATCTTTCTACTGAGAAGCATTGAGTTGATTCAGTCATATAAACCCTTGTCAACTCCCACCCTTCTCAGTCCATTATATATAGCCTCCGTCTTCACGTTATTGAAAGCCCCCTCAACTTCCGGGAAGGCACCTAGAGTATATTTCTCATTTTCTCGGGATTTTCTAACAAAGAATACCACTGTATGCAGTGCCGAATCTACCGACTTCCCTTTAGCATAGGCATGCTGGCTACCACTGCCGCTCTGCCATACACTTCTTATTTGTACCTCAATTAGTCTCTCCAAGGCCTTAAGCATAAAGGAGGAGACACTGATAGTTCCAATTCCTTTGCCTTCATATGGCCCGTTCTGCCTGCCTTAGAAATGAAGATTACCCTCATCTTCCACCAGGTCCTAGGAAAGAACCCAAGTCTCAGATAGCTTTTAAAAATCGGCACTAGCCATTTAATTATGTACTTCAGTACCTTCTGAAGCATAATGGGTCTCAGTCCATCCATCTCTGATGCCTTAAGGGGGTCAAACGAACAGACCTCCCATTTTGTAGCATTTTCGCTGACTATGGAGTTGATCACCTCTTCTTTCCGCCTTGTAGGTGCCCCTCCGCTGAACTCGACACCGTCGGGCCTATCCTTGACTGCCAGGAAATTGAGCGTCAAGAAGTGCATATAACAGCACCTCATTTGTGTTTATCCAGACCCTTTTATGAAGGACGTAGTTCTATGGTGTTTAGCAAGTACCCTCCGCAGCCTGGACGCTTCTGTATTAGACTCTATCGACTTGCAGAAGCTCCTCCATGAGGATGTCTTTGCTAGTCTTAACGTCTTCTTAAAATATTTTAGACCGTCCTAATAACAGGCCAAGTCAACTTGATCCCTACTGCGCTTGGCTGCATTAAACCATCTTCGCGATTTTTCCCTAAGCTGACCCCGCTCCGCATTCCACCAGATAGATAAGAGGACAAGCTTCCCGGAACGACCCATTCAGCACATCGGTAACAATATCAACAGAAACATCAATTGCTGCCTCGGCAGTTAGCCCTTCTGGTGCATCTTCCAACCCGTCTCTGACCAACAGAAACGGTCCCCAATCCATCCTACGAACATTCTTGAAAGCTTTAACATGCTTCACAGCAAATACAACCTCAAAGAGTATCCAAGCGTGGTCTGATACCCACGCCACCTTCATTCACAATAGCTGCGCCCTTCTCTTCGAAGGGTTTATTCCTCCTGAAAAGCATGAGAAAAACTTCTCCCACGGCCAAATGGATCTTCCCCTAATTATTCTTGCTGACGGATACCGAGTCTTCGTCCAATACCACGAAGCCCCGGTCGTTCCCTTTGCCCTCTTTCTTCTTTTATTTTCTGGCTTGACATTAGTCTCCGTATCAGTCGACATCAACTCATATTCCTGAGACTTAAGTTCAATCCCTGAAAGCTCCCTCTCGATAGCGTCAGTCTCCATTGAGGCTTCCACTATCGCTTTTTCGGTACCATTAAGGGGGCACCGCCCTTCAAACGACTTTGAACTTTCCATCTTGCTCTCACGAGATGCGAAGAAGGGAAGTCTCCCGGACAGAGATTCGCAGTCACACGGGATGGCTAAATCAAAACTGAAGGTTGCCAGGTATCCAGAGTTCACATACTAGCGACTAAGCTGCCCCTTAGCCACGCAGCGCTCGGCGTATGCTGTTCCACCTTGGCCGAATAGCGGTTACCACCACGCATACGTGGAAGTACCTGATCCAAATGTTGACATCTTCTCTTCACTTACCACTGGGCTGACAGTATAGCGGGATTCATTACTCATAGAGAAGTTAACTATATTTGATGCCAACAGAAAACGAGGCTGTTATTACAATAAATTTCATAAATTTTTCGAGGTTTTTCAATTTTTTCCAATTATAGGTTCACTCTGTAGAGGAACTTCCAACGAAGAGAATGGTGCTTAAAAATTGTCGAAAACTGAAGCCGTTCACTAAAAATCGTGGTAATAAGAGAGCAACGCTTGATACGCGGGGTTTTCTGCATCCGCCCATGTTTCCTTAAATAATTTTATTCTTCAAACCTCAACCGCTGATTTGTTAGCCAAAACTCCGATAAAAACGTGTCCAGAAATAAAATGTATTTATGTTGATGAATTTTAAAATTTTTGTTTGTCTTTTTTTCCTCAGATTTCCTAAAATGTAGGGAATACTGTAATTTTTGTTTTCTAAAATGTAGCTAATAGTATAAGTAAATGTGACTTCATAGCTCTGTAGGCGTAAAGCAAAAAATTAAAATTTAATCTGGTTGTACACAGGTATTCTATTTGGATATTTGCTGCATTGCTTATCGCCTAACGGTTGCATCCAATGCCTTCAAAATTTGGTTACTGTTCGAGTGATATTCTGTACCGTATAAGTTAGTCATTAAATGAGTCTGAAACTAACCAGCTGCCTTGTTATTTAGTGCCGTCCGCACCGTTGTTGTTTTTATCCCATTATTTTGTCTACAGCTCATTTCTTATGTGCCATACAACGACATATGTTTTTTTCATTAAAACATATAGTATGGAAAATAGTGCTGGGGCGCTGGGCACGCTGAAACAAAATAGTAAAAAATAATATATGACTTTTTTCAAAAAGAATGTGCGAATTATATTAACTAAAATATATTTGTAAATGTTCGATAAAAAATGTAGGATAATACCTAGTTAATTGATGTTCTCTTCTTTATATCCGAGAAAGCTTAACATTTCATACGTACTATATAGGTTTTCTGGTGCCAAACACCTAAATTCATTGTATGTTCCATTGATTTTGGGAAAAGTAAACTGATTTTCCCTTTCTATCAGAAAGTGAAATTTATTTTTAGGAAACAATTTGTCTTAAATATGGGCAATTGTCCTATATTTTTTGCAGTATATATATCAGAGAAAATGAAATTTATTTTTAGGAAACAATTTGTCTTAAATATGGGCAATTGTCCTACATTTTTTCCAGTATACGTTGTGTAAGCTTTGCATACCTTTTGAAAAAATCGTTTACCATCGGCTCCTATTCCAAATAAAACCATTTATCTCTGAAGAACAATACGGAATTTTACCAAGGCGCTCTACGATTACCAAATTACCTTTATTCACCGACAAAATCACGTCCGCTCTCAATGAAAATGAACAAATATATTCTATCCACACTGACTTTACGAAAGGCATTTGACAAGATTAATCACAAACGCTGTCTTTCAAAAATAGCACTGATGAAATTTCAAACAAACTCAATGTAAATTTAGAGCACTTAGAATATTTTAATAAGAACGTTCGAACCCATTTTTAGTCACTTCTTTATTTACAATAACCTAAACCTAACCGTGAGTGGTCGTATGCTCTTACCTCCTAACTACACTTTGTAGATGCGGAACTGGGAAGTAGAATATGACCTTCGCATACTTGCGATGCGCCGTTGACGAAACTGCTGATCACTGCCATTCTAGTCAGCAGCTGGGCTATAGTACACAAACCGACAACAGCCAAGTAGGTCATTGTGCAAAATAACATGCTTAATATTTGTTGCTTCGTTCGTAACAGCTGTGCCAGTGGAGTAATTAGGAAGTCAGTGATAAGCAGCACGCAATAGCTCAGCACTTAGCTATGTGTAGCAATACGCCCTATAATTGCCTACAGCTAATCCACACCATGCAACTGCCGGTTACATGTTCCATGCAGTTCCGGTTCCTCATACAATTCCGGTCCCGACACCATATCTTGGTTCTATTCCTATTTAACCAGCAGGGTTAATATCGTTATATTTCATGGGCTTCAATTCTACACATTTAAACCAATTCCTGGAGTGCCCCAAGGTACAATTCTTGGACCATTGATTTTTGTCATATACATCAACGATATGCCTTCTTGTTTTATGTCTGATTGTTTATTATACGCTGATAATGCCAAGATTTCTAGAAAGATTAATAACGGTACGGATTCTGTCCATCTTCAAAACGATAAACTACGACTAAAAAATGGGGCCAAGAAAAATGGATAGAAAGTAAGCATATGTAAGTGTAAGTTAGGTACTGCAAACAAAACCGAGAAGAAATTCACAATCCTACGAGCATTATGAAAAAAATATAACTTCCTTAAGTTCTCCCACCTCTAAATGAATAATGGAAATTAGAGCGGGTGCAACTAAATAAGAAATAAGCGCTAAATAGAAGTAAATATATTTGAAAAAGAAGAAGAGAATAAATAAAGCTTAAATAATAATAATAATTTTATAGCTATATCTTAATTCCAAACTTAGATTCTAAAACCAAAACATACCTGAAATAATGACAACTTTACTATAATTCGCGAAACTTACGTATTATATTACCTTTAAGTGTCTCGTCCCTTGATGTACCCAAGAATTTTGTTGTTGTTGTCGTCTTCTCTCTCTGTAGCTCCCACGAAGTCTCCGCTAATGTCAGCAGTTGGAACTCCGGATGTCCTGTAGATACGACCTGGAACCTGGGAATAGAAAAGGATTATTATCAGCAGAACTGTCGAGGTCGAGAGCTAAAGCCTGGGAAAAGAAGCAATGCAACGTTTGAAATATAGTTATAGTATATTAGCATATATAGTTTAAAATATTATATAGTATATAAGTAAACAAAGAAGAGAATAGTAAACTACCACGCAAATTACATATATTTCCGAGATAAACCAACATTAATGCACAAAATAATAAATTCGCGGTGATTTAACATGGCAAAAAAAGCCCTAAAGAGGGCAGAGGCGCGTAATTTCTACCAAACAAAAAGAAAGCCGAACCGGTACCTTTGTACGTAATTTTAGAACTGACGCGAAAATCATTACGGTATCGCTTAATATGATTAGATACGAAGAAATTCTGAATAAAATTTTCAAAATTTTCCAGAAAAATCGCGGGAAATCACAGAACATCGCAAAAGAAGTTAGCTGTCAAATATCATAGTTTACACGATGAAAACACGGAAATTAACCATTTTCGCAAAACTTGAAGCACACAAAATTATTTCCCGTCTAATAAAAATGAGTTTAACACTGAAAACACTAAACATTTTCTTGAAATTTTAAATGTTAGGTAATCGGAAATTTATAGTGCAGGGAGCCAGTCGCCATTACACAGAAGAAAGATATTTAATATAAGGTCGGTTCGCATACTAGCTTGAAAGTATAAACTAGTAAAAGTTTTTGTAAGTTTTTACTCGAAGGCGTTCGCGTACTCGAAAATTGAGAGAGAAATTGTTGACGTCACTTTTCCCCTCCGTGTAATTTATTACTTGATTTAACTCGAGAAAAATCGTCGAGTAAAAACTTCGAAAGTGTCAGTTTTGACAGCTGCTCGCCGGTTTTCAGTTATTTTTCAAGTTTTCAGTGGTAAAAAAATGGAAAAACCTGTTACTCCTCCTCCATTAGAAGTAGAATGTTCTCCAAGAACATTTCAACGTATTCAAAGTGGTAAATTAAATTTGTTTATTTTACTATGTGCTACGAAAATTTCACGTCGTTATTACAGATCCCGAATATTTGCAAGAGGTTGTTGCACAACACCTGGCACACGCCTCAACGATTGATGACAATCTTGTACCAAACTCCTCATCAGCCACTGAAGATTTTGTACCAATTGAGGAGCTAGAAGAGGAAACTTATGATGGGCCTTCAAAGCAGGTATGGCTGGAGGCAGCAACTAAACTGGTGCTTGTGCTCATTAAACAAATGGCCCCAAAGTAGGGAAGAGCATGAAGCTCAAAACAAAAAAGAAGATGTGGCAAGCGATAAAGGATCGACTGGCAGAAAAGGGTTATGGTTTCTCCGTAACTCAAATTGAGGCCAAATATCGCGGTTTAGAGCGACAGTATAAGAGAACAAAGGTCCACAATGGTCAGACTGGAAGGAATAGAATGAACTGTCCTTTTGAAAAGTAATGATACATATTTCATATTTATTATTTCAATTTTTTGTGTGTAACCACATTTGTTCAATCCACAGTGGAATGAATAGTATTATGGAGAAAAAAAGAGGAGTGTTTCCAGAGTACATATGTATTGGGAAATGATGAGCGGGATGGTGTTAGCAGAAGTGAGCTTATGTAGAAAGCAGCTGTACGTTCACAGGAATCACATCCATCAACCTCAGGTATTACTTATATAGTAAAAAGTTTGTAAGGCTAAGGTATCTATTTACTAGGAACAGTTGTTGACAAGGAAGGGAGTTTGTAAGCCCTGCTCGTAAGAGGATAAGCTCGACAAATGCCGATATCCTGCAAGAGCTGCGAGAAATGAGGCAAGAGAAAAAACAGTTTAATGATAAGATTCTTAGACTTCTCCAGGAAAAGGAAGAGCGGGGGAAGCGTAAAGAGCAGCTGGCAGAAAGAAGGTGCGAAATTTTAGAAAAATTTCTACAAATGAAAAATTAGTTTGTATTAAGTTGGATATTTCCATGTTCCTCTTACCTATGTGATTTGTGACTGTGAGTGACAATAAATTAAGTTTTGAAACAAAAATAAAAGAACTAAATAAAGTCTGTGATAGCAGAATTGGTAATATTTATTTCAGTAAAGGTAAACTTTTAATTCAGTGTGACTCTTCTAATTCTCGGCAAACTCGGTCTCGAACAGTTTTTCCTGTAGAACTATTTTCAGCTTGTGAATCTGGTACGTTGTCCGCATCTTTTTGTGAAGTATCTTCCATTGTGAAATCCAAATCATTTTCATTCGCTATATTATGTAACACGCAGCAAGCCCTAATAAAATGACAAAGCTTTTTAATCCCCCTTAATTTACAATAGTATAACTGTCGGAATCTTTGCTTCAATATTCCGAACGAATGCTCTACTATCACTCTGGTTGAGCTAAGTGTCGTATTATATCTCTTCTGAGATCTTGTAAGATGACCATTGTCTATGTATGGAGTCAGCAAGTGCTCCATGCAGGGATAAGCAGA
Source organism: Dioctria rufipes (assembly GCA_963924295.1). Taxonomy (NCBI): domain Eukaryota; kingdom Metazoa; phylum Arthropoda; class Insecta; order Diptera; family Asilidae; genus Dioctria; species Dioctria rufipes. The sequence continues at coordinate 88,992,455 of OZ002742.1, forward strand.
GTCACCTAATATATAAAGAACTGGAAATAATAATAAATATATACATAAATATATATGTATATATATATATATATAATAATAAATAATTCCGAATGCACTACCTTTTTCGTTTTGGTCCACTTTCAACCAGCTCATTCAACAAAATTTCTTCTTCGCTATCTCTGTCATTAAGAAGCATTCTCAATTCCTCTAAATCACTTTCGCTACTAGAATCACTCGTTAATAAAGCAGAAAGTATTTCTCCGTCATGCATGATTATTATTCTAAATAAGTGCACAATAATTCAATAATTTAAATAATTAAAGTCCTATTCAATTCTTTGACGTTACACAAGTTTTAACTCGAAGCTGTTCGCGTACTTTGGGAGTGACACTCTCAATTTCTCTCTCTATCATACATTTTGACGTTTTTCATGTTTTTACTTGAAAAAGTACGCGAACAGACCTATAGAAATCACAAATGTTGTTAAAAATTAACCGAAAAAGCAATAAAAGAATGAATAATGGCAGTTTCCACCTGCTCAAATAAATACTTGGCACTCGCGAGTAAAATTTAGAATTATATTCAATGAAAAACAGTTTGATATAATCGATCGAAATTGTCTATAAACCCCGGAAAATTATAGCAAAAGTCAGTCATTTTCCTTAATTTCAGAACGGCGAAGCTCTGCGCAAATTTTTCTAAGAAAATCTGTCAAAGTAATCCAAGTGAGTGTTTTGCTCACGGTGACAGTTTGCGTGTAATTTTAAATTTTTACCAAAACAAAATACACAAAAAAACATCAAATCATCATTGGTTCCAAGGTAGAAAACTGTACACAAAAGTAAAACAATAAAATGGCTGACCAGTCTTGGAGCACCCGTAGCTGGAGTAAGTGACAGCAGTAGAGCAGTACTTCGTTGAAGTTTCTTGGAGCAGGTTACATCTGCAAGAAAGTTAAGTGTTGGTTTAATGCATTGGAAATTGTAGTTGTATATATTGTATTTAATAATTTTCACTTTCCTGTACGTATCACTCGTAGTTGTTTACAACCACTGACATATATATAAATGGACTGACTGATCTCCTGTTTCATGTGGCACCAGTTTTGATTTCAGAAAGTATGCTCTCACTTCCAATGCTACCAACTGTCGTAAACTGCCGCTATATTTAAATTATTTGGGAATTTACGTATATGCATGTCAGTGGGATTTACAGAATTTACCACAAAAATATTTGGGACTATTTATATGGTTAAATTTTAATTATGAATCGAAGGAAGTGTTTTTAACAAGGATTTTTACAAGCAATTTCTTGTTCCTAATCATTACAGTTCAGTGGAAAAGTATGCTCTAACGGAAAGAGACAGGAATATGAAAGTGGTGCCATTTGTTTTCATGCATTTTTGGTTCAACAAGCAGTCCATTTATATACATGGCAGTGTTTACAACCAGTTGTTGGTCATTATATACATATATACATATACATGTATCATTACACAAATTTTACGTGCCCAGTGTATGTGGCGTCTAAGCTTTTGCTTGGATGAGGTTCAGTGCCTAGTACGTTAAGGGGGCATTTGTGTTCAGTTGAGCTTCACGGAGTTGTCATTTTGTCATTATTTATGAGTTACTAAAAATATTTTCGAGTTTGCGAAAAATACGTACAGGAACATATCGTCATTATTATTACAACTAATTCAAATTTGGCGAAGGGCACTTATGAGTATTGGCCGGATTACATTAACAACGCCGCACAAAATGCCGGTCAAGCTACATTGAACAGGTTTTGCATAATTTTGTGAAGATGCATGATGGAGAATATTGTCCGGATGAATTTGTGCACCATTTTGAAAATGGCGTGTTTAAAGAGGGACTTTGGAAAAAAGAGGTGCCGCCCCTATCTCAACAAAAATTAATCAGGCGTTTCAATGCCCCCCGTAAAGCTTTTGGCCTGAGGGATACACTAAAAGATTATATAAATTCTTAACATTCACTATTGAAATAAAAGAAAATTTTAAATTATATGTATTTTTTATTTTTGTTTTTTTGTTTGTTTTTTATTCTGAATTTTAATCTCATCGTGAACAACTGTCAAAACTCGCATTTGCAGATTTTCAAACCTCTCGAATGACAGATTTGCATGTTCAACTCACTACTTCCACTAGCGTCTACAGAAAAAGCTTCTTTGGCCACTCTCATTAGCTCCTGCATATCTTTTCGAGCCTCTGGCACAAGCTCCTCCGTCGGCTTCTGTTTTTTCGTGGAACAACTCACGCTTAAGTTTGCGGATGTTGCAGAAGTTGAGGTAGAGGGCCTTCCCTCATGGTCAGAAAAAACCGAAGAGTCGTCGAACTCGATGAAGGATCTTCATCGGCACATTCCCCAAGTTCCATTTCCGTCGGCTCCTCAACATCTACTTGGAAGTTACTCACAGTCCTTCAGAAAAAGGGAAATAATTATTATAATTAAAAGATTTGGATATAATGAAACAAAAAATAGTGCTAAATGGATTATATACCTTGGATTGGAAAATTCGTAGTCATCCAAGATTCGCATGAGTTGATAAAATTTCCACTCATGCTTTGGGGAATGTAACGCATCTCCGGATTTGCCCTTGTTGGTTTTCTTCTCCTTGGAGTATCTATCGCGCAAGCTTTTCCATCGCGCTTTTAGCTTTTCAACTGAAAAATTCTCATAAATAAACAAAAAGAACACAACATTGTATCTTAATAATTTACCTGGGTAGATAATTCTATCCACTACTTTTCCTTTAAATCAACATTTTTGTAACCTTTTTTTTTTTTTGTTGAAAATAAAATCATTCATTTTTAAGAAATCGATAATTTTTTCCTCCATATTTACTTGAAAACAATCACAAATGTTATTTGTGATGTGATGCATTTCATACATGCAGTACTGTCTCTAAATATTTTTGTCATAAAACGACGACCACGCGTCGGCGTTGTTAATGTAATCCGGCCATATGAGTTGTGATTATCTATACGTGATTGTAAATATTCTCAAGTTTTTCAAAAGTTCATCTGGTGATGCGTATAGGTATAGGTGTGTGTGTATTGGCGAGTTATCTATTCAGACAGTTCCTATCTGCTAGCACTATGCATTCATATTGCCCCGGCGAATTTTAAATTGAACTTGTTGTTTCGAATTCTCCGCATATATCAAATTAATTATCAATGTTCCAGATAAGACAAAATATAGCTTGACATCATTGGCCCTATTGAAATCAACCAATCCATTCAGAAGTTAAATTTATAAACAGTATTTCTTTTTATTTTTTAAAGCTTTTATATTTCCTTCTTTAATACATATATATACATATGTATATACATTTCATCAGGAGGCGGTTACCGATTCATGTTTTGATTAAAGTTTTTACACAGTCTTGTTTCCCCATTATCTTTTACTCAGGGTTTTGTAATTTAGATCCCTCCAGAAAATTACGTGGCGCTGAAAATTTGGACAATGAACTCCACTTCTCTAAACCTTATTGCAGGAGGAACCTATGAATGACCTATGAATGCCCAACTCGACTGAGCAAGCTACAGACTTATTGCACCTTCGTTTGGTTAGCTTAACAGATCAGTTGACCAAGGGACGTAACGATTTCATCGTAAGAAGTACCACATTCCTTATGTGTATATATAAAACCAAAGAAAATAAAACAAAGGTATGCTTTTTCTCCAATAATGTGCAATATCAAATATTGAAAGATTGAATTTTTTTAATAAAATTCAACCTTTCAACAGGAGGCAGTATGTTGAGAACCAACAATAACAAGCCACCTGAAAATAAAATCAGACAAAAGATTTTAATTTCAAGTACCTACCAGCACATTGATAAAGCAGTTTTTGTGAAGACAATAACCGACGATTTATGGCTACATTCCACATAAACAAACCGGGACACAATCCAATTAAAGGAAATTGACTTGTCATCGAGGAAAATTTACGTAAATCAAATATAATTAAATTAAGTTATCTTTTCGGTTAAATTTAACTTTTAAAGTAGCAAATTAAGCAATCTTGTAACCAGCAAGTAATTTGTAGTCATTATACGCATAACGGCTAAGGTAAATGCACTGTTGTTGCTATGCGCAGTGTAGAGTTATTTGGTGGTGCTGTGCGCATTTCACAGGCAATATAAGTCGCAGGCCAACTTGAATCTTTCTCTTTTGCATCCAGCAGCTAGTGATCGCACATCGAAATCGTCTTGGCTAGCCATAGTAACTAAAAATGATTAACTTAAAACCCTTATTTTCGGTATCGACTGAGATAAAGACATTTATTCTGGGTCTCGACTAGCATAAATCTTACTAACAAGTTCACTTTATCTTCAGTATCGACTAAGATAAAGATATTTACTCCGGGTCTCTCCTGGAATAAAATTTTGCTAAGAAAACTACTTTATCTTGGGTACCGACTGATACTGGGTATCAACTAGAATAGCACTTACTAATATCAAACCCTTTTCTTGGGTCTAGACTGAGATAAAGATAGGTTTTCTGGGTAGCGACTAGAATAACACTTAGTAACACCAATCTTTATCTTGGGTACTGACTGATATAAAGATATTTATTCTGGGGACAGACTACTAGAATAAGTACTATGTTAGGTTTGTTGCCAATGGATTGGCAAAAACTCCGATGTCCCACAATCTGCTCATGATGAAATATATAAATTAACTTTATTGAATATATGGTGTGTCGCCACAATATTCATAAAGTAGGCTAAAAAGCCACAATCACTTACGGATCTGGCTGAGTGCCTTAATCCTTACTGATTGCCTCTATGTATCTGGCTACGAATACTTGGCTGCTTACCTCGGTATTCTTCTGTCCTAGATATTTGGCTAACAAGCCTCTATATATTTTTGGGTATGAGCACTTCGTCACTGCCTCTATGCTCTGAAGAATAAGAACAATATGATTATCACTTGACGGTTAATTCTTCATTCTTTTCCTCTTCTTCATGGCTACCCTGTTTATAATCGCTACATTTTGCTAGATAATCAATATACATGCATTTAATTCCCTATACTACTTACAATCAATATTATTTCTACCTTATCCTATGTATAATATCGAAAGAACGGTAACCTCATGTGAACTGCATGCCTTACATGTTCTTTGTTGTTGCTGTGCAATCTAGTGCACTGTAATGTGATGGGTTTGTCTTTTATCATATTATGAATGAATCACAAAAATGATAACATACAAATTTGTATGCATGTTAAATAAAAATTATGGTTTTCATTCTTGTGTAATTGAGAAGTTAATTGAACTCCGAGTTTTACATTTTATGAAATGACTTACGGTTTCTTATTTCTATTAGGGATATGTGCATATAATTTATATGTAATTATATGCTCGAATGATCCATGAATACAGATGCATTACATCCCCAACCTTAAAAGATTGATGTAATTTTAATTTCTCTAAAGAAAGTAAAATTACATTTATTCGTTATATTTATTACTTTATTACATATTTCCTTATCTATTGACTATACGTTTAACTATTTTGCTATATACTATCTGTAATATTTCTATCTATATATCTGTAGCTACCTATATTTTATGTTTATATAGCTTTAAATTATTATTGTGTACTTTATTTTCTTTTCCATTTATATCTACATAGCTATTCACATTATCCTGCCTAATTATTCTATATGGTCCTTTATATGGTTGCTGTAATTTCACTTTATTATTTACTTTTATATATGCATCTATTTTAAAGTTAAATTTATTTACAGTTTTTTGTTTATCTATTCGTTCTTGTTTTTCTTTTATCAAACATTCGTTTACATTGTTATGTGCAAATTGTAATTTTATTTTTAACTCATTGATATAATCATTAACATTATATATTTTTGTATTATTATAACTTCCCAAAAACTAGCTCAAAAGTGTATAATGGGTTGTTGTATGTGGAATGGTATTGTAACTGTAAGTATAGGAGGGTAATATTTCACTCCAATTTTCTTGTTCGGAAATTGTCATTATATAATCGTTCAAAACACTTCGGTTTTTTTCTATCAAACCTAGGGTTTCGCGATGAAATGGGGCTGATGTAACTAGATCGCACAGGTTGCTCAATAGTTGATTACAAAATTCTGTACCCATATCTGGTTTGAGTTTTTTAAAACATCCATATTTCAATATGAATTTTTCTACTATTGTTTTCGCCACTGTCGTTGCATGTTTTGTTTCTATTAGGAATGCTTCTACAAACATCGTTAGTTCGCATTGCAGAGTTAGAATATACCCGAAGTTTCCAGATGGTCGAAGTGGTCCAACTGTGTCTATGGAAATTTTTTTTTTAAAGATAAGCGTGTGTCAGTTATTAAGTATCTCTCTTTGGTATATTTTGTGATTTTTGTTCTTGCGAATTCTTGACAATTATTTCCGTATTCTTATTTCTATTAGGGAGATGTGCATATGATTTATATGCAATTACATGTTCGAATGATGCATGATTACAGGTTCATTACAACTACTAATACAACTTTGCTTGGGCCCCTAACTGATATATAATAACTTCCTTTTAACGCCACAAAGTGGATTCTGTAATCTAGATTGGTAAGAAACTTTATAGCGTTCATTGATTATTTACATTTATATATTTTCAATATATTTGTTGCCTTTCTTAAACAAAATCTTTATCTATTACGTTTATATATTCTTTGATTACATACAACAATATTTTCTGTGTTTCTCGTAGAACTTAACCTCATAATAAGTAAGTGAAAGTGAAATTTTATTCATTAGTGATATATTCGGAAAAATATGTACATACATTTCAAGACACCTTAGTAATTTCAAAATTTCCTCCAAAATTGTTTTCCACACGGGCAGAACACCTATTTTATTCCTCTTTTAGTGCACAAATTGAGGCCGTTCAACCTAAATTCACTAGAGTCTTATTATATAAACTGGAGAATACAAATCTAGAGTATAATGAATAATATTATGTATTTTAAATTGTCGAGTATATTGCGATGGAATAGTCTCTAGTATTGATTTGAACGTCCGTCCGCACAACTCACGATTCCAGACCCTCTTTTTGAGGACAAATCACATATCTGCAGAATCACTATATTGTTCAATACAAGATTTAAAAATATAGATATATTTAACACTAGTTCTCTGACCTTTTGTTCAGTCCACCAAAAAAATATTCCCAGTCCAGTTCCATCAATATAAGCGATTCCTAAAATAAGAAACGGTATCGAGTTACAAATAAACTACAGAATACTTATCTAATAAAAACAAAATTCTGTTTAATCATCATATCCATGACCTTTTCCACATCTTTGGAATTAGGTTGCTGCTGCTGTAAGTCCAACAAAACTTATAAAATTCCAAAATTTCAGTAGAATGAGGTTGCACTCTGTCCTCTTGCTCAGTGTGCTTTACTTAAAAAGATAAAAACTGTCAAAATTATTAATCATTAACAAAAATCAGATAAAATCAAACAAACTCTACAAAATGCACAAAAACATACGTACTTCTATGGGTGAATCCCAGGTATGGATATCTATGGGCCCACCAGATATCCAGTGTTGGGGTGAGTCGGGGACGACTGAAGGGGGTCGTACTGATTGTGTACGGAAATCTTGTGTACTCACCCTGGTAGCCTAATCATCATGAGCGCACTGATAAGCCCATGATGATTGGTTGGTAAATATTAGCAACTATACTGTTGTACTTTCGTGCAGGGATACGACACGCATATATAATATATATGCCCATTATACATATCATCAACAAATGTGTTTATTATTTTACCCTTTTTCTAAATAGGATTAACGATCCATAAAAATATGAAAAATTACTTTCCAATGATTAAGAAAACACCTGAACTTAACTGGAACTGGACGACTTCAATTACACTTCACTTTAAATTGTATTTCACCTCCCTCGCTTCGATTTTAACAAAGAATGAAGAAATATAGGATTCAGTCCGCACTTCGCAAACGCATAGCAAAAGCCAAAGGAAATAAATTTGTAGCGCAACACCATTTATCTCCCTTTCACAAGTACATTAGACCTACATATTAGTATCCGCACCAATTTATTGATGAGCTGATAGATCAGTTGGCGAAGAAACTCAGCGAGGTGCTCAGTAAAAAAGTTGGTAGTCGTACGAGCACATAAGGTACACTCACATTGTCGTACTGGAAATAAAAGTTGGGTTAGTTAACATGCACCGTCACTAAAAATTTGTAAAATGATGAGCATTGGCTTCCAGGGCAGTGTTCGGCGCACACTAATAGTCTTGACGTAGGATTCGATAGCCGATTAAGGCTTGTCGTGTACAGACGTCTTGCGTGATAACCAGTTTGGTGCTACGAACTACCGTCTATCACAGAAAGCTTGAAGTATGGCTGCGAGAGGTGCTAGCCAGTTTCAAGTAGCAGGTTTCATTTAAGTGATATCACAATACGTCCTTGATGTGCCACCAGTATGTGTGCAGTTAATGCCTGTAGTGCACGTAACAATGGCTAAAAATTTAATAAGGAATTGTAGCAAAGAAACGTTGTGGTGCGTTGTGGCACACGGCTGTTTCCTGTAGGATATCAATACGACCTCAACTGATGTAGTGCTGTTACTAGATTCGTCGAGTACTTTTAGCAGATGTTGATGAACTAGAAATCACATGTAAAGAACGTAACCGACCAGCTGACCCTATGTTGAACTGGCCAAGGCGGATTGAATAGTTCTATATGTTGAGACTAGTTGAACTCGTTCTATGACCTTTTGTGAGCAGTCAGTTAAGGGCGAAACACAATTCCACCGTTTCGATCCGATTCGTACAAATATCAAACTTGCTTATATGAGACATACATGCACAGGCGTGGATCCAGCATTGAAATTAGGGGGGGTCATTTTACAAATTAAACCATCGAGCAAAAAAAAAAAAAAAACATCCAACGCCGGTTCACATGGCCACCGCAGTACCTACTGCAGTACTTTTAACTAGAAAATCCGCATTAAGCGGTGTGGATGATGTGTCTTTTTTAGTATACTTTACAAAAACTAATTTATTTAATAAAATAGGGTGCAAACTGCAGGAGTCATTCAAGCCCAACTCTTCTCAGTTTTACACACTGGTATACATAATATGGACTGCTCGATATGCTATTTCATGCGGGTAAAATTTTTTGTGTCAAAAATAGTTCATACGTCGGTGCCAACATTGAAAAATCCATTGGCGGAAAGTTGAAAAGTGAAACCTCTCGAATTTCTATTTACCCAAATAATTAATTTAAAAACATTTATTTCGACAAACCCACTTATTTATTTATTGTTTACAGCCCTTTCTCAGTTCGCACGTTACATAGGAAAGCAAAAAATGCAACATTCCAGGAGAGCGAAAAAACGAAAAGCTGTACATAGAATTAATTCTAGCTTAACGTAGTAATTGTTTGCTAAAAATAGTCTGAACTCTTAAATTTGTTAGTAAATATATTTCTGAAGATTTATATAAAAGAAATTTTAAGTTTTTGTTACCGCAGTTGGCGAGGTTAGCTGTTAATCCCGCATCCTCTTAAGTTGTGTCGCTTTTCTTTGTTGCGAAATAAATATTTTTACAAGTTTTTTTTAAGTGGCACAACTCACGATTTTTAAGAATTAAATTCTGTACTTTGAACTTTGTGGAAAAATGTCATACCTCATAATAAAATATGTAAGAAATAATTGCTGTTTTGTGGAAAAGTGACACAATTTAAAATAATACTAGGGTGAGCCCGCCGGCGATGCCCGGCGAGAGGGTTGGGATGGGTGCGACGTTTTCCCATAGGTAGGGGGAGGGGTTGGCTATCATTTGAGAGAAGAATGAAGAGAAACGGTCCAGAGGGTGAGGAGCAATGGACAAAAGAGTGGAGGCATGTCGGAAATTTTTTTTTAATGTAGACTGTAGATTGGCATGGTGTGCTTCGCGAGGGTGTGAGGGGAGGAACAGATGATTGCCTGTTTGTAGAGAGAGGGGTTGGCTACCATATGCAAAAAGAATGAAGAGAAACGGTAAGGAGGGTGAGGAGCAATAGCCAAAAGAGTGGAGTCAATTCTGGTTTTTACTCCCACCCTCCCCATCTTTTTCACTAAATTATATGGAGGGGGTAAAATATTTTTACATGTTCATAATACACTCATCGAGACCTTTCCAATGAGTGATCATACGTTAAGATTGGATGAAAAATAGTAAATTGATGTTTTACCACTTACATACATACATACATAATGTATGGAACGTACACCAATCCCCAATTAGATAGGGGCTTAAATATTTTGAATTTTGATATCTCCTGAACGCTAAAAGCTAAGTGAGTATAACTTTCTCCTATATTGGAAGTCTCGATATTTCAAGGGAGCGCCGCGCCGGTGTAAGGCCATCTTCTCAGGTACATGAGCGTACCCCAATGTATATAGAATTCATGTTATTCCCATTACGAACCATGTTCCACCATTAGATGATGTCATATCGTGAAATGTATAGGAAAGCACGGTACAGGGAACACAATACGCTCTCTGATCTCTCTGTCTTTCCTATAAACATGCAAGTACATTAGTCACACAATTACGTCACAGGCTATCAGCTTCAATGTGTCAAAATTCTAATGGGAATACTTGTCGTGTATCTACCTTCAGCGTAACCAAAATGCCGGCTTATCTGTGCGTGAAGTTCGGTCATATTAGAGCCTGACTGTCAAATTTCAAAGCTGGAACTTGGCACTTTGGTACTTTTGTTTATCTTGTTTGGAAACTGACGCATGAACGTAGTAAGATACAGGAAAAATAAAAATTTCCAATTAACTGAGTTGAAATTTTGCACACTGGCTTTAAAAAAAAACAAATCGGGTATCTCTTTCATGGGGCTTTCTTTAAAGATTTAGTTTTTCGCTATATATTTGAGAATATTTGAGAATGCATCTACGTAGTGAACTGAAATTTTGTATACGAATTTTTTTATAGGCATAGTTCACTTAGAGCGCTGAAAGTTAGCAGACGGCCTTTTTCATAAAAATAGTAAATAAAATCACAATGGACCAACTCTAATCAATATTACTATCAGTTGTAAAAGTGGACTTGGTTCACTTTAGCAATAACGTCATATATAAAAAAAAATTAAAAAAAAAGAAAAACCCTGCCATTGTCAACAATCGAACCCATACCCGCCCTACTCTAGAACTCTGACCTACGGCCCTACTGACTGAGCCAAACTTCCTTATTCAGTTTGGGCTATAAATGTATATTTAGACCGAATTGTGTTCGATCTCACGGGTGTATACAGACGCGTAAAAATTAATCGTGAGATTTTATTTTTTTTTAATAGAAAAATAAAATCTAGGAATACTAAAATTCAGTACAGACAATCCTTTTATGATAACAATTGTAGGAAAAAATTAGAAATTGGAATAACCGTTATTTCATACAATAAAATTTTCAAATCACTTTTCAAGGTGGAAATTTGGCGCTCAAGAATTTCTGATTACGCCACGTTGTTCGTCCCAGGAGTTTGCAAATATGTTCAAAAAATCAGAAAAATTCACAATAACAGAAAATCGAAAATTTTCTGAAATAAGTGAATAATTGGAGGAGATACACGTGCTCAAACTGTACGCGTAGTACAAATAATTCCTTTCCCCGCCTTCCTTTTCACTAAATTATATGGTGGGGGTAAAATGTTTTTGCATATTCAAAATGTACTCGCCAAGACCTTTCCAATGAGTGGTCAATCGCTAAGATAGGATGAAAATAAGAAATTGATGCTTTACCACTTTTCATATATGTACATACCTACATGCACCAAGGAATTCCCTAATTATATTGGGACTTGAATACTTTGAAATTCGATATCTCCTGAATGATAAGAGGTAATGACTTCAAATAAATTTTAAAAATTATAGGACATAAGTAGCTATACTGGCCTTCTGCATTACAAGTCTATGTAGTTCAAGGGGGCGCCGCTAGGAAGCGCAGACTGCAAAAATAACTGTTTTTTGTCCTAAACCACCCGAAAAATTGGAGGAGGGGGGAAATTTTTGTTATTTCTGTAATGTACTCATCGAGACCTTTCCAATGAGTCCTCACATGTGGGGGTAGGCTCAAAAAATGAAATCCTGATTTTTTCAGATTTTTTGATGGGCAAACCCCTTACAAAATGCTTGATTTCGCAAATCTTGGCTGGACTTGTCGAAGTGAAATTCTTGTAGAATTTGAAGGAAGTAACCGAATTGGCTCAAATAAATTTTAAACGATAAAGCAGGAATGTCAAAAGCCACTTCTTGAAATAGTTGGTCCAGTTGCTTTCTGTGGCCCCCACCAGGAGTCGTCTAATGGACCTTACATTTCCAACACATTTTAATTTTTTTAAATAGGAAAATAAAATCAGAGAATGCTAAAATTCGGTATAGACAATCGTTTTATGATCACAATTGTAGAAAAAAATTAAAAATTGGAATAATTGTTATTTCGTATAACGAAATTTCCAAATCAATTTTCAGGACGCTGATTTCGGGCGCCAAATATTCAGATTTTGTCACGTATGTCGTAGGAGTTTGAAAATATACTCAAAAAATCAGAAAAAAATCATAATAAAAATTAAGCTAAAAAAATTAGCATATTAATTAAAAAATACTGGGATTTTTAATTAATTCCTTAATATGAGCATGCAAATTAAATGACATATGAAATCTATGATGACAATATTTTAAAGTGTTAGTCGGATAGCGTTAAAAAAAATACGATAAATTAGGGACAGTAGTATATTACTTTTACATTTATAACAGGACTTACAGGATTGCGAAAAGTCCCGTTAAAATTAAACCATTTCAAACATACGTCAAATTCCCCATATATAAATGAGTAACGAATCTAATTAGAAACTAATTTAGCGAACCATGCAAACTTATTTGGTTAGTTATTGCTAAACGGCTTTGAATAATGTCTTGTAGTTTATTTTAGATAAAAGCGAGTGGATTAGAGATAATGTTAAGAGAAAAAAGTGGCTTAATTGTTGCAGGATATACAAAAAAGATGGCGCTAAATGTAATGACCGATGAAAGATAGTATCATACAAAACTCATCGGCGAATCAGTAATTAGAATCGCATCGAGATTTAGTAAAAAGATTTATTTTTAGGACATAAAGTTAAATCTAATTAGCTTTCCGATCGGCGTAATAGTTTAGAAGAAAAATTAATAAGAGTAGAACAACCTCCTGCCGTGGAAATATGTAAATCAGGGTATATATACAGGTTATGTAATAATGGGTTATACGCAGATTATTAAAAGCTATTTTGAGTTTTGCATGTCCGTCCATCCGGGGGAAAAAATTTGCAAATGGGCTTTAAAAAAAAAAATTAAATTTGAATGTTACATTTCACATAATAATATGAAACCTACATAGCAATCTTCCAAATCCGTCTCATATATCATATTTTTCTTTATTTTTTTCCATATAGGTACTCTAATAATAAATAGGCCAACCTTGCTTTATGTTAAAAAAAATCCTCATAATAAGCATCAAGTCTCACTTTTACTGGTAAATTTATTTCCAATATAAGTACTGGTACTGGTACATGTAATGAGTACCAATTTACTTGAATATCATACAATTCTAAGTAGCCGTCAAGAAAGGGATAAACCAAAAGCTTGAAAAAGATTTGTGCTTGGTTCACTTTAGCAATGAACTCGCCATATATATAAAAAATAAAATATTAAAAAAAATCATGATCAACACTCGAACTCACAATCCCTAAATTCTCTGACCTAGCGCCCTACCGCCTAAGCCAAACTATCTTACTTCGCTTGCGCTATAAATGCATATATCAATGAAATTGTGTACTTCTTAGCTCATATACAAATGCTTACATACACAAGTGAAAATTAGTTTCGAATTATAATACAATGAGGGGGTGGGCAAGAACCCTATAACCCGGCACCCTACGAAACTCGTAATAGTCTTAAAAAATCAGAAAAAATTCACTAAGATGAATTTAGTAAAATGAATTTTGAAAATCGGTTGGAATTTGGCCGAGATAAAAAGGGTGGTAGTTTTCAATAGCACACCTATGTACGTATGTGTGTTCATCAAACTAATTTAGCTTGCCTCGCAATGTAATTATGGGAATGAAATTTGTTATTATAGGAACATGGTGATTAAATTGGCCCGTAGGAGCCCTTCCCGGCACCGGAAAAAATTGAAAAAAATCCACAAGATTCCCAGGGGTCATAGTTATCATAGAAAAAATGAACTATGAAGATCCGGTTAAAAATAGCTAAAATAAAAACAAAAGTATCTCAACAAAACGGCTTAAATTAAGGAAATGCCGGTTTTTCATGGCGTTTTCTGACCGTTTTGGTCGTTTTCAAAGTTTTTATTTCTACTATTACTACTTAATTATACACTTTTTGAGTATAATGTCAGCGGATAAAATGAAGCCTGTTTTGTTGGGAACGTTTATTTCTAATTAGTTTTCCGCTCGGACTAATAGTTTAGGAGAAATTTTAATAATAGTAGAACAACCTCCTTTTACGACGGCTTTTTGCCGCTTTTTGCCGTGAGATGATGTAAAAATTTACAATTTCTCTTTACGGAATAACGGTGCTTCGGAGAAATTTTTTTGTAAAGATAAAAAAGTTTCGTAATCGAACACTAATGCCTATGGTTTAAAAAAAATTGGAAAAATAACTCATATGTAGTAATGGGGTATATGGGACCCAGATGAGGAAAAACTTTGAACTTCGGGAGGAAAAACTCAGTGAGAAAATGTCTCAAATTGAAAATGAAAACCTTCTAATGGATAGAGAATTTGGTTACCTTTAATTTGAATATAAAATTTTTTCTCTACGGGCATCCGTTATGATGCAGGGTCCGACAAAGTGAAAAAGTGGTTTTCAGGTAAAATGTAAGAGGGTGAAAAAAATATACTACGAAGTATACTCAATTGAAATTTGAAAAACGCCATTCGATAGAGCTCGGCGGGGGCTTTAATTAGACACCCCACATGCCAAATTTGGGGCTTGTGGGGGGTGGGGGTAACAACCCCCCACCACAAAATCCCCCCACCCCAAATTTTTTTTTCATAACTTTAATCCCTTTATTGAATTAAAGACGAATCTGAAGTTAGTTTTTTGATCGGGCCCCCCCTCTCCCCGCAAAACAGGTTCGAATATTGAAAATAATTAAAGCAAATTTCTGAACTTCAAATACTATTATTAAGTAAATAAGGGCAGAAAAAGAAAATCGATCACACCAATTTGTTTTTCGCTGATGTTTTATTAAGTTTTCCAGAAAGTTTCATGCTCTTTGATGCGCTATTACTTATGTTTTGGGATCCCAAATTTGCAATAACTTTTTTTGTGGGGTAGCACCGTGATGCGGGTAGATGTAAATTGAACATCCTGTTAAATCAACCCAGTACCACCCTTAAGCGATATTAGTGCACAAATCGATAGTCCTCGAAGGGATCTTTCATTTGGCGCATTCGAAATTTTCCTCGGACACCCCCCTCCCCCGCTCCACCCCCTAACATTTTACGTTACGTTTTACCTCCCCCCACCCACAAGGAAGGGTGGAGGGGGGTGAAATTTCAGATTCGTAAAATTTGAAGTGTTCTCTTTCCAACGATACCCCACTCGACCCAGTGGAGTTGGAATTTCACTTGTTATAAGCCGGGCAAATGACCCTTACGTTTTTCGAAAATCATCAATTTTGTATGAAAATTTTTCGAAATTCGAAAAAAAAATACCATAATGCTATGGGAAATTTTAAGTGGAATTTAGGTGTAGAATTTCATCCCCGTGTGATAAGAAGTACGGAATCTAGGACGATTTTCGTGATAGCACCCTTCACCCTATTTCCCCCTTTTCCGAGCGTTTCGAAAATATCGTTTTTCTAAATTTTTGATATTTTATAGCCACGCCCATAGGCTTTCCAACGAATCTTAAAACATCTCGCTAGACCCTCAGGAAGTGCAGAAATAAAGGAAAATCTGAAATGACGATTTGAAAACTTCAACTGCGTGAATTTCGAAAACTATTTCGAATTTCGAATATTTTCGAAAACCAAAAGATAGCTTATCAAAAGATCTATAAGGTGTATAAATTTCATCCCCCTACTCCTTAAATTACTCAAGTTAGAGTTAATATCGAAAATTCCCCCCACCCAATTTTTCTCCCCACTCAAAAGTCCAAATGAACTAAAACTTGAAAAAATTGGTTCAGAATAAAAAGATCTTTCAAAAAAGTGCTATAATTAAAAAATCGTACGATTCAAATAGAAGTTATTCGAATTCGAAAATGTCTAACTTTAACCATTAAAATGTAAATGTTCGAAAACGAATTTCGAAAAAATAAAACCCTCCAGGACAAGAGCTAAATGTTTTCAATATAAATAAAAAAAATTCATAAAAATCGAATAATTAATAAAAAAGTTTTCATTCAGAAACCTTAAGCATGTTTTTCACTCAATCACCTTTTACTATATATGACTGTTAAAATGTCGAAAACATATTTACGTTTGTTATAAAGATCGTCACAAGTCATAAAGTGATACTGACACACTGTTTTATGAAGAATATCTCTGTTCTTAAGTAACAGAAAAGTGATACTATCTCTATCTAGCGGCAAAAACAATCAGATAGAAATATGCCAATTCCATGATGTAATTAATTCAAAAACGACAAATTTTGAGTTAGGTCACATTTCTATGTGACGTGCGAATTAGTAGTTGGTGCTTAGATCGAAAGAGAACGCTATATAGAAATGAGCGTAAATGACGTAGTCAGTCCATATTTTAAATGTCAGTGGTTTTACATAAGAACGCTGCAAATATTTTAGAATGTTAGGAGTGTTAGAGTGTGTGAAATTGCCATCAGCAATTGATTCAAATTCCTCAGTTAAAAACAAAAAGTATTTCCCATAGAACGACTTGGGACCAATAAAAGTTTTAAATTTCAACCCAAGTCGTTTCAATAGAAAAAAGCCCCACGACAAATCTTACCTTCAGTAAGATTTGTCGAAAATAAAATTACGATATGTATGTACATATATGTATACCTACATACATATCGGGCGCAGAAAATTTACTCGGTGAAGATTTAAACGATCAAGTCTTCACCAAAAAGCCTCCTTTCAGCAAATTGTCGCAAGCGGCATACATTCTGGGGGCAACAATGTATGCACGATAGCAAGACGATGGTTTGATATTTATGAAAATATCAAATTTCATTTCAACCATCGTCCGCCGCGGTAGGCTGAACACTAATTGTAAACAGGTAAAGAAAATAGAAGTTGCGATAAGAAAAACAAAATAAACGTTTTGTGAAAATAACCATAAGAAACAAAAAGTTTGTGAACAAAGCAAAAGAAAAAAAAAATTTATATAAATTAAATAAAAGTGTGCGAGTTGTCTTAATCATAGCTACCTGAAGCGGCGTAGAGTGATTGCCTTCGACTAAGGTAAGCCCCGAAATATAACAGGAGTTAGGACTAAGTTAAGTTAGGGCTCTGATGTGGTAGCGAGGGAGTCTGTTTCGTGGCTTGGGAAGTGTTTCTCTGAGGTCCGAAACCCAAAATCCGAGAAAAACCTATACACATACATCACATGCATACAATAGCATTCATTGAAATAAATTGTTATTTTTTTAAGTTTCGGAATAAAGTTTTTTTTTTTAAGTTGAATTATATAAATAAAAAAAGTATAAAATAAAAAAAATTATTTTTTCAAATAACTCAATTAATTAAATATTTTTTCTCAAATTTAGGGGGGGGGGGGGTCATGACCCCCACGACCCCCCCCCCCCCCCCGGATCCGCCTCTGTACGTGCAATTGGACACATTACATCGAAATGGATCGAAATGGATCGAATCGAAACGGAGAAGTTGAGCAAATTTCAACTTTTACGGATGACATAACCTAGAAAAATTATCTGTAAAGATTTCTTTATACTCAAAGATGCGTGAAAAGGTTTCTGTTGAGCAAATAAAAAAAGACATGAATTATATAACAAAAAAAGAATGTTTTCGTGGATGCAAGACAAAATCTGGCAAAATTTTAAAGTCAAGTGTTTGAAACCGAACGGAACAATTGTGCTCATTCATCCGTTTGAATCGAAATGGGTTGGATCGAATCGGATCGAAACGTCGGAATTGTGTTTGGCACTTTAGAGACTGGACTGATTCATGTGGCAGGTAGTCCTATGTCCTTCGTGGGCTCTCGGTAAGAGGTTGAGCTGCTTTAAGTTGCCCGTGTGAGAGGTTGAGCTGCTTAAAGTGGGAAGCACAATGTGGCGCTGGCGCTCGTAGTTAGCGCTGTTGCGCGTATTGTCAAAATATAAAAGCACACTTTTCCTATGGTATCGCCACAATGTGTAGTTGGCGCTGGCGCTTGGTGCGGGTGCTGTAGAGCACTTTTGCCGACTTTTATATTTTGGCGCCCGTCATAATTGGCAGACATGTAATATTTACTTGTAGTAAGCGTGGGATAAAGTCAAGATGGCAGATTGCACTGAAAATTTAATAAATATTGTGAAAAGTAGACCAATATTGTGGGATTTACTATTGACTATAAAAATAACAAAACAAAAACAGAAATTTGGCAAAAATTAGGAAGTGAATTGGGACTAACCGCTAAGTACCAACTCATATTTATAAATATAGATTACCAAATTATCATAATCCGCGTAAAGTTTCCGAGTAATTTTTCAGGGTTTGTCTCAGAAGAGAAATAAATTTCTACACCTTTAATTCCGGTATTAATTGTTCTATCCACATAAAATCCAGAAATTTATGGAAATTATATAATAACGCCAGTCTTGAAAACGCGGATTGTTATTACACCAGATTTTGTGTCTGTGAGCAGTCGAATTGTACATAGTTGAATTTATACCGAATACATTTGTGATGTGTAATTAGTTTTTTAGATAAATTGTGAAAAAGAAATGGAAAAGGCTGAGAGCTTCCTTTAGCAGGGATAAAAACAACCGGAAGAATGTTTTGGGACAGGAAGCTGAAGATCCGGAGAGCGGTTGGAAAATCTCTAAACATATGGAATTTCTTTTGGAGCACATCAAACCAAGAGTGAAAGTAGTTGGCATTTCTATATTATTTATTGCAAGTAATCATCAATAGAGGTGTTTTCGATTCTAAAGGTAGTATAGTTGCGTGAGAATGGTATAGTGTGCTAATTTTAACAGCTATTGTATTCACATCTGTAGTTCAGGGCGAAGTGAAGATCCTGTAAACTCCATATTTAAATCGTAAATGTTTCTCTCCGGAGGTGGGATTGAAATTATCCTTATATGGTTCAGTTACTTTCACTTCGCACTGAAGCTATCCTTCAGCAGAATTAAGCTCTCATCTATAATATTAATAGCAATAAATTAAAGATTGATACTGAATCATGAAAAAGAGAACAAGTTCAATTGCCATCGACGAAAGTGATATTCATGATACATATTTGTAACCACAAAAATACGTAACTTGATTGAAATGAAAATCAATTTCAGAATAATATCGAACTATGCTGAATCCCTGGAACTTGGGCAAAGAGATGAATCCACAACGAGTAAAAATATTCATGAGGGAGAGGAGCTGGGCTCATCATATGTAAATGGCAGCTATGACATGAGCTACATATCAGATGAACCTGGATATAATTCGCCGCCACATCAATCCAATATCCAGGTAATGAAGAAAAATGTTCCTTTGTTAATCCAACCTGAAAGCAACAACAATATGCAAATGGCAACAACATCGGGCTTACTTTCTTCCTCTCCAGCAAAAGAAAGTAACGCCAATAGTAAGAAATGAAAAAATGTGATTTTGATATCAAGGAAGGTCTTTTCAACACTATGACCACCATCCGACTGGAACTAAATTAATAATTTAGTGTCATTCATTTTATTTATTATTATTTTTTTTTTTTTTTCATTTTAATAATTTACTGAAACTTCAACTTCAAAAGCTCCCTGTTTAAATCAAACCTGAATCAGTTGGGAGGCTTCCCGCAGTTTAGTTCACTGCTAGAATAAGTAAAACGCTATCTTGACTTTTTGTTTAAAAGTACACTGTATACCGTAAGAAATCATATGTTCAAATACTATTAAGTTTATAGCTGTGAATAATAATAACACAATGTGATAATATTTTTTGATAGATACCACACTGTGAAATACAAAGTTCTTACCTAAGAATCACTATTAGTCAGGCCGTAATATATACATATTGGTTGGATAAGTAAACACGTAAAAAAATTTGTAGTGCATTAAGCCTCAATAAATTTTCGAATTTGACTTTCTTATTTTGTTTCATAAATTGTGGGCAACATTAATTTGTTCGACAGGGGAGCTCGAAATTCAAGTATTAACCACATTGTGTGGGGAAAACAGAATAATTTCATTGCAAAACACAATTTTCAAAGTTTCAAATGGAAATATTATCGAGGTATACTAGAATGCGTGAAATTTACGCCTCATAAACTTTTGACCCTACTTTCGGATGACTAAAATCTAGCTGGGCTATTTAGAACAAAACTGTAAAATAATAATAAAAAAAAAACAGGATTGTATGGAAAAAATTTATTTATGCATCTAAGATGAGTAAGTGTGTAATAATATATATATATAATATGTAAGTGTGGACATGTGGGTTTTATTACTGAATTAGAAGTTACTTCAAAGAACTTGTTGACTAACGTGATATTAATATTTCAAGAATTCTATTTTTCTACATACAGTGCAAATCATATTTCATTTTTTTCGTGCATATGATAACGCACATAAAATAAGTTGCATTCTCTCACGTACGATCTTGTATCGTTGTGAGAAAGCAAAAAGTAAGGCAAAAAGCTTTCTTACGGATATGTGGGTAGCTGGGCAAAGTTAAAGCTACATTTACACGGCGAAAGTAGCTTTCGTACACGGTAAAAAATAAATGAATCAAATGAAAAATGCGTAGGTGAGTCAATGAAATATGCGTGAATTTCATTAGTTTTCAAAAGTTATTTTAAGTATATCCGAAAGAGTTAAAAAACAAACAACGCCTATTTGAGTCAAAATAACTCACGACTTTATATAAGAACCCAAAAACTGGGTTAAACGCTATTTAACGCAGTAGTAGGGTCAAATTGACTCAATGTGTGTTTTATTTTTACTGAGCTGGGTGTATTAATTCTACCCCTTCCATAACTTGACTCTACGCAAGAGGGCAACGTGTTTCGCTTGGCAAGCTTCTTGTTCATTCAGTTGTATGGTGCCGAAGTATAAAAATCTCGCGTGTGAAAATAAAAATGTTTGTTCTGAGTGATTATGTGAAACAAAACCTGGAAGAGCTTGGTTACGAACAATTGATTACAAAAGAAACATTTGAATTGAAATATAATATTAATACTGAAAAAATGTTCATAAGTTTAAGATATAACAACTTTTTAAAAAATTCGATAAATTTAAAGAAATAAATTTCCAAAATTTGAATGTATCTTTTATTTGTTCCTCCCAAAAATAGGATACTTTTGACTTTCACAAAAGTGCAATTAACGCACATACCATAGTTGGAGTAATTTTATCAGAAAAATTATTTTAAGTCAAAGCCGCAAGTTGAAATAACGCTTAGATTGGCTAAAAGCAACTCACTTAAAGGTCGATATAACGAAATATATATATTCACTAGAACTACATTTTTGTGTTAAAAAACTCCCTTTGTGGATTTTTGGTTACTTAATTTAACACAAATTTTAGAGTCATTTTTGAATTTTACCCATTACTTAAAATAACTTTCAAAATATAGTGGATCTATAGTGACCCTATAAAATGCGTTATTTCAACTGGAAATTTTTTACTGTGTAAGTAATATTCATGGCAAGTACTTTCTTGAAATTTCTGTTTACACGTTTGCTACGGTTTGTTACGCAAGTAGTATTCAGCACAATGGATGAAAATAAAATTTGGTCCTGCGCTCTCGATGTTGTTATCGAAATATTTATAATGGAAATTGAGCGATACAAAAGAAACCATAGGAAAATAACCAGGAGGCCATGGGTGCGCAATTGGATTTTACGACGCTTTGACCTGCGAGCTTCTAATAGGGTTTTGAGGGAAGTTGCTGTTGAGGATCCAGAAAAATTTACGAATCGATCGGTGCCAGTTTGAGTTCCTATTGCGGAAAGTATACCCGCTCATAAAAAAAAAAAAAGATACCAATATGAGAAAAGTATTGACCCCTTCAATAAAACTAGAGATAACTTTGAGATATCTTGCCACTGGAGACAGTTTTGGCATATTAGAATCGCTATACAGAGTGCCAAAACCAACAATATCAAAGTTTTTGCCACACGTGCGCGATGCAATATATTATTAGTTTTTGACGAATTTATAAAGGTAATTGAAATTCAAATATTTTTAAATATATACATTTATTCGCCGCCTACTACTTCTACTTCTACAAAATCTCCAATTGACTCCGGG
This sequence comes from Dioctria rufipes, assembly GCA_963924295.1. Classification (NCBI taxonomy): domain Eukaryota; kingdom Metazoa; phylum Arthropoda; class Insecta; order Diptera; family Asilidae; genus Dioctria; species Dioctria rufipes. The sequence continues at coordinate 89,014,925 of OZ002742.1, forward strand.
CTGAAGAGAAAAATAGACTCATCAGTCTATAACGGCGTTGAAACACGGTCCATGCTGGAGGAACTGCCCGCTATTATCCGTCTCAATTTTTTTTTTTGTGACAACATTTTCATTTTCTGTGGCTTCGACTTCGCTTTCATTCAATGAACTCATGTCAAATGCTACATTGTATGTTTCATCCTCTAATGAATGAATTGAAGTTTGGCACTCAGCCTCCGGGTCACTGCTCTCGAAAAATTCAAAAATATCCTAAAATGAACAAAGAAACGGGTTATGTACGTACTAAATGCAATCAATTTTTATTCCAATAGGTTCCACGGGACAAAAAGGAATGGAAGGAAGTGGAAAGAGGATTCAACGTCAGATGGAACTTTCCTAATTGTGCAGGTGCACTAGACGGGAAGCACGTTAATATAAAATATCCTGCTGGATCTGGTAGTGAATTAACGTACAGCATTGTACTTTTCGCAGTAGTTGATAGTGATTTATGCTTCCTTTATATTGATGTTGGAAAAGCAGGGCGGGCTTCTGATCGGGGAATATTTATAAACTCTTCTTTAAAGCAAGCAGTGGATTTAGATGCACTAGATTTACCAAACGACCACATTTTTGTTGCCGATGACGCATGTCCACTTTCCAATAAAATAATGAAGCCTTTTTCTCGAAATAGACCATTAACCTTCAATGAAAAAATATTTAATTATAGGCTGTCGCGAGCACGCCGAACCGTAGAAAATACATTTGGTGTATTAGCAGCAGTTTTCCGTGTATTTGGAAAACCTAAACCATTAAAAATTTCTACAGTGGATAAGGTAGTGAAGGCAACTTGCGCCCTGCTTCGAAAAACTTCTTCACGGCAGTATGTGCCGAATTTACTAATTGATTTTAAGGACACTGAAGCGCGAAAAGTTATACCTGGATCATGGAGAGACAGTAACGGCTTTGGGGGGACCATAGGTGTCCCAAGTCCTAACAAGTCAGAAAAATAGGGCTTTAAAGTCGTCGCGTCCTGCACCCATCTGAGCACTTAAGTACTGCTATTGTAGACTAAAAGATTTTATTTTATTTTATCAGACTTTGAATTAATGTACAGACCACATTTTATACGTTATTTGTAAATTATGTTCAGAAAACTGACATTATGGAGGGTGACCGGTCCCGTTCGTCCCCCCTCTCGGTGCGCCCCTGTGGAGAGAGCATGCTTCCTCCGGCTTGACCGAAATAGGAAGACCTTCAACTGGCAGATGGTATGCACAAACAGCAGCAGATTTAATAGAAAATTATGCAGAGTATTTTATACGAAAAGGTGCTGTCCCATGGCAGGACAAAATGATTTAAAAATGTATGTTAAAAAAAAAAACAGAATAAACGTTCTCTTACCAAATTTGTTCCGCTTCTTCTAGTTTGCACTATTTTATTGAAAAAAGCATTCGCAATAGCAAATCAAGGTAATTTGGGAACGTATATTATATCGTCTACTCCACTTCCCGAATTGTTGCGTTTGGCGACTTTCCTTTTCTCCTCTTCTAACGCAGCAAGCCTTTTGTTGCGGTTTCTGTAATCTTTATGGTTATAGTCCCACAAACAAATTTGTTCCCCATATTTCTCCAGGAACTTTATGGTTTGCTTGGTAAACCACATATCCATATCTAAAAACAATTTTATTCACTTTATTAATTACTTATCACTTCATTCTACGATAAAAAACTATATTAGCACACTCTGTACCCACCTTATCAACAATTTTTCCCAATTTTCCTTGTTCTTTGACACGAATCACTTTCATTACTTTCAACTTTCATGAAATTTACTTCCGTGGGCCCAGAAAGTGGAAAGTTATGTACTTTCTTAAGTAGACAATTTGTATGGAGACGTCAAAATGAAGATACTTACGAAAGTTACTTACGAAAGCTACTTTCGCCGTGTAAATGCAACTTAACCTAATGACAAGTTAGGAAGCAGGCGAGATTTCCGAGTGTTTTACATTTAAAATGCACACGGCAAGAAAAGGAAGAAAGAAAAAAATTCGAAAAAAATGAGAATCTTTAAAATTGTATGAATAAAGATAAAAAATTTGAAGGCACAAATTGCATGCAACGAAACAGAATGGCAAATGTTTCATATTTGTAAAAAAATGAGAAGGGGCGGGGTTTGCACGTTTTACTCTCATAAAATGTTCCCGCGCTTTTGTGAAACCGGTTTTCATAAAATATTGACAATGTACATATGTTGTTGCTCTAAAAGGAAACATGTTGTTGCTGTAATCCTATGATATGAACAGCTCGTGTTTCTGTTTACATTCGTTTTGCTCTGAAGAGATTAAGTGGGAGAACTCAAGCTGGATTCTCTGATATTTTCGGAAGAAATGAGAATATTATTTGACAGAAATTTGACATCTCCTTTCAGCATCTGGGCGAAAGCGAAATTTATCTTTTTCTTAAAAATGGGAAGTAGTGTGACCTGATGTACATTATTATGAATAGTTTGATATGATTTTGAGGGATTTAATAAGATTTTGTCGTTCGGGTAATCCTACGTTCTGTCGATTTTTGTTTTTAACTCGTTATCTCAGTTGCATATTCACGTTCTTTTGCGTCATTCATGCAAAAGACGAAAGTATATGAAATTACTTGTTTCATTCTAAAAAACACCAGAAATTTTGCAATTTTGCTCTACAGCTTCTTAACTTGTCATTAGGTTAACTTTGACCGAGGCCGGATTCACTAACTCGGAGAGTTGTGGAGTTGAGAGCACTTTTGCCACTTAACTCTCCACTCGCAATTCTGTAACTCGTGAAATTTGTATTGAGATTTACCAAACTCTCTATTGCATTTGGCAAAACTCTCGGCTGTGTTAGTTGTGGAGAAGTAAGAATAAGAAAAATATTTTTCAACTGACAGTATTGTCTGCTTTTATTGTCCTTTGTGTAGGTACCAATGTACCTAGGATTTTCAAATTGAATTATGGATTCACTGCATATCCTGTCTATGTTCACAAAAACGAATTATGGACATACTTGCAATACTTACAGAGAAATAAAGATTTTGGTGCCTTAAGGTACCCGCTAAAAATTGTAATTCACGCGAAAATTGTCAATTTGGTCGTCTTCCAGTACAGAAGAGATTCTATAAAAATTTTACATATGCACGATAAAGCTTGTATGTAGAATGAAACCGCATTCACATTTTGTCCCCTATTTAGGTATATAATTAGTTTCTGAGTCCGGTAAATAGTTTTGGAGATAACTGCAAAAGAAGTGAATCAGGCCTTCTTAAGGTGAAGAAATGGCCATTTTTTGGTACAAAAATGGACATATTTTCAACTCATCATTATGAAGAACTGGTAAGTCATGGAAATTCACTTTGCATGAGAAAAATGTTCACAACAGAGTAATAATGGATGTGAAACAAAAAACAGAAGTAATATATGCAAAATGTAAGAACTGGGGTGTATATGACCCATGTGCAAAATATCCGTCTTTCGGCAGTAAAAAGTCCCTCTTTAATTTGATACCAAACATGACATATTTTGGACAACCCCCAATTGGTAATGGTACGACCTTCCATCCCCAAAAGACCCTCTCCCAGAAATTGTTCACCTATATTTTTGTACTCTAGATCCTAAGTCCATAGAAAAAACCCCAATGCGCTACGACCTACACAAAACAGAGTTAGCTGTCTTTCAAGATTTCAATACTTCTCACGTTTTCCCATCTCCCCAAGTATGTTAGAAAATCTCGAATGGAGAGTTAGGGAGTTTTAATCGGGGAAAACGGAAATTCTCATCTGCCAAACTCCCAAACTCTCCGAGTTACAGAATCCGGCCCCTGGGTGCACTTTTTCTCACCCTCGAGGAGTTTCTTTTCAGACTGCGTATTAAAGAGTCGAAACGATATTTGGTGCTATAATATTTTCTTTTATTATATATTAATAATAACTCAGTGCTATTATTAACTTTTGTATATTAGTAATAACATAGTGCTGTTATCTTTTTTTATCAAATAATAAATTAGTGCTATTCTTTTTATTATATTAATGGTATAATAACTTAGTGCCAAGTTATCTCCTAATTTTTTTTTTATAAATAAATAATAAACGCTGTATTTTAAATGTGTGAATTGCTTTCCGCACTAGCCGTGCGCTCTCCCTGAGGAGCACGGTGCACGACATACAAAATAATTGGGTTGGAAAGGTACTTTACCTTCATTAATGAAGTATTTAGTCAATGTTTTGCGAATTGCGATAGCTTCTCGTGAGGTATTACTGCTTCCGATTCTACGAACTGACTGTAATGTTTGATTTATCTGTCGCGAGTTACCTTCTATGATTTCGTTATTATTATCATACGAATCGCAACAGTTAGAAGGACAATAGGTTTTACGACTATAAAGACTGTCGGTTATTTTTAAAAAGTTGTGCAGAATAACACATGCAAGGACTACTTTGTCTGCGCATTCAGGATGAAACTCAATACACTTTCCAAGAACTGTCCATCGAGTGTTCAAAATACCGAACGCATTTTCTACAATCCGTCTTGCTCTTGAGAGTCTATAATTAAAATCTGTCTTTTCTTTATTAAGCAAAAGACCTGGATATGGCCGCATTAATTTTTGATCAGTGGGAAAGCATTGTCGGCAACAAAGTAGTTAGGTATCACTTTTTCGGAAGTTGTTAGACGTTTTGGTGGAGGTAAGTTGATTCTAAAATCTAGAACTTTTCCTCCAAAAGTCGAATAACACAAAATCCAACCATCACTCTGACTGCCCAAGGCGCCTACATCCGCAGAAGTAAAAATTTAATTGGTATCACATACCCTAAATAATACAATACTAAAGTGACCCTTATAATTAAAGAATTTCGAACCACTTATCGGTGGACATTTTATGGCAACATGCTTGCCATCAATACTTCCCACTCATTTGGCATTTGCCATTTTTGATTAAAAGCATTGCTAAGTTCAACCCAATCTGAAGTGTTTAACATCGACATGTACACAAGAGATAATAGGTCCCACAACACTTCGTAAACTTCAACAATTATCTTCCCAACAATTGATACTCCAATACGAAAGCTCCACGCCAAGTACTGTCTGGAAACACCTTGTGATAGATACCTGAATAAATAGTGAGCATGAAGCCATGATTTAAGTAAATAAATATTTTACTTACATCAACGTTAAAACAAGTCTACACTCTGGAATGATAGGTTTCCTAATCGAAGTCTTATTGAGGTGGTTTTTTACCAAACCCAGAAGTAAATCATACTGTATTGTATTCATTCTTCGTCGTGTTCCTTTATATATTTGAATGTTTTTTTCATAAAATCCAAAAACCTGTCTTTGTTTATACAAAGGTCTGACCCACCACCTTCTTCGAGTTTTTCTTTTTAAAAGTTTATAAGCTAATTAAGACATTTGCATATCACTTCCCAAATAAGCTGCTTCTTCCATTTCATCCATAATAAGCACCTTTATATTTCTAACCCGGAAAAACTTTTAAATAAAAATCAGTAGTAGAAAATTATTTGAAATTTTCTTACTATCAGCTGATCCGGTGACAGCTCCTGTTGGTACTTAGCAGAAGACGCCAGAGCATATTGCAGCGCCACATTGTGTTCCAGCCTTAAGTTGCAGATGTGAGGAGTTGTCTGCTTCGGCGAGTGTATTCAATTGTCCACAAGTTAGCTGCAGTATTGCTGTAGCACGAATCGAATGGCGGCTGTCCTAAAAGGAAGCAGCTGAAAAGAAAAGGGAGGTACCCATAATATTGCGACGGATAAAAAAATCCATTGTTGCTTGATGTTTTAAACTCGTCTTCTTTATTATTTTATTTGTCGTTTCTCACTCAATGTAAATATATTTTCATTAAAGCGTTATAATTATATGTTCTATTAAACAAACTTAGTCTGCTTAAATCTGACATTAAGCTGAATTTCTTTATTTTTATTTATTTAAACTCAAAATCGCAGACGTTTTCTAATTCGCAAAGTGGCTTTCGCTGAACTTAGCGCAAAACTTCCGAGGTCGTTACCGCAGTGCAGTTGGCGATGTCAAGTCGGTACATCTCTATATATTTACATTTTTCATGTCATCAAGTGACATTTCTTCAGTCAGCTGATTTCGCCTCCGCGCCAGTCAGAATAATGAAATAAGCGTTGCTACGGCAACACAAATAGACGAAAAGAGCATAACTGGACCACGGCTACATAAAGCCGATGAGTCGCACTAGATGGCACCCCATTCTCATTCATTTTCCAGCCGATGAACAGTGAACAACGAGCAGGACAAGGATATAGTGACAAATAAAAACATACAAAGTGCCGACGGGAATTCGTGAAAACGAGAACCGCAGGTAAAATTTATAATTTACCGACGGGTTTGTGTGTAACAATTGAGATACGTGTACATTATACATATATGTATGTATGTGTACAAAAAAAGTGCAAAACAGCGGCAATTAAAGTGCGGTGAAAAGGACACCTGAGTGATAGAAAACACTTTCTGTGATTTAGTTTTTGATTTGTTTTTTTTTTTTAGTGACTTAGCAATAGTAAAATTACGGACAATGTCTTCATCCTTTGACGATGCTAGTAATACCATGCTAAATGTAATTTTGAACAAATTTCAGACACTGTCAGATAAACACGGGGTAACAGAGCTCCCAGTCTATGTGACGAAACTGGCTGAATATTCAGCAAAAATTAGGTCAAAGAAGTTTGAGATGGAAAATGAGTCGTCAAAGATGCTGACCGACGAACATGACTCTACTGATGAAGACAGCGGAAGCAGCGGAAGCAGCAGCAGCACGAGTGGTACTGAATCAGCAATATCCAGGGAAGGAAGTGACTACACCTTTGTCAAAGGAAAAAGGAAGAACAACAAGTCTCCACCGAAGGAAGCTCCAAAGAGGACCCGGAGAGCAGTAGCACCGACTACCAAAAACCGCAATAGGTACGAGATTCTGGCAACGGGAAATGATTTCGAAATGCCGAAGAAAGTTCCAGTAAAGTAACAGTTGCCTCCGAAAGCTGATGCCAAACCGCCACCAATTATTTGCTACAAACTCAACATAAAACGGTTCAACGAGGAAATTAACAAACTGGAACCTAGGCCAAAATTGTATTTTAAAACCATGCGAGGAACAAAATGCATCTTAAAGCCATTTACCGAAGAGGACCACAAGAGGATCTTCGGTATAATCAAGGAAATCGGAGTACGAAGCTACTCCTTCACCACGAAGAGTGATAGGAAAACGACGCTTGTAATAAGGGGTACAACACTCGTACGACCCTGAGGACGTGCAAACAGCTCTAGAAAGAGAACTGCCAGGAATTAAAATTAAGGCAGTGACCCAACTGAAGACAAGGAAAACCAAGGAAGACAACAATGCTTTCGTTGTCAGTTTCGACGGATTATACGAAACTAAAAAGATTATGGAGACCAAGAGGCTCCTAGTAATGTTTGTGTATTGGGGAAAATACCACAATAAAGGTATAACTCAATGTAAAAGATGCCAGCGTTTTGGACACGTCGCCAGCAACTGTGCCGTCAGCTATAGATGTGTTAAGTGCGAGAAGAAGCACGAGCCAGGGGAATGCGAGAGGAAAGACGCGAATGTAGGAGTACCTTTCTGCGTAAATTGTAATACGGAAGGACATCCAGCCAGCTACATGGGATGCCCTAAATACAAGGAGCTGAGAAAGCAGAGAAACTCACGACAAGAGGAACGGCGGCAAAGGGACAACTTCGTCATAGAGTCAACGAGGAACTTCATACAGCCAGGTAAATCTTTTGCACAGATTGTAAATGCAACTAATTCGAAAGGTTCAACAGGTACCCCCAACCCACCTAAACAGTCCCCAAGGCCTACTTCCACGGCTAGAGCCCATGAAGTAGACGCCGAAAATTTTTGCAACAAAGAAGCAAATTCGCGCTTTGGCTGTGATCTTTTCACCCTAATGGGTAAAATCAACAATTTTCTTCCGAAGTACCGGAAGCTCACCTCTATTCCAGATAGATAAAGTGCATATCTACAGTTTGCTTTTGGATAATGTCAAGGCAACTATGATCCCTAAAGCTAATGGCTCTCAATTGTAATTCTCCTGTGAAATTAAGCAGGAGAGCTGCACTAAATGTCTTCCTCCACGATGACAAGCCAACTGTGACCCATCTTCTCGACAAGCATACTCTTGCTTTCGAACATTACAGAGCTATCCGCACTAATAAGTCGGAAATAACTCTTGGCACTGCTATCCTTGCAAGAAAGGATCTCAGTTTCACTGAAGTAGAAGGCACAACAATAACCCTCAATCTTCAATATGAAGTAACAATTCTTTTAATTTTCATCTATAACAGATGCCATGCCCACAATTCTGCAATCAGGAGCAATCTGAACATTCTCACAAGATTAGCTGACAAATACACCCACACGGTGATAGGCGGTGACGTCAACGCTCGACATCCCCTCTGGAATGACGTGCTAACCAATGGCGCTGGAATTTGTATTGCCAACTGGCTCACAGACGGGCCCCGCTGACCATAACTTTTTAGCGATTTCGCAAAACTCTTCCACATTTCCACGCTCTGGGTCTATTCCTGAATTCTTCCTAGCGACTTCTAATCTCGTGAACCTTCTTCCACAAATTTCAAATTATACCTACACTGCTCATACTGCGGAATCCGATCACATGGCCATCGAACTAACAATTACTCCTAACTCACATTTCGACGTCCTCTATCTAGCTTCTCCAGAAATCTCAACATTAAAACACGTCAACTGGCCAGAATTTCATTAAAGACTGTCTCAGAACTTAGCAGGAAGCTCCATGACGAGCACAAAAATCTCTCAAATACGGACATAGATTATCACATCGAACTCCTTAACTGATATATTCAGGAAAATATTGAACATTTCTCAGAAAATGTCACCCCCCACAAGTACAAATATAACCATCTTCCAGCTCGCTTCCAAAATTTGTACAAATACAGGCAAAAGCTTAGGAAAATCCTAAACAGGACTTACCACAGAAACCACAATAGCTACAACCAAAGCTACCAATCGGTTCTTTCCAAATCAAATGCCTATCCACCATTTTCGATGAACAGACCAAGATATTTCTTGATGAGGAATTCAGAAGGAAACTCTCATCCATCGACCCTGGCCCTAATGTTTTCGAAAATATCAATAAGGTATGTAATCGTAAACCAAAACCTCCTAAAATAATCACAAATGGCCAAAGCACCCTTAGGTTACCTCTTGAGAAATGCAATGCATTCGCAGATTTCTTCCAATCCACCTTCAAAGATCGTTCAGATCTTAGCAGCCCGGACTTCCGCACAAACGTCAACTCAAATGTAAGAGAATTCATCCACCAAAATGAACACCTACATATCACCACATTCCACGTTGATAACCCTGCCTCAAGTCCCCAAGATCAGCAGCTTTTCACAAACGCAGTCCACTTATCTGCACTTATAAGTGGACTTAAGGGCAAGATATCTTCAGGGCCTGATAAGATCCCAAACAAAATCATCAGAAATGTTCCTTCGCCTGCAATCAAATTCTTAGTCATACTCTTTAACAATTGCGTAAATAAAGCTTACATTCCAGACTCATGGAAAATTGCGGACATCGTCCCAATACCAAAAAAGCCCAACTCCAAAGCCTTAAAAGAATTCAGAACCATATCTCTTCTTTCCAACATCTGAAAGTTATACGAAAAACTCCTACGTCAACAAATCGTGAACACATGCGATGATGTAGGAATCCACCAAGACTCCCATTTCGGCTTCAAAGCCCAACACTCAACTTCACATGCGTTACTCAAATTCAATACTGACACAACTTCAGCTCTCAACAGAGGTGAGTGCACAGTAGCCTATTTTCTGGACGGCGAGAAAGCCTTCGACTCTGGAAAAACGGCCTCATCTTCAAATTGTTAGAACTAAACTTCCCACCACATCTAATAAAAATTATTCACAGCTTTCTGGCTTCAAGGAAATTCTCAGTAAAACTTGAAAACTGCAACTCTGCTACCCTATCTGTAGAAGCGGGAGTCCCTCAGGGCTCAGTACTCGGCCCAATCCCGTTCAACCCTATACGTCAGATCAACCGCCAAATGATCACAATTCCACCTCACTTCTCTACGCAGACGACTCGCTCACATATGCACGCTCAATATCGCCAAAATTCGCTGCGAGAAAAGTGGAGCAGCATATTGCCAAACTGGACGCCTACTACAAGAAATGGGGTATAAAAATAAACATCTCCAAATCTGAAATGATTTGCATCCGCAAACCAGCTACCACTAGCCGAGCAAACATAGCCACCTTGGCTAAAAATATTGACATTGAAGTCAATAACCAGAAAATAACACCCTCCACAAAAACCAAATACCTCGGTATATCTTTCTCTAACCTGCATAAGTTTAACCCTCACGCATAATATGCTCTAAGAAAAGCAAAAGTTGCCTATAGCCTTCTCAGTCCACTTCTCACCACCCCAAATGGGCTGTCGGTCCCCACCAAGCTCCTGCTTTATAAGCAACTACTTCGACCAACCATCGCATACTGTTTCCCAATATGGCACACGATCTCGCCAACCTACATGAAAAAGCTCGGAAATCTGGAGAGGAAAGTACTTCGTTCTTCAACTGGCCTTCGTCGAAGGGCAGACAATAAGTACTACCCCAACAAAAAGCTGTACGAGGCAGCAAAAATCCTCCCTATCGACAGTTACCTTGTCTCGCAAGCCCAACATCAGATGGAAAAACTTCCACATCATCCAAACCCTCTCATCTTCAACCTGCCTACACACACTCCACCTGCAGAATTCAGACATATCTCACCTCTTCAACTTGTTGACCCTGAGAGTAGGGGCATTTCCTATACTGGCGAAAGATTTGCTTTCTTTTGCAGCAAAAGTACCCACCATCCAGGATAGATCTCCGGAACATCAGCTACCGTCATCATTGCAGGATGCCCCACATGGGAACTGCCTAGAGAAGGAAGACCCCCACAAGGATATCTGGTCCAAGCTCCAGAGCTCCTCATCCTCCTCAACCGCACCCATCCCAATTTCCCGCCTCGCCCTCCCAAACAACATTTAACAAACAACCGCCACGGAAACAGCTTAGTGTCGCGCGCGTAGCTGTAATAACCATCAAAAACAAACCAAACATAAAAGTTAATAATCAATATATGTACCAAAAGAAGACAAAACCAAGACAATCGTGAAATCATAGCCAAAATAAAAAGCCTGAGTGTTAAATCTACCCTACCATAAATCCTAACAAGGAAGTTAGGAGTACACATTAAGGACAATATATTTTAAATGCGCAAGAAAGACTCTGATTGACTGACTAGATGGCACTATTCTTGGCTCAGAGTTGATCTGATTCAGAGTATAATCTGAAATTCAGAATCGTATTCATTATCGTACATAGAGAAGTTTATTCTGTTTCAGAGTTTAATTTGAAAATTATTCCCAACCACATTACAAAACCTTAACGCCGTGAGAATATTTCTTGATTGAAATTTGCATATCTCCATTCTCGACCTTGTACATTGCAGTACACACACACTGCACTATACTATACCGTTTGTAGCTATACACGCTGCACTTTGCTACACCTTTTCTAGTATTACACGCTGCAGCACACATTCATAATTCACTGTAGTACTATCATGTACAGAAAATTAACTCTGTTTTGTTTCTTCTGTTCACAATTATAGGAACGGGCCACGTCATTTGAATTCATTTTATATTGGATTTTTTCTTCTTTCAATTTATATTGCATTTGAGTTTTGTTGTTAATTATTTTTTTCTTGAATTTTTTTGGATTAATTGTTTTAGGCTTTGTCTTAATTATTGTGATATTAGGTTAAGTAAATTGAATTTTTATATATTAATAAAATTTTATATTAGAAGTTTTTACACGCTGAGTTATCCTTTTGCAACCAGCACGCCCTACTTTTATCGTTCGAGACTAGATCTCACACCTTTAAAAAACTAATACTTGGCGAGATTGGTTTTAACACTTTTTCTTGTGTTAATTTCTTTCTACTTACTTATTTTCTAACTCCTTAGCTTTCCGCTTTCCAGTTGTATCTTAGTCCTGCTTTTTTCTATACTTTTTCTTATCTTATCTTCTAGTTTTAAGTTCGTTAATGCTCTTTAGATTTTAGGTTTATATTAATTATTTTTTGTATTTTTTTCTTTTTTCTTTTCTTTCACTTTTTGCTTTTATATCTTTAGTTATTAGTTTATTTTCTTCATTTACTTCCTAACATTATATGATTTTATTTTTTTCGAATTTGTCATCCATTTAATTGCAAAGAAGTATGTTAATGGAAATTGATGTTTTCCATCTTTTTAAATTTCAAAATAAATAAATAAAAGGTACACAGCTGATATTGGTCTATGTTTATAATCTTCCTGTTCAGCTTTCGGTTATCTATACATGAGGATATTGCTCTTTCTAGCATATACAATGAGACTAGCAAGTTTGAACTGCTCGGCTGAATAACTTCTTCTTGAAGCAATTCCTGAATATGCTTTGCGACCATAATTTTTTTTATCCAGAAGCTAATCATTAAATTTTCTAATAAATTAGCACTTCGTCCTAAAGCGTAATGTTCATTTCAACACACGATTCTTTCGGTTTACTCGGTTTATAATCCGCATCACCGTATCTAATATTCATTTCTAATAGTCTTGATTTCATATCAATTTTATGCTTGGTAAGCCGAAGCTGCCGCAATTCTATCAGCATTCAGGTTAAAAACGCGAAATCGTAAATAAATAAGAACTTCTTCTTGTGCTCGCGACTTGCTGATTCGTGTGGGAAAGAATGTTGTAGTGATATTAAATATCGACTTAGACGCGTAAATTCAAAGTGGCACGAATTCTTTACGCCAACCTTGAAAGCATATTTACAGTTTCGTTAAACGTTTTTTTAGTTTTTCAATAAAAGGGTTTTCCGATTAAAATCATTTTTACACTTTTAGCAATTGGACGTTTCTTTCCGGGTGTGTTATTTGAAAGGTTTTCTTTAAGGGGAGGGTAAGGCATTAAAATCTTTTTTCTTGTATTTTTTTATTTTTTAAATAATTGAATAACATATCACGAATATTGTGTCAAAATTTTAAGTCGATCAGAGCATGCTGGTGTATATATTCGAGACATATATAGTATATCAGTTTAAAGCTGTACCACGTGCCGAGCAATTGTAAGTGACGCGAAAATTTCATCATAACATTTTAAAAGCTGTTGATTGTTGCCGTGACTTTATATTTATTATTAAAATGCCAAACAAAATTAGCAGAGAAGATCGACGACTCTGTGTTAATAGAAAAGAATTATCGAGTTTCAGTTTGAATTTTTCAGTGTGCAAAACTTTAAAGCGTTTTTCTGAACTTGTCATTTTTGAAGTCGGTGAACACTGTAACTCAAAATCTAATGCACCGATTCTTTTGAAATTTTGTTCACTATTTCTATACATAAATGAACAGGTAACAACGTCGAGTTTTATTTATAATTTGTATTTTACAACATTAAATTTTCCGATTTTTTAAGCGAAAATCGCGTTTTTGATTTTCAAGTTCTATCAAAAATGGTAAAATCGATTATAAGAAAAAACAAGCTCGACATTGTTACCGAGAGACATCTCACCTAATAAACGCATTTTGATTTTTTGTTTCAAAAGATCCAGTTACAAGTTACAGCGTTCACCACAAAACAACATTTTATTGAGTCGCCAGAAAAGATTTGCTGCCACCCGCTTATTTATCAATATTTTGTAATAATAATTGAGGTGAATATAGTTCAGATGTTGTACTATTATATGCAAATTTGATAAATACACCAGCATTTCCTGTATCGTCTAAAAAAAATCTTGATTATATTTCACCGAATTAACCACCCACACAGCGGTTTAGTTTTGATTAAACTCACAAGATTTGGAATCACCGAAGAAATAAAAAAAAATTCTCGAAACTTGAGTAAAAATAGGTTTATTATATTTAGTTTATTGTTGCGTTAATACGCCCGAAAGTTTCTAGAGATCGAAATATTATTACAATGTTAAAATATTATTCTAAATTGAATATAAAGTTTTAGGATAGAGCTCTAACTCGACTGTCCGTTCCGGCGGTAGAAAAACAAACTCCAGGAGGTTTGGGCTTGATCGCCCCAGGTACCCAGGATCGCTTCAAAAGCTTTTTAATTCCCTTTATTGTTTTCTCACGACATTGAAAAAGCGTGCGTGAGAAAATGCAAAAAGTCTTGATGCGAGCTATGTAAAGGGTTTTCCAATAAGAGGTGTTATTTTAATTAGCCCGCTATTTCGGTAGATGTCACTTTTGGAGCTGTCACTTTTTGACATTTGACAAGTAGAAACTACGCCATTAATAAAAAGGGAACGATACGCGATTCAACAACGCATTGAAATTATTTAAATTCACTATAAAAATGGTGAAAATGTGGCAGAGACGGTTCGTAAAACTCGAACATTTTTGGGTCGTCGTGAAGCACCTCGTCGGACCGCAATACAGAAATTGGTAGAAAAATTCGAGCTGTCGGGACAAGTTAGTGATGTGAAGAATAAAACCCGTGCACGTCGCCGAGAATATTGCTGCTGTAGCCGAAAGTGTTCAAGAAAACCCAGGTTTGTCCATTCCTCGTCGTTCTTTGGAATTAGGCATTCCACAAACGTCATTACACCGTATTTTGCATAAAGATTTGGGTCTTAAGGCTTATAAAGTTCAGTTAACACAAGAACTCAAGCCGGCCGATGATCAACAACGTCGAGTCTTTGCTGATTGGGTCCTTGAAATGCATGAAAATGATCCGGAATTCCATCGAAAACTCATCTTGAGTGATGATGGTCCCCCGGGGTCACTGGACCTTACTTTTTCGAAAATGAGGCTGGAGCAACAGTTACGGTGAATGGATTGCGCTATCGACAGATGATTAATGATTTTTTATGGCCGGAATTGGATGTATTGTCTGGATAACGTTTACTTTCAACAAAACGGCGCTATGTGCCATACAAGCAACGAAACCATTGATCTTTTACGGGAAAAGTTTCCGGACCGTCTTATCTCTGGAAGAGGTGATCACAATTGGCCACCGAGATCTTGTGACTTAACACCTTGCGACTTCTTCCTTTGGGGCCACGTGAAAGAAAAGGTATACGCCAACAGCCCAGCGTCGATTGAAGACCTCAAAGATGGAATTCGTGAGGCTATCGAGGACATAGGGCAGCCACTTTGCGATTTGGTTATGGAAAATTTCATGAAAAGGATATGGTCCTGTAGAGGCGTGGTCGTGATGGTCATTTGGCTGATGTTATTTTCCATTATTAACGGCATACCTTCCTCTTTATAATGAAAGAAAGATCCGATCATTTGTCTCAAAAAATGGCATTTTTCTTTGTATATCAAAATAACACCTCTTATTGGAAAACCCTTTATATGCATCAATGAAAACTGTAATCGGATATGCACTTGTGCGCCCGTCTTGAAATATTAATTTTAAGAGGGCGCGATTAATTGTGATAATTGTATGTCTGTATTTACATACAATTAGGTTGGAGGAAGTAAGTAATGCACGTATGTACAGTGTACATACGGAAAAAAAAAGTAAGAAAACACTGTATGTAGGTAAGTATGCATACCGTGTGAATGGAATGTGTGCCTGAAAATTAAAGGCAATTTATGCTTAATTGCATTTTATTATAATATGAAAGAGTGAGTTTGAATGATTTTTAGATTTGAATTGAAATACATGAAATCGGTTTTTGTTTTCAGGGTGATATATTGTGATACATCAATATATTGAATAGGGCAATATATTGATGTATTGACCTTATGGTTGTGATTCGGGGCATTGGGCACCTTAGTCATAACAGGACCTAGGTTTGGTACATCATCAGGCCGAAGCGTTGCCCATTTACATCTAAATAAAAAGTCAAAAATATAAAAAGTGATATCGTTTTTTAATTATTGTTTTGTTTAGCCGGAGTTTCCCAAGAGGACTTAAAGAAACTTTTAGTTTTTTTGTGTACAAAATTTGAGCTCTCTACTTCAAATCGTTCTCAGGCAGTGCAAAAATATATAGTGAAAAACGAAATTTTTGTATGGCAACACCAAGTAAGAGTTACCCGATTTGTCTCATTTTGAAACTTCATGCTGCAATTCTATTTAAAAAGTCCGTGTGTAAAATTTCAACTCTTTAATTGAACGCGTTCTCGAGTTATTGTGCGGACAGACTGACGAACGGACATGCAAAAATTAAAATAACCTCAAAACATTATGCGTGGACAAGCATTTTGCTCTACCATTTTTATTTCTATACGTTACAAACGGAAGACATACATACTTAGTATACCACATAGATTTCATCTAGGTATAACAAACCATTAACCACCATCCAAGAGAAAATACACGAATGGAAATTTCAAACGTATTTCTGTATTTATTTATTTATTATTGAATCTATTTCATGTGACAGTGAAGTTTCAAGAAAGGGTAAATTTGCTCAAGTAATGATTAAGAATTTCTGATATTCCAACAGGCTGAGATGTTTTATAACTTCAACAAAGTTCACTTTGAAATCATTAATCATCAACTAAATATCGTGCAAATTTCCTGCATTACACAAAGTTTTCAAAGGAAGCCAGCATAAACTGCTAGTCATACTCCTCACTTAAACACAGTGAAGTAAATATTCCTGGGCTAATCTTGGAAAAACTGTTAATCAACAAATTTGTTTTACACTTCGTAATTTACATAAATGAGCTTTAATGAGCTGTTTACTTTAGTTTACTGGTTTGACTTTAATAAGCTGGAATTTTGTCTCTCATTTATTAGATGGAAATATAATTATGAAATACAGCTATAACAAAATTTTTATTATGATAATATTACACAATCAAGAACAAAATAGTTTATTTTTTAATTATCGACTAATTTTACACACCTTTTTATACCCTACATTAAATCTATAGGATATACTAAGTTTGTCATTCCGTTTGTAAAGCACAGAAATAATGCTAGTAGAGTAAAATGGGTTGGACAGCCACGCATAATATTAAAAGTTATTTTAATTTTTGCACGTCCATCTGTCCGTCCGCCCGTCCGTCTCTCCTTCTGTCCGGCTGTTTGTCCGTTCGCACAATAACTGGAGAGCGCATTCAATTACGGAGATGATATTTTGTACACGGGATTTTTTAAAAGCAAAGCAACTTTAAGTTCGAAAATGGGACAAATCGGGTAAATCCTTCGTAGGTTTGCCATACAAAAATTTCACTTCTCACTATATATTTGAACAATTCCGTAGAACGCGCCGACATAGAGAGCTGAAATTTTTCATAGTAATAGTAAATAATGCTTAAACAATGGATGAAATCGGGCCTGATGTTGACATATAAAAATTTATGTTTTCTTTGTATACTGTAAAAGCGATCAGTCCCAGACGTACTGAAAAGTTCTTCAGAATATGAAATCCTATTAAATTGGTTATAATAATTTGTACTACCCTACGAAGGATTCCAGAAATATATGCGAAAAACCACTTCAAAAATTAGACTTATATAAATGGGTGACCATACGAATTTACATACGGGCATTCATCTAGGGTATCATAAGAATTGCTTTCAGACCAACCCCAGGCTTTTATACTTGCTTGATTAATTTTAATTGTAGTCTAGCAACAACTAAGATATTAGGGCTAATAATTCAACAATCTGACGTTTATAATAATTGATTCCATATTTATATTTTTTTATGAGCCATACTTCACACTAAATGCTTGCAGTGTGCTGCATATTTGTAGGTACGCATAATTTTTGTACGCAGTCTACCTTATCGAAGACACTCAACAACTACATGAGAATATTGATACAAAGAATAAGAACTGTGATGTTTTGAGCACAAAATGTAGGAATAAGCACTAGCTAGTTGCCGCATATAAATGCGGTATATTGAGGTAAAAAACTGCATTTTCTTTTTTTGGAAAATTTGGAAAATCTCCTCTAAGCAGCTTCATTATTACAAAAACTATAGCTGCGTGCTCCAATCTGTCTAAAGCGATTTTTATACCCAAGAACTAAAGCTTCATTCTAACCTTAAATATATAGCATAGGCAAATGAATAACATACAAAGTCTGAACAAGTAGAGCAAAAATCTGTAACGCCTCGCTCGAATATGAATTCGACGATGCCTCTAGTTGCGGACATAACTAAAGCGTTCTGCCTGAGTGACAATTTGACGCTGTCACGAGACACGATCCGCATGATGTTGCTAATGCTGAAGTGGTCGTAATGCCTGTTGGTTTTGTTGTTCCAATGTTGTCGCTCTAAAGTGTCAAAGTTGGCTGTCATCAACAAATTAAGTATGGAATAAAATATGTAGAATTGAAATCAAGTATATAAAATGAATCATATAGAGGATTTTCAATTTATTATTTATTTGTAATACCTTTGGAATTTATGAGAAACACGATAATGAGTTTTTTTTAAAGCTACACGGATGAATCACGTTCAGTACAATTTGCTGCTAAATTTAGTCAAAGATGACTTGAAGAAAAGGTCAATCAGGAAACCTATTCAATTTATTTTTTTATGTATCTTTCGCAAGGAGTTTCTAAGAACTACCTCGCGTGTGGTTTTAAAATGAGGCTGGCTATCCACTGTTCGTGACATAATCATCAAAGTATGTGAAGTTTTATGGAAAGTGCTTTCACTTGTATATATGCCAGAAGTGAATCCATGCGACTGAGAAAACATAGCAAAGGGGTTTCAGGAACTGTGGCATTTGTTATTTGAAATGTTCATAAATCCTTCTTATGAAGGCGCAATGCTGTACACTGGTGACAAGTCTGTATTCCGACTTGTCTGTAAAATCGCAGTGGAAATAATGAACTTAAGATTCTTATTTTGATTTTAGGAATATCATTAAGTGAAATTTTCTTTTAAGCACGTTTTCGCTCCAAATTGGAACAACCCAATAGCATTGATATTTTCTATATCCTTCGAAGTTTATGTTGATAAATTATGATATAATACATGAGTGTTTGGGTGAGAGTTATTTACTGTGTGCGTACTAAGCTAACCTACGGCGACAGGACGGCAGTAACCAACAATTGTGTGACAAAAAGTCTCCAGTGCATGTTAGGCCTAACATGAACCAATAGTATAAAATTTTTCGCTCATTACCAAATAAATTGAATTTGGCTACTGTAACTATACCATAAAAAAGTGCCGAAAATTTGAAAAATTCTGAGGCTGCATACACAGTCACTATGTATATGTTACTTTGTATGAAAATTTGTTTCCATGTATACAAGTTCGAATAAATCCCACCGTTTACTTTCAGCAGCCAAACTAGCTTGTAATAGATTGCCTTACTAGTTAAGAATTGGTCATCGGTTGATTTACTATCGGACCGGCTTGGGGGCCCTATCGATGTTCAACGTGGTGCGGATTTTTGATGGAAATTCGTCAAACACATCCAAGCGACATCGATTCTCAAAAATAAAAAAAAAAGTTTCTTTTTAATTTATTTAATTTTTTATTTTTAAATTCTATTTTTATAATTATATTCTTTCTGGTTTTTTATTTTTAAGTTCTATTTTTATAATATATATTCTTTCTGAGATGAAATCAATTTTTTTGTTTATTTTTATATTCAAGAGCCCAGAACTAGATCTGAATGATTAAGTCCTATTTGTGTACTTAGATCCATAATACATATGGATATTTATGAAATTACAGTGTTATCGTTTATGCTACTACTTAATTAAAATCTTAAAGCTTTGGTCTATTTTACTATAATTTATTTTTCTACTTAGGGTCGGGCCTAGCGCGCCTATGCAAAAACATGGCACTGCCTAAGGTCTGTTATTCAGGCCTAAGTTGGTCGTTCACAAATCTCTGTGGCATTTCACCAGTTTTCACTCATAATTATTTTTGTACTCGTGAATGTGTTGTTTGCAATTTGTCCAAGGTAGTTGAAATTCAGTTCTTTATGTTGCAAGAAGGGCTCTGTTTTTCATAAACAAACATTTATACTTGCTTTTGTCAAGTGAAACAAGAAACAAGTCAAATACTGGAAAGATACGGTTCTATTTCGGTACTATTCTATGTGTACAGAACTAAATTATAACATCGTTCTGCCGATTCATACAGATTCATTCAAGACAGGCAAATCAATGGAACAAAAGAAATAATGCTGCAAAATACGAAATATAAATTCGAAGTTTCTTTACCCCGGCATAAGTGCCACATAAATAAACGTTGGGTACAGCGATTGAGATATTAAGATAATAAGTACTTACATTGTTGAAGTAAAGTAAGTTTTAAAATAATATTAAATATTTTTTAATCGTCTTCCATGTCACATATTAAAACTCCTTGCTGCACTTCATTTTCTTTTTCCTTAATTTAAATTAATTTTTTTTTCCTTAATTTAAATTATTTTTTTTTTAAATTTTGCTGTCAAACACTGGCAGAACAATGAGTCATATGAAAGCGACTCTCTCTGTTGCTTTTATTTACCATAAACTCATTTTCAAAATCGTGTCCTCAACGCTATTTGAAATTATCCTCGGTTTCCTCCTTTTTCTCTGCCGACAGGCTGTCTGCGTTGATGATGCGGATTCCTCATCAAAACTTGCCGATGTACTGGGCAATATTCGTCGGCAAGTACAGGAGGAAAAGGGAGCTATTCCATAACCACGTCGTCTCCCTCCACCCACGCAAAGTTATAATTCCCTACGGTCCTGCAAATACAGTTATAATGAATAAAATTTTCTTCTAGTATCGGAAAATTGATGGTTCGATATTAAAAGTCAATTACTTACTTTCTAGGTCAAGAAAGCCATCTCCGTAATATATCCACCCCTCAGTGTCCTCCCGATCTTCAGCCGCTTACCATAATACGTTTTTCCCTTTTTAAATATCTGATATTACCTTAATTGCTTCCGTTTTTCTTCTAGTTTTCCACTGAAAAGTGAAAAAATCATACATAAATATATTACAATTTATTAGATGTATTAAATAAAGATATATTTATATATCTAGTATATTATAAATTACTACAGTATTATTAAATTTATTTCATTTCTTTACTTGACTTTTTATGGGCAGCTGAAATTTCCGTCCAAACTTTCATCTTGTCCGGGATGACTCAAATCGTTAATAATGCGGTGACATCTTTCACCCCAATAAATTTCTCCACATTTGGTTTTTCTATAAATAAATTACAATATTATGTTTTTATATAAGTACCGTAAACAGTATTAGAACGAATGCTGTTTTTATTATTAGATGGAAACAAAATTAACACATGTAGGTAATAACCATAACATATGTTAATTTTCTTTTCATAATAAAATATAAACAGTAAATAATTAAATTAACTTGTTATTATATATTACAGTATTTTTAAAACTTAACATTTTCACTATAAATTTAAATTTACTTCAATAATCAGTTATTTACATTGCAGCTGTCAACTGTAGCGCGTCACAACTTGATATTGTTCAACTTAAAGCAACGCGGCAGGCGTCAGAAATACCCTTAGCAACACCCTTACCACTGTACCTGCGCTTGGGTAATTTCATATGTACATTTTAACTTTTGATAGGTATAGCGACAGCGTCCGATGCCTAGACCTGGGGCCGGATTCTGTAACACGGAGAATTGGGAACTCTCTAGTTCTCCATTCGCGATTCACTAACATATTTGGGGAGTTAGGAAAAACGCGAGAAGTGTCGTAATATTAATGCTGTGTGGGAGGGTCGTAGAGCATTGGGATTCTTTCCCTACGGATTTGGGGTCTAGAATACAAAAATATAGGTAGAGGAGGGGCTTTTATGGATGCGGGTCGTACCACTCCTCATTGGGGGTTGTCCAAAATACGTCATGTTTGGTATCAAATTAATAAAGGATAATCGAGCGGTGTAGCTTATTTTTGATCATTTTAACGTCATAACTGACTTTTTACCGCCAATATACAGGTTTTAAGTGCATAATGTCATGTACATCCCAGTTCCTATATTTTGCAAATATGTTTTCCGTTATTTGTTTCACATACATTAGTACTCTGTTGTGAGCATTTTTCTTATGGAAAGTAAATTTCCACGACTGAGTTGAAAATATATCCATTTTTGTACTAAAGGGAGGCCATTTCTTGATTTTAGGGACTGATTCACTTCTTTTGCAGTTATCTTCAAAACCATTTATCGAACTCAGAAATTAATTAGATATCTAATTAGGGGAGAAAACGTAGATACCATTTCATCTTACATACAAGCTTTAATGTGCATATTTAAAATTTTTATAGCATCTCTTCTGTACTGGAAGATGACCAAATTGAACATTTTCTCGTGATTTAAAATTTTTAGCGGGTACGACACCAAAGTTCATATTTCTCTGTAAGTATTGCAAGAATTACAATAATTTGTTTTCGTAAATATAGTCAGGATATGCGGTGAATCCAATCCAGTTAATTCAAAAATTCCTACGTACATTCACAAAACACAACAAAAGCAGACAATACTGTCAGTTGAGAAATACCCTTCTTAGTTCTCCACAACTAAACCAAAATTCCGAGTGGAGAGTTAAGTGTAAAAAGAACTCTCACCTCTGCAACTCCACAACTCTTCGTGTTACTGAATCCGGCCCCTGATGCAGGGAAAGCCTCAATTTTTTCTTAAAAGTTTACTGGCAATTTTTTCTTAGAATTTTACTCGAAATTTTTTCTTATCATTCTTGTTTCTTACATTTGAATGCAATATGCTTCTGCCGCTAACAACATTTGGTGGCAGCTTGCAATGATTTTCAGGAACAGGTCTTTCATGTGTGCCGTTGTCGGCCTCCAATAATACCTAAAAAATCTAAGGAACAAATTTCCAGTAAATTTCTAAAGAAAAATTGAGGCCTTCGCTCAGCTCGAGTCATTTTTGATTTTATATAGGTGAAGCGAGACATTCCCCAATCTCCCCCCTCCCCCACCGCCCCAATTCAACATAAGGAACTTTTAATAGAGATTTTAGCAGAATTAGTATTCTACATAAATTTTTGTGGAGGAATATTAACTTTAAGGGCAGGGTAAGGTATTAAAATTTTTTTTTGCTTTTGTTTTTATATTTTTAACTGAATGTATAATATCTCCAGAATATTGTGTCAAAATTTCAAGTCGATTGGAGCAAAAATGACGAAATTGTGAGTATTTTTATACCTGACGGATTTTTATACCTACCCGACCCGAGCGCGCTATTGTAACCTGGCAGATGGTTCGCTCTCTATACAATACCCGATCTTACCCTCCAGTTTTATTTCTAGAAATTTCAACACAAGTGCAAACGTGCTTATCCTGTACTGTATATTTTTTCAGTGAAGAGTATAAAATTGAGTAAGGTAAGTGAGGTAAGCCGATAAAATTCCCTTATGAACGTTTTATACCAGATTTTTTAGTGTTCGAAAATTTAAAGCGATTTCCCCACAACTCACGTTTTCAAAGTCGGTGCCCCTCATAACTGCAAAAGTACTGCACCGATCCTTTTGAAATTTTGAACACTATTTCTGTACATAATTTACGAGGTAACGCAGGAGAGTTTTTTTTTCAAATTTGTTAATAATTTTTATTTTACAATAACAAATTAGACGATTTTTTCGCAAAAAATCGCGTTTTTCCCTTCAAAATGTTCCAAAAAAGTGAAAAATTGAAATTTCGAAAAACCCTCCCAGCGTTACCTGGAGAAAACTATTATCTAACAAACGAACTTTGATTTTTTGATTTCAAATGATCCAGCACCAAGTTATGAGGGGCACCGCAATTCTACTTTTTTTCGAGACACGTCCGAACAATTGCTGCCATTGCCGTATTTTTAAATATTTCTTCGTGAAAATTTTATACAATATTCTTCGAATGTCATACTTTAATGTACCATTAATGTTAATAATGAGATTTTAACTGTGTCGTCACAAAAAATTCAGAAAAACATGCCTTTTTTTGTACGAATTAACCTTACCCTGCCCTTAAGAGGTTAAGAGGATTTGGAGAATCTTTCAGTCAGCCCAGCTATTAAAGACGTTTACTTTTCAAGAAGGAAGAAGAAGAAGAAGAAGTAATGCTTTTGGCGAGACCAGCCCACATGTAGCTATAATTATGTGCGCCTTTAATCAAGTTACAATTATCGTTATAAATAATAATTGTATGTTAAATTTACAGCACGTAATGATAATTGAATTATTATTATAATACCTAAATCGCAGGTAAAGAGTTCCACAGCCGTCGTTACGTCCAACAGGATTTTCGTATAAACCTGTATCAAAAAAAATTAATTGTTACCAAAACGTTAAAGTTACGATAATATTGTCGAGTTAAGGAGATTATCGTAAAGATTTGTCATTTCTATCTCTTCAAAGGCAAAAGATTTTAGCATTCTGAATTTCTATACAGCCTCACAAATAGCAAAGTGATTCACGTCGTCTCTCATATTGCTCAGAACTATCCTCTGTATATGGCTCAAATTGTATAATTATTTTATATTTCACAAACTTCTACATATTTATATAATATATACGAATTATATAAATATGTATGTACATATTTTACAGCATTTTTATCGAACATTTCGGTATTTTAAAACAAAACAATTTCTGCAACTATCACAATAAGAGACTTAAGCCTACCTCGGTGAGGAACTCTTATGTAAAGAGATATTTGACAAATATTTTCGTTTGCTAGATTACCAAATCTCTTTAAAAAAAAAACTCCACAAAAGTTAGGAGATCACCTGACGTCTGAACTTCTTAACTCTTTACGCAGAATACCAATATCTGCTAATGGACTTTGACAGAGCTAAGAGGACAAAAGCTCTTATCTCTTATGTAGAATCGGGGGGATTGCTGACTTAAAGCTTAAACACAATTGCGACGACCAATGACTATTGCAGTAATAGATGCAGTTTTCTCCAGGAACATTTTATGGACCGTGTATAACATAGGAATCTGTAGTTGCCGTAGCCCGGCGACCACTCTATTGAATTAATTCAATTACGACGACCGGCGAGCCCGACGGGACTATTGCAGTCATAAGAACAATTTTCCTTAGAAGCATTTTATGCGTCGGTTGCGCTATCGTCGCAATTGTAGTGATGTCGTTACCATTGGTTACGATGCATCGTCGATTTTATATTCGATCGAGCCGTAACTAATTTTTATTCTACTTTCCCAGTCTTTGTATATTATTAATTTGTCTATTTCTATAGTCTTCAGATTATCAAACCATTTTAAATGTTCGTCTTAAGCTTGCTTCCCACGGCGCGTGGTTTTCCACGCGCTGCGCCTTTCAAGTTACCAACTCGAAATGGATTGGACGCGCCAGCATAGGCGAGTTCGCACCATCTCGAGTCAAACCCTTCCCACGGCGCTTCAGCTCGTACTCATGCGGCCATTGGAAGCCAGCTTTATTTCTTCAGTCGTTCCTTTGAAATGGATAATGCAGCAACCTTCAGTACCGGGCATACTGTTTGTATCCAGCCGTCCATTTTGCTTTGTCAATCCTTATGTAGCTCACTTACTTGTGGTTTTTTAAAATAGTTGTGACTTATACGAAATTATTGCTTTACAAAACCGTCAGTTGGAGCACAATGTCTGCAAAACCCAGTGTAATTACATAATATAACAATCGTTTATTGCCCTATACACATTCTTAAGTCTGAATGGCAGAAAATAAAGCTCTCGATTCCGAGCTTCCATAAATTACCATAAAGTAGTAGCGTGAGCTTTCGTTCAAAGCTTTCGATTTAGTGCCACAGAGAGAAGCAGTACTCGCTGTACATGCATGACTTCTCCCAGTAAGAAATGGAACGCGTGCTAGACTAGTTCCATAACTAGTTATGGTAGCTATAGAAGACAAGCAATGCTAAAAGTAATGCAAGTTATAATACAACATGTAACGGTATTATAACTTGGATTACTTTTAGCATTTCTTGTCATTGCCGGAAACGTCGTTTACAATGTAGACTTTGTAACTAGTTATTAAATCCGTATCTGTCAACTAGTAAAACAGTTTGATTTTGTAACTAGTTATTGAAGCACTTTTTGGGAACTAGTTGTATAGCCAATCCCATGTCACGAATAATAACGCTTAAAAACGTGTAAACAACGATGGCAAATAATTTCAAAAAAATTATGTTTTCTTGTAATTCTAATAGAAAGAGGATACATATTATCAAAATCCAAAAAAAACGTTTGCGGAAATTTTCATTGGCTGCGCCATGTTGAGATGCATCTGTAAAAAAAATGCAATTATAATTAACACCTTTAAAATTAAAATAACAATTTTTACTTACTTTTATATGCAAATTTTTTCACGATCGAATATCGGCACTGTTCAGCGACGAAGAGAACTGAAAAGAAAGAAAGAAAAAGAATTAATAAAAATCGATCTAATTTGCAATACTTAACTTAATAAGTAGCCAGGAAAGTCGACTGGCACACATTTTTCCCACCCTCCCACGAAGAGCAGTATATATACATATGTACCTACGGCAATATCTGAAAGTAAAAGAAATAATGAATCAATTAATGAATTATATGTTACATCACTTAGAATAAGAAACACAAATGAACTCACAAAAAAAAAAAAAAAACAATTTCCCCATGCAAATTAAATGTAAACAAGTACATATAAAAACAACAACAAAACTATGGGAAATTTGAATTTTGTTATAATTAGTTTAATTTCAATGTCTCTCAACTGAAATGTGAAACCAATTATAGAAAAGATGTCACAGAACACATTCACTGTGAAAAAACACTTTCCCGCGAACAATTTAAGGGAAAAACTAACAAATTTTCACCTTTTGACAGTTGTCCAAAGGGAAAATGAATTACTCAAATAACAAATTTTAAAAACATTTCGCAGTGTATTTACGACAAAAATACAACATTTACACATCACTAAATTGATTTCTGACGAAAAATCAACTTCCCGCGATGGTTTTCCGCGAAGAAAATACAAAAGAAAATCTTACCTGAAAACAGGTTAAGATCGAAAATTTTCACATAAATGGATTTTCTTACAAATTAATCACACACAAACACTACACAATGAACAGAACACAATGTTCACAACTTACCTTTGGTGTAGAGGCACAACACAGCGGAAAAACGCACGGAAAAACTCGCGATCGCGAAACCGTCAAACGCCACTTGTAAACATCGCGAAAACTGTCAACTTTACATATTGCCAACATATGGCACATCAATTTAGACTATTTTTTAACGAGGAATACGATGGCGGCGTTAAAAATGTTCAAAAATATCTTCGTTAAAAGATATTTGATATTTTAAGATTTCTCATATAAGCAATGAGAAGAAAAGAGATAGCAAGTGGAAGAGAGATAGACAAAATTTGCGTTCCACATTAAAATTCTCTCATTATGGATGACAGGAAGTGCATTACGCCATGTTATGGCACAATTTCTATTTTTAATTTTCACGGAAAGAATTTAATAAATGATGGGAGTTTTTAAATGGAAAAATGTAGAGGTTAATATTCCGCATCGAATGGCATTAATTTCAACTGATGAGAAATTAAACATCTTGAGTAATCTTCATTATGGTTGCGGGTTCCACACACCAAAATGGCGATTCAGACTCTATATAAGGCCGAGCATTTATATGAATCGCTCTCTTATGTTATTCGAGTGCAACAAGTGAAGATCGTAGCAATAGCAAGTGATATTTTGAAAGTGTAAAAAATTGTGCAAATTGGCTTACAAACTACTGATGGTGAGAGTAAGCTCACATGCAATTTTAGTGGAGGAATTGTGAATAATTTATATTTTATCTGTATTTAACATACAAAGGTTGTGATAGTTTTTAATTGAATTTTCGTTGTGAAATTTTGTGCGAAATTAAATAATTTGAATTTTTTGTTAGAATTAACTACAATTTAGTGATAACAATTTAATAGTAAAATTAATCTATCTTGTACAGAACAAATTCAAGATAGTTGTTCCTACACTGCTCATTTTTGAGTTAAGTTGGAATACACATGCGAATTGTTCTTTGTTTGCATAGCTCATAATTGTATCAATATTTCAGTATTGAAGAAGTGTAGAATATCATTAGTAGTTTAGATCTATACATACGAAATTTCATGAATAATAATAGTTAAATGCGATTAAGTAACTTCAAATTCAAATTAGCATTTATTCGTTGAATGTACACAAGTTATTATAACTTATATGTAAGTACATTAATAAAAAGGTCAAAGTAAGAATGGAGGCATTAATAGAAAGAGAGAAGAGAGATGACATATAGTTAAAATCTACATCCTAAATAAACTACTGTATCTTAAAGAACAAAAACTAAAACTAACGACTAATAACTAAACAAATAATAACACCAAATAAATAAGTTCAAAAATAACAAAAACGCGGGTTTACATGATAAAAGAATTACTTAAAACTAAATAATACAATAAAAGTAACAAAAGAAAATAAACAAACCTACTCAATAAATGAAAGAAGACAAAAACAAAATAAAATAAAATAAAAATTAAAGAAACAAAAAACAAACTTTAAAATTTCGAACATGCTGTGAAAAAAGAATAAACTAAGATAATAAAATTTAAAGTTTAAACAAATTTTTTTTTTTTGTAAATTTTACACAACAAGCGTACTGTAATAATGTTAAAAATTTATCTGAAAATTATAGTATAAATAAGAAAAAGAAAAAACACAAAATTCGAATAGAATTGAAATTAAATCGAATGTGAATCTATTTGCATTGTTCTGACTTTAACATTAACACATTCCCCCCAAGAACAATAATTGGTATATAGCGGCTATATCAAACTACTCCGTTACACACGTGCAGCAAGATATAGCATCAACAATATCAAGGAAATTTACAGCAGCTTATTATGCAAGCATATGGTGTAATATTTATGTCATTACGCACAAGGTTTAATTCAATCAAGAATTTATATTTACATTACAGTATTGTGATTCAATTTTGTATCACATTCAGTACGTAAATACAATAATTATTTAAAAATCCGACGCGACCGTTATTTAATAAATTATTAAAATAAATTTTATCCGCCAACTGAAGGGCTCTTCTATGCCCTATCAGCATTTTATAAGCCAGCAGCACGGTAATGTTTCCTTTCCTTCTTTTCATCTGTGATCAGTGCAATTGCATTAGCACTTGTCACTGATCATCAATCCGGGTACACCCAGCTGTGGTCATTGAACTGCACGGTCTGAGGTATTGAAAGCAGCAATAGGCATAACACTATTGTTGTTTTTTTTTACCTCGCTGTGTCGTTGACTGCTGCTGGCGGCGCCCAAATATTTGTGTTGCTGTGTGTCGCTTTTTTGTTTTTTTTTGCTTTTTTGTTTTTGCCTTCAGCATGCAGTAGGCTTCTTTGGCACTATAAGAATGCTGATTGGGAAAGTCTCAATAAGTATCTTAAAGAAATTGATTGGTCGGTCTGTTTTGCTGCGAGGGATGTTGATGAATGCACATTACAATTTAGTAACATACTAAATCTTGGCATGCGTGAATACATTCCGTATTCTTACAGCAGGTCTCAACAACAGCATGATCGCTCCTGGTTTAACGATAAGTGCAACCAAGCTATAAAAGCGAAAGAGTCTGCTTTTCGCGCCTATCAATTGCATCCATGTCCGGAAATGAAACAAGTCTACAAGACTGCACGGAACACCTGCAAGTCGATTATCCAGAGAGAAAAATTTCTTTTTGACCAGAATATTAGACAAAGAATCTTGGCAAGCCGCAAAGGTAGCAAAGGTTTCTGGTCCCTGGTCAAAACCATCAGGAACAATTTCACCAGTTCCTCTATACCTTCACTACTTAATAATGGTGAAGTGATTGTTGACTCCCTGGATAAAGCTAATATTTTAGCTGCTAGATTCGCTTCAAATTCTCGCCTTCCACCAACTTCACAAACACCTGTTTTGCATCGCCCGTGTGAATGTGTACAAGAGCCAATACACATTCGTACGAGGGATGTGTTCAGGGTCCTTAAGGGGATCAACGTCTCCAAAGCCGCAGGCCCCGATGGTTTTTCGCCCCTGTTAATTAAAAGCTGCGCCTCTTCCTTGGCTAAACCTCTGCGCAAGCTCTTCTACTTGTCTTATTCGACAGGAAAATTTCCAACTGCTTGGAAGCTAGCTCACGTTCAGCCTATTCCCAAGAAGGGAGAGGGTAGCGATCCCTCAAATTATCGACCAATTGCGATCACTTCGATTCTTTCAAAGGTTTTTGAATCTATCATTAACTCTAAATTAATGAAGTATCTTGAAACTAATCATCTCATCAACGATCGCCAATATGGCTTCCGAGCTGGACGCTCATCTGGAGACTTGCTGACTTTTCTTACGGAACGTTGGAACCGTAGTCTTCACAATTTTGGTGAGTCTAAAATCGTTGCCCTAGATATTTCAAAAGCCTTTGATAGAGTCTGGCATCCAGCCCTTTTAGCCAAACTCAAAGCACTTGGTCTCTCCCCTCCTCTTCTATTATGGATTGAAAGTTTCCTATCTAGTCGCCAAATACGTGTTGTATTAGATGGCGTTACATCTGAACCGCATCCCATAAATGCCGGTGTACCTCAAGGCTCTGTTATCTCTCCAACTCTCTTTTTAATTTTCATTAATGATCTGCTTTCCCTTACTTTCAATCCCATCCATAGTTTCGCAGATGACAGTACTCGTGATTTCGCTTACTCCTTTGACACTTTTGCGGAATCCAGGGGGAATGCTGCATGTGTTAAACGAGATTGCATGACTAGATCATTGAATAACGATCTTAACAATATCCTCGCTTGGGGCAAAGCGAATCGCGTCGAATTCAATGCATCAAAGTCCCAAAGCTGTCTTATCTCATTAAAACAAGATCATAACTTAACCACACCCGTTTCTTTTGATGGAGCATTAATTTCTGATTCACCGTCACTAAGCATTCTTGGCATTAATATTTCCAGTAAGTTAAACTGGACAGATCACATCTTCTCTGTTGCCAAAGAAGCATCGAAATGTCTTGGATTTCTGAAAAGGTGTAAGAAATATTTCAGCCCGTCAAATCTAGCGCTCCTCTACAAGTCCTACATTAGACCTAGAATGGAGTACAACTCCCATATATGGGCCGGGGCTGGTCGCACAGCCTTAGCTTCATTGGATATTGTCCAAAAGAGAGCCTTCAAGCTCATTGGCGATTTGGCAATAACTTGTCATATCGACTCACTCGAGCACCGCCGCAATGTTGGATGCCTTTCGCTCCTTTATCGCTATATGCATGGTCAATGTTCTGATGAAATATCTAGTCTAATCCCTTGTAGAATGATTCCTGCACGCAATACTCGCGCTGCAAACCGCGCACATCCTTTAACCCTTCAAATTACTTTCGGCCGTACAGTAAAATTCCGTGATGCTTTTTTATCCCGAACAGTGCGAATGTGGAACAGCTTACCATCTTCTGTTTTTCCTCCGGCGTACAATCTGCGGAAGTTTAAGGGCGACATACATCGGCACCTCCGCCACTCTCCTCATATCCCCTAATCCTTTCCCTATCTCCTTCCTGCCATGCTGTGCTTTGCATCATAGGGTATCCCCTGAGCTTGGCTTAATAATATAAAAAAAAAAAAAAAAAAAAAAAAAAAAAAACATTAATAGTCATCCAAGGACTATACCCTTTGCGTAAACCATCACTTTGGTCATTCTATCCAGGAATCAAACTTATATACAAATAAGTCAACATTTTTTTTGTAGTTCTATCCAGGAACTGTCACTTTACGAAACAACCACTGTAAAACAAAGTTACACGAACACATCTGACACGGAGCTAAATTTCATTACTGATGCCCGATTCCAAGACGGCAACAAGAACATGAGGCATAACCAAATTCCTGGAGTTAAACGGGAACTCCTATTACATTTTCGAATGCATGCAGAGTAGAATCACGTAATATATGGAGAGTAACGTATAACGTAATTAATTTTCATTTTCAATAGTTGCTGGTAACAATTCTTCCATATTGAAGCCGTAAGGTATAGTGTTGTTGTTGTTTGTGTTCAGAATTTGATTGCGTAAACTGTTTTTGTAATTTTATTATGCTTTCCGTATAGACTTTCGGATCTTTATGTAACATCCCTTGGTTTCTATGTACATATGTACATACATATATACACGACGGCTCAAACAAATTGGATTAAATATGGGCATCATATTGTCATAGAAATTTACTCGACATTTTTTTTTATAGAATTTGTATATGGGTGGTTGACAAACCGTTGGATTAGTTTTTAATATGAGTACCTTGTCTGGAGCGCTTCCAATTTTTTATGAGCACAGAAAAAAAAAAATATTTGCTTGATATATTTTCTTTCGAAAATTGATGTGCGTGGCCGGGCCGAAAACAGCGAGGCATTCTTTTTTTAGGAATTTATAATTCTTAAAATGTTCTATATTGATACTTATGGTATAGGCATTGATTTTATAGCATATATATATATATATATATAGAGACTAAACTAGATAATAGTCTAGGAAAATAGTCTGCCAGTAATTTTAAACTTGGATCCTTATCTTTCTAATCTTAATTAGATGGATTGTTTTGAATTTACAAAAACACTTTTCTAGTCCAAACAACTTTAAAACAAATCCATTCGTAATTGTCCAGTATAATGTAGTGTGTTTCTAAAAACAAAAGATTATCCCAAGCTTATAAAATCAGCATTACCAAACAATAATATTGATAAATTAAAGTACTATTCAAACACGGTTTTATAAGGTTTTTGATGTTTACAAAAAAACCCAACATCTTTTTCAAAAATCTAAGCAGCGGCAGCATTTGAACTGAAGATTTTCTAATATTTTGCCGACGATTTCAAATCAATAACATAAAAATTGTGGAAAATAAAAAGGGAGAACAAAATGCTTGCAAATTTATTTAGCCTTAAATAAAGGAGAAAATAATCTTTTAGAGAGAAAAAACATAACATACACGTGTGCCACATACCAGTAATGAATACTATATTTTTGTGAAACTGCTTAACTGTCGACAGCCTTACTATAATCCGCGCCACGAAAAGTGAGCTAATATCAAGATAAACAGATGAAAATTAAAAGTTTGTACTGTACAATTGTATATATTGCCAATAGTAAAAGAACATTTAAGAAACATTGCCAAAATCCAGTCAGTGAGATTGCCCTGGATATCTAGAAAGATGAGAACTTCGTTAAGTGTGTTCAGACAGACTGACTTATATGCTGAGGTTATGTCTACAGAAAGTATGATTGTCTTGAGTTTTCTTTGACAGTTGGTAGAAATCCGGTCAAGAACTGTGTTCGTGCACTGATTCACAGACTTTCCCTTGATGTAGGCAAAGGAATTTTTCAAGTGGAGTTTCCTCTCCCTTAGATGTTTGTTCAGCCTGTCCGACACAATGCTGTTGATGCATTGGATGAAGTTAGATATCAGGGCAATCGGTCTGAATGTGTCGAGAGCACATCCAGCTTTATTTCTTTTTTGGAATTGGAACTACCTTGATTTCCCGTAGGTGAGGTAGTATTGAGCTTGATAGCCAAAGTTAATTGAAAGAGTTCAGCTGAGAGCCAAGGGTTGTCTCATACAGATATTTGAAGGCAAAGAAGGGGATACCATCTGAGCTTGGCGCAGAGAAGTTTGACTTCCTTCTCAGAACCTCAGATAGCTCGACTAAGGTGAGCTGGCTTGGAGGTTCTGAGGCTAGCCTATTGTTGGTGGAGCTCACTATATGCGTGAGTGATTCGAG
Organism: Dioctria rufipes; assembly: GCA_963924295.1. Classification (NCBI taxonomy): domain Eukaryota; kingdom Metazoa; phylum Arthropoda; class Insecta; order Diptera; family Asilidae; genus Dioctria; species Dioctria rufipes. The sequence continues at coordinate 89,048,767 of OZ002742.1, forward strand.
AAACTCGAGAGATTCAGAGTCATCCAATTTCTGACAGGCAGCAGAGCCTTGAAATTTTGTTGAGAGGCTTCGAAAAATTTTGAAGAATTTCCTAGAGTCAAGCTGTTCTAAGTTATCAATAAATTTGGTGGTGTGAGAGGCTTTGGCTTTTCGAATTGGTTCCTTTCAGGAGCCTAGATGTTGTTAGATACTTATTGAGTGAGATATTAGATGAGCTTCTTATGAGTTCAGAGAAGGCTGCCATTTTCTTTTCCAAGAGTCGTTGAATGTCCGGATTCCACCATGACTTGGAGGAGAACTTGCTGTGATGCAATGAGGAGGTGTGTTACTCAATGATTTCTTTAATGTCCTCAACAATGTGATTAGACCTTCCGAGCGCTTTGAGCTCTTGTAATGCTCCAGTTTTATTCAGGAAGCATCTACGGGGGCTGGGCCTAGGTGGGGATGGATTTGATAACGTTTTCTCAACTGGAAAGTGGTGTGAGCCTCCAACTTGCTGTTGGATTACCCTGGACGAGATTTGGGTAGGCGGGAGAGAAGAAATCACCAAGTCAAGTGTGGAACCCGAGCTGACTAGGAATGCATTAGAGAAGAAAGTGGGGGAGGTGTCGGAGATAATATGCAGTCCACAGGTTAGGGCAGCGTTTTTCAGTAGAAGTCTCTCTCTCAATGAAGCGTCGGATCTAATAATATTGTTATCCCACAGGGAGTCTCTCGCGTTTAGATCGCCACTCAGAATTACCGAGTTGAAGTTGGATAGGAAGGTGAGAAAATCCTCTATGTCATTTTTGAACCTAAATGGATCAATTGTGGGTGGGGGACAGTGTCCATGATTGAATCAAACGTAAAACGCTTGTAGAAGTGTGACTTGATAGCAACTAGAGAGCCTCCATAGCCGTCGGCTCTGTCATTCCTGACTAGATTATAGCCTATTGGGGAGGCGAAGAGACTGGCCTTGAGCCAGGTTTTATTGAGTAGTATGACGTCGTATGTACCTGAGTTTAAGAAAAGTTCGAGGTGAGATTTATTTGCGTTGAAGTTTTGGGTGCTCAGGTGTAGTAATTTCATGGGGGGTTTAACTCGATCAAGCAGGAGGCGTTTGCGAATGTGTGCTGGGGTTGGGTGGTTTCTCAGGTGGAATTGCACTGTTTATGATATTAAGGTCTGTGGATAAGTTGAAATTGTTCATTTCAGTTTTGAGAATGGATAAGAAATCAGAATTGGTATTAGTTGTGGAAGATTTGTTTAGCTCTGTGCTGAGCCATGAGAAGGGGCGTTCTATCTCAGAAACTCTGAGCTTATCGGCCATTATGCCAGTGCCTGTTTTTCCACTGTCCATGTTCTGGAACATGGCATAGTGCAGGCATAGACAGGCTTTCGAAAGTTAAATCCTTTGGTTACGTTGGCATATGGTCTTTTCGTTAGCACTTTGTTGGCATATATGATAGTGTTCTGGATCTTATGATCAGCAATGAGTGACGGAAAATGTTCGCCATTCAGGGTGTTAAGTAAGTCAAACCTATTCTCGTTGATAGGTATCTGGCTGTCTTGGCTGGCTATAACAATGTTCCTGGCAGAACGTCTGTTCGCACTGCTTAATGTAATAATTTTAAGGACGTCTTGCTCGATATGTTTGGCAGGACATAGAGGATCGGTTGGCTTATGATTGCCTTTACAGTTATTGTAGTAGGCAGGGTTTGTACAGAGCTTTTTTCACATGACTCTTTCCAGCAGTGCAGCAGTTGTCGCAGAACGGGCTTTTGGCCTTGCACTGTGGAAGGCCGTGACCATACCTGAAACATCTCATGGTCTTGGTCGAGGTGTGAAGTGTTCCACTGAGCGAAATGCTCCTGCAATCGCTACCTCCTTTGGAATTTCAGAGCTTATGAAGGTGAGCTTTAGGACTGGAGTAGGTATAAATTTCTTCTCCTCGATTCTTTTTGTGAAGCAGAAAGCATGAGTGACTTTGATCGCTGATGAAATATATCGAAGAATGTCTTCATCTGATAAGTCTGTGGGTACATTTTTAACAATACCCTGCTTACATAAGTGTGTAAGTGGAATGAAACATTTTATGTCGGCTGTAGGGAGGCCTTTCGTGAGAAGGTTATTGGCAGCTACACTACTAGCAACGAAAAGTTGAAGGATTGCTGTTCGATTTTAACAAAACTGAAATTGGCTTTTGCTAGGATGATGCCAGTTGCAATATTACTTAGTCTTACACTGTTTTCTTCAGAGTTCGTACTATTTTCGTCCTTGTGACCAAGATCCAGTAAGGGCCTTTGTCTTTATTGGCGTAGAGTAAAAGATCCGGATTCGGAAGAGAATTTAGAGTGTTGGAAGTAGAGGTTGGTACAGGTGTGCTAGCGGCTTCTTTTAGAGTTTGCTCTGAATCCTGCATCCTACTGCGCTTGCCCTTAGGAGCATCTGGGTGAGGAATCCTTTTAGTGTTTCCAGAAAAGTCCTTGAGCGCTGCCTTCGTGCAGGTTAAATTAGCACTTTTAGTAGAATTGTGTGACGAAATTGAAATTTTTTGGGAGTTGTGAGGTTGACTATCTGGGAGAGTATTGTTCAGGACAGTGGTCGTGTCCTGTCCCCCAGGGTCGACCGTGTCCATATATACTTCATTCTCCGTCATCCTACACTATAGCTCCATTTTGTCAGCAACCGTTATGCAAATGACGCCAAGAGCTACACACGCCACTTGAAGTGCACACGCCGTTTATGTTCAAAACATAATGTGAAGAAACACAATATAAAGTAAATAGTAATATATAAACCTGAGCTCGGCAAAAAACTCAAGGAAAAAACACCCCTAATCAAATGTTTTGAGGCGTAAATAGATGTTTCCAAAAAAAGAAAAAAACAACTACAAACACGCAACCTTCTTAATGGTCGCTGCTGAGACCTTTTAAAAATTTTTACAAAAGGAACTAGGGAAATTACACCACTGCTTGACATGTTCACCAATCAATTCTCCAGAATAATTTCAGTTGTCTTCTCGCTGTTAGATAAATTTGTTTATACTTTTATCGCACAATTGAAAAAAAAAGAACAGTTATGCATGCTACTGAAGAAATCTGGACGATTTACTTGGAAGCTCAATTCGAAGTGCAAAGGAGACTTATTTTCAAAAAATATCAGACGACTATGGACAAAATGACATATGTGTGTCCATTAAAGCTGTATGTGATTTTGTCCAAACTACACTGAATTATTTCATAAACTCAACAAAACACAATAAAACAGTGGAAAAACTATCGTTATCAGACACTACTAAAACAACCCAGCTAATTATAACAAGGATACAAGAAATCCCTTAGGTAAACTTACCCCATAAGCCAAAGAATTATTAAATTTTAAATTGTTTGCGCATCCAAGAATATCACAATGCACATCTCACTCAAACCGCTGCCATGGGGGAACCGGCACGTGCGCAGGTCGGACCATGACGCTAGAGTAACGCAGTGCCAGTGTTACAACCTTTGAGGAGTGAACTAAAGGAGATGACATCCCATAGTAAAGTATATGTATGGCAGCGTAGCCAAATATTTTCGCCATCTTTATTTTGGTGGGGTGTTTATCTGTCACTTTTCTATAAACAAAGAGCCACGAAGTGTGGTTGGCGCAGAGACGTAGTTACAAATGGATAATTTACTTTTTATAGGAAATGGTTAATTATTATTGGACTAAGTGATAGTAATATAAAAAGATGTTATGTGTGCTCGAAGATTTAGATACAACAAGCCGTGTTGAGGAAAATCTTTAAAAATACTTTTGTGGTAAATTCGGTAAATTCCACTGAAATGCAGATATAAGTTAATTCGCAAATAATTTAGATATATCATCAGTGAGAGCATATTTTCTGAAATCAAAACTGGTGCCACATGAAACAGGAGATCAGTCAGTCCATATATATATGTACGTCAATGGGTGGTGCGGAAGATTGTGCCAAGTTTCTAAGAAATGTGTTTGAATATTCGCGCCATTAATTTCTTGTGATATTTAAGGCATCAACAATTTTTAACGCCTCCTCTGGCACCTCACAAAACCAAGAAGAAGAACTAAAGTTGCTACGCTTTTTTCATCATATGTCGCCTGCTTTAGTTCTCTCCTCGAAGGTTACAACCTATTCAACATATACGGTTTATTTTACCTGTATATTCCACTTTGTCCATGTTTCCCCTAAACCAATGTAGCTCTGTGAGCTGTTGTGTATTTCGGGAAACACTGTAGACGTACACGTCATCTATCGCCAACTATCCTCTCAAGTGATTGTATCCTCAAATATTATAGATTGCGATCCCACATCTCGCACGCGCATGGTAGAAAAATGTCAATTTTGTTACAAAATTAAGCAAATCAGAAAAAGAAAAGCTGTTAATAATAGAAAGTTAGAAAATGAAATATTTATTTTATCTTTTGGAAACTGTTGTATATCCTTGCGGTCCCGTAGATCATATGCCACCGTTTGTGTCCTGGTGTTGTACTATGTACATCGGGCTCCGGAGGACGAGCGCAAAGCCGGTTATTTTCTCCTCTTTTGTAGAATTTCGGCGATAGAGAATATGTGTCTAGCACCAAAGCTATTATTTATTTCTCAAAAAGGTATAATAATAACGCAAAATATATATATATATATGTATTAATATTTTATAAAGTAACTATAAAAACGGCACAGAGGTGTTATTAGTTTCGCAAGTAATTTCTAAGAATGGCGCAAAGTTGTCGTAAGTCTCACAAAAAAAGATTTAAGTGCAACTCAAGGTTAGTATAAGTTTCACAAAATGATTTTTAAAATCGCACAAAGTTATTGCAAATTTCGCAGAGAAATTTTACGTATATACATACAACACGAAGTTATTAAAAATTTCACAAAAATGTTTTATAAGAAACACACTTAGTTATCCTATATTTACTTAAACTAAAAGTCGAATCGACAGTCTTCCTCGGCGGTTCCGTCATGAAAACGGGAAAAAAGCTTTTAGATTTTTTTTCTTTTTGAGAATGTGCAATTTATTTTATGTGCATTCAATTTGCACGAGTAAAATGCTATCTGATATATACTGCATGTAGGTAAGTGTAACGTGTGAGTGATAACAAAATGCAATTTATGCTGAATTGCATTTTGCTATGACATGGAAATGCATTTTTAAATGCGATTGTAAATTTAAATGAAAATTTGAATTGAAAGTATTTTTTTTTTTTGTTTTCAGGGTCATTTATGAGGTACATCAATATATTGTATAGGACAATATATTGATGTATTGACCCTATGGTTGTGATTCGAGGCATTGGGCACCTGAGTCACAACCAACACTGGCAGGGACTTCAATTGCAAACCAGCAAACATTCAACCGGTGTTTGTCCCGTTATATTTACTCCTCATGCTCTTTCCTGACTGATGAGTTTCGTAATATTTTCTTTTCTTTCATTCATGTAAAGAAATTATTTATTGGAAATAAATGTCGTCATAGAACTTCTGAAAATAATTTTTAATTCTAATTTACAACCAGAATGAATGACCCAGTTTACGGGTAGTATGCTGCCTCTGCCGTACGAAAACTTGATGGTACGAAAATGGTTGGGGACAGAAATAAGACATCAAGCACTACCTACAGATTTCGTACGGCAGGGGCAGTATACTGACTCATCTAAACTGGGTCTATATAAATCATTTTGATGCGGCAATCTGAAGAACTTCAGAATGGCTTTTGGCTTTTATCTGAAATAAAATGCATAAGAGTAACAGCTAAAATACTCTAAATGGTTTGCGTCTAATTTAAAATTCTTTCGTTTTATTGGAAAGCTTTAATTTTTAAAATGAATATACATGTAAACCCTCCAACTGCGCGGTTTTTCATTGCGCGGTTTCGTAATTGCGCGGCCAGGCCTTTAATACCAAAATTTCGATCTGCGCGGTAAACATTTCGTAGCTGCGCGGTTTTTTTTGCAGGTTTTTAACAAAAAAAATCATGTTAATTCAAATTTGTGAATCTTGGTAAACTACGAATACCGAAAATAGTGATTCGCCGTATTTCGACATACTATACTTTTTATAAACAATTTCATTTTTTTAGTTGTCGCGTTAGGATGAGGACGTAAATTTACATAATTTTTATTAATATAGATATTTATATAACATACTCGTATGTACATACTAAATTTATGAAAATCGTATTCGTGTGCAATAGTGTTTAAGGAATTCTTCCTTCAATTAAAGGGTGTTATAAACTAAGTACAAATAAAATTTTTGATTTTTGATTTAAAACTAATTTTGATTTAATAGGTGTTTTAATAATTTTTACATCCTATATTTAATAATGTAAAAAGCTGGGAAAAGAAAAATTTTGACATTAGAGGCAAAGCTGGAAATTGTGAACCAAAAAATGGCGAAAAATATCAGTTTTAGTTAAGAGACGCAATATGAACGAATCCAGCATAAGGAGGATTAAATTGAATGCAGAACAAATTAAAAGTTCAGTAGTTTGTTCCACATCGCTAGCTGCAAAAACATTAAAGAAATCTCGAAATTAAAAGAAAAAGCAAAAAAAGTGTTAAGCTTTTGGAGAGAAGATCAAAATCAAAAGCGAATGCCACTTAGTGCTGCTGTTTTTCGAACTAAAGCGTTATTAGTCTCTAATCGCTTACAAAAATAAGAACCCGGGTCATCTAATTCAGAAGAAATTAAATTCCAAGCGAGTAAAGGATGGTTTGAAAAGTTTAAACATCGTCAAAATCTACATAATATAAAATTTACAGGCGAAGCCGCCAGTGCTGATACATTAGCTGCATCTTTATATCCAAAATCTTTAAACGATATCATTGATGGTGGTGGATCAAGCCAAGTTTTCAATGCTGATGAGACAGGCTTATTTTGGAAAAGGATGCCTAGCAGAACGTTAATATCTGAAGAAGTGAAATCTGCTCCGGCGTTCAAGGTTATAATACAATACATAATAATTTATAAATCAGAAAATCCTCGTACGTTTAAAGAAATATCAAAAAACTCACGCCCAGTTCATTGGGTATCAAACAAGAAAGCTTGGATGACTGCAAAGCTGTTTGAGAACTGGTTTTTAAATTGCTTTTGTGTAGAAGCTGAGACTTATTGTAGAGATAAAAACATTGCCTTTAAGATTCTGTTGATAGTTGACAATGCACCAAGTCATCCAGCACATTTGGCTGAATTGCACGCCAATGTTAAAGTAGTATTTCTGCCTCTAAATACAACACCTTTAATTCAGCTGATGTACCAAGGCATAATTGTTGCATTTAAATTGTATTCTCTTAGAAGAACTTTTCGACAATTAATTGAAGCTACTGATGGACCAGATAGTCTTTCAATTCGTGAGTATTGGAGACAGTACAACATTATATCTTCGGTAAAACATATTAAATTAGCATGGGATGAAGTTAAGAACTCAACAATGAATGCTGTTTGGAAAAAATTATGGCGGGAAAGTTGCATAAGAGAAGCTGTTGTGGAAATGCCAGAAATCGTAGAAATTGTAACTTTAGGTAGAACAATTGATGGGGATCGATTTCAAAATTTAGAATCAGAACATATCACGGAAGTCCTTGTAAGTAATGAAGAAAATGTAACTGTTGACGGTATTTTGACACAGTTCGGCGATAATAATAATTATGAAAATAATGAAAATGAAGAAGATGTAGCGATTATAGGAGAGAAAAGATTTACTATTCAAAAACTATCAAATTTTTTAAAACTTGGTAGTCAACTTGAACAGGAAGCTCTTGATATGGAGCGTGCCTCAAAATTTCGGAGAAATCTGACAGCAGCTTTAGCCCCATATGCTGAAATTTATAAAGAAAAAAGAAAATCTGGTAAATAATCAGTGTTAACAAGTTTTTTTTTCAAAACCACATAAAACCACAGTCATTAGAATCAAGCTCAACAGAAGGAAGCAGTGATTAAAACCACGTGTTTAATTTTTGCTAATGTTTATATTCATTATGTATAAGTCGTTGAATTGAGACTGTTTGCTACAGTTTTTATATTGTATTCTATAATTTTAATTTATGTTCAATTTTTATTAATGTTTTTATTACATACATATTAATTATGAATAAGTCGATGAATTAAGACTGTTTTCTATAATTTTATATGTTTATATTAATGTAAATATGTATATTAGTCGTTGAATAAAGACTTTTTAATATATTTTTGCAATTTTTCTAATATATATCTGGAACCTAACCCCATAATTACATATGTATAAAATCGCGTTCACAGTGCGCGGTTTCGGTTTGCGCATTGTTTATATAGAACGTATCTACCGCGCAGTTGGAGGGTTTACTGTATTTATATACTTTTATTATATGTGAAGTAGCTTAAAGTCCTAAAGAAATATTTTAAGGCAAATCATTATGATTTTCGCAACAACAAAATTTTGAATTAATAAGCTGCATTAATTAAACTCCAAAAGTTCTGACACAGAACAGAAGATAAATTTCAATCAGGGATTATTTTGTAACCAAACATAACGAACAGATTTTCGATAGGGAATCCAGATTTACAGTAGGAATATCGGCCAATAACTGATTAAAAAATAGAAATTTTTTTTTGTAAATGACTTCCCTAATTTAAGGGAAACGGCATAAAAACCAACAAATGATGGGCAAAATATTAAAAGGTATAAATTATAAAATTGTTGTCAGGTAAAACGGCAACCCCAAACCGAGATTCCCTTACCTGGATAGCTAACTTATCGTGGCACGAAATATGGGGTATCGTAAGACTTTATCTTAGACACTTTCAGGTACAGCATGGACCGCTGACACTACTCGGCAACAAAATAAAATATAAAAACTATAAATGCATACTAAAGTAATCTATCTGATCTATCTGTAATAACATGTAACAGAGAAATCTTTTAAATATTCAAAAATATGAATGCCATTTCCACCTATTCAGATGCATGAGAATACCTAGAAAGCTTGTAAATGCAGCGCACCATACCATTACCATTACCACTGTAAACGAGACTACCATAGATAAAATGAGGCATTGCAAGCTTTTGGGGCTAATTTTTAATGAAGGAGTGTTGGTAGACAGCTAAAGCTAATAAAGAACTGGCCCAGACTGCAATAAATTTCACCTAACATTTGCGTAATATAGTTACAACAACTGAACTTTGAGTTAAGTGGAATTTCTAAGTTCTACGCAGTCAACATAATCCAATATCATATTGCTGAGCATCACCGGTGGGATGTCAGATTTTTCGATAACACAGCCAAGCAATTTTATTTTGATGGGTTGAGTACCAGTTTGTTATCTAGTGACAGCTGCAGATCCTCATTAATGTAAACACACAATCCTCCATTAGTTCGATTGGCCTACTGACGTATAGTTGAACGTTATCAACATTCAGATGAATAGAGGAATTTTTTACAATTTGCGGAAGGTCATTCATATATAGACTGAATAAGGATCGACCAAGGACTGATCCTTGAGGAACACCAGAATGAAGAAAAGATGGAGCAGAACGAGAACTTCGTACCTCTGCAATCGGGCATCGATTACAGAAAGCTGCCAATGCCAATTTATGCCATTGATGAAAAATTAAATCTATTGCATAGGTAGTTTAAGAAGCACAGAATCAAATGCCTTAGTGAAGTCGAGTAATACAATAATTGATATGTGGTCAATGTCGAGAGCCTGATGAGTATCTGTTACTTCTTTTAGTAGTGCTATCTCACAACTATATTTTCGTGTAAAGCCTGAATGCCACGGCGATGTCCTGTTGTTATCTTCAATATGACCCATAACTTGCCTGTACATAATTTCCTCAAATACCTTAGCAAAACAATCGAGCAGCCTAATAGGATAAAAATCATTTAATTGTGACAGGAAGTTCTTTTTGGGAATTGGAACTACTAAATCCCGTTTCCAAATGGTAGAAAATTGATGGTGGGACAGGTTATTAAAGACACTCATCAGCCGACTGCATATATAAGGAGTTAGTACATAGTTTCATGAATTCTGGAGGTAAGCCATCTATGGCAGTGGAATTGGATATTATTGAATTTATTGTTCTTAAGATATCTTGATGATCATTGCAGCAGAAAGCGAAACCCTCTGATGAGCTATCATGAAATACATATATCATTTTGAAAATGCTGACCTGATCCCACTAAGTTAAAGCAGATGTTTAGATCTACATTCACTTCCGGTGGTATATGTCCATATATTCCCAAGTTATGGATGTTTTCCGGTAGAGTTTTCGCAGACAAGCTTGCATTTTACTTTTTGCAAATAAAAGAACACTTAGAAGTACGAATCATAGACGTTACTTTATTACTCACCCTTGTTGCATGTAGAGAAAATCGCGCTGTTCCCATTAGGCAATGAATATATTGAGTAATTCATGGACATTTATCTCGTTTACGTCTACAAGTTTTTAGAGGAACGTGTTTATCGAATATACATATATAAAAATCAACAAAGATTTCAACTTTATCGTGCAATATGTCGCATTCGAATATAGTATTCAATGACATTTCACTACTGTCAGTAATAAATTGGTCCTCATTTAAATTTTTAAAGCATAAATGTAGTGTAATTAAGCAAGACTGACACATTTATTCTGTAGGCTAAAAATAGAAAATCATGAACAAAGTTGCTGGGTGGACTAAAATATTTTTCAGTTGTGAGCATGTAATCAAGTTATGATAAAATAACGGCATTAAAATAGCTACATGAATGATTTATGAGTTTTGGATCAAATGCCTGTATGATAAGTCGCTTCTTTATGTAGAGCCACTACGAATATTGACGTTCATATCACCGCATACAATCAGATCCTGGTATCGCATTACTACACCTCTAATTTATAACATAACTCAGTAGTACTTTCCATGGTAAAACTAATCGGAGGACAGTAAATACTGAAAAGAATACACTTATATAGTAAGCCTGAGGATTGAATGATTGAAACGCAGGTTGGGGATCCAGACGCAATCCCCGAAAGTAGGCCAAATGAAGCCCCATTGTCAGCCTCCAGACCCATGAGTGATCGCTCATATGTCCCAACTGGACGCTCCCATAAATTTCACTATTGGCCCCTATCGACTGTCTGAGCAGATGGCAATCTACATGTTCTCATTGTCTGAGCTAAGGAGTGCCTTTCTGCTTCAAGAGTGGCCTTGACTTCTGCCTGGAAAACCGTGGCATGTCTTTCAGTCTCAGGCTCCTAGCAGAAAACTCCCGCTTCGGTGCCTTCATCAGACTTCGAGCCATGAGTATTAATTTTAATTGTGTTTGTCGATGGTTGAAGCACGGAATGTGATTCCCATTCCGCCCTAGATGCAATTCTAGATTCAAAATTGCTTTTCAGAATGGTGACGAGGTGGTGATCACTATCCCTGTCGATGCCAGGTGCGATAGACTGCACGAACTCATAAATGGATTCTTGTGGAACTGTTGTTCCCGTATGAAGCCAGCCAAGATTAAGATTCAGTCTTAGGGCTGTAGTCGACACCGCCTGGATAATCTCCATAGCCCGAAGGCACTGTGGTGACACTTTCGATCCGGACTGTACGTTCGGCAGAGCACACAAACTGCTGTAATCGCTGTATTGAAATCCCAATGATATACCTTGTTGAAAATACCAAAAATGTGTTAGCTATTAGGCGTTGATTGGCAACGAGAACTTTTAAAATATATCAGAAAATTAATGTTATGTCAACTGTAAGTAAATTCTTACTTCTTACTTTTATCATAAGGATTATATATAACTAAACAACATTTAAAGAAAAATAAAGCAAAAGTACAACCATTGTTTATTAAATTGGAATAACGCTTTTTCTTAACGTTTTGATTATTATGACATCCGTTCTCGTTGGCAAACCTGTCCCATTTATCTTTTTACATTCAGCCTTTTAAGTCATTTATAAGTTCAATAACAACAGTGTCCAATTACATTAACAACCATTGAATAGTCGGACACAGCTGAGCCTAACCCTGATTGATCTCAAGAGTAATAGCCATTACGCCTGATTAACTTTACATTATAGATACATTTCAGGATCTCTGACCCAGCAGACATAGCGTCCACTGGGTCTACAAGGATCTCCATTGAGAGACGTACATATTCGCTTCCAAATTGTTTTAGGACAACTTCAAGAACTTTCGTCACATTCTATCATGAATACGTCTAATACAATATATCCATCTGTACGTGGTATGTTAGTTGTTACTCATGAACGGTATTCATACTTTACTACTATCAAGAATCATACAATCCATCGCAGCGCAAGCAAACTCTCAGTTGTAATCTATCAGCGATTAATGCAAACACTTTTCACCGCAAAGTCTTATGACAACCTTGTACAGTAACGCAGCTGTTACTGCACGAGGGTAACCGCTCCTCAATCTCCTCAAGCTCAAGTTATACAACAAGTGCAATCTCCTCAAGTTCATCAAGCTATGACTCAAGTTATAACTACGCAACATATGCCGTAAGCTATGACTCCGAAAATTATTCCCCAAGTTATAATTTCTTAAACTCTTCCTCAAGTTGTAATACTTCAACCGTCCCTGCATTCAGATAACTAGTCGGACCAAAAGAAACATATCCTGGGTACTCACTAAAAATGTACTCCAATATCTTGTCGTGATTGGCGAGGTCCATTGCTTACCACCACATCACCGAACCGTAGGTTAACATGGGTCGAATGACGCTAGCGTATATCCATTGGGTCATCCGCGGAAGAAAGCCTGGGGATATTTCAATCCCCAAAAATTCAATTTCCTGTATTTCCTAATATACGCGAAGGAACAAAATATAAAAGCGATACAAAAGACACTAGAAAAAGAACTAAACTTGGAACTCACAATAGAAAGGGAAAACAACATGAAGGAAATAAATTATCTGGACATAAAAATAAGGAGAACAAACAAGGGATTCAAGACAAGATCGTATAAAAAAAGCCATTGCATCGAACAGGCTGATCAACTACCTGACAAACCAGCCAAACACATACAAGAGGAACACAATATTAGAGAGGGTAAGCTACGCCATCAAAGTAACAGAGATCGAACACATAGAGGACACCATAAAAACACTAATGATAGAAGCAGACGACAACGGATACCCAAGGAAAATAACTGAGAAATATTTCACGGAAGGAATCAGAAAATCAGACCTGGAACAGGAGAAAAGGCAGAAAATCGTAAGGTACCTAAACGATAAATGTGGGATGGAGATAGAGGACGACCTAGAGGAAAACAGGCGAAACCAGGAACACGGGAACCTCAAGAAAAGTACAGAGAGTACCCAGGAAGAAAAGGACAAGGATGAGAAAAAGAAAATCATCAGGATACAATACATCAACAGCACAACAGATCGACACATCACCAAAATCAACAACAGGGTACAGAGTGTGAAAATGGTACCATACAACCCCCCAGGAGGAAATATAAGGAGTATATACAACGCGAAAAGGAAAAGAGGAATAAAGACACATGAATACAAAAACAAGAACATAAGCACACACAAAACATACCCCCAAGATTGGAACAACATTATACAGTTCAAATGCAGGGACTGTAACAACATACATAATCCACACGGGCAAAATGGACACCAAATAAATGGTACACAAACAGATGAACAGCACTCATGGAGCAATGTACAACCACAGGAACAACGTGGGACAGAGGATCAACGAGGAGATACAAATAGTAGACAAGGTCAGGAGCACAGCCAAAGCAGCCAAATAAATAGCTGCATACATAGGAAACAACAACAACGAAAATAGCAGGATAATAGACATGAGCCAATACAAGGCGAATGCCCACTATGAGGGAAAGATGACACAGGAAGGAGGGATACTCACAGTCATACCGAGAAACACATCATAAGCCAAGCGAAGCAAACGACACACAGAAGCAGGAGAAAGATGACCAGAGAAAGAAGGAAATATGGCGTCAGGTTTTCCTTTGAACCAATGAAGAAAAACCCCCTAGATTTTACAATATAAGTACAAGCGAAGATAAAAATATCTCCCCTAAACATTTAAGTTGAAAAAGTCTTTATTTTTCTCACACCATTATAATTTTACTATATTTATGTGGGAATTTAAATACTCGAGCGACACCTGAAAGTGAGACACGAATTACAGCACCCAACGAAATCCCGAACACACTCCACGGAAACAAGCCAGAATAGCTGACAGCTGCCATCCCTTCTTCTTTGCTGGACAGCCGTGGAGTGCAGACATACATTGACAAGATATCGGTAATCGGAACATATTTTATAATATTAGCTCACACTAAATTGTATACCAATAAAAAGTGAAATAACTGGAAACAAATTTGTTCAATGAATTCTTCAAATCCCACAACTGGGGGCTCAACCGGGATTTGAAAAAACAAGCGGTATTACGCGCTAATTATTATAAAGTGTGGATGGTGCCAGGTATGCGGTAAACGAGGGTGTGCAAGGAAATTCTACACGGAGAATAAACTGCAATAAAGGCGGAAAAATATTTTATGACGCTTCAGGTACCCATAAAATTTCAATGAAGCAGATGGTTGCAGAAGAATATTCTACCTAAACGGAGGTGCAGCTTATATTCGGTCCGGCAAAGAAGCCCTCAAGCAGCGGCGCGCATAGCTCAGCTATAAGCAGATAAGTATCCAATTTAAAATACTCATAATTTCGATATTTGCGTCTGATAAATTTGCAGAACAGAGTCACGAAAAAAAAAAGTCTGTGAATTTTCGCCTGATAAGTACATACGGATGGTACCATGTACCGTAATACACGATAGATATAGAGTGCAAGCAAGCGCACCTACACAGTGGAAGAATAGATCGAATTCTAACAGTAAGGAAATTTACGGTACACAATAATTATAATTAAAGGAAAAACAGGTACGAACTTTATTTCTTTAACATATTGCTTTCCCTGGACTTGAAGATATAATTAATAAACTACAAGAAAGAATATAGTTTAATGATTGAAGTGGATAAATTTGGAATTTCGAATTAAGTGTTAGTATCTACTATCGCACCTTTTTTCTAAATACACCTAGTGACTTTTTATGGCCATTATAAATTAAGTATCAATATTGAACTTTATTTAAATTAAATTGAATTAAATCGTGAAAATGGGTAGACATTCGAAAAGGAATAGTAGTGCGTTGGCTGAACAGTTAAAACAAATGAATGACAGTATGATCGAGAGAGAAGAGGGTATTTCACAGAGGGAAAAACAGCTGCAAGTTAGAGAAAGACTGCTTGAAGAAACACTGCTGAGTGAATCAAGATGAACGATCAAAACGGAACACTTTTCTTTCGCGGATATTTCTAATGCTTTAACCCAATTTTCGGGAAGCGATGAATACGACGTTAATAATTGGATCGCGGAAGTTGAAAGCGTAGCCAATTTAATGAAATGGACAGAGTTAGAGAAATTTATTTATTCGCGGAGATTACTAATTGGCGCAGCACGGCTCGCTGTTAGGGGAAAACCAGATTTGGCATCGTGGGCAGATTTAAGAAACCTTTTAATTGAAGAATTTGATAAGCATATTCCTAGTATAGAAATATATGCCCAGTTGCAGAAGAGGAAACAGGTTAAGGATGAAAGCGTGTACGAATACTTTCTAAAGATGAGGGAAATAGGAGCAAAGGGCAACGTCGAAGAAGAAGCAATCGTACAATACGTAATTGATGGAATTGACGATACGCATACAAATAAAATTCTCTTATATGGCGCAAGAAATTTGCAAGATTTTAGAAGTAAAATGTGGGCATATCTTCAGTTTAAGGAAGATTGTCCTAAACCGAGACAAGACGGGCCTAGCACAACTACAGGGGCAACTAAGAAAATACGGTGTTTCACTTGTGGCAAACTGGGTCACCGAAGTGTTGAGTGCAAAAACAGAAGCAAGGGTTTGAAATGTTTTGGCTGCAATGAGTTTGGGCATAAGGCAGTTGATTGTCCTAAGAAAAAATCTATGTGCGTAAAGCAAGGTATTTCAAGCTGTTTAAAGCTTGTAAGACTAGGAAATTTTCAAGCTCGAGCATTGATTGACACGGGTAGCGACGTTACATTATTAAGCAGTGATGTGTATGCTAAGATCGGCTCACCGCCTTTGGTTGGAATATCTACAGTAATTAGAGGTTTAGCGAAAGAAGTGGTGAATACACTGGGCTATTTTTTATATTCTTTTGAAATTGATAGCGATACGTACGCTGCGAAGATTCACGTAGTCAGTCGCGAATACTTGCAACATGAAATGATTATTGGAAAAGATGTACTAGAGGGTACGCAGCTTATCTTAGATGGCAACGAGATTCAGGTTAAGAGATTAGATAATATGTGGGCACACTGTTACCAAGCTTATGAAGGTGACGCGATAGAAATAAACGTCGGAAATCCTAAATATAGAAAGGATGTCACAAAAATCATCCGAACGTATTCGCCCAGGAAATGTAAGACATCGAAAGTAGAATTAAAAATAATTTTGAAATCCGAAACACCTGTTGCACAATGTCCAAGACGACTTTCACCATTGGAGAAAAGGATTGCGGACAAACAGGTGGAGGAGTGGTTGGAGAACAAAATTGTTAGACCTAGCGCCTCAGAATTTGCGAGTCCTATAGTGTTGGTGAATAAAAAAGATGGTAGCAAACGTTTATGTATAGACTATAGGAAGCTGAATAAAAATGTCGTGAGGGACAGATACCCTTTACCCTTGATAGAGGACCAGCTTGACCGACTTCAGAAAGCAAAGGTGTTTACCACGCTTGACTTAGAGAATGGGTTCTTTCACGTTCAAGTAAATGAAGAGTCAATAAAATATACAGCCTTCGTCACGCCATCAGGGCAATATGAATTCTTAAAGATGCCTTTTGGATTATGTACGTCACCTACAGTTTTTCAAAAATTTATAAACCATATCTTCATGCCGTTGCTAACTAAAGGGATAATTCTAATTTACATGGACGATATAGTGGTACTTTCGGAAACAGAAGAAGAGAATATGAGACGTTTGGGAGAAGTTCTTGAAATTGCTTCAGACTATGGTCTCAGTATTAAATGGGAAAAATGTCAGTTCCTATGTAGAAGTATTGAGTATTTGGGCTATCGGATTTCATCGGGTCGCATCCAGCCATCAGATGCCAAGATCAAAGCAGTAACGAGATTCCCAGAACCAAGGTCAATTAAAGAAGTTCAAAGATTTCTGGGCCTTACTGGCTACTTCAGGAAATTCATAAGAGACTATGCGTTCATAGCCCGTCCTCTAAGTGATTTCTTGAAAAAGGATGCCCGATTCCAATTTGGTGAAGTTCAGAAGCACGCATACAAGGAGCTAAAAACACGTTTGACAGATGACCCAATATTAATGATCTATGACCCAGAGTCGGAAACGGACCTGCATACAGACGCATGAAAATGGGGCTATGGAGCAGTAATGCTTCAGAAGGACTCAGAGGACGGGAACTTCCATCCAGTATATTATTATAGCCGAAAGACTTCTAATACAGAGCAACGGTATAGCAGTTACGAACTGGAGGTTCTCGCCATAGTATCTGCACTAAAAGAACTCAGAGTTTATTTACTGGGTATTAAGTTCACGATAGTCACAGACTGTGCAGCATTTAAGATGACGATGGAGAAGCGGGATATACCTCCAAGAATTGCAGGATGGGCTCTGCTCCTTCAAGATTATGACTACAAGCTTGAACACCGTATTGGGAATAAAATGAAGCACGTTGATGCCCTAAGCCGCAACCCAGTAACTATGATTATCGAAAATGACGTACTAGCTCGAATCAAAGCAGCTCAATTTTCCGACGAAAGACTTAAGCTAATTAAGACTCTGATCGAGAAGCATGAAAGTTACGAGGATTATGTAATCGAGTATGGAATCTTATATAGGAATGATGGAAATGGAAGCAAACTTCTATGTATCCCTAAGGGTATGGAAGCGGAAGTCATAAAGCGTGTCCACGACGAAGGCCACTTTAGTGCAAAAAAAATGGAAGAGATGATCAAACGAGACTACTCAATACCGAAACTATCTAAGAAAATAGAAAATTGTCGTCGCAATTGTGTGCGATGTATCCTCGCTGAAAGGAAGCTAGGAAAGCAAGAGGGATTTCTGAATCCAATAGTTAAAGATGACTACCCATTGAGTACTTACCATCTTGACCATTTAGGACCACTGACGAGCACCGCGAAGGACTATAAGTTTATTTTTACTGTTGTAGACTCATTCAGTAAATTTATTTGGATATATCCTGTGCGATCTACGACAACTTCTGAGGTGATCGACAAATTAGAAATACAAAAAGCAACTTTTGGCAATCTAGCGAGAGTTATAACGGACCGCGGCGCAGCGTTCACTTCCACAAATTTCCATGATTACTGCCAGCAAGAAAATATAAAACACCTACTGATAACTACAGGACTCCCAAGAGGGAACGGACAGGTGGAAAGAGTCCACCGCATAATTATACCGGCACTAACCAAACTAAGTAGTGACGATCCCTCTAAATGGTATAAGGTTACAAACGATCTTCAACGATTTCTCAATGCTACATTCCAACGAAGTGTAAGTAAGACACCGTTTGAATTGTTAACTGGTGTTAAAATGCGAATAGGGGAAGATCAAGCTATTTCCAACGCAATAGAAGAAGCTGTTTATGAAGACTTCGACGAAGCAAGTCCGAGTTCAGGCGCGCCAAGATATCCTAAAAGTTCAACAGGAAAATCGTGACTCTTATAATAAAAAGCGACGACCGGCAATTAAATATAAAATTGGCGACTTAGTTGCCATTAAGAGAACCCAGTTTGGCCCATTACTTAAAATTCATTCTAAGTTTCTAGGTCCATACAAGGTGAACAAGGTTAACAACTATGATCGATATGAAGTTCAGAAGGTGGGACAGCACGAAGGTCCCAGATGCACCACAACCAGCGCAGATAATATGAAACCCTGGTCAATCTATCACGAATCAGACTCCGATGACGACGATGAAGACGAAGATGATCAAGACGCCAATGACGATGAACCAAAATGAAGATAATAAAAACGTAATGTAGTTAATCCAAGACGTAGATGATCCAAGACGAAGATAAGAAAGACGTAATGAGGCTAATCTAAGACGAAGATGAACCAAGAAGATGTTGATCCAAGATGAAGATAATGAAGACGTAACACAGCTAGTTCAAAACGATAACGAAGATACCAATGATACTATTCATGAAGACGATGAAGACGACGCTGATGAAGATGCCGTGAAGCTAATTGCGGATGAAATTACGAAAAGGTGTCAACGACGTTTACCACAATGGAGACGATGTAACTCACTATGATGACCAGTTGAAGCAAGATATACTAAGAATCTTACTTAAATATGACGACGACAAATTGCCCGAGGTCGGCCAAAATACCAGGACGGCCGATTGTGGGAATTTAAATACTCGAGCGACACCTGAAAGTGAGACACGAATTACAGCACCCAACGAAATCCCGAACACACTCCACGGAAACAAGCCAGAATAGCTGACAGCTGCCATCCCTTCTTCTTTGCTGGACAGCCGTGGAGTGCAGACATACATTGACAAGATATCGGTAATCGGAACATATTTTATAATATTAGCTCACACTAAATTGTATACCAATAAAAAGTGAAATAACTGGAAACAAATTTGTTCAATTTATTCTTCAAATCCCACATTTATCCACACTATGTTTTCCCACAACGACTCACACAAGAAGAAAGATAGTGAAAGGGGGGGGGGCAGAAAGAACTAAGGGTTTAAAAGAGGGGACGCTGGCAGCTCACAGATCGAGACAAAAGCACCAAAAATAGGGGAAAAAACACACAATATAAGCGAAACTCGCACGGGAATATGAGAATCTGAGCCCGAGAAATAAATCCTAGATTCACATAAATAGAAGCACGCGTCGCAACAAAAGTCAGTCGCAAAGTGAAAGCCAAGCAGTGCACATCCAAGGAAAAGAAAAAGTGAACAAGTGAAAAAAGTGACAAGCAAAACCACACACACACAAGTGAAAAGAGAAAGTGAGTGAGTGTGAAAAAGGAATAATAAAAGAAGAAGAGTAATATCATCGTGAGCGGTGAAAAAAAGGAAAGTGAGAAGGAGAAAAAAATAAAGAAAGGGTTAAGCGCTAGGTTAAGCATAAAGAAAGAAGGAATATAGATATAAATAAATATAGATAGGAAAATAAGAGGGAGGGAAAGTAAGAAGCGCGAGCACGTAAGGAAACACGCTAACACAGACACGAAACTTAAGATACAAATAAATCACGAAAAAAGTAGAGTAAGAGGGGGCGACACACACCAAAGAATAAGAGATAAGAGCACACAGCTAAGGTTTTTCTCAAAACCAAATCTAAAAGAGTAAAAGGTAGGAACAAAAAGCAGTACGAAACAACAAAGAACAGGGACGAGAACCGGAGGAGAACACCGTAAGAACAGAACAACACATACAAGGTTTTTCTCAAAACCAGTTGTAAAGAGTAAAAACAGAAACAAAGCAACGAAAACCAAGGATAGGGGTTCTAACACATAAGACCAATCACAATCGCAACACACTAAGCCAACGAAACTATAATAACTCGATCACATTAATCTAAGTATGTTAAGCTAGCCATATATTAACCATACCACCCACCAAACACACAACCAAACGAAACACACCAGAAACATAAGAAAATAACGAACATCAAGTAAATCACCTGCAACGCACAGAGATGCAGAACAGCAAGCCACTAAAGAGATACCCGAAAAGCAAAGATAAATTAGAGTGGGATTAGAGCCTTGGAGGTGGGAAACGCACTGCAGGGGACCCCACCAGGAGAAAAGATTAAATACATGTGCGTACCAAAACCCACGCATGCAATCACAAGAATGTGAATACAGAGTGTGGTGGCGGTGATCATGTAGTCGGCACACACGCGATTCGATAGCATAGCTAGAATAGACGTAATAAAAAAAACCTGTGAACCAAATACTATACAGTAAATCAATGTGGTTATAAGCCCACACAGCACAAAAACTGAACGTTTATACAATAGGTAGAACTTCTGATGAGTCCCGTGGCTGGGAAGAAACATGTAAAGAATAGCCAAACAGGAGCCTACACGGCAACCCCTAAAACTCTGAAAACCCCCTGAAATAAGTGGTTATATTTTTTCTATATTTTCTTGTATTTGTTTGACCACAATAAGATGTGAAGCACGCATTGAATGATAAAACGTGTCACAGTACTGCACTATCACGCAGGACGGACACATAGGATACACGGGGATGTAACCCAAACCCTAGAATAAGGAAACACAAACAAGGCAAAACACGAAACGCTGAAATATGCACATAAGGTGCTGGATTACAGGTATTGGGAACTAAGCCAAAGGCTCACACAGGATATAGTGTTATTCACACACAATAGAGTGATATACATACATTAAATTATATACGAGATTTTTTTCTTTCCTTCATTTTTTCAGGTTCGCAGTTTGTTCATTAATGTAGTATATATATGTGTGTCAAATTATATATTTTTACACCAATTGTTTTACTAGATCGGCATAAGTTTGTTTGCAGAGCTACACACGTGTATATTTTTTATCAAAGAACATGATACACATGGAACACCACATCCAACACACCAAGCCAGACAACACAACCCCAACAAAAACACAGAACGAACACACACACAATATAGCATCCACACCCCTATGAGGAAACCCTTCTAGTACCTCACGTAGGTACCACGGTGGCTAAACTAAACCACCTACGGCGGTGGACAGCTGGTGACCCACCTGCCGTACAACATTTCGTCATGCTGCTTTAAGGAATTCATATCCTTAAACACAGATGACATATTACCAGTACCGACATTTTTTTGCTAATATATGTATGTAGTTTTATTACTCCTAGAAAACAGCGGTATGAGAGCTCAGGCACAAATATAGGTGCCCTAGCCCAAGTGCACAGTGTCCATTGGCCACACTGTGTAGGAAACCTGGGGCACCCAAGACAGTGCTGAGCACCGATAGAGTGCTCGGGAGGCTGATCGCAAAGATACTAGCCACAACCAAGCACTGTGGAACCAGTGATAGAGCAACGGGAAGACCGAAGGGGTGTACACAGAAATGTGGGATGAACAAAAGCACATAACACAGACACGGAAACACACACACAACAAGCATAAGACATAGGGACACGAAAACGCACGAACTAAGAAAGACAAAACAGGCAATGCACACACACACACCCACAAAACAGAGAACATTGAAACCACTAAGACCAGGCATAGCACACGTAAACACAGGAGAAAGCAAACAACAGAGGAAAACAAGGGCACACACTAAACCTAATCAAAGGAAGGCAGAAATAAGGAGAAACGCAAAGACCCAAACCAGCGAGACAACAGGGATACACACAAAAATAGAGATAATAATATACTACCAAATAACAAAAAATGTTTAACGATAGTCATCATAACACATAGAAACACACACATAACAAAAACACATCCTACCATCCACAGGAAAACAGGAACAACTGGATAGGATAAACAACAAAAACATATGGCACCCACAGGAAAACCCAGGATAAACATGACATTCAGGGAAGTAGGAGGAGGTTTCAAAAACCTGACGGATTATGAGATGTAACCAGACATAAAGGCGATACTGTCATACGGACCCAAATTCATACCACCCAACCGGAATATAAACCCCATTAACACACTGGTGACCCTGAACAGCATAGCAGAAACAGTTGAGGCGAACACACCCATGGTGAACAGGGAGGTAACGAGGGGAATAGCCAAGGACACGAACAAATATGTATAAGAGAACTAGAAAAGCCAGTTCACGAAGACAGAAATAAAGATCAACGAAACAGTAGGAAGAATCAAGGAAATGCTCTCCAGAAGGAAGGACATCAAGATGATAGAAGCAGATAAAGGAAAGGTGACGGTAGCAATAAAGAGAGAATACTACGAGAAACTACTTAAGGAGATGATAACAGCAGGAATAAGCAGCGGATTATACAGGAGAATAAACAGTGAGGACATCAAGAAGACATAAAAAGCGTCGGAGAATGCATATAAAAACAAACTAAAAGCGATGAATACAAACGGACTATACCAAAGAAAGACGAACAATCGGAACAACACACACCTAAGCAAGGAGGATGTAGAGATGCTTACAAGCTTCGGTGACTACGAGAACGAGATAAGCATACTACATCTAGTCATCAAGCTACACAAATAAATACCGAAACTGAGAACTATTGTGTCAAAGACCAGCGCGATCAATACCAAACTAGGAAAATATATTAATAGAGCATTGGACAGAATGCGACACCTAAAATGCCTAGAAATAGACCAAAATGTCAAGGATAAACTGGACCTAGTAAAGGAAATCAAAGCGCTGGAATGGAAGGAAGGCCATGTCCTAGTAACGATGGACATGAAAGACATGTACAACAACCTGGACCTGACAGAACTGACGAATAATTTTACATAGAATTAGTAATACAAATCCAAAAGCTCGTAAATTTTAATGATCCTGAATTGGATGCATTGAAACTTGTTGATCCAGAATATTTAAAAGCTAATTTTTTTTCCGAAGTAACGACAGATTTAGCCTTTCTATGTGATCAGCTTAAAAAGCTTCGAATAGAAAATATTGAGACAATATTCTTTGAAATGCGCATTTTATTAGAAATAAATTCTCTAACTGAAATCGAATTCGCAAATATTGTAAATTTTTGGGAATATATAATTAAAATAAAAAATACTGCTGGTAATGGTATGTTTATAAATTTGGCTGAATTTGCCTTGGAACTTCCTCACCGTAGCGCAGCTGCTGAAAGATGTTTCTAGCATTTAACTGTAATAACGAATAAATCAAGTAATCGCTATATCTATGACGCCATTATTACCAAAATGCTGTATAAAAAATATATATATAAGCAAAGAAAGGCACCATGGATTTCAATCCTAATACATTAGCTAACAATATTTTAAATCGTTAATTTAACATTAGTATCTCAGATCAGAAGCTTTATTATACTGGACCTTATTTTTAAATATTGTAATTGTTCTTTTCTTGACTTTTGTTTGAATAAATTTTTTTTTCTGTTATATGTGTGAATAATTGATGTTTTTTTTTTTGTGGGTCAGTATGTTATTTTACATTATGGCTTAAAATAATTAATTTTTATGTGATATCTTTTTTTTACTTCTTTTTTGTTTAACTTTTAATAGAAATTGAAAAATGGAATTTCATCTTTTTAATTGTATAGCTTACTTATAGAGTAATTCTGAATGAATGTATAATAAAGACGTAATATCCTACATACAGGATGTTTCTTCCATGATAGACAATAGAGCAACTGGTGATAGTACTCAACTAGACAAACCAAAAATTGTAATGCAGGGGGGGGGGGGGGTCAACCGATTCAATGGAGTTGCAGGGTAATTAAGAAAAAAAGCTAGTTTTAACAAAATACACTATATCTTAAAAAGTACAGGGCGATTGGTCATAGATAAGCGCCCACTGTATGCAGAACATTATGGCCTTTCGAAGGATTGCTCAATTGGTCAGGCTCCCCTCTCTTCTCAGGGAATTATGGGGGTCTAAGTTAAAAATTTTGAATTTTCTAACCTTTTTTTCATTTGACCTCTACTTTTTTGGTAAATAAGTTATTAACATAATCTTGTTTTATAAAAGCTGTAAATATAGAGTCTCCTCTTTAATTTGACCTATTACACTCTATGTCCAAATCGTAGCCGTCAAACAGTTATTAGCTCATAACCTATTCAGGTCATACTGAAATTAGACGAAGTTTTTTTTTTTTTAATGACATGTTTTCAGTCACTAAGGCAAATTAAAGCAGTGAGTCCACAGTTTACAGTTTTTATAAAAAAAAAAAACGTTATGTTAACGACCTCTTGCAAAAAAAAAGAAAATAGAGGTCAAATTAAAAAAAATGTAAGAAAATCCGAAACTCCTGAGAGAAGAGGGGTGGTGGGCTGGTTGAGCAGTTGTTGCGAAGGCCACAAACTTCTGCATGCAACAAGCTCTTAACTGCGACCATACGCCCTGTTCTTTTTAAGATACAGGGTGTTTTGTGAAAAACTAGATTTTTCTTAATCACCCTGTAACTCCGAAACGGTTGATAGGGATGCCCCCTGCCATACAATTTCGTATTTGTCTATGTGAGTACTATCACCTCGTGATCTATTAACCACCATGGAGGAAACACCCTGTATAATATGTCAGCCTTCGATACTAAAAGTAAGAATTTAGTAAATACATATTTATATTGTAGCATTAATATACTTGTCGTTCTTTATTTGAGTTTTGTTATTTGCTATTCCTATGGCAATGTAAATGTGACTAATACAAAATCATCTACTAAAACCTTGCTGGTGCTACTTTCACAATGTTTTGCTAATGAGTGCTACCCAACTTAAGGCAGTGCTACACTAATTTGCCAAACTAACCAATTTCCAAACAGTCACCCTGGAACCGGCTAGTAACAAATTCTAGTGCAGAGATTTCTCAATCCGGCCATGTCTCGGTTAGAATAATAACATCAAAATCAGTCTGTGTAATTCCCAATTTCAGTATCCTTAATTCGTAAGCCTCTAATATCCTGGTAATAAACAGAAAATGGAAACTAATTACTTGTAGCATCACATAGGTCAATTAAAGATCTATTGCGTTGAATGTTGTTGATGTTATCGTTTATGTTAGTGGTGGTATTGCAATCGTTCGATGGAAGTTTTCTTGGGTGTTGGAAGATTGGCGATGATTACTCCGAAAAATCAGAAACACAAATTTGCGACGTTACATATTCTGGTAATCCCAAATTAAAAGTAATGAATCTGAGCATGATTTTATCAGCATCACACTTAAGCTGTTCTTCTTAGTGTTAAGAGAAGAGGCGACCAGGCCTCCAGAACCATGCGGACACGGCGACCATAGCTGATCTATTATGCCTTCCTCTAAGGTGGTTAGGCAAAATCGAGTCTTTTGACAAGATCGATTATTGCTCTTGGGGCTAGATTGCAAACTTTATTTGGAGAGATAAGTGTTCCTCCAGTGATTTTCATCCTTAGACCTGCTAGCGCTAAGCACTAATAAGTAACGTGCATCGAGGTTTCATCTTCCTCTCCGCACAGTGGACACAGCCCACCGTCGTATTTGCCTATCTTCTTCAAGAAGTGATGGAAGGGGCCACGACCAGTCTGACCGACTATCTGCTAAGTCCAATAAGTTGGCGCGTCTGGAGAGGGGAGGGGTTGAAGAATTTCTTCGCCTGCCTCATACCGGGCGCGCTACGCCAAAGGAGATTCAGTTGTCTGTTTTCCCCCTTAAGTAGTTCCCCCACCCCAAAGTGGACAAATGCACAAATGTAGATGCTGAATTCTTGGGTTCCCCTAGCGGTTGTCTGCAATGTTTTAGGCCACCATACGTTTGCTCCGTAAGAAAGTATGGGTCTGTCTATGCCCTGTAAGATCCATAAGATCATTTTGGGGTTTAGACCCCACTTTTTCCCGAAAGGCCTATGACATGAGCTGAATGCCCACGTGGCTTTCTTAGTTATCATTTTAAAGTGAGGATTCCAGGTAAGCTTGCTGTCTAGGATTACTCCTAGAAATTTATCTTCTTTGGAATATTCTATATTAATTCCATTTACTTTAGGAGATGCGGAAATCTGGAGACTCCTTTTCCTGGTAAAGGAATCTACCACTGTTTTACCTCGGTTTATTGATAGTCCCATGCTCTGACACCAATTGGTAACGACGTTGAAGGCAGTTTGCATAATCTCGGGTAAAGCAGATTCAAACTGGCCGCTTGGAGTAAATTTAATAGCTAATCCACACCTAAGAGCCATAGAAGTGGTGATGGAACCCCGCTTTACGGGCAGCCTCTAGTGTCCTTGATACTTGTGGATTCTCCGTTTAGGGTAGTTGTTATGCAGCGTTTCCTTATCCAGAGAAATCACATGACCCTTAACCCTTAAAAAGGCACATGGGGTCAGAGCAATTTTAACCGCGAATAAAATGCAGAACGCATTTTCCCTCGATCTTACGTCTTCAGGTAGCTTTTCATCTTAAAACGTTATTTTGAAAATCGGTGTATTCGTGCCACTGATACGTACGCATGCTCTTGTACTATTGTTATGTAGGAATTTATCCTACTTAAACTTTGCTGTGGTTTCTTTGTGGAGAAACCGTTTGACTTAATTTTTTGTTTTTGCCTTTGTTTTTCCCAGCAGCGACTGTCGTAACTCTAATGTGAGAGTAGATGCGTCGAGTAGCTTGTTAAAGCACAACTCCTAGTGTTATTATGGAGTAGCTTGTTTAAAGCACAACTCCTAGTATTATTATGGAGTAGCTTGTTTAAGCACAACTCCTAGTGTTAGTATGGAGTAGCTTGTTTAAAGCACAACTCCTAGTATTATTATGGAGTAGCTTGTTTAAAGCACAACTCCTAATTCAAGCGAACTGTTTACTGTACACTTATTCAAATCGACTGCTCTCGACTTCTTTATTTTACTCGACTGCTTTCTTTTACAATTTCTTACCTTATTTATACAGAGTAATCTTATTAATACGGAAATAAATGAAATACTTCCGACCAAACATTTTGTATATAACAGTACAAAGTGTTAGGTCATTTGCACTTCATTTATTTCTGTTTATAAATAAATCGCGGCACTCGTCGCTTCCGTACATACATACATATATTTTTCTCTGACTAGAATCGTACTGAGCGTTTCGTCAGTACTTTATCGCATTTGTTTTTACATACGTACATACATAAATCTCGACAAACGCTTGTTGTTTGTTCATCGTGATATTCATGATTTACATACATACCTACATAAATATCATTTTTTTCATACACAAATCGTGAACCATCATTTGGTCACCTGGGTTCTACCGCTGGCGCAAGGTTATCGTATTACAACGTGCGAATTCTTGCGCGCAGGGTATTGCGTCACTCAATCTACCTTAGTTATTTCCTCAACTTGTTAAGTAATTGGGGAAGGTTAGTAACGAGTGGAATTATAATTTAATGAAAATGATGTAGGTATGTATGTTCATTGAAAAATGATGAAAATATGTATGCTTGCGTTTGCTAGCATTTCTTTGATAATTGTTGTAGGTATGTACGTATGTTACAATGCTCACTTAAAATTGTGGGTGGAGGTATGTATGTAACACTATGGTAAAGTGTGATCTCATGCGCCCACTTACATTATTTTATTCGCGAGAAAAGTTTTATATTTATATTATTTTCGGATGAGTTCTAGCGAAAATAAATAAAACGTATGTTGCGATTGTAGTTTTGAGTGAATAGTGTACCTTTTTTACTCTACTCCGAATAGTGGTAGGCCTACTTAAACTCAATCGCTTGTCTTATATTTTGATGAACCAAAAGTGTGCGGCGTTTGATTTGTTTCAGCATTATCATCAGTTGAAACAGATAATGATGATCGAACAAATTCAGCAGACTGACCGCCTTCAGCAGTAACGTCAGCAGCAGTGTTTGATTTCACAATCAATGACGTACAATTTATAACTTCATTTCTTAGGAAATTGAATTCACTAGATAAATTGAATATTTTTTCCACCATAGCCGATAGGCAATACGTTTCACGTTGAACGCCCACAATAGATGTAATTCACTGATTTAATTAACTTCAAGGTATTCTCGTCCAAACTAGAACACCTTTTGTGAAATACATTATTACAGAATCCAAATTAATATATTTATCGAAAAGTTGTACATTAGACTTTACGCACAAGTTATCAAGCATTTTATAAGACTAAAATGGGCAATAAAATGCGATGTCTGATTTCACTTTCTCTTTAGAAAAAATTAGTAATGATATGCATTGTGAATTGAATACATCTGTAGATTCATTAAAATAGATAGATTTTACACTATCATACAAATTTACTATAGGATCCGTTCGTACAAAGTTAACTAATTGGGAATACCAATTTAGTGGCAGTAATGGCCAATAGTCATAGATTTTCTAATAGGATGGTAGGGTGGTAGACTTAAAATATTGCCTTCGAATAGTCGTAGATTTATCATTATAGTCATTAAGTGCCAACCCTGGCCATAGGATATCTAATTCTTGTGCCACCTATGGGTCAAAGTATCATTGATTTTATATTGGAGCGACGCATTTTTGATTTACCATATGTCATTAATTCGAGGCATTTGTATACGATACTCACGCCATGCAGACAACAGAGAAAACTGGTACACTGGAATCTGGAGATATGTATTTACTCCAGGGAGCCGAAATGAGACCACAACGGAAATTATAAATCGGTTACGGGCAATCGAAACCGAATTAATTTTTTTAAAACGCAATAGTAACAACCTTAACTGTATTGATTTACTTTAATTCGATTTCAGTTAAAACCGAATCGTAAAATATAATTATCCGTTTCGGTTAAAACTGAAATGTGAAATATCATTTTCGGTTGCGATTAAAAAACCTTATAAATATAAAATTTTCGGTTTGGCTTACAACTGAATCGTTAGAGTTTAACATAAACTGTTGTGGGATATCTTACAGATTTCAGAACTTGATAGAAAACAATTTTATAAAAGTAAAATATTTTTTTAAAATAGTGTGATTGCCGAATTTAAATTAAATTTTCCCATTTCAAATATAGCGTGGTAAGAGTGAATAAATAATATGTACATAGAATTTGATAAATTTGTATTATTTATATTAAATTCCTGAACAAAACACTATTTCATAAATTATTCGTAATAGACACAAAAATTTCTTCAATTAACTTGAAATATTTCCTTGTTGAAAAATATTTTTAGTCTGTCTTTAAAGAAGTATTTGTTCGTCAACCATAATGTCATCTAGTAAAATATCGGAAATATTACTACTCAATTCATTCAAAATAAATTTAAGTTCGAAAACAACCTCTAAATATTAACTTGTGTTACTAGGGTATCGGGTATTATTATTATTACACAGGAGAGAATGTACAGTTTGTTATGGAACTATGCTGAGTGATTGGCTTGAACGTGAAGTCCAGACTGCCAGCATAAGCTTAGAGATCACTCGATGAACAGCGTTGACATGCAGGGCGGCACGCTAGCTCGCCTCGGCTATTGGCGGAGAGTGTGGCGAGTTTCCACGAGAAATCTGCCGCTGCCACCAGCCATATACAAAAATAATCGTGCCAAGCTAAGGCTGTCGTACACATCCGGTCCAGAAGGAACCTTTACACTACTTACCCATACTTGCATGAAGTTCATAGATGTTGAGCCTTTGGCTGCCTTGCCCCATTCACCAATTGTCCACCGAGTGATCTGTCAGCTAGCAGTCTGCATTTCACGTCCAAGCCAGTCACTCAGCATAGTTCCATAACAAGTTCTGGATCAGAACGCTTTCTCGTTTCCCAGTAAGATAATATGTTCATTTCTTTGCAAACCCTTATGCTTTCCAGAGCGTCGAGAAGAGTACCAATGCTCTTTACAATATCACCATATGAGGATCTACTTAACTATAATCTTACTCTTGCATGCTCATAAAGGTATACATCAATATAATCTTTCAGATCGCTCTCTTCAGTATTATCTGATAAGTTCACTGGCGTTTCGTATTCGTTCTGCAGAGCCTGTATCGTTATCCACACATCCTTCGAATACTTCTTTGCAATTTTTACCCGCTCCGAATTAAAAACAATATTGTACTGAGGATCTAGATAAAGTGCTGCGACAAAAGCTTCAGATGAGAAAAGATTTTGCTCTCGCTTCTTAATCGCACTTACAATTTTTTCAGCCAGTAGTTCACTCTGCAACTTTTCTGTGGCTATATTATCTGGTGCCAGAACAATAATTTCTGATTCATTTCACTCGGTGTTACTCAAGAAAAACTGTGACTTGTTTCGTGTAAACGTCGTACTATGATACTCATTGCATAAATTCTTTAAATCAAGCACAGCCTTGATCCCTTTCATGTACCGAGTGCCAGCGGGTAGGTACATCAAGGGGAGGTTTATTTTTATTGATTCTATTGAGCGTGACAAGTTTTGATGTCACACGTATAGCTTAGCTTTGTAAAGGGTCTTTGCCTATGTAATTACGTTTCAGATGTCGTAAATTTTTAAGACGTCGTGTACTCCCAATTGGAGTGGGTGGACTGCACATCTTAAACATTGTATCACCCTACCGTGTTCTTTAAATATGTAATCTGAAAAATTCTATCATTTGGTGTGCCGTCTAATTCAGCTACGTTGAAATGTTCGTCTTCATTACCTACATCCGAATTTTCATCATTATTGTCATAGACATTTACAGATTCCAAAGAACTATGATCTGTTTCTCTGAGCAGTTTTCCAGTTTTTATCATATTATTATCTTATGTAAAGGAATAGATGTTACTCAGTGAGAGACCGTATAATCTAAGAATTTGAGTAACTTATGCACGAATGTCTTCTGAGGTAGAGGAACTAATGAGTTTCATCGCAGCAAGCTTTTCCGTACAATGATTCCATCCTGTATGTACTGTATGTTTACTCCCAAAATAGAACGATCGAGCCTTGTTGCTGTGTTTATTTTTACACACAAAAGTTCGCATTGTACTTCTTTTTTTAATTTCGTCTCTAATTTTGTTAAATATTAAGTGTGCACCTCATGTCGAACATTATCTGAATTTATTGTGAACGAATTTCCTAACGCTTTCAAAATTGGATCTAGAAGTTTTCTAAAAACTGAGTCTTCCATTAGAGTAAATGGGCGGCCATTACAAGTCACAAGCTCGGTGCATGCGTCTAGCACTTCTTCTTTTGAAGTTTCAATTTCAATTTTTCTGTTCTTGCTAGTAATTGATATTGTTGATGATGTTGATGTGGATGCATTAGATTCTGATTAACAATTTTCTTTAATTCTTTTAGCAACTATACCTCAAAAATTTGGAAGGAATGTTTTGCAGCAATATGCCATTCTCTGCTTGTTCAATGTTTCCGCTGAAAATTGAAAATCATTTACCAACCGAGTAAAGGCGGCGATACTGCGGTATACATACATATTTTGCAAATTGAGACTTCCTTTTCTTCACCATATTTAAAATACTCATTGCAAGGTTTATTCACTTTGAGCCCTGGCTTTTTATTGACATTTCGTTAAATAAATAACACAATTAAACAATCAACCATAAAAAATTTCGACTATAAAAATTTTAAAATAAATATACTTAATGCTGAAAACAGACAGTAATACTTTAATTCAGGTTTCGGGGAATGCTAACTGCCGTTAAAAGGTTGAACTATAATAGACGTCTACGTAATTACATTTACTTACGTAAAGCGAACGCGCCCTTCAATTTAACATGCGTATACAAATTCACTTTAACTCGTGTGAGGGGAGCTTTCGTTAAGTTTAAAAGTCAAATTGCAGTCAGTAAAGGTGCGGTAAGAATAGCTCATTCCGTAAGAACGCGATGTTGCAAACAATTAAATTATTACTAAATGATTAAAAGTGCAATGTAAAAATTAAAATGGAATAAATATCTTACTGCGAGTTAATAGAAGTCACACATCTTCAATTACATAAACTTCCATTTGTTAATTTTTTCACTTTTACCACTTTTTAAGATTGAAAACATTAAATATCAAGATAATAACTCTTACGGAATGAGATATATATTGAGGCTAAACGTATTAATTTTTCGTAAGTAAACCTCTGTCTCGTTAAATTTCGTAAAGTTATTTACGTCTATTGTAGTTCAGCCTTATAACAGAAAACTCAGTGTAAAACTGCTAAAATATAATTACTTTTATTTCCCCTGCTCTGATCCGCGATCCTTGCGGGGTAGTTACTATCTCAAAGCCTAAATTTAAGCATACAGCGTTTTTCTAACATTTTTGAAATGAGATGTTGCGTGATTCTCGGTCGAAAATATGAAAATGACTCAGGTAAACTATTTTTTTCTATTTATAAAATGATAGTGATTTTTAAAACCTAAGGTACATACATCCGAATTCTTTGTTTAGACCCCCGTAACTTCTCCTGAGAGGAAAGGGGTATGGGGTTGGTTGAGCAGTTGATAGAAAGGCATTGAAGTTCTGCATACAACGAGCCCTTAACTGTGACCGTACGCACTATAATTTTTAAGATAGTAAAAAGTACAGTAAAAGTAATTCCATGCAATATACAGAAATTTTTCATCTGATTGCGTAAATTATATATTTTTTTAAAACTTCGCAACCGACTAAAAAGGTCACAGATATGGCAAACAATGTGAGTGTTCATACTGAAACGGTTAAGGGCGGTGCGTTACGACTCGTTCCAGAGCGTTTAGAGTCGGTTAAATAAGAGCTCAAAATTTTTGATTTGAAACCGATTGTACGTTGGGTGATTGACAATTTGTGAATCCTCATTTGTGGAAATATTCGACGATATGGATACTGGTAAGCTGAATTAGGGTATTCGTAACCGCCTGGCTGTGTGGGATATTGAAAAATAATAATTATTCTAAGCGAGATCTAGAAAATTATTGGATGAAGTTGCAATAGAAGTGAAATGTACTCAAAAGCAACACTTGTCATACGAAAATACGCATAAAATCTTTCTCTGGATGCACCGCAATATTCTTTTCGAAAACTTTTAATTTAAAATATGAATTTTCATATATATGTATATAATTATATATAGATATAATTAGGTGGAAAGTTCTCAGCATGACCTTTAGAAGATAACAATTTAAGTTCTTAATTTCCAGTCGATGCCATGAAATGTCTTAAATACTTTGAAATTTTAAATCCTAGTAATTAAAAAACAAAAAAAAATGCATCAATTATTCCTTGGCAAATTATTTTCGCAATATATTATGTGACTATATATAGTATTTTTAATGCTTTATATCCTAGGGCCTAGGCAAACGGGCAAAATCAATGATCATTCGTTCGTAATTGAATTTTTCAGAAATCGCTTACCTTTGAATTTGAGTCTTAGAATATAGAGAGTACAGGAAATGTGATAGGCCAAATTTAGCGTAGTCAAATTCTGGTTACGTTAGTATCTACTTCACTACAGTGGCATAGTGAAACCTCAGTACAGCCGTGTAGTAGAATCAATATGGAGAACGGGGCAATAAGACATATGGTTGTAAATAGCAGTTGCTCCCACCGAAAATGCTGTTGTCCTCTTGGGCGTTGCCACTGCGTCAAGATACCCAGGGAGTTTCCCACCTGTCACAAACGTAAACAAATCTTTCGATATTTAATCGTTTTCGTTATTAATTTCTATTTAATTTAATATAAAAATGTGTGCAAGTAATATTTATAACTAGACTTGCTAAAAAAATTACTTTCCACGTCATTATTTTTACAAGATTCAAATTTTTTCAAATTAGGCAAACTTCGTTTGACAGCTGAAAACACATTTGTTTCTTTCTTAAATGTAATTCTTACCTACTTCATGATATTCTGAAAGAAGCCACGCTCAGACAACTGACATATCTAATATGGACTGCCTGATTTTCTATTTCATATGGGTCAACTTTTGTTGGCAGGGGTGGGACAATTATCTTAATGTCAAGTTTTACTTTTGCTTTAATATTCATATTAAAAGTTCTATAAATTATAGATGCATTATTTCTATTCTTGGAAGTTTATCTCCTACAACATCAAATATTTCTTAAACTTGATTTTTATAGAAATAGAAATAAAAAGTAGGTGTGGCGGACTGAGAAAGGATTACAAATATTGTATTGCCATTCTATTCTATATATTCATTTGGGAAACCACTGGGCTAAAACTGGACTATGGTGTATTTTAGTTTTTAGTTAATTCAAAAAGAGACAACTATAGAAAAGTGATCCCATAATAATCTCAAATAATCTAATAGATTTTCAGTAGTATTAGCAGTCTACTTTAAATATGTCAGCGGCTCAGACAAACGAAATTTACAGGTATTAACACTTCCTGTTGTCTCTATATTCTAAGATTTGTGTTATTAAAAATATGCTGTCAATAACACATAAAAATTGACAGGACTTTCATTTTAATTCACAAAATCTTGGGTAACTTGATTTTTGAAAAAACCAATTATGAATAAATGATTATTGTTTTTGTTCGTCTGCCTAGGATATTAGATTCTGAACAGAAACTTTTTAGGGAATTATGAGAAATTGACCATAATTTACCAATAATCGAGTTTTTGGGAGGATTTGTCATAGTATGAAAAAAAAGAGAGGCATCTTTAATATTTCCTTATTAGAAGCAACCTCTGACACATTTATTCTGTCGACCTCATAGTTCTACAACAACAAAAGAGATTTGTCCATCAGAAATCTCAACAAACGGAGATTAGGAATAGGTTAAACACCAGCACTCTACAGGGAATTTGGCACACTAAAAATTTATTTACAAAATCTAATTGTTACGAAATTGAAATAAAGCTTGATCACTTAAAGTTATTAGATAAATTATATGCATGACCACGAAAATATTGAAGAATAAGCCGGTTTTTCATATATTCAAAATATAGATATGTATA
This sequence comes from Dioctria rufipes, assembly GCA_963924295.1. Lineage (NCBI taxonomy): Eukaryota > Metazoa > Arthropoda > Insecta > Diptera > Asilidae > Dioctria > Dioctria rufipes. Next base: position 89,084,356 of record OZ002742.1, read on the forward strand.
TTTACAAAATGGAAGACAGTTATGTTCATATTGTTCGAACCAAATCGCTTCGAATATATATATATATTTTTAATAGATTCCTTCTGAAAAGAAAACATCATGAAAACAAAGCATCAAGCTTTTAGGAAAATTAAATCTAACTTGAGATTACTCTTAATCAAAAAACATGTACACAACCCAACAAAGCCATGTATTTGTTATCTACATAACACATTGCACAAATACAATACATAAGTATAACTTCATCGAGCAGATCAAATTAAAATCATTACATGTATTTGAACTGTTAGATTCGTGCAAAGAGCAATTCCTGCAAACGGAAAATATTACAAAAATATTATGCTAAAATTGAGTTCTAAACGGAAAACAAATTCAATCTAATTACAATTTTCCCAAAAAAAAGTACAACATCTAACAGAAGCATTGTCATGTATCATACCATACATGACATAAGCCAATCAATTTGCAACTCTATCAGTACCATTATTACAAGTACCATCCAACGGGAATCTCTTCGCTACGCGATAGAGAGAATATTTTTTGCAAATATAAATCATTTTAATACAGCAGCATGGGTTGCTCTAAATTTCTTGTTGCTATGCATTTTTGTTCGTTGCTACGAAAATTTTATCGCTAGTACCGTAAGATCACATCTGCACTGCCAATTCTTGCGATCATGCGCCTCTGCTACTCCATGAGTGGTGTTGTGTGCAAGCAAGGGCTATAAAAATGCCAAGCTGACTGATCTCAAGCCCTTTTTATACTTGGCATCGCTTAAGGTAAGTTGGCTAGTTAGGGACTAACATTTATATCGGTTATCGACTGATATAACATCTTTTAATAACTAATTGAAACACTTTATTTCTGGTCTGGATGGAAATAAAGAATCTTTCTTCGGGTCACGACTGAAGTAAGAGATATTTACCAACACTCAATTTAAGTCGGGTCTCGACTGGCTTAAAGAATATTATCTCGGGTCTCGACTGAGATAATCTTTTACTAACCAAACACTTTATTTCTGGTCTCGACGGAAATAAAGAATCCCGCTTCGGGTCTCGACTGAAGTTAAGATATTTACTAACATTCACTTCAAGTCGGGTCTCGACTGGCTTAAAGAATATTATCGGGTCTCAACTGAGATAATCTTACTAACAAAACACTTTATTTCTGGTCTCGACGGAAAGAAAGAATCTTGCTTCGGCTCTCGACTAAAGTTGATATAATCTTACTAACATTAACACTTTATTTCTGGTCTTGACGGGAATAAAGAATTGTTCTAACAAAATATTAGAACAAAGGGTCTTAACATTAGCTTAAAGCCTATTCCTCAAGTGAGATCGGTGAGTGCCAGTCACTTGTAATATTTTAACACTTATTCATATATCTATTTGACTATATTTTGACTTATACATATATTATACATTTCGTGTGCATATCTATTTTACATATATTACATTCTTGGCGATCTTATATTACAACTTGTTTCCAATAAGTGTTTTCAGTGTGATACGAAAAATCTCTGACCCAAACTTATGTACTGAGTTTTGTCTCAACATATCTATTTGTGAAAGTCGTACATCATAAATCGGTGTCAAATAGTGTGTTTGCCAGTGTGTGTTGATCTCTGACCCAACAGTATAACGCAAAGGTAGTAAAGGTTTCTGGTCCCTGGTCAAAACCATCAGGAACAACTTCAGCAGTTCCTCTATACCTTCACTACTTAATAATGGTGAAGTGGTTGTTGACTCCCTGGATAAAGCTAATATTTTGACTGCTAGATTCGCATCAAATTCTTTTCTTCCACCCACTTCACAGGCACCTGTCGTGCATCCCCCGTGCGGATGTGTACAAGAGCCAATATACATCCGTACGGATGTGTTCAAGGTCCTTAAAGGAATCAACGTCTCTAAAGCCGCAGGCCCTGATGGCTTCTCGCCCCTATTAATTAAAAGCTGTGCCTCATCCTGGTCTAAACCTCTGCGCAAACTATTCTACCTGTCCTACTCGACAGGAAAATTTCCAACTGCTTGGAAACTAGCTCACGTTCAGCCTATTCCCAAGAAAGGAGAGGGTAGCGATCCCTCAAATTATCGACCAATTGCAATCACTTCGATTCTTTCAAAGGTTTTTGAATCTATCATTAACTCCAAATTAATGAAGTATCTGGAAACCAATCAGCTCATCAACGATCGCCAATACGGCTTCCGGCACGGACGCTCATCTGGAGACTTGCTGACTTTTCTTACGGAACGTTGGAATCGTAGTCTTCACAATTTTGGTGAGTCCAAAATCGTTGCTCTAGATATTTCAAAGGCCTTTGATAGAGTCTGGCATTCAGCCCTTTTAGCCAAACTCAAAGCACTTGGTCTTTCCCCTCCTCTTCTATTATGGATTGAAAGTTTTTTATCTAGTCGCCAAATACGAGTTGTATTAGATGGCGTTATATCTGATCCTCATCCTATTAATGCCGGTGTCCCCCAGGGCTCTGTTATTTCTCCGACTCTATTTCTAATCTTCATTAATGATCTGCTTTCCCTTACTTTCAATCCTATCCATAGCTTTGCTGATGACAGTACCCTTGATGTCGCATACTCCTTTGACACCCTTGCGGATTCCAGAGGGAACGCCGCATGTGTTAAACGAGACTGCATGATTAGATCATTGAATAACGATCTTGACAATATTCTCGCTTGGGGCAAAGTGAATCGCATCGAATTCAATGCATCTAAGACCCAAAGCTGTCTCATCTCATTAAAACAAGACCATCACTTAACCACTCCCGTTTCGTTTGATGGTGCATTAATTTCTGAATCACCGTCACTAAGAATTCTTGGCATTAATATTTCCAGTAAGTTAAGTTGGACAGATCACATCTTCTCGGTTGCCAAAGAAGCATCCAAATGTCTTGGTTTTTTGAAAAGGTGTAAGAAATATTTCAGCCCATCAAATATAGCGCTCCTCTACAAGTCCTACTTCAGACCCAGAATGGAATGCAATTGCCATATCTGGGCCGGGGCTGGTCGCACAGCCTTAGCTTCATTGGATATTGTCCAAAAGAGATCCTGCAAGCTCATTGGCGATGTGGCAATTACTCGTCATATCGACTCGCTCGAGCACCGTCGCAATGTTGGATGCCTTTCGCTCCTTTATCGCTATATGAATGGCCAATGTTCTGATGAAATATCTAGTCTGATCCCTTGTAGAATAGTTCCTGCACGCAATACCCGCGCTGCATCCCGCGCTCATCCTTTTACACTTCAAATTACCTTCGGCCGTACACTTAAATTCCGTTATGCTTTCTTATCCCGAACTGTGCGAATGTGGAACAGTCTTCCATCTTCTGTCTTTCCTCCGGCATACAACCTGCAAAAGTTTAAGAGCGACATACATCGGCACCTCCGCCGCTCTCCTCATATCCCTTAATCCTTTCCCTATCTCCTTCCTGCCACGCTGTGCTTTGCATCATAGGGTATCCCCTGAGCTTGGCTTAATAATATAAAAAAAATATATATATATATATATAATCCTGTCTTAATACGATTACTCGAGATATTTAAGCTAAGTAAGTGTGCCAGTGTTTTGAAGTTAATTATTCTAACTTTTGCTATATTAACCACATATATTGAATATCTATTTATATATCTATTATTAATAATCCTGTAAGTGTGTTTCTCCATACGTTTGAATCGTTGATCTGATAACCTTTATACATAATCTGATCTCAATAGTGGGAAATTCTAAAAAAATAAATGTAGTAGTTTCTTGAAAGTAAAAGAAAGTGAACAGTGTTGATTTGTTGTTAGGAAATAGACCACTGATCTTGATCCAAATTTACCAGTGCATTCATTTCAGTCACTTAATCAAATTTGCGTGTACGTTCTACTAACGGACAGTACACATATTAATAACTAAAAATGTTTATAGGTAGTACCTATTTGTTTATGTTAATAACTGGAAATGTCGTTTCTTTATATATGTTACTGAACTGAAGTTTCAAATAAACTGTAAGCATAATAACTTTTGTATTTTTTTGTGCAACGACTTTACACACAGTAATTTTTCCATGAAAACAGTAATTTTTTTCCAGCTGCACAGTAATTTGAAATTTTGAGCTAAGATCACTGCGTGGCACCGTTGGTTTTACATTGGATGCATACAGATTCTAAAGAAAAAATTTCTAGTGAATTCTAAGCGTCCTTGCCATTTGGTTACATCAGAAAGTCATGGCATCGCCAATTTTATATTCTAGCGAGGTGTTGCAGATTTTTATTCTACTTGTATGTATCTTATTAGTTTGCCTATGCTAGGTATTGCTGTTTTACAGTGAATATGCTATGCAAGGAAACCAGTGAAACTTGCGAAAAAATGAAAAATTTTAAAAACAAAATCTAAGGTGCCACTGTAATTTAATCCGACATCCCGGCAGAAAAATTAGTTGCCTCGTAAGACAGAAAATTTCACAAGACCGGTCATACAATTTCTTTTGTGGGCGGTACCAATCTAAATAGGTTTTTGAATTTCGGTCTGGCGGTCGGGGTCACATTTTACTAAGGTCTCTTTAGTTCGGTTCCATTTGATTTCGGTCGCTCTATTTCGATACACTTTTAATTTCGGTTTTAATTACTTTACCGAAGTCAAGACAACCTAAATATGACAGGTTTCGGTCCCGTTTCGACTCCCTCATTTACTCCATAATCAATGATTATCATAATGATACAGATATAATATAATAAAACGATAATTCTTCAATTATGTTCCAATTCAAATTATATTTTATTGAAACTAAATAGCTATTTGCTCTTATTCATTAAAGTATATTTTGGATTTTGTTTCTTGTTAATTTATTTTCTTCTCGAAGTTAAATTTCAGTTTCAATTATATCATCGTTAAACAAAACTCAACAAAAAACTACAGTCCATCACTCAAACCGCTATATATATTTTGTACTTTTAAAATCTTAATTTTGAATAAAGAAAGCAAATTAATGCAATTATCTTTCGCTTTAATACAATGTATCGTTACACATTCTTCAAAGGAACTTTGGTTTTAATTATTGTAATTATTAGTTTATCATCCAACTTATCTCAACAAGACAATGCTAAAAACCTTTTCGTAATTTATCTCAGTTGAAAATATCAGCGCTTGTACTATTATTTTCGATAAATCTGGATTATTAATGAATCAAGTATTAAAAACTTTTGAGATACATTATCCTGGTCGTAAGCTTGACTAACAATCCCAAACCTATATAAAACAACCGGCTTAGTTTATAAAGTATTTCGAAAAAATACTAGGACACCATTCTTTATGTAAATGCTCACATAGAAGTATCAAAAAGGTTAAGGAAGTCTCCTTCCGTACTCGTAAATCCATGTAGAGTGTCTTTTCTATGCAATGAAGGAACAAGTGAAATCAATATTATAAATTCAATGAAATTCAGGAGAGTTTGCACCACATGTTGCTCAGGCAACCCCAAGAAGCTTAGTTCTACATAGTACATATGTATACCTACTAAATTCTGGGAGCACATGTTTATTTTATAATTTCCTGGGAACTTGGGGTAATGCATAGCATCACTTTACCCGCCTAATTTAATCGCAAATGTTTCTTGTTTTCCAAATCCCGGAATCTGAAAGAACTTACTCCGGAATTGTTTAATAAACGCGAAACCAATAAAAGGTTACTAGACAAACATATGCAGTGTATGGATGGAATGGTCAGCAACATCATCTCTCCATAGTACAATATGTAACCAACTGGCATCTATTCAATGGACGATTTTACTTATTCAAACAAAGTGAATAGGAAATTGAAGCGAGAAATCGATATCAGTACGTGTCCTGAATATGTATTTATTCAATAACTGAGGCGGATTCAATTGTATGCCGGCGGGCAGCCAATTTTTGTACACATAGTAGTTTGAAGGAATTACCAGTTATATAATGGACAGGATTCAGACAATTGTTTCCAATATAGATTACATTTCTAATTGGTACCCGACATAATACTTACCGTAATAATAGTCTTTAAGCAATATAATATTGGTTGTAATATTTTTTTGTAGGCTGAAAAAAAACAAAACATTTGCCTATGGCGAACAATGAGAGGAAACTAAGTCTTTGATGATTCTATACAAAAAAATACGTCCTTGAAAGTTCTTCCATACTTAAAAGATTCGTGTAAGTCTGTTGTATAAAAATTGGCCGTAAAAGCAAAAAATGCGAATATTGCCAGCAGGTTGATTTTAATCCGGGGATAGCTTTTATAACTATTTCAGCTGTGAAATGGAGTTTCAATAAAAATTATCGTAATTTAGTAAGTTTCATCCCCAAAGGGCTTAGTTTAAATAATTTTTTCTAATCACTTTTGTATGTACATAATACGACTGCTGTGACTTAAAAACAGTGTTAGGTCCATCTGTTGTCACATTGGGTGTAATATATATCTGGCGAAAAGAGTATGGACGCTGCAAGGGGTTTTTGTAAATATAGACAGCCAGCGAAGGCCGGTATCCAATCCTTCAAGTAAAGTACAGCCGTGATAGATAATTACGTTAAATAAAAAACGAAAAATCGTGTAATCACATAACACAATGGCGTGATTCTATTGTACTTTATCAGGAAATACGTTAGAATTTTAGGGAAAAGAGAACACCGGATTACTACTTTTCGTACTACATGTGCTGATGCTAAGGTAGGTCAGGTTAGAATGGCGGCCATCGCAAAATGCATGTACACTCAGCAGCACTTAAACTATCCATGGTTATGCCACTTTATTGTGACCCTGCCTGGAAAAGATACCTATGATGAAACCAGCCGCAAGAGTTAACGAACCTTACCAGGTCCCCTAATTCTTTGTGTGCTAATTTCTCCAATTCACAGGAAAAGTAGCTACCAAGCGTATTCTTTCTACGCGTGGCTTCTGCAGAAGTTATTGTATGGAGCTTGCATGCGCTCTGCATGTTTGCCAAAGAGGCAGTGTCCCGTAATAACTGTAGTAAGATTGTACACGTCATTCCGGTTTCTCCACAGCAGAGATTCAGTCTTCACAGGACAAATCTGGGGTCATAGCTGTGTTGAAATCCCGCATGAAGTCAGTTCTCCCGAAGTTTGATTCGCCAACTTGTCTACATCTAGAATCCTCTCCATTGATTCTAGGGGCCGCCCTATTGGCTTCTCTGCTAAACATGTATTCATAGCGGAGCTCTTTTTGCCAGAGTATCCTCTTCCTCGTTTTTTCGTTTCGAGGTATGGCACTGTGACCAGGCACCCAGCAGATAATAATTGTCTGATTAGCACTGATGGTCCTCAACTCCAAAGCTTTTACTGCAGCTTATCTGTCAATACAAATCCTGATGACTCGATTACTAGGTACGTGATACGCTGTACGCAGCATCTTTCCTGCTTTGCAAATGGCCAGGACCTCTACCTGAAATACAACGGCAGTGGTCCGGTAGGTGGTACTATTTCTGTATTTGCGGGACTGCTGAGTACATCGCGGCTCTCACTCTCTCATTCACATCTGACACATATATCAGAGTTAATTGCCTCGCGATTACCTTCTCACTCCTCTCTGCCAGGAATGCTAGTTGAGAATTCTTTCTCAATGTCTAGTCTTGGAGCAATGTAATCCGTAGCTCTCCGTATACAGTGTTCAGGACAGATCTTCAGTATTCTGCTGTGATCTAGGTCGAACAGTCCGAATCTATAAGCCTCAGTACACTAGTTTTACACATGTCACATGTATGTCAAGAAGCAATAGACGGAGCATAATCATCATTTCTGCCGTTGGTGTTGTTCGAAGAGCACTTATGTCTGAACAGGCAACTCTCTGCATTTTAGTAAGACTTTTCAAGTGTATCGTTTTCTAACATGCATTCCACCACACTAAGATCCCATTTGTGAGGATAGGCCATACGATAGCGATGTGCAGCCAGTGCACAATACAAGGGTGTAATCCCAATCTCTTGCCATTTTTTTTTTGCAAGCATGCAGTGCAATGACCGACTTCTTGATGCGTTCATTCATTTTTATCCTGCAAATTATTTTAGAGTGTATTATCACTCCTAGGTACTTGGCTTCAGTTCACAAATCAAGTGTTATGCTGGCATCAACCCAGTTTGGGGGTGGGTCAGTCGGAATAACTCTCCTCCGTGTAAACAGCACTAGTTCGGTCTTCGAGGGGTTAAGCCCTAGATCGGAACTTATAACCCAGTTAAGTAGCTTTTGCAAGGTTTTTCCTTTGCTCACTGATCCTCGATAGGAATTTTCCTGAGACCAGGATAACAAAGTCATCAGCATATGTTAACGCTTTTATACCCTCCATCCGTAAAGGGATAAGAATACCATTAACCACCAATAACCACAATCAAGGTGAAATACTCCTCCTTGTGAAATACCTCTAGATCCCTTCCTGATAACCTTTGTGCCACCGAGCTCTGCGTTTATTAGGCGATTATTTAGTATGGAGTTAATTCATCTACATAAATAGGATTCAACTCCTGGACCCAGCAGGTCATCGTAGATGGCCTCTAAGCTAACATTTTTAATAGCTCCGTCGATATTCAGATATGCACTTATAATGTATTCTTTTTCTTTCAATGGTTCAATGCTTATCTTTTAAGTATACGTGGTATCATCTAGAAATCTCACATACCTTAAGCAAGCTGTTCATGGATGCCTCCAAATACCTCTCAAAAGTCTTCAGAAGGAACGATGTAAGGCTGATGATGGGACATAGGAGCGGAGTAGGGAGCTTCTATAGATCACAATCCGCCCCAAATTACAATTTCTCATCATCATGTGTGGATGTTACAAGATACCATAAACGGGCCAGGGTCAAGAAATCAGAATTAACTAATAATACTGGAAATGCAGCCTTGCTTTGATCAGCATTTCTACACAAAAATTTGGTCACATACTAAATATTATACGAAAATGTAGCAAATGAACAAAAAATGTACCGAATCCAACAACTTTATTACTCATAATAATGTATAGTATAGGGAAAAAATTGATTTATGTCACTTAAATTATTAATTGATTTAAAACCAACTGAAATAGAAATTAAAATCCAATACTTAAATGGTATTCAGCTTCTTATAAAAATAGTTTAACATAAATCATTAAATAATTCATCCGGCGGAAATAAAATACAGCTTATACTAGTTTTAATAGCGACTATTTTTGTCAGTCTTAATATTTTTCAAGGTAGACAACACTCTCTCTAAAGAAGGCTTAAAAGATGCAAAAAAATTGGGCAATATTTGTAAATACGCTCGGGCATTTGGTGTCGTTCAATTACCGAAACTTCTTCTAATTGATGTGTTCACATTGTGTTGGAAGTTAATAGCACCTCTATATTTAGCAAAACTGGAAATGCATATTAAGGGTGATGCGTAAAGGCGAACACACAATGATAGCTTGGGTTTCAGCTTCGGATTTGAATCCGATGCTTGCCAAAATCAAATATAAGTATGACAGTGCTACTTAACCTATTAGCGACTTCGAATAGATGCCGAATCCGATATCGAACGATATTTGAGACGGCTTCGAAATCAAATTTAATGGCTGAAACCGAAGCCAAGGTATCATTGTGTCATCACCCCAAGACTGATTTTGAATACAAAGGGCGATTCTCAAAACTTTTTCTTACTCCATAATCTCCGAATAGTTTAAGAACTGTGAACAGAAAAATGTAGTGTATTGTTGTCAGTAACGCACCCAGAATTTGGCTTTGGGAGGGGACCATAAATGTCCCAAGTCCTAACAAGTCAGAAAAATAGGGCTCTAAAGTCGCTTCCTGCACCTATCTGAGCACTTACGGACTGCTATTGAAGATTAAAAGATTTTATTTTATTTTATCGGGCTTTGTAATAATATACAGACCACATTTTATACGTAATTTGTAAATTATGTTCAGAAAACTCACATTCTGGAGGGGGACCGGTCCCGTTCGTCCCCCCTCTCGGTGCGCCCCTGATTGTTGTTATAACTGAAATGTAGGCTAATCTCACTTCTCCGGTAGTTTTGGTTTATTCTGCCATAATAAGAAATGAAGTACATAACGAAACCTTTCATTTAACACACGCATTCAGTTTCTGTTGGTAGCATCGGGCAATGTGCTCATCATCCTTAGTTTTGGTTTTCATACATAATGAAAACCGCATAAAAGATGCTCGAAACATCTCTTCCGGAATCACATGCGAAACAGCAACAGTCGGTATCGGGATCAACTTCGGGGTTAGCCTGTTTTGGAAAAGGTTTGCGACGCATGGTTATCATTTCTTGCATTTTCTGGCACATAATTCCTAGTATTCTTAGACTAGCTTCAGTATCATAGAGAACGATTGTTCACTGAAGGACAAAACGTTAATTCTTTGGGATTACGCAACACTGCCCTACTGGAGGGTTGCAATGTGTAAACATCTCTGAAACCCAAAAAGGTACGCCTACAGCTCGATTGCTTGCAGCTTTTTCGTGCTGACGCAGTATCGGAAGTTGCAATGTGTAAACATCTAAGTAGAGGATCGCATGCACAGTATAAAAATATTAGTTTGGTTGAAACTTTTGCTGCGGTTGCGTGTGCAGTTTTAAGATGTTTTTTAAGTTTGTGTAGTAAATAACCAAATTTTAATTCCAATAGTTGCTGTGTTCATTATTATTTTAATGAATGGATACGGTAAATTGGAGAACCTTTTACTAAAAATCTCAAAGTTATTCAATGGAAGATATTGCTTTCCTGATATACATGTGGCGATATTGTTGTGACCCAGGTGCCGAATGCCCCGAATCACAACCATAATACCGATACATCAATATATCGTCCAATACGATAAATTGATGTACCATTAATTTGACCGTGAAAACGAAAAATCATTTAAATATAAATTTTCATTTATATTTACATTTGCATTCAAAAATTTCAAATGCATTTGAAAATTCATTTGCATGTCGTAACAAAATGCAATTTAGCATAAATTGCATTTCGTTATCAGTCATGTACTCCACTCACACGGTATACCTACCTACATGCCGTGTAATCAGATATCATTTTTCGTCGTGCAAATTGAATGCACTTGAAATAATTCAAGTGATCGTGGGTACTTGGGAGCACAAGCCTGATCCTCGGGGAGTTCTTTTTCTAAACGTCGCGCAGGGCAGTTCGGAAGTCAATTTTCTATATTTTTTAATAGTACTTATATTAAACAAATTTTTGGAGTGTCATATATTGAACGAATTTTTTGTAAATTTTGGGAGAAAGTGATATGTTTTTTTGAGGAACTTTTCAGTGAAAGAACTAATAAAGAAAACATATTGAATAAAAAAAAACAGCAAAATAATAAAATCTTGCTAAAAAAAAACAGTGCAAACAAAAATTGAAAATTTGAATCATTTGAAACAACAAAAGGGGAAAAGTGTTTTACCTTGGAAAAATTTTGGTTGACATTAATGAATAAAAATCAGGAAACGCCAAGTTAAATCAGTGATATCCTAATTAATATTTATATCAAAAAGAATAAGCGCGGGCATTCAGAAGAATACTTAGAGAAAATTTAAAGTTTAAGCGCCATAGTGCTCACCGTGGGAGCCAAGGAGGCTTCATCCCTGCCTAATCACGATGATCAGAAAGATGGAAGACATCCAGATATCATCGTCTAGGATGCGCGACGTATCAATATCATCGTCATCTTCATCCCTCAGCAAAATCATCCACAACAAAGCGTCAAACGCCGGACACAGGAATTTAAATTTTACATCTCTAACATCATTATCTACATTTTTCCCCAACTAAAGGATCAATAGTGGATAAAATCGAGGTAGAAGTGTGTAAGATTACACATTTATTTTCCTTTATTTTTTATCACTTTTATTTCATATTTTGTGACAAATATGTGCATTGTATAGTATTTATAACCTCTATTGAATTTTCATAATGAATGAAAATACGCACTATCATTTAAAAAAAGAAATAATTAAATTAAAATAAAATAACTTTTTTTCTCCCTCTCAAAATCAGTTAAAAGTGGATATATATGGAGATAACGACTATGACTAAAATCGATAATCGGTCCCCTGCGATAGAACTTCGTGAGCCTATCGATCAGGAGACAGATTCAGATAGGAAGAAGTGGTTATGGTTTTCCCATTACTTCTCCTCTATATTATCTACTTATAAACCAAATTGCTATTATAATTATATACAACATAAACACATATGCAACAACAACAATATTTCTTTATATAACCGAAATCAAGTTCTTTTATCTTTTGTTTGTGTATCCGATTTTTATTTTCGTCTCTTCCCAATTTTTACGTCCCACAAAATAACTCGAACCAGACATGACTGAAGAAAACAAATCTTTCGACGAGCTTTGCTTGTCACAAGTCCAAAGAACAGAAGAAATCTGAAAGATATTAAAAGAATACCACAGAACCAATAAAAAATACAGAGCTCCAGAATTAGTTTCCGAAAAGATCAAAAAATTTGAAAGAGTACTGGGCCGACTTTGAAAAAATAGAAACCCTTATACAAAGTCATGATGATTTCGATGAAACTCATGAATACTTCAAATAATCCTGCTCTGACAAGATAGAAGATTTGGTACAACCTAATAAAGCAACACTGTCTGATAGATTAAAATCAATTTCTAGCCATGCGGATAACGAAAACATCCCATTTTATTTCCCAGCTCTCAAAATTTCAGAAAAGGGTACCAATACTGAGGCTATGCAAGACAGCAAAGGCGAAGATCAGACTAACGCAGTAACGTTTCGAATTTAGAATGATAGGCAAAAATCGATATTACATATCATCAAATCTATTGAAATGAGTACGCTGTTGAATACAAGCCAAGCGTATTTGGAACAAAAATTAAATTCACTTCAAAATAATTTCAAATGCTTGCACAAATGATAAAGACAACGAATACTTTACAAATACTGTTACATTATATACAGATACTTTAATTGCGCTCCAAGAACAGCTGGACTCGAGATTCCAAAACATAACGAATACTACAAATAATTCCACAGACCATCATCACACTCTTTCAGAGACCAATAAATTTTTTTCCTATCTGACGCGAGAACATTAATTCCCAATTTGAATGGGAATCCGAAAGATCTCCACAAATTCATTTCAAGTTGCGATGATACATAATCTAAAGCAACGACCGCAAATGAAAGAAACTCCCTCCTTAGTTTGATAAGGAGTAAATTATTCGCAGAGGCGTACTATGTTTTCAGGTACAATAAATTTCAAGATTGGCCTACTCTAACATCAATTCTGCAACTAACTTTCAAGGAAAAAACTTCAAGATCTACTCTACAGTCTCAATTAAATAATTGCAAGCAGAGAATAGGAGAAAATGTAAAAGACTTCGTACAGAGACTTAACACAAGTCTATCTAAATTAAATGAAGCAACACACTCATATACAAGTGATAAGGTTCTTTTAAAGTCTCTTTTAAAAAATAACGAGTATCAAGCAGTGAGAACTATCGAGGATGGACTAATAAATGCCCATCTCCAAACTTTAGCCAAAGCGCATTCCGATAAATCTTTTTCTGCAATAAAATCGCATATTTTGGAACATGCATCACGTTTAGAACAGAAACCACTCGGTTTTCGAGCACATAACAAGGTAAATAAAAATCCCTTTACGCAAGAAAAAATTCAAATCTTCGTTGCTTCAAATGTAATAGGCTGAGGCATACTGCTCCAATATGCCCAGTCATAAAACGCCCTCTAGATTTTAATAAAGTTAAATCTCCGTCACAGATCCCTAGTTGTCGCTATTGTCATCCGAAGGGACATTCTATCGAAGAGTGCTGGACAAGAGCGGCGAATAATAATCGTCTCAACAACATTCAAGAAAATGAAAATAATTTTCAAAAAGTAGGTAAAGCTCCGCAAACATATGTGGCAAATAGGCCGCCACAAAACAGAAATACAATTCCGCCAACAAACACGGTTAACAGACAGCCACAGAACAGGAACTGGCAGTAGCTAGTAATCCGCGAAAGTCAAGATCCACCGCCGAGATATAATAATGCGAATATCTCGGCAAGATCACCTTCTCCAAATAGAAATAATAATCGAAGATTATCGGCATCCAGGCAGGGAACTAGATGCAGCAGGGTGTCAATTCCGGTAACCCCTCGCATATACAAACGATAGCACAAGTCCACAGAAATCCCGAGACAATATCCAAATATGCAGCAATAAATTAATTCGTATCCCCGTCCAAATTAATAAAAATTCATTAAATCTTTCCTTACTTATCGATATCTGCTCTGCTCCCAAAATTACATTTCTAATTGATACAGGAGCAGAGATCAGTCTAATAAAACTCCATCCGCTAAAGCTGGATAGTATCTGTTACAAAGATACTGTCTGCAAGATAAACACATTGTTTACAGAGTTCGCTTCTACAAAAGGACTCATTTTCGCGAAATTAACTTTGGAATCTGCGCAAAATAACATCATCCTAGAACATGCATTACAAATAGTGGGAAATAACTCCATCATCTCATATGATGGACTGCTTCGCCATGACTTTTTATCTCGATACAATGCTAGTATCAATTAAAAAAATTAATATATTTCTCTAGAAATAAACGGTTCAAATGAATTTTATCCATATGAGGAATACTATTCAAATTACCCATATGTTTATTTGAAAAGCGAAGACCCAGAAAAGAGGTTTCATAATAAAAGTTTACTGTATACGGAGATAACATTCTCCAATGAAAATATTAATAAAAATCTACCGCCGTCAATTAAAGGGTTTTCCAATAAGAGGTGTTATTTTGATATTCAAAGAAAAGTGCCACTTTTTGAGATAAATGATCGGATCTTTATTTTATTATAAAGAGGAAGGTATGCCGTTAATAATGGAAAATAACATCAGCCGAACGACCACCACGACCACGCCTACAGGACCATATCATTTTCATGAAATTTTCCATAACCAAATCGCAAAGTGGCTGCCCTATGTCCTCGATAGCCTCACGAATTCCATCCTTGAGGTCTTGAGCCGACGCTGGGCTGTTGGCGTAGACCTTCTCTTTCACGTGGCCCCAAAGGAAGAAGTCGCAAGGTGTTAAGTCACAAGATCTCGGTGGCCAATTGTGATCACCTCTTCGAGAGACAACACGGTCCGGAAACTTTTCCCGTAAAAGATCAATGGTTTCGTTGCTTATATGGCACGTAGCGCCGTCTTGTTGAAAGTAAACGTTGTTCAGATCAGTAGCATCCAATTCCGGCCATAAAAAATCATTATTCATCTGTCGATAGCGCAATCCATTCACCGTAACTGTTGCTCCAGCCTCATTTTCGAAAAAGTAAGGTCCAATGACCCCGCACTAAACAGTCACACGTTGAGGATAGAGAGGCTTTTCAACAATAACTCTTGGGTTTTCCGAGCCCCAGATGCGACAATTTTGCATGTTGACGAAGCCATCGAGGTGGAAATGAGCCTCATCACTCAAGATGAGTTTTCGATGGAATTCCGGATCATTTTCATGCATTTCAAGGACCCAATCAGCAAAGACTCGACGTTGTTGATGATCGGCCGGCTTGAGTTCTTGTGTTAACTGAACTTTATAAGCCTTAAGACCCAAATATTTATGCAAAATTCGGTGTAATGACGTTTGTGGAATGTCTAATTCCAAAGAACGACGAGAAATGGACAAACCTGGGTTTTCTTCAACACTTTCGGCTACAGCAGCAATATTCTCGGCTGTTCTTCAGCGACGTGCACGGGTTTTATTCTTCACATCACTAACTTGTCCCGACAGCTCGAATTTTTCTACCAATTTCTGCATTGCGGTCCGACAAGGTGCTTCACGACGACCCAAAAATGTTCGAGTTTTACGAACCGTCTCTGCCACATTTTCACCATTTTTATAGTGGATTTTAATTATTTCAATGCGTTGATGAATCGTGTATCGTTCTATTTTTATTAATGACGTAGTTTCTACTTGTCAAATGTCAAAAAATGACAGCTCCAAAAGTGACATCTACCGAAATAGCGGGCTAATTAAAATAACACCTCTTATTGGAAAGCCCTTTACTTCACAAAGCAAAAACAGCCAATCTCCATTTAAGGCTTCTAAAGAATTGAAGCCAAAATATATTTAAAAAGAAAATCTATTTTCATCGTCATTTCCAAACAAAGTGGAACTAACAGTTAATGAAAATAAAACTCCTTCTATAGCTTCACAAGAAATGAAGCACAAAAATCTATCTTCACCAGCAGCCGCACAAAAGGCTGAAATAAACAAAAGTCAATCTCCCTCATTATTAGATTCACAAAGGGGAAATCTAAAAACAAATCTAAGAAGAACTCAAAGAATTTGTGTGACCATTCTTCAAATTCTATCGAGTCGGAATCGTCGAATACTTCCTACAAAATTCCACAAAAGTTCTCCTTCCAATTAAGTATCCGAAAGAACCGAATCAAGAAAAACAATTAAAATTCGGGCTCGATCAGAATATATTATTGAAAACCCAACTCATTCTCTTCAAAATTAATCGCTCTGTTTCAAGAAGGAAATAAGGCCTGGTTTGTATCTTGGAAATTTGATCGTCGAAACAGTCAACGGTATGGCAAAAGTCCTAATCCTCAATACAAATGAGTAGGATGGCGATCTGGGCTCTTACAAGGTGAACCCAGTATACCAAGATCTCGGGGGTGATTCTGATCTTTTGTCGTACGTTAATGCAGTGCTGGGCATTATTCGAATAAATTTTCAATCAAATAACGATTTTTTTAAAAAATCAAATAAAAAATTATTCGGATAAATTTTTATTTGAGTATCAATTTATTTGAGTTATTCGCAAATAATTATTTGTTACTTGGTACAAATTATTTGAGTTTCAAATAATTATCTGTTATTCGATCGTGCGTTATTTGATGAATTATTTGTGATTTCTTATTATTGTGATGGTCATTATTTGAATTTCAAACAATTATTTGTTATTCGATTATGGATATATGTTTTCTGGTGTCCATTAGTTTTAATGTCAAATAATTAATTCTTGGCACAAGCATTTCTTTCCGCAAGAGGTCTCGTTGCTTAATTTAATTTAAAGTTTAAGTGGAATTTAATAATTTTGTTCAATTAAGTATTTGTGAAGCTTTAGAAGTAAATTAATTGGGTTTGATTACTCAGAATAATCTTAGAGTCAATTAAATAAACAACAAGTGAGTTCGTGCTTAAGACATTACGATTGAAGTGAAAACTTTACTTCAAGCCAGACCTACTAATTATTTAATACTTGAGTTGTGACGTCACGACATCACAACGCATATGAAGAATTCAGAAAAATTATTTGGTAACAGTGTTGGCAAATTACAATAGATAATATTATACTAAAAAATATCAATATTTGTGAAAATTTATGATGATCTGGCAGCTAAATGCCCTTTTCGCAAGCCACAATATTAAGCGGGTCTAAATGTGGCTCTTTAACTGATGAGCATTTTGAAGAGCGGATTTTATTAAAAGCAAAAGCATATTATTAGTGCATATCGAAATTTAGTTAAAATGTATTACAATAAAAAATAAAAAACTTATCATCGTTTCTTTTTCAAAATTCTTAAATATGAAATCTATGTCTACTCAAGGGTCATAAAGATATAAACGTAAAATAACTGAATGACAAATAGTTGTTTGAAGTTCAAATAATGACCATCACAGTAATAAGAAATCACAAATAATTCATCAATTATACATACATCTAAATGAAATGAAATATTCTACTGATTTTTTCGCGTATTTATTCAGCTCAGCAAGAATGAACTGAAAATGACACTTCACATTATTTCAAATTTAAGTCTTTATATTGCTCTAATTAGTTGTAAAATATCCATTTACCACAGTTAAAAAAATATTGTCACAACCTCAGAGGCAGTTGACTAATTTATCGTACTTTAGGCGTGTATTCTGACATTAATTCAAGCAATTTCATTTTAGTTTATTTTGTGGTTGATGAAAAGGATAGATCAAAATGAATATGCTGAATATAAAAGTACGACAAATTTGAGTTGAAATGTCAAAATATGTGACTAAAATATACGCCTAAGCTACGACAAAAAGATCAGAATTACCCCCCTGAACGACTTTGTGGTTATCTCCACAGACTCTGATAGAGATACAATTAAGGGCAGAATAAATAAACTGCATAACCTTATCAAATTGGATCACTGCAATACAGAGGAACCTGAGAGTATTCGCGACATCTGTATGGAAGTCAATGATCTCGCCTCTCTAAAAGGGGATTTTGTTTCATATACAGATGTGATTACCCTCAAAATCGAGACACTCCAAGACAAACCGCCCATCTATACCAAACCTCATAGACTTCCTGAAGCAAGCCGAACAGAAATAAACCGGCAAATACAGGACATGATTGAGTCATACATTATTGGACCTTCACATAGTCCCTGGAATTCTCCACTTCTCTTGGTTCCCAAAAAACCAGACGAGAATGAAAACACAAGGTGGTGAGTTGTGGTAGATTTTCATCGTATTAACGACATTACTATTGGCGATGCGTACCCACTACCTAATATCACTGATATATTAGACCAATTGCTGAAGTCGAAATATCCCACCACACTCGACTTAGCAAGTTTATTCCATCAGATAAGAATGGACCACAAGGACAGGGAGAAAACCGCCTTTAGCACACCCTATGGCCACAACGAATACAATTGTATGCCACTTGGCTTAAGAGGGGCTCCTGCAATCTTTTAACGTTGCATGAATAACGTTGTATCTGACCTACAAGGCATTTATTGCTTCGAATACTTGGACGATATTGTAGTCCATGGATACAACCTCAAAGATCACAACACAAGACTCACAGCAGTATTTAGCCGTCTCCGTGAAGTCAACCTCAAGCTTCAACCTGACAAGTGCCTTTTCTTAAAAAAGGAAATTATGTATTTAGTGCACATAATTACGGAAAATGGAGCCAAACCAGATCCTGCAAAAATAAAATCAGTTCAGTCATATCCCAGACCCAAGCAGGAAAAATATATCAAAGGCTTCCTTGGTTTCGTCGGCTACTATCGCCGAGTCGAATTCTTAATGGTGCGGAGACTCGTTACTCAACTATAGAGAAATAGCTCTTAGCTATTGTTTTCGCAGTTAACCAATTCAGACCATACATTTATGGTAGACAGTTTACCATTATAACTGACCATAAACCCTTAGTATGGCTCATGAATATGAAAGATCACTGCACAAGACTGATGAGATGGAGAATTCGTCTTGAGGAATAAAACCATAAAATAGTTCACAAATCAGGAAAGCTTAACACCAATGCAGACGCTCTTAGTAGCGAAATTCCACATATTAGCGAAGGAATATTCAGAACCTAGCTAGATCTCAGGCGAATTTGAATACTCCCAACACGAGTGTCATTAATCATATTCCAACTCCATCACAAGTAAACCACTCCTCAGCTATAATAACTGCGACAAATTACCCTCTTCTACTAACTAAAAATGCGAATCCTAAATTCTTCATCTTGCTAATGCAAGATGCAGAACTTGAGAGAGTGTTGGTTTCGAAACTAAAACTTTCAGATAAATCTCCATTTTAGCAAATAAACTGAACATCTTCATAAAAAAAAGACTTCGAAATAATCATTTCAAAATCTAATTTACCTTGGCCCAAGAGATAGATCAGACCTCGAAAAGATTTTAACTGTGATCTGCTCATACACAGAAGCGAATCAGTGAAAACAAATAAATATCTCCTTCCCTATATTAGATCCACAAAATATAATAATTATTAAAAACATTTTTACCCAAATTTTCTCTAACCAGGAAATAAACATCAGGCTCTATCAAAATTCAATTAAGTATTTATCAGACAGTAAAGATATAGAACAAGTATTAAAAGATTTTCATTGACTACCGACGGGAGGCCATCAAGGTGTTTCCCGTACAGTTAAAAGAATTAGAAAACAATTTTACTGGCCTAGCATGTCAGACGATGAGGTAAAGCATGTACGGAAAGGTAAACTTTGTCAGGTGAACAAAGTATCCAAGAACCTCAAAATTCCTATGAAAATCTTAGCTACAAAACTGAAATCTGAAAATAAATATCTCCTTACATTCAAAGGCGACCTTTCAAAATTTTCCGAGGCTATCCCATAGTCGACACCGAGTCTAAGACATTAGCGGAAGACTTCACGACAACAATAGTTTGTCCACATGGTATTCCAGAAAGTATACTCACAGATCAAGGTTCTAACTTCATAAGTGGCATGTTCGCCGAGGTATCTAAGTTGCTGAGAATTAAATGGCTCAAAACTACTCCATATCACCCTCAGACAAATGGTGCATTGGAGAGGAGCCACAGAACTTTAGCGGAATACCTCCGTTCTTATGTATCTAAAGATCTACAAGACTGGGATACATGGATTCCTTATGCTATGTTTGTATACAATACCACCCCTCATTCGAGTACTAACTATACTCCACGCGAACTTCTATACAGATTCCCAGCCGAAATCCCAAATAATTTGAAGTCTGCACCAAACGTCTGCTATAATTACGATAATTATGCAAACGAATTGAAAGCGCGTCTACAACATAGCTTCAAAATAGCTAAAGACATAGCCATGGCAAATAAAAAAAATGCAAAATACAATATGACAAAAACTCCGTCGAGAAATATTTTATAGTAGGCGATAAGGTGCTACTTAAAAGCAGAGTGAGAGATAATAAGATCTCACCATTATGGTCAGGTTCGTATGAGATTATGGAGGTAAATTTTCCGGAAAACTCAACCATTAAAATTAACAATAAATTGAAAAGAGTCCATAACAACGACCTAAAGCTTTTCTCAGATTAACAACTTCATCAGCTTCAAACGTTATTCAGAGATATTAACATAGTGCCATCTTCCAGGTTTTCGAAATGATGCGAATATTGTTCTTGTTACTCTACATCCCTCTAAACCACAGCTCAAGGATAGAAGTAAACCAACCAAACGCTACTGCAGGCATTTACTCCGGAGAGATTTGCAGAGCCAATCTCTATACTAACGAATGGAAGATGGTAACGTTCTACGATCTGGCGTATTTCAAGTCCGAATTCAGGAATATCCAATTCATCGCACAGCAGATTACAGGAACCTGTCAGAAACTTAATAAAATTACAGCAATGGCCCATAGCTGTAACGGTACGTTGCTAGAAATTAACCTAAAGTTAGCAAACATAGAATGTGGGAATATGCTACTGGTAACTCAAAATACGAAACAAATAGCCTTTTTTTAATGTGATAGGCTCAATTTACAAAGTACTTTACGCCATATTGGACTAGGATGATGCCAAAGTGTACGATGAACAGATTCGTAATCTCACCCTTAACCAAAACTCCCTCCTATCACTTTTTAAAAGCCAAACTAAGATTATCGAAGCAAAAGCTCACTTATTTAATAACAAAGAAGCCGTAATGGACAAGGAATTCTTGAATATGTATAAAAAACTAATATCAGTAGAGATAGCTACATCACTTATGGCAAATAAAACACTTGATAGCATATATCCATCGAGTTGGAACCAGAATCTAATAGTAATCGACAGTTTTGATAATTCCCTATAGCATCTCTAACGTAACAAACAGCTGTGGGCGAAAGAGCAATTGCCGATGTGTTATTACAATTACTTGACAGCTTGTCTGCGTAAGTCGTAAAAGATGCCAGCTTAGAATCTTGCGGTGGTGACACTGAGGCAGTTAATGATTCCTTGAATGAAACCAGATTTCCTTTAAGGTTACAAACTGGTGGTGTTGAGATGTTTTCTACGTTGATTGGAGAATTTGAGTTGATTGAAGAGATAGGGTTTATTGCAAAGTTGTTGGTAGGAGTATCAATGTTGCAGGAAGAAATGAAGTTGCCAGAAGAATGATTCACAACTGTGGAATTGATTGACGTTGGTTTCTGGCACAATTTGAAATTTGAGCTGTGTAGCAACGAATGGTGGTTACCCTTACACTGCTGACAACGTATCTTTGACCAACAATTCTTGACTGAATGGTTACAGCCCAAACATCGAAAGCAGAGCGATTGAGAAACAACAAATGATTTGCGGTCCTGCAAGGTAGTAGCCTTAAACTCGGGGCATTGATAGATTAAATGATTTCTTGTGCACTTGGGACACGTTTCTTGCTTTGTTGACACTAAACTGTGGAGTGTTTTTACTGTTTGCGATAATTTTTTCCCACCGACCATTATTGCTTCTAAGATGTCACATCTCTTGTTCAGAAACTTTAAAAATTCCTCAAATGAAGGAAAATTCTTTTCAGATGTTTCCTGCGACCATAGTTCTCTGGTTTCCAAATCAAGTTTCGATAAGGCTATATGTATGAGCCAAGGATCACGTTTTTCAGCATTGACACCTAAAGGCCTTAAGCCGCGAATGACCTCATCAAGCGTATCTGTAAGATTTCGCAACGATTTTGCAGTGACAGTAGCCACCGTGGATTGATCCAGAAATGTTTTGATAAAAGACGTTGCTATATGGGATGGTTTGTCAAATCGTTCCTTGAGTTTGTTCCATGCCTCAGTATAAGTTGCGTCAGACACCGACAAATGCCGTATCAATGCTGCTGGAGTGTCCTTCAATAGCCCTTTCAAGTACTGAAACTTTTGAGATCCAGTAAGTGAATCATTTGAGTTAATAGAGGAAACAAAAAGATCCTTAAATGAAGGCCATTCCTTGTAGTCGCCAGCGAAGGGCGGAACATTTAATTTGGGAAGGCGAGCGTATTGAGAGTTGTTCTGAGATCGATCCAGGTCTTGAAACATGGACTGTTGTGTTAGCAATAATTGATTCATGGTCGAACTTAAATCGTTGTTAGGGGCAGCATGTTGTTGATGTGCATGTTCTCGATCACTTTGAGCGCGTAAGAGTAAAGATTTTATGTCGAAACATTTATGTTCCATTTCTTCTATTTCAGAAACTTCTGGATCAATCAGAAGTAAACAATTTTCAATTGAGCAAAATTCCTTCCAACTTTCTTCTAATTTTTGCAGTCGAACTGTAATCTCCTCTAAAGCATTTACAGAAGTAATATTATCTGCAAAGGTTTTTAAACGCGTAAGAGTACGCTTGACTCGACCACGTTTCTGAATTAACGTGTTCTTGTCGTCTTCCTTCATTTTATAAGAAGTGTTGTTAACACCGTAAGACGCTGTGAATTCTCAGGCCTTATAGAAAGTTTCGATTAAACCAATCGACACGGGAAGGTTAAATGAGTTTATGGTCTGTTTTCCCTCTAGTTTGTTAGCGCTTTGATTTTTGCACTATTATACACGCCACATGAATGTATCTTTAATCTGTTGATTGAAGAGGAAATTTCCCGGGTTTCGGCACCAGAATGTTGAACTAAATTCCTTTCCCGTGTCTCGCTCTTGAGACTTCGATTAGTTTTCTCGATATGTATTGAACCTTCAGCACTTAGAAGGTTGGTTTTGGACGTTTGATAAAAACAAAACTTGCTAACCACTGAATGACAAATTTATTTTCCTAACGCACAGCTTACTAGTCTACAGAGAAAATTAACAAAAGTAAAAGCAATTGTGATTACATAATTTCAGTTAACTAAAGTACAAATGGCCTATACAAATGGCATTCAGATACACAGATTAGGCAGGAACTACCAAATTCACTGACGCTTCCTATAAATTCCAGAGACAATATTTTATCACAAATTTACAAATTAAGCACAATATCTGCAAATATTTTCAACAATAAGATAATTATTGAGCTCCGAATTCCATTTCCGTTCAAGGAACCATACCAAATATTCAAGGCAATGCCGTTACCGACACTCCTTAACGAATGGTTCATATATATCGAACCATCGAAGGAATACATTTTAATAGACTACAATCCTGTACACCATGTGGAATTAACTCTTCAGGATATACACAATTGCACAACGTTGGACCATATACATATCTACTGCGAGATATCCCCCTATTCTAAACTCCAATTCAAAAACAAACCAATGTGAAATAAATTTGATCAAAAAGGAACCTATGACATCAAGATGCAAAATCCTAACACTAGAACAGAGTCACTATAGGATGCAATTGTCGCAGCAAAACGCTTAGCTTTTCTCCCTAAAGATTCAATCCATATAGATATAATTTGTAAAGATTCCATTAGCTCATAGGCCCTACAAGGAATATGAATACTATATATTTATTCCGGTTGTTATGTAGGTACGAAGCAAAGAATTCATCTTGCACGGACATAACGTAAAATTTCTAAATTTAATTACCAGTTCATCCCAGCAATTAACATTTCTAATATAATATGGAACATAGCACCTTCCCCAAAGGATATGCATATTAAAACACATACTCTAAATATTACAAACAACAATGGATTTAGAGAGAGAAACTTCTAGAATCAGAATTAAGTAACACTGAAATTAACTGGTAATTTTGGATTCAAAGCAATGGTTTATCCTTTCAACACAGAACACTGTCCACTTCCTTATAACTAGCACTGAAATTATCACCATTATTTCCTACAATTTCCCAATGATTAGAGTAGAAAGGAATTATACACAATTGATTGGGTCAGAGATTTAAACAGATTAGAAAACACACTTTCCCAATGGTAATATTAGAATGAAATGAGATATTCGTTACCAGGTCAGAGATTCAAACACATTAGACAACACACTTATTCACAGATATTTGTACTATAATATTTCCAAGAATGGTGAGATCAGGATGAAATTCTATATGTCATTAGGTCAGAGATTGAAACGTGCTAAAAACACATTTAGTAGCAAAGCCGGTGATGTTAAATTGTCAGGAAAATGATATAAAGATATGGTATGTAAGTCGCGGTTGAAATATCGTTTATAAAATTATAATAAATTTAAATATATATAATAAATAAATATATAGATATAATAATATGTTACAAGTAGCTTGTACTCACCGATCTAATACTTGACACTTAAGAATGGTTGGCTTTAAGTTATTGTTAATACCCTTTGTTCTGATTATTTGATTAGAACAATCGTTTATTTCTATATTAAGGGCAGAAATAAAGTGTTAATGTTAGTATGAATTATTTCAGTCAACTCCCGATATAATATTCTTTAAGTCAGTCAGTGCCCGGCTTAAAGTGCTATCTTAACTTCAGTCAACTGCATAGCAACGAGCAAAAATGCATAGCAACAATAGATGAGAGCAACACATGCTGCTGTGATAACGATAAAGAAAGAAAAAATTGCCGTTCGATGATTGTGATGAGAGTGATTGTTTTTAAGTTGATCTGCTCGATCTGGTTATGTTTGTGTGATGCTTTGCATTTTAAATGTAAAACCAGGCTTTTTTGGGTATTGTACCTATTTGTGGGAAACTTGTAATTAGATTACATAAATTAAATGAAGTTATTTTCCTTTCAGAACTTAAGTTTTAGCACGGTTTTTAGAATGTTCCTTTTTCAGCAATTATTTTTAGTATGAATCGAAACTGGTTCGAACAGCTATAACAATTATATAAAAACTCTAAATATAGATGACTGTAGCTGTACGTTATATTACTACCCAAGTTATGAGCTCCCTTGGTGGTTGGAGATTGTCAAAGCTATCAAAATATTCGATGTTATCACCTTTCTTGTAGTACGCTACCCAGTGTGTACCTGCTCCAGTTGAGATGTCCAAGTTAACAATACCGCTTTCTTGCTTCAATAGTTTTTTCGGTAGATTATCGCGCATAAATACTCCTCTGAATTGGGGTAAGTGTGTGGTATACTTGTGAAGATCCAACACGTTTAGTGCTCTTTTGGGTAGCGACTTCAATAGTTTTTTAGTTGAGGTTGTAGATAGAGTCCAATTCATTTTCTGTACGGTTTCAGGAACAGCCCGTTTCCATCTTTACCAACCGCTATAGTTTCCATTGATTGGTTATGACGTGTGATTTCTTCCAATTTTGCCTTTGCTGCACTGGTATCATTTACTGTTTTTTTCTATGAATGCTGCACCTCCCGATAGTGCTCCTAATGCTGAGAGTCCTGCAAACAACGGAATGAGGGACGGAAGTTCCCCACCAACCTTTGGTAGTGGTATCACTAGTGGAGTTTTAATTGATTTCTCCTTTCTTTTCACAATAAGAGCTATGTTAGTAGCTTCCAGCAAGCCTTTTGATTTTCTGATTTCTGATTTCCTCTCGCCAATCTTTGTTGTAACTTTGTTCCTGGCCCACGGTACTGGAATCCCGGTAGATGTAATTTGTATATGATTCAATTTAATAGTCCTCTGCCTCTTTTAAAGCTTTACAATTACTGGAGCGTTTCGATTTGTGATCCGACATCTTATAAGGTTCCGATGATACTGTTGAAATGTAATATAAATGTGTTCGAAATACTGATGTAGCTCTTATGAAGGTGGAAAAGAAGCATGGTCCCCCATTGCCTAATATTATAAGGAGCATCATTGTTGGATCAACCAATTGTGGAAAAACTATTGTTATGATAAGTTTGCAGGAACATCCCAATGGTCTGAGATATGAAAATATTTACATATATCCAAAATCTTTACATCAACCAAAGTATTAATACTTGAAGCGAGTGATGACTCTCATATCAGGATTGGGGTATTATACATTCTTAAACAACTGCGACGTTCTACCACCAGGGGAAGCCATATCACATTCAGTATTTATTTTCGATGATATGGCATGTGAAAAGCAAGATAATATGCGAGCCTATTTTTGCATGGCAGTTATAGACAGCTTCTATCTCTGTCAAACATATACGTATATACCAAAGCACTTAATACGTGACAATGCTAATTTAATCATCTTATTCAAGCAACATGACTTGAATTTGAAACTTATCTATAATGATCACGTGAATACAGGCATGAATTTCGATAAATTTCGTGGAGCCTGTTCTGCATGTTGGAAGGATGAATATGGTTTCTTGATGATTGATAGGGATAGCTCATTAAACAAGGGACGCTACTGTAAAAGTTTTGATACTTTCATTGTACTATAAAAGGATGAAACATGCGAAATATTCATAAGTCGAAGCTGTAGCTCAGCCGAAAGCACACCGAGTCTTGTGAACCTGCTGAGTAGAATAAAGCTATCCAAACCTGTCTGAAAAGCTGTTAACTTGTTGTAAGAGCTGTTTAAAAGCTGTTATCAGAGCTGCTCACAAAGATGTTAAGCTGTTATCAGAGCTGTTTGGAAAGCTGTTTACCTGTTATTAGAGCTGTTTGGAAAGCTGTTACCAGATCTGTTTAAAAGCTGTCAAGCTTTTAACAGAGCTGTTTGAAAAGCGATTATTCAGTTAATTTCGAATATGAATGAAAATCTATTAAAAGAAATCATCAAGACAAGGAATGCTGTGCAAAGGAAATTTAAAGCTCTTAATAACGGGAAGGATTGAAGCAGAAGCGCAAGTTGAAGAAACTTTTAAGCCAATCACCAAACCCTTAAAGAGTTTGTTACAAGAGTGAAAAACGAGACACCAGTCAAATTGGAACCAAAAGATTAATAAGAAGAAGAAGAAAATGAATTTGGGCAAACTTTTACCCCACCAAAACGAAAATATGTTAAAATGGAGGCTAGTAGCACACCTATAAATTACGGAGATTATTCCTTAACATCTGAAGAAGAATTCGCAACACCCAAACATGCAAGAACATTGATAGGAAGGTCTCCTGTCACCTTCCCCCATACGTATAAATACATAGTTTCAAACTATTTAAAGCTATTCACTGATAATAGCCCTAAAATAGATCCAACATATGGAGTTTACTATGATGAGAAAGCGTGGAGAGTCGGTAATTCAACGTTTGATTTTGCTGATGTAGGAAATATTGTTATCAAAGGGAAGAACTATAAAACAACCTTGGGACTATGTAAGATCCTATTTATGAAAGATCCTGTAAAAAGTCAATATACTAAAGAGAATTTAACTAATTATGGATATATTTTGAGAAATACGAATGCATATAAACGTGGCTATACTGAAGATGCACAAATAAAAGATACTAGAGCGCCTAAATAGAATACTGTAATCAGTAAACTTATACAGCATAAAGGTATGGGACTAATTATACGTCTGCCTAAGGAAAACTTTGATCTCGTTTACTGGGATGACCCAGATGAATTAGCGGATAGGCTGCGCCTTCCAATAGCATCAAAACAGGCCGGAAATACAAGACACAAGAATGAAATTGTATCTATCCTGGAGAAGTTGCGAGAAGCAATCTAGTGTTGACAAGTTTGCACGTTTCTCTAAGCAAGGATATCTTGGGAAACAAGGTAAACGTGGACTGTTGTGGCCCAATATACGGAAGATTATTCCAACAGCCAAAGGCACATCTGGTAAAATAATCAGCGATTGCTAAACAATTACCTCGCACGGAATTGTTCTGCGACCGTAGAATATTTTGCTGATTAGCCCAACAGCTGGTGGCGATGAGCGCTTAGTGGAGCAATCGACGATTACAATAATAATTAACCTCGCATGGTAATTATTATGTAAGGCGATTGTTTACCACTAAGCAACTCAGGTGCTGCAACCGGTGGAGCAAACGACAAGGTTGTGTCGTTTGTTTACATCCGCAAAGAAAGCTTACTTCCGAATATTGGGGCAGAAAAGACCAATGACTTGTCTTTTTTATCGTTCAGTCAAGTTCTAGCTGCTTTTGGAGCGCATCAAGTTTCGTATGTCGGTTCAGATAACCTAAGCGCCAGGTTGTCTACTTAACGTAAGATAGGGAAAGTCGCGGTGTTCTAAAAATAAAGTACATAAATAAAGAATTTTTCTAGTATAATTCGAGAAGCGTTTTTTTTTTAATTAATTCGATAATTTCTTTGGTTGATTGCTAGTGGGACACGACAATTGGCGCAGCCGGTAAACTTAGGTAAGAAATTTGAGAATTTCTTGTTGTTGTGTTGTTTTTTTTCATGGTTCATTTTTTTGTTAAATTCTTTTAAGATTGTTGAAATTTCTTTTTGATAAATTTATTTTTCAGAGATTACAATAAATTAATTCTTTTACTTTCCAGGCTTAATTTAAGAAGTGCTAGATTAAGTGTTGAGTGTGATTTTAATTTTATGATAATACTGCGCTGAGTGTGAGTTTTTATATGAAGCGTTGATCATTAAAGGCGTTTAAAAATTTTCAGTGTGCTGTAGTTGCAAAAAGTAAGGTATAAGTTTATTAATCGGGGGCTTTCAGAATTTTGTTGGGTTTTATTGTTTTTATGCGATCAGTTTTGAATTTTTTTTTTAGATGAGCTGTGGGTACATTATTTTTACTTGGCGAGGTAAATTAAGGAAAATTATCGAAATTTCAGCAGAGTATAATTAAGTTTTCAACGTCTTGGTTTTCGTGGAGGTGATAATCGTAACCGCGGTTATATCGGGTAAAGTCGTAATTCAGTCACACTAACACACACAATAGGAGCAAAGCTATATTAGCTACTCCAGCACACACTAGGAACAAAGCTATATTAGCTACTCCAGCACACACACAAGGAGCAAAGCTATATTAGCTACTCCAACAACACACACACTGGGAGCAAAGCTATATTAGCTACTCCAATCATCGGTTATACATACACGTACATCTAACAAAAGTGCCGTGCCCTGAACTATCTTCACGTAAGGTGCTCATAGGAGAGTATTCGTTACACGGTAAAAGTCCAAAAATTCAAATATTTTGCGGCTCGTGTTTAAAGTAATTGGGTTAGTTTGCGAGAAGAGACAGTATATTAGGAAATTGTGTGATTCATTAGTGTAGATGTGAATAGGGAGAAGCAACGTCCTGACGAGAGAGGAACTTTTGCGATTTCGAAAACAGGAGGAAAAATTGGAAAATAAGTCACAAGAGTTGAAAGAATGCCAAGATAAATCAAAAGGGTATGAACAAGACTGGCAATATATCGGAGAACGCCTAACAACTGAACTTAAAAAGCGATTGCCAAGTGAGGAATCAGAAGCTGTACTTGTGGAACTAAATACTTGCACCCGGACAAGTACTAAGGGGGAGGCACTTGATTTATTGGTTACAGCTACTTTCAACATTATCCACAAAGGAGAGAATGCCTTGGAACAAGCAGTAGAAAAAGGCCAAAAAGAAAATCAAGCTCTAATAAAGAAAGCAAAATTTCTGAAACAGCAATTGCTAGAAGCAGAGAACTTAACAGAGAAGGAAGCAGAACTTGGTCCAAATACACAGGAAAAGGAAAAAGGCGCTGAGTCACAGAAAAGTTGTGAACGAAGAAGGCTGTTATTCTGGGAGCCAAAACAAAGTGGAAGTGTTAAAACAGCTAAAAGCCAGTGTTGAACACCCAAGTCAGTTGCAGACCAAAGTCGTTGAATCAAATTAAAACAGCAGTTTCAGCTAAATATCCAAGTAAGGACGGGGGTCTGATTTCAGAGTTGGAGGCTGATGCAGTAGCCACATTCAAAGCAGGCGTGATGAATCGGACTACCCAAGTATACCTAACAGGCCGAAAATTCCTATCTATGGACGAGGCACGTGAGGAGGCAGATTACTTCGAGAGAGATGCCAGACGACTACAGGTGAGAGAACGAGGAATACTTAACTATAACGGGGAAGGCATTAGAAGAAGTTCACCGAAGAGTTGGAGTACGGGTAGAGTTGATAAAGACGAGAACAAACTGACAGCAACCCCAGCAAGACAAGGGCCAGCTTCCTCAGGGATGTTCAGGAACCCTTCGGCCCAGCTAAAGCAACCCAGAAATATCAAGTGCTTCCAGTGCGGGAGGCAGGGACATATTGCGCAGGAATGTACAGAGAGAAGGCCGCCCCCTTATTGTATGAGATGTCGAATATATGGACACGAAGTGACAGAGTGTGGGAAACAACAGGTAAGGTTTATGGATACACATGTTAACAGCCCGAGGGTAGGTCAGCAGAGGCTGTAGTTCTCTATTGCCAATTTTGTAAAACCTCTGATCATTATGCAGAGAGCTGGGGAATTTTACCGCAGCTGCCTTCAACTAACAAAAGTAGAGACAACGAAAGTCCCACAGGAAGTAGCCAGTGAAATAGAGCTAAGTTTATTTAATAATTGTATAATTACTGTAGAATCGGATATAGGCATAAAGGGTAAATTGGTGTTATTGGTCGACACAGGGGCAACGTGCAATGTGATTAAGGTAAATCGTATCAAAGGAACTACGCCAATACAAAAAAAAATGAAGTTTAATTGGGGACCCAAGTGTGATGAGTCATTCGCCCTGATTTAAAAGGCTCTCACTACTCACTAGTCACACTCACTCCATTGCTAGTTTATCCGGATTTTACGAAGGAATTTACATTAATTACGGATGCCAGTGGGGAATCTCTAGGAGCTGTGTTATAACAGGAAGGTAAACCTGTTAGCTACGCCAGTCGCACGCTAAATCAAGCGGAAAGAAATTACTCGACCACAGAACTCGAAATGTTGGCTATAGTGGGAGCTGTACGCAATTACAAATGCTATCTCTTGGGTAGACATTTTAAAATTAAAACGGACCACCAGCCACTCAGAGGTGTATTCAAGGTAAGGGATACAACATCACGCATGGTAAGGTTCATCATAAACTTTCGGAATACGATTTTGAAATTGTTTACCAAAAAGGAAAGGAGAATGGTAATGAGGACGCCCTGAGCAGAATACCCCAAGAGAAACCGAAACTAGAAACTGATGGAAGTAAAGAATACCCTTGTTTAGCAGTCACTCGTTTCCAAGCTCAGAAGAAAAAACTTGATACAAGGCGGGATCTGCCAGAGTCTGAGGAGAGCTGGGAGGATGTTGATGAAACTCCGATTACGTTAAGAAGGCTGCATGGCACTCAGACACCACAATACGTTATTGATCCCGAAGAGATAAAGGTAATATTAAAAGATTATCATGACTCTCGATTCGGGGGGCATTGCGGAAGGAATAACACCTTGGAATGGATAAAACGCTCCTACCGGTGGAAGGGAATGAAGGCTGATATTGCCACCTATATCAGACGATGCTCGAAATTTCAGAAGAATAAACAATGCAAGGCTATTAAAATGCCACTAGTCGTAACGGAAGTCTCCTAGAAGTCGCTCGATAACATCTACGTAGACTTGGTAGGACCATTGCCTGTAAGCCACTCTGGTAACAAATACATTTTGTCAATGATGGATGACTTAACTGAGTTTGTTGATTTCGTAGCGATACCTGATCAGGAATCGAATACGGTAGCGGGGACATTATTTGAGCAAATACTTAGCCGATATACGTTGCCGAAGCAATTAGTGACTGATCAAGGAGCCAACTTTACTGGAGAAGTCATAAAATCTTTGTGCAAAATGCTAAAGATTAAAAAGTTGCAGACTACTGCCTATCCCCACAATCAAATGCGGTGGAGCGGGAAGCTCCGAAAGCATAACAGCTGAACTACATATTAAAGCAGAAACTCTAAACCCCATCCTTGAGAAAATATGGACAAGCTGAAGCATCTTCCTGGAAGAAAGGAATAATTGTAAACCATTTAAGGGAGTGTAGGAATTGGTTCGGGATCATGCAACTGAGGCCAGTAAACTAATTACCTGCTAGCTCTGATAACTCACTTCAGAATAGATAGCAAAATAAATTAAAGGAAGCAGAGGAGCAAGCTAGTTTCAGACGCGGGCGTGGATGCATAGACCAATCAAACACCCTACGTTTAAGTTTATAAAAAGCCTCGGAACGGAATTTTCCTCCATATGCATGTGGGCTTCAAGGGAGAGGTAGGATCCGAGGTATATTGATTTACAACGCGCGATGAGTTATTTTTTGAAAAGGAATATTATTTCAGTTGAAAAGTTCACAATAATATAATTTAGTTCATTTGAATATAAGTTGGAAATTATAAAAAAAGATATTAACGATAAGCTTGGCACCCGAACTCTGCTTTACTATAAAAAAAAAACGTTTAAATTCTTAAAATAACTTGGCTCTACTTGACCGCACGAGGGCTCTTTTCCAACTGCTTTCGTGATGCATTTTTGTACATACGTTGAAGACTGTTGCACACATTTATAAGACTTGCAGGGTTCTCCTACAATCGGCCATCCTGCACTTCGGCTGTCCCAGACGAATAACCGTCGCTGTCTTCGCCATCGATCCAGGGCTTCATAAAATCTGCAGATGAATGGGTTATGCAGGTCCTTCATGTCGTTTCGTTTAACTTTTACCACTTCGTAGGGTCCTAAATATTTTGGATAGAGTTTTAGGCCAGGCCCGAATTGTGTCCTTTGAATAACGACTAGATCATGAACTTTGTATTCCTTTGCAGCTTTCCTCTTTTTATTATAACTTTTTCGATTTTCTTCTTGTACTTTAGTTATTTCTTCTCTGGCTTCTTGTCTTATAGCATTGCGGTAATCATCAAACTCATCGAATATTGCCTCTTTTATTATTTCTCCTAACTTAAGTTCTTCATGTCTTCTCATAGTGATGCCGAACATAAGCTCAAATGGGCTTCGCTTTGTGCTACGGCAGGCTAATGAATTGAGAGCCTGTTGTAATTTTGGCACAAATTTGAACCATTTCATAGGTTCGCTGATTGAAAGCTTTGATAGAAAGTCGATTATACTTCTATTGATTCGTTCCACTTGTCCGTTTCCTCTTGGGACTCCAGTTGTGATCAAGATATGTTGTATGCTTCTTTCTTTACAGTAATGCGTAAATGCTCCTGCCGTAAAAGCTGTTCCGCGGTCTGAGATGATACGTACGGGATCTCCAAACGTTTGACTTAGGGCTTCTAATTTCTTAACGGTTTCCTCTGAAGTAGTACTCTTTGCTGGGAATATCCATGAAAATTTTAAAAATGCGTTTACTACAACGAAACGATACTTATATGACTTTGCTGTTGATGGTAAAGGTCCAATATGGTCTACGTGTAAGGTATGTAGGGGGGAATCACCTTTCTCTATTGGATTGAGGAAGCCTTCCTTTTTGCCTTCCTTCCTAGCAGCTAAGATGCAAGCGACGCAATTTTTTATTATAGTTTCAACATTGGATGATATCTGAGGTGTGAAATAATCTCGCCGTGATATCGCTTCCACTTTCTTTGCGTTACAATGACCCTGTTCATGTATATTTTTTAATATTTCTCGCTGAAGTGATCGTGGTACAACCAATAGGTTCTGTCCTTCGATGAATTTGTACAAAATTTTTCCTTGCACAAGAAAGTCTTCATAATCTCCTTTTTCCTCTAGAATGACCATTAACTATTTGCAATACTCATCCGACTGTTGTGCGTTTCTTATCCTTTGCAGCATACCATCTTCGATCTTTAGAACCACGGGGTATCGACTTAAACAGTCAACATGTTTCATAACAGAACTAGAGCGATGAAGAACTGCGCAGTCAAATTCGTTAATTGGCATAGCCCATCTCGCCACTCTGGGACATAAGTCTTTTTTACTCATCGTTGCCTGGAATGCTTGGCAATCTGTAAATATACGAAATTTTTGGCCTAAGAGATAAACACGCAGTTTCTTTAAGCACTTCACTACAGCTAGGATTTCATGTTCGTAGCTTGTATAGTTGCTTTCTGATGGGGTTGCCTTAAAACTTATATAGAAAACAGGGTGAAATTTTCCATCATTATGCCGTTGCAACAATATACCGCCATATCCTATCATACTTGCATCTGTATGGAGCTCCGTTTCAAGTAGCGGATTAAAAAGTTTTAAAACTGGCTCGTTGCAAAGACATTCTTTTAATTTTTCGAATGCTATGATTTCATCTGGACCAAAACAAAAACGATTTTCTTTCCTAAGCAAGTCTGACAGAGGCTTGGATATACTTGCGTAATTTAGTATAAACTTCCGAAAGAAACCCGTAAGTCCCAGGAAACTTTGAACATCCTTGAGGTTCTTCGGCTTAGGAAAATTTTTTGCTGCAGCTATTTTTTCATGGGAAGGCTTAACTGAACCATTTTCTATTATGTGCCCAAGGAATTCAATTGATCGGCGCACGAATTGACACTTTTCCCATTTGATAATTAGACCATTTGATTGTGCTACGTTTAAGACTGACCTTAACTTTTCTAAATTTTCTCTCTCAGTTTTAGCTGGAATCACTATATCATCCATGTATATTAGTACTACACCTTTTCTAGACAAATCCTGGAAAACTGTGTTTACAAAACGTTGGAACACTGCCGGTGAATTACATAGACCAAAGGGGGCTTTGAGAAACTCGTATTGACCATCCGGTGTTATAAACGATGTATACTTTCTACTTTTCTTGGATATATCAACATGAAAAAACCCATTCTTCAAGTCGAGGGTTGTGAAGATCTGTGAATCATAGAATCGTTCTAGGACCTCTTCAATGACAGGTAGTGGGTAGCGATCCCTCACAATTTTTTTATTTAACTTTCTGTAATCGATACATAGCCTGTGTGTACCGTCTTTTTTCTTTGCTAGCACAATTGGGCTAGCGAAATCTGACTGGCTATGCTGGATGATACCCTCTTTCAACCATTCATCGATCTGCTTGTTTACTGTTTCTTTTTCTTTTGAGGCCAACCTTCGTGGCTTCTGATAAATACATGTATCGTCTTCTAAAATAACTGTCATTTGGATGCAAGACTTTTCTGGTTTTTGTGGTCGATATTTCTGGGTAAGTTCATTGATTTCTTTTCTTATTTCTACATCTTCGATATTTTTAAAATAGTCGTATTCTTCTCGAATAAGTTTAATGACGTCTATGCTCTCTAATGGATTTTCTAACTTTAGTTTTGAGCATTTCCTTTTTTCTACTTTAGTTGTACTTCCATCTATAGTAATGACAGCTTGAGCTAAGAAGGTCTTTCCTAGAATTATTTCGTCTGAGAGTAATTTGTCTGGAACTACCTGCATGAGAACTTCGTATGATTCTGACTGCACAGTTATAGTAACTACAACTGAACCTAACGTCCACGATGACTTATTTGATCCAAATCCTTTCAGTTGCATGGGGGGATGAGTATACTTATGGACACCGTTCCTTCTAATAATAGATTCCTTAATTATGGTTGCACAACTACCAGTATCAACAAGAGCATGATAAGTATTCTGTCCTATCTTGACCGAAACCGACGCATATTCTTCTTTTATTCGTTTTATTTCTGCTTCATATCTAGGTTTGCGTTTGGGGCAATTTGGAGCGATATGTTCGAAGTCATTACATGCGAAGCATCTCGAACCTCTGTGCTTATCTGGGCAATCCCCTAAACTATGTGAAAGGGCACCACAATTCGCGCATCTCTTTTCTTGTTTCTTGCCGTTGTATTTATTAAAACTAGTCCGGTTATGAATTGTTGTTTTTGTACCATTATTGTTTATGCTTTTTTTAATTTGATCTGTAATGTATTGGTAAGTCTTAAATTTCTCTTTCAATTCCCCGATCGATGTTGCCTCATACAACATTGTTTTGTTTCTTGGATCATCTGGTATTCCTTGTACGATATATGTTAAAAGGGATTTTTCATCTATACTGGCTTTATTTGCAATCTGCTTCATTGAAAAAAGATATTCTAAGAAGGTTTCGTTGGGCTGCTTGCGTTTGTTGCTTAACATTTGATGAACTGCAATGCTTGTTAGCTTACACCCAAATTCCCCTTCTAATTTTAATTTTAATTTTTCCCATGACGTAATACCATCTTCTGCCTCAATTGCTAATTTTGCTGCCTCTCTAAGTAATCTCCGTGCATATAGAAATTTTTGTACATCGTTCCATTTGCACACGGTGGCGATTTCTTCAAAATCTTTGACCCAAATTGTAAATGTTTTAGAAGATTCACCTGTGAATGTCTCCAAGGACTCTTCGACGTCTTTAAATACAAAGTTACCTTCGGACATGTTGTTTTTACCTGCTGTTTTACTTTTTACCTCGATATTTTCGGCGTCCTCTACCTTTTTTTCACTTCTTTCTGTTTCACTTTGCACCTCTGTATCTTCTGTTATTTCTTTGTTTTGACTAAGCACTTTACTTTCGTTTTTTTGTCACTTTGCGCTTCACTGTTTTCTGTTTTATCGTCGCTTTGCACTTCACTAGTTTTTTCTATGTTTTCTTTACTTTCTTCTTCGCTTTTTTCTTCACTTTCTTCTTCGCTTTTTTCTTCACTTTCTTCTTCTCTAATTTGTGGATTATATGTAAAACTTGAATGCAATCTTTCGACTAATTCGGTTTTTTTTCTATAACTAGTAGGCTTTGCCAACAAATTTTGCAACTCGCGCACTGTTAAGTTGTTTATATCTTCCACACAAATGACCACCTTTTCTTTTTCGTGATAATCTAAATTTTCTGGTTAAGCTTTCAGATTATGCGGCTAGAACTCACTACAAAAGCATTTTTCGTTTTCATAAATTTTAATTAAAATTTTAGTTAACCCGTTTTCTCTAAGTCTTATTGGCTGACATGAACGAAAATTTTTTTTTGGTCAATTAATCCAGCTATGTACCGAATACATTGATATGAGCAGTATACTTTCTATGCTAGCACTCGAAAAATTAAATTTTATTAGCACTAATACAGTTACACCATTTGTATAACCGTGATTCACAGTTGCTTTAAAAATTCTAGATTTTTCATTATTTGTTAAATATAGACTTTAGATTTAATTTTATTACCTTTCAGGGTTTTACTTTTTATCGTAGCAACCAATTCCTTCACTTAAGCTCTTTTGTTTCCCTTTATTTCTATTGCATATATTCCACTAATCTTTTAGGTTTAATTCAACTTTTCACTCTTTTCCTCTACGTATCTCATCGCTTCTTTTCATACTTTTATTGGTTCTTAATTAACTTTTAGTTTTCAATTTTTGAGCACTTTTCTTTTTATACTAACGAACTCGCGATAACACGCCCGTATATACATAATTTATTTCTTGTCTGAAATATTAGAATATTTTACGTTCACTGCTCACGCGAATATTTTCTGGCTACTCAAAAATAGACATCTCGTTCGAAATAACTGGTGATTTTTTTTTTCACATTCCTTTGCAAAGTACCTTGTTATTATTGAAAAAAAAATTGTATGCGCTGTTTGCCTCCTTTCAGATAACACATACTATGAAAAAACTTGGTATTCCTAATATTTTATTAGGATTTTTTTTTTTTGTATAATCCGTTATTCGCTTTGCCACCTTTTCGACTGCAATTTTCAGCTAAATTTTATTATCGTGTTTTTTTATTATAAAATATGCAATGCTATTTATCACTTGATTTACATGTTATATAGCACAAGAGACACTTCTGACACCATTTGTGGGCTTCAAGGGAGAGGTAGGATCCGAGGTATATTGATTTACAACGCGCGATGAGTTATTTTTTGAAAAGGAATATTATTTCAGTTGAAAAGTTCACAATAATATAATTTAGTTCATTTGAATATAAGTTGGAAATTATAAAAAAAGATATTAACGATAAGCTTGGCACCCGAACTCTGCTTTACTATCAAAAAAAACGTTTAAATTCTTAAATTAACTTGGCTCTACTTGACCGCACGAGGGCTCTTTTCCAACTGCTTTCGTGATGCATTTTTGTACATACGTTGAAGACTGTTGCACACATTTGTAAGACTTGCAGGGTTCTCCTACATACATATTGCATTTCTTGAATTTGAAAAAGCATGCAACTCTTGGCCAGGTAAGTGAAGAAAATGGCAGTGGATCATCCTCACAAGATCTACACAAGCAAAGGAAGATGGGGAGATCAAGAATCTCATCACATGGAGAACTACATTAACTAAAGAAATATAACCGATTGGGAAGCCTTGGGCAGAAATTAAGAAAAAATGGTTGGGAACAGAAAAAGATGAAGGGAACTATGTGGTGCACCTATGACACTATTACAAGATTTCGATGTTAAGCCTAGAACACAATGCGATGCAGTGCAGCGCACTGCACTGCATTGAAATCATGTAATACCATTTGGAAATTCACTTACACTGCACTGCATCCTTTTGTTAAATAGCACAAAATAGTAGCAATATCGAGAAAGTTTTACATAAAAAATGGAAGAAAAATTGGTTTAATTGGTATGCCGAGAGGCTTTCCTGTATGACAAAAGTCATAAATGCAATAAAAAAACACAAAAGGGATAAGTTGAGGAGCAAATCGGGAAGAACCCGAAAATTAATGGTAACTTAAATATGAAAATATCTTTGTCTCATTTTAATTAAAGTATCCATTTAGGTGACGCAGGAAAGAAATCATGGCGAACGTTGAAGGACAGATTTATTCGCCTAAAGCATAAGCAGAACTTGCCGTCGGCAGTGGTGGTGACAGCGGGAAATTAAAAACTTACAAAATTTTTGAATTGCTGTCATTTTTAAATACCTATATCTGCATTAGTGTAAATGAAGAGTAAGTTGATAATACATTAAAACACAGAAATACAGCTTTATTATCCCCTAGAACACACTACTGTTATGAGGACCCAGCTACCTCTCAGCTTATCTTTGATCAAATCATTGATTTCGAAGATGAAATATTTGGTGAGTGCGACATATTTAGCAGCACTGTTGAGATAAATACTCAAGCATCCAATAACCCAAGTTCAAGTGCTTCTTACTCCTTACAAGAAAGGTCTTCATCAAGAGCGAGTACTGAGCAAGGAAGCAAACATCGGTGATTGGTTTACGAGGTGCTCATCAAAAATACTAACCAAGAGCAATTAAGTTTGATGAGATTGTTGGAAGATGACACAAGAAGCCATACAAAGGAAGCTGACTTTTGCAATCAGAAGAAGCTAAGCTATCTCTAGACTAATTTGTGGCATTCCAACTTAAAGTCTTACAAAGAAATAATGTTACCAATATTTATTAGTTCAAATAAAAATACTAACATTTAATAGGTAAAATGCCGTTTTTTTATTGAAAGTTATCTTTTAAAGTTTTCTACAATATAATTTTCAATATTTGTATTCTATCTTCTACCATTCACATTCTATTCGGGTCTTACTGAGCTCGCACGCTTCTTGTATGGGGCTCTTGGGCCGCGTTAGTAACTTATATCTAGGTATTCTGGAGAAAGAAGTCTTGCTTGACTTCTGTTCCGCCTTGGGAAACTCACTGATGTTTGTGTTATTCGCTTGCGATATATTCGCCTTGAGAACGTGTTGTGTATCAGTGGCTTCTCCTATTGGGATGACGGCGTAGTCATGTATAGAGAGCAGTTGTAATAATAAACTGTTGATGACTACTTGGAAATTGTTAATGTTGGGTATGGCAACTAGCACTGTTTCTTTCCCAGTAGGGAGTAAACTGTTGGCCAGGAAGACTCCATCGTCTATCTCTTTTGATAGACAGAGCATTTCTTCCTTCACTAGCAACGGGAGTGTGGTGATCATTTGTGACCTAGCAGGTATGCATATTGGTTCCTCTAAGATAACCAAATGCTGCCTCATTTCGCTGGTCTTTTGATCACTCAGACAGCTCTTTTCGCGTTCCGTCGGCTCTTGTTGAACCTGGCAGCCAGCATTTCTCTTTGGAGATGCTCTTTTCTGCAAGTGACCTCGCTTCGACTGTTTTTCTGGAATACAGCTTGTCCGTTCTGCATGACAAGGGCACAGTAAACTCTTCGGGGTTTGTTTCCGTACAAGGAAACTTGAGTGCTTTATTTGGGCCTTCAACATTACAATTGTTTGATAGGAAATCGTTTCCTAATAGGCCGTCATCGGAAAGACCTGGCAGGTTTTGTACCACCTGAAACTTCCAGGGAATTTTATTTTTAAAATTGAAATTGCCCTTGCAATTTCCCAATGTCTTTCCGGTTCCAAAAGGGGTATGTAAAATGCATGCCTCATTGGAATTAATTATTTTGAGGTCTTTAATTCCTCTTTTCTTAATAATACTAACCTAAGCGCCAGTGTCCACTACTAGTTTTGAATGGCCCTTAAGGCTTATGTCCAATGGAAGTTTCACTGTACGGACACTGGATTCGGGCGCTTGAGGTAACCCTTTTGATTTGTGTTGTGGGTTTAAAGTCGAGCCGAGGAGTTTTGGGTCGACTGCATGTCGTTTCCCTGACTCCGGGCTTCCCATTTTTTCTTCTGGCGGCAATCTTCGTCTGCATGTCCTCGGCGACCACAAAAGGTGCATTTGAGTCTTATATTGAAGTTTTGAGGGCTTTTTGTGTTTTTTTGATTCTGTGTAGATCTATTGGAGAGGCGTGGAGGAACAATCTGTTGCGTTTGTTGACTTTTTCTGCAATCACGGACGTCATGTCCATAGATTTTGCAGTTTGATCAGAAAGGGGTGTTCTTGCGTTTAAGGCAATCTGAATACGTGTGACCCTTTCGCTGGCAGAAATTACACGTGATGTTACGGACCAGTGCATCTGTGTCCGATTTTCTGGCATCAGTGTTTGTAAATGGTCTTTGCCGTGACTGTGATGAGCCTGGATTACTCACATTACGTGAAAACTGATTTGTGTTTGGAGTTCGAGGTGATGCGAACATAGGTGTTGATGGCATTTGATAGTAGGGAGCTCTATAGTAAGCTCTCACTCGTAAATCTGGGTCTACTGGAGCCATTGGAGGAGATTGTACCAGAGGAGGCTGGACGAATTTAGCATTTTGCTGTAATTTCTCCATGTCCAGGACTTTTTGAATTAATGCTTCTAAATCTCCTTCTCCCTGCGTGAGCAAATATTGACACAGGTGTGGGTTAGTTACTCCACTTTTCAGGGCGTTTTTGGCGAAATCCATCAACTGTGTTTTCACAGTAGGGACTGCCTCAGCTCCATTCTTCTGTGTCGCTGCCTCGTTGCAAATCGTCAACAACTGTTTCAATCTTGTAATGAAAACAGTGAGAGATTCTAACGGGTTTTGTCTGGTAGTAATTAATTGTTCACCACCTCCTGATATGTCTCACGGGGAAGGTATGTTCTATTTAGACGTTCCTCTACTTCAGTAAATCAAGCAGGGACGTCTGAAGCAAATAATTGGTATGCGTCACCTCTTAGTCATGTGGGAAGGACCTGAATGAGAGCCACTTTTTCTTCATCATTTAGGCACTGCATGGTTTGTTTGCAGCAGCCGATGAAGGTTGGTAGCTCTCGTCCCAATTGTGGGGTACTTTCACCCGAAAATAAGGGGACGAGTTGAGCTGTTAGCTTAGCTACTTTTGCGTAGTCCACCATTGTGTGTAGTCTATTGACTGGAAATTCTGAAAATTTAAATTTGAGTGGACTAACTGGGCTTGTTTCTGGGCTGATTTCCGTTAAGGATTCTTCGAGCCAATCGATCAGCAGGTCTTCGGGAGTTGGTTCAGTCACTTCACCGTCACTATCACTGTCGGCACTTTCACTTAACCTGACACTCTTATTCTTCTCTAAATCTAAATTTGGAGTTTCAATACTCTCCTTATCTACAGAGAGGGAGCGCGTGGATTCAGCAAGCCTACTTAGTTCCTCACGGAACCGAACTGTGTTTTCCTTCAGTGTCTCTATTTGTGCGAGTCTATCTTCGCGGGTTTGACTCAGTTTTTTGCTGAGTGAATCACACTGAGTAATGGCTAGCGTACCTGAATCTCGCACTCCCTCGTACAATTTATTTAAAAATTTGTCAAGACTTACTTGTCTATTGAGACCTGGCAGAACGGTCCCGCTGCTGAGTCGAGGTCCTGTTGGCGATGACGGTGGAGATTTTTCTCCTCCAGCAGATGATGTACCTTCACCGGGGTGCTGTGTATTGGCACCTGGGGTTGATCCCGCTTCGCCTCAAGATGGAGAGTTTTCCCTCGCTGCTGCGTCTGTTTCCTGCTGAGGTAGAGCAGGATTGTCGGCTGGCATATGATGCGCTGTTTGATGAAAGGGGGGCTCCTGTCCTGCTTAAGTCCCTTTGCTGTGATTTAGAGGGGAGTTTCTTTAACCACCTTCGAGTTCCCTCTAAATCCTTGGTCGGTAGATTGATCTGTTCTGCAGCTGGGGGGCGGGGCCTTGGGCCGTCTTAACTTCCCCTGGATCTGGTTGAAAAGGAGGCTTATGAGCCGTCTTCGATTTCCTCATCAACTCAGGATCGTTGACTGCTAGCGTTTTATAGATAAGCGCTGGCTGCTAATAGTTCTTCTGGGGGAGTGTTCAATCTATTTCTCCTCTTCCTTCTATGGACTGTTTGATTGTATCCCTCGATGGTGCTTTTGAACTAAGTTGGGTGAACGCTTGCCCGCCTGGAGCAGAGGCGCCTAGAGATGGTATCTACCCGAGTGTTGGGGGTGACTTAGCCTGAGTGGCTTAATCAATGGAGCCCATTTTGGTTCGTAGGATAGCGAATTTTATAGCTCTTATACTTTATACTTATACCGACTGTGCTTGACTTCGATTTTTGTAATCGCAAGTCTAGTTCTTCAGGATATGAAAGTGCTTAATTAGCATTCCTATCCTGAGAAAATTATGTACCGCTGGGCATGTTTAAACATGCCCAGAATTATCGCGACGGACGATGAAAATGAAATTTGATATTTTCATAAATATCAAACCATCGTCTTGCTATCGTGCATACATTGTTGCGATCACAATGTATGCAGCTCGCGACAATTTGCTGATAAGAGCTTTTTTCGGTGAAGACTTGATCAGTCTTCAGTATTCACCAACGTAAAATTTCATGCGCCCGATATGTATGTATGTATATATGCACATACATATCGTATTTACGACAAATCTTACTGAAGGTAAGATTTGTCGTGCGGCTTTTTTCTATTGAAACGACTTGGGTTGAAATTTAAAACTTTTATTTTTCCCAAGTCGTTTTGTGGGAAAATATGTTGATTATATGCGAACGAATTTGAAGAAATTGCTGATTGTAATTTCTTCGCCTTGTTAGGAGATAAGCTAACCATGTTTTAAGCATGATTAGCTTATTTCTATTTATGAAAATTAGATATTTTTTAATGATTTTTCCAATGATAAATATTACTTATAATTATCATTGTTAACCCTTTTTAGGTATACAACACC
This sequence comes from Dioctria rufipes, assembly GCA_963924295.1. NCBI lineage: Eukaryota > Metazoa > Arthropoda > Insecta > Diptera > Asilidae > Dioctria > Dioctria rufipes. The sequence goes on from OZ002742.1 coordinate 89,128,356, forward strand.
ATATAATTGATGTAAGTCAGAGAGAGAGGGAATGATCCTTGCGGTGCCCTCGCCTTCGTCTTTAGCGATGCTGATTTTATTTCACCCATCTTCGTATGTTGTTTTTTCTCTTTTAAGAACGACTCAAATCATCTTAACTCCTTGTTTTTGATCTCGTACTTAACCAATTTTCTAACAACTATTTCTCTATCAACTGTTTTCAATGCCCGCTTTAGGTCTAAGAACACAGCTAGTTTAACCTCTTCATCATGCACGCATTGTTCCCCTTCTAATGTTACCCATGCCTTACTAAACTCCGATTGGTGTACCACAAGTATGCCACACCAAAACGTGGTAGACCTTTACATTTACAAAAGGAAATTGCGATAGAGAAAAGAAGACCAATTGCAATTCCACCTTAGGTGTGAGGCAAAATAAAGAAAACCACTTTGCCAAATGGAATGATACTAGAATAAGATGTAAATATTAAAATGCAAATCACAAACATTTGTTGTATACGAAAAATGCAATACAGCTTTGTGTTTTAACCTAGAAAAAATTGTTTTGTTGCATTTCATAAGTCTCAGATATTAGTTTTTTTTTATTTCTCAAGAATATTTAAACGTTATGTTTTAGTTGAATTTAAATCACGAATATTGTTTTATTATTTTTATTGATTAAATATTTTATTATGAATTGTAAGTACACATCATGGCGAGGCGGGTCGAGGCGTGGGTAGGCTATGCACTTGAGCGAGGCGAGGTGAAGATACATCTCGAGGTGTAGTGTTCACAACAATGCGTTCAGTTTCTTTGGAAATCGCGAAGTGAGAGCATATAAAATATGTCATCAGATGAAATTTTGTGTTTGTCAAGTAGTGCAACTATGGCACTTTTCACATAAGGGAACTTTCCGCAGCTTTGCTTTTGATCCGATAAATAACAAGCGATTAGAATTTGGGGAATCCGTCATTCACATATGTATATCAAGATTTACATACTGATCCTCATATATTCTTCCAGTGTATGAGAATGGGTTAAGAACCATTCGATTTTATCAAAGAAAAAACCTATACAAATATGCAAATTATCAAAATTAGCTCACTGCATCTCGCGAAAAAGTGAAAAATTTCATTCTCGTGCGAGATACCTCGAGATGTCTCGCCATATCGCGCGCTGACAGAGTTCTTATGAACACTCCCATGGTACAGCGTGCAATCATTTTATTTCTTCAACTCTTGATATAGCCTCGCCTTGTTGTGCACGTACCCTATGAATCATCCACTTTTTTCTAAATATTAATATTAATAAAATAAAAAAAACGGCCAAGTGCGAGTCGGACTCACACACGAAGGGTTCTGTACAAAATTTAACACTATGCATACGACAAAAAAATACGTTACTAATATTAATATGGGGCCCGCTTTAATTTTATTTTATTTTTATTATTTTGTGTTATAACGGCAATAGAAATACACACACTTCGAAAATATCTGACCTACTTTTAAGTTGAAATGAAATTTTTTAGACTGAAAGTAATGGGAGATGGATTTTCGTAAGAAAGCAAAAGTTATAGTGAATTCCGTGTACATAAATTATTATTTTTTTACATATTGAAATTTTATATTTGTTTATATAAGGTTTATTTTTATTATGGTTAAAACAAAAGTGTGAAAACGGCCCTTAGACACAGGACTTAATGTTTCGTGATCGTCACCCGTTCAACTTTTCTCAGAAATGGTAACTTATAATTATTACATCATTCTTATATAAGAACATAAGCAGCTCTAGAGATTTATAAACTCAAAGCACAAACCTGATTTAAGCATGCTCCAAGCATTATTTATTATTATTATTTATGTGGGAGAAATAGACAGAGACCCTGCTTCTGATCTACTCAGTGCGACCTCTGTGATGTTTTGCGATATTGACACTAAATGCCCAAGGGCGTTAATTTGAATTTAAAATCTTTTACAAAGCCTTATAACATTCTTAGGATCCATTCTTGTAAAATACTCTGGCGATGGGAATACCTTTTCTGGATGTTTTAGCTTTATGAGGCTCAGAGCCTCACAGTCTCGGAGAAAGTGAAAATCCGTTATGAGTCTTACGTATTTTCTACTAAGTATGTGAAAGAACCAAGAGCTTCAGAGTTACAAAAAAAGTTTTAATCTGTTATGTGCCTTAAGCCGGTCCCATGCAATGCGTCCATTTATAAAATATTTGGTAATAAGTCTCATTTGACGGGGAGGAATATTTTTCATTTAAACGTTTTAGCCAAAGTTTATAATGTGCCCTTTTTCTGTGTCATTGCTTTATGCGTTTATTACATAAATGTTTTTTGTGTATCTCTATTTGGCGAGGTAAGTATGTGGGATCTAAATGAAGCAAATATTTGTTATATCTGCCCTTCCCGCTGCAAATGGAAAGCAGACGATTATTCGTGTACACATTCTGTGGAGTATCAGACAGAAATTAATATTGCGCTCAAAAACGGAATGGTCAAACGCATTGATTCTGAAGTTTGTAGGGATTTATGAGCTAAAACCTATTATATGGGATTCAAAAAATTCCCAACATAAAAATAGAAATTCTGTGGCTGATGCATGGAGGAGAATTGAAAGTTCTATGAGCAAACAATATGCTGTAGCAGAACTTAAAATAAGAAATATTCCCCGATGTCAATTTTTCGACACCTTTGTCTGAAGGAGAAGGCAACTTTAAAATCAGGGGCAGGCACAGACGATGTATACAAACCTAATTGGTTTTACTATCAAGCTATGGCAAAATTTTGAAAAGATTGGACAGATTCCTGAAACTGTCCCTAGAACCCAAATATCTGAGAGTCACAACTAATCTTTCTTCTATAGGAATTGCTTTCCTCCATTCGGTGTCTGCCTTTCTTATAAATGGACCAATTTTATTTAATAGACCTTCGAAATCCGCTGCAGACATTTTCGAATTTTTCTGATGGCTGTTGTTGCAAATACGTTATAATCTCCTTCGCGTTATAACTATTTTGTATATATCCCTACTTGAGAAGCATAACACTGTATGTAGCATTTTTGGCGAAACTGAGTTACTTATAACAAAATGATCAGCAAATAGTTCTGCTTCGAAGCATTTTACTGTGATTCGTGTATCTTATAAAACGAATGAGATAGCCAACTGTATAATGCGGTAAGTAACAGTTGATTGTTGGAAGCACAACGTTGTAAGGATATTTACAATTTTAGTACACTTGCAATTTTAAATTCGGAGTACATACAAGATACTCTAACTGCACTTACCGTAACATGCTTCGTAATTTCGCAATAATACTTTAGTGTAAGGCCTCAGGGGCATATTATTGTATGTATATAAAACTTAGTATGATTTTCGCCACGTGTTTGTTCTTTATTAGTACTATTAGGTGACATAGAATGCTATGCGTTCGCAGAGAGAAATTGTGTATTTTAAATAATATTAAAGTGAAAAATATTGCGTTTTATTAGGAGCCGTCAGCTAGTTAACATGGCTCGAAAGCTCAATCAGAATGAAGATAAGCATAATGGTTTATTCACATTAATCCGTGAACGAATGAATTCTCTAGCTCTAGCATTAAATATAGAGGATGCAGGTTTGTAATCAAGAAGGTTGGAATAGGGCCCAAGCAAAAAGGAAAAGACTTATGGGCGAAGAGTACAAATCGGCCTCAAATAAAAATGAGAAAATAATAGAAAAGAAAACTATTAGACCATCTTGTCCTAATACGTGTAGGTTAAAGTGTTACACCAAAATTAGCGAAGATGAGAGGCAAGCACAGTTCCTGGAATTTTGGAAAGTTCCGTCTTGGGAACAAAGGAGACAACTTTTAGTTTCGTCGATTGATGTCGATGCTATGGACAGACCTCGAAGACGAAGTGATGGGTTGGCTTCGAAGCACTCAAACACAAGAAAATTGTTTGCTGTTATCAATGGCAACAAAAGTTATGTGGTGTCAAAAAATATTTTTGACATCTTTCTTTATTTCGGAGCAATTTGTAAGCACGGCACTTAAGAAAAAAATTTACAACACAAACATAACTGAACCGGGTAAAAGAGGAAAGCACACACCGTCAAATAAAATACCAGAGCCTGTTATTGCCGGAATAAAAAACCACATTTCATCTTTCCTTTTATACTCTATTCTGAACTGAACATTTCAAAAATGTATTCGTTGTACATATATTCAGAAGGGCTAGGACAGCAATGTACCGAGAAACCAGATTGGTAAGGAACATTCAACGAAAATTTTAATCTGTCGCTTCACTCTCCAAACAAAGCCACATGCGACAATGGTGAACCATAGCTGGTTAGATTGAAGCATGATAATGATTCGGAATGTAGTGGCATCACTCTCCAAACAAAGCCACATGCGACAATGGTGAACCATAGCTGGTTAGATTGAAGCATGATAATGATTCGGAATGTAGTGGCATCGAATACGAAAAGAAATCCCACCTTGATGATGCTTCACTAAGGTATGGTACGAAAAAGATCGACAAGCATGAATCCAAACAATCCAATAGAAGACAAAGAGGTATTATGATGGATATGCAGAAGTGCCCTCACACGCCTTTACTTACGAACTGCGAATCTTTTTATTTGAGAAAATTGTGAAAATTAAATGAAACAATGTTTGACGCTGCTTCAAACCAGGGATATTGTATGATGTGGGACGAGACGCAAGGTTACCGTGGCACTAATGAAGCAGCTTCTTGCCTTACAGAATGGACTTTGAACTATTGGGTCACTGAATTACGAACTACTGCTGCTAACGAAATAGTCATTCCTGAGGGACAGGCATATGAAGATATACAAACCGAAGAACTAACCATCTGGTCAGATAATTGTGCTGGATAGAATAATAACATTTACATGATATATGCATTCTTTTGGCTGCTAGAATTCACAAATATCTAGGTAATAAACCAAAAATATCTCCTTCGAGGGCATACCCACTTGGAAGCCGGTCTCAATCCATTCCATAATAGAAACAAAATAGAATAAACTTTCGTGCTATCATATTGAAATCCCACGTGACTAGGAGCAGTTTGTACGAGTGTGCAAGTCAAAAGATCCACTCATAGTACACAGCATGACACGTGAAAATTTCCGGGATCTTAAGTCTTTGGAGAAGCAGCAGTCGGCGCAGGAATTCTGATGGAGAGGTTTTTTCCATTTCGAAATGTGTATGGCTGTGAGATCTGTGCTCAAGCTAAAGGGGGGTGCCGGTTGTGAAAGGATAACTCAACTTTTATCAATTCGAATATAAAATTCTTAATTTTCAATATATTGCTACTATCACAAATTCAATGCTTAAAACTAATCTAGCTTACTACTATACCTCTAAGAATTCAACACTTATACTATCTTAAGCTAACGGTTCACCATAAATTCAATAGTTCAAAAAGGAAAAAAAAAATACTGCCACAGAGATTTGTTCTTCTTTTACTTCTGAAAGAATATCCACAGTTAATTTAATGAAGTAATTCAAAAATAAAAATAGAAGTTTTTTTTTCTACACGTCTAAGCACGGTAGCAATAATAGAAATAACTAAATTGGCAGAACTATGTTTCTGCAGCAGGAACAATTTCTTGCCTAAATAAACCATTGAATAAAGCAGAAATAGATTTCTGTAGTACGAGTAGATTTCTACTCAGATGGGAGATGAAAGATAAGCAGAAGTAGATTTCTGCAGTAGGAGTAAATTCCTACTTAAGTGTGGGATGGACTTAATGCAGAAGTAAATTTCTGCAGTGGGAGTAAATTCCTACTTAGGTGTAGGATGGAATTAATGCAGAAGTAAACTTCTGGAGTAGAAGAAAATTCCTACTTAGATGGAAGCAAAATTTGGTTTGAATAATTAGGAAAATCAGAGTAAATTCTGATGTGTTCAGATCAAATTCTGAATTGGGAATGGGTGATTCTGCAATCAATCAATCAATCAGAGTTCTTCACACGCGATTTACGAAACGAAACGAATTTTGACTGTCTTAAACCGAACCGATATCCCGGGATATTTGATAAAATACACGTACAGGCTTTAATTTTAGCCTAGGTTTCACTTTTGTCTTTGATACACTTTCACTTTAATTGTTCGAAAATTATTAACTCTAAGTTACGCGATGTCGAAAATTATTTACAGCTTGTTGCGCGACAGCAAGCTGTGTTCTTGTCATTATTTGATATTGGGATGTGTGGATTTAGAGGAATAGGAAAGTTGGATGGGAGTGGGAGGTTGTGGAATATTAGAGATTTCTCTAACTTGCTTTGTGTTGAGGACTGGCGTTTCTTCCAACATGGTGAGAAATATCCCGAAAGTCCAGGATGGTCCAGCGTTGATAAGTCCCACGATGATCGAGATGCCAGGATGGTGTCCTATCCACGGTTGTGGCTTCCTGTATTAGTGAAGAAAGTAAATCTTTCGCCCAGGTAATAAATGTTTCTCGTTTCCGAGTTAATAAGGTGGAGAGGTGATAAGTAGTTGAGGTTTTCAACTTGAAGTTGCGTTGAAAGCTGGCTAATGAGGGGGTTAGGATGTTGAGAGATCTTCTCAAGTTGTTTGACCGCGAGAGAAAGGAGATATTCCTCAATTGGAATGATGTTTGCACTTTCGTACAAGAAGGTGTTGGGAAAGTAGTGTCCGTCAGGTTTCCTGTACACACCTGTACAGGCCCTTAGGATCTTTCTTTCGAGGGCACTGATTTGCTTCATATAAGATGGCGAAATGGTGTGCCAGATGGGGAAGCAATAGCAGATAATTGGGCGGATAAGCTGTTTGTATATAAGCAGCTTTGTATCTTTCGGGAGACCGTTTCTCCTTCTGATAATAGGGTTGAGTAGGGAGTAAGCGTAGTTGGCTTTCTTCATGGTCAGCTTGGCGTGATTGTTGAATTTCAACAGATTATTGAAGGAGACACCAAGATATTTGGTGTTCTTTGAAGGTTGAAGCTTTTCATTATTGACTTCGATTTCAATGTTGTTGGCTCGAGTGGCTATATTGGGTCTTCCCCTTGTGGAGGGATTTCGGATGCAAATCATTTCAGATTTGTTCAGATTAATTTTGATGCCCCACTTTCTGTAGAATTCATCAAGTTTGAGAACATGCCGCTCAACTTTGATAGCAGCGAAATTGGATGACATGGAGTGGGCGTAGGTGAGGGAGTCGTCAGCATAAAGCAGTGTGGTGGAATTAGAGTCATTGGAAGGCTGATCGTAAGTGAAAAGATTGAAGAGAATTGGTCCGAGGACCGAACCTTGGGGGACACCAGCACTGACTGATGTTGCCTGAGATTTGGTGTTCTCGATTTCTATGTAGAAATTTCGAGATGAGAGAAAGCTATGTATAACCCGGGTGAGATAAGGCGGGAACTCGAGGTTTATAATTTTGAAAATTAGCCCGTTTGTCCAAACTGAGTCAAACGCTTTCTCTACATCAAGGAAGCAGCCTACTGTCTGCTCCCTTTTGTTGAGGGCGTTTGTGGAATCAGAGAGGAATTTGAGCAAGGCGTGAAAAGTGGAGTGCTGGGGCTTGAAGCCGAATTGGGTGTCCTGCCTGATATTTAGATCGAGGCAGGTATTTTCAATGTGTTGGCGGACTATTTTTTCGAAAAGTTTGCCCAGGTTGGACAGAAGAGAGATTGGCCGGAACTCGTTAAGGTTTTTCGAGTTTCCTTTTTTGGGAATTGGAACTATGCGAGCGGTTTTCCAGGCATCAGGAAAGTAAGAATTATTGAGGCAATTATTGAAGATAATTGTAAGAAATTCTATGGCGACAGGTGGGAGGTTTTTGATAACTTTGTTGGGAATGTTATCTGGGCCAGCGGACTTTTTGCCTCTGATAGACCTAATTAGGGCGAAAACGTGAGCAGGATTTGAGAATATGCTTAAATCATCCGGATTTAAGGACGTGTTTGTGGAGTTGAAGATTGTGGTGGAGGATCCCACTGCCTGGGCAGTGAAATCATCAACAGTCGAGTCTACAGTGGTCCTAAAATTTGCATCGCTTAGAGATGAGTTGTCTTTGAAAGTGGATTGGAAATATTCCGCGAAAGCGTTGCATTTTTCTTGGGGAAGGTTGTAAGCGTTGGTGCCGCTTAAAATGGTTTTGGGGAGTTTTGCTTTTCTGTTGCAAACCCTGTTTATGTCCTGAAAGCAGTGTGGACCAGGTTGAATGGAAGCCAGTTTCTTCCTAAACTCTTTATCGAGAAACATTTTCGTTTGTTCCTCAATAATTGTTGACAAGCAATTAATTTGCGACAACACAGTTCTGTAGGCTGGGTTGTGGCTATTAAGGGTTCGGTGAAAAATACGGTTAAGTACTTTTCGAAGTTTCTGCCTAAATTTATATAATTTTTGCAGTTGAGGCGGGAGATTTTTGTATTTGTAGTGTTTGCTCGGCACTACACTGGAAAAGAAGGCGACATTTCCTTCAATGGCGTTGTTGAGGAAGTCAATGTGGAAGTCAATTTCCAAGTTCGTGAGGTTCCGTTGCGAGTCAGGTAGATTTCCTGCGAGAAATTGGGAGAGCCTGTCTTGAAATTGTTGCCAGTCAACGTCTTTGAGTGAAGTTGAGGCTTGAGGGTCAGAAGTCAAGATATTTAACGGTGCGCTGGGAGTGATTGAGAGTTCAACAGCCAAGTGATCGGATTCAGCCATATGTGCTGTGCAGACGTAATTTGAGAATTGGGGTAGGAGATTAATTAGATTAGAAGTTGCGATATAGAAGTCGAGAGTTGACCCAGATCGCGGGAAGGTCGGAGTATCTTGCGAGACGACGACAAAATCATGGTTGGTATTAAAGAGGAGCCAGTCATGTACTGCCTTGCCAGACGGACTTACGACAGAATCATTCCACAACGGGTGCCTGGCGTTGAAATCTCCACCCAGCACCGTGTATGTGAAATTGTCCGAGATCTGAGCAATGCTGTTTAAATTATTCTTGATATCAGCTCCCGTGGCGTGACATCTATTGTATAGGGCGATTAAGAGAAGAGACTCGTTGTCTCGAAGTTTTAATTTGACAGCAGTGCATTCCATATTGGAAAGGTTACTAATTTTCACCTCTTCGAATTTGAGGTTTTCCTTAATGAGAAGGGCTGTGCCTAGGGTGGTCTCAGACTTGTCCTGGCGGACGAAGTTATAGTGCTCAAAAGCCAACTTATGTCTCTCAGTGAGGAGAGTTTCAGAGAGGAACATGAACGTGGGTTTATGCTCAATAAGGAATAGGTTTAGGGCTGCTCTTTTGCTGTGCTTTACCAGCGAATTGCAGTTAAGTGACATAATTTTCAGCTTACTTATTTGCCTAGACATAGTCCAAATGCAAATTGAAGGTAAGCTGCTTGTTTTTCCGAGATGGAAGAAAGCTTCCTGTATTTAGGAAGGAAATTATTGATTTTGCCCATAAGGGCGAAAAGGTCGCAGCCAAATAGAGACTTGGCTTCGTTGGTGCAGAAATCGTCAATTTCTGTCACTCTAGGTTTTCTAGGAGCTGCCTTGGGGGCAGACCTAGGTGCTGCTTGGGGTTTGGGAGCTGTGGGTTTAACGGAGTTATTATTGTTAAACGTGTTTTTTGATATTACCTGGGCAAAAGATTTACCTGGTTGCACATAGTTCCTTGTGGCTTCCTTCACGAATTCCTCACGCTGGCGACGCTCCTCGATCTTCTTGGCACGTTGTTGTACAATCTCCTTGTACTTGGAGCAACCTCTATAACTGGCTGGATGTCCTTCCGATTTACAGTTGATGCAGTATGGGGCACCTTCCTTCTGGTTTATTCGCTCACACTCTCCTGGCAAGTGGGCATTTTTGCACTTCACGCATTTGTAGTCGACTGCACAATTTCTTGCAACGTGGCCGAAAGCCTGGCAACGCTTGCACTGAGAGACTCCCGATGCGCGATATTTTTCCCAATAAATAACCTGGTTGAGTAAGCGATTAGTGGCCATGATGTATTTCGAATCGTAGTTTCCTCCAAAATTAACTACGAAGGAGTTTAATTCCTTGGTCCTGGGAGTTTTAAAATGACTAACTGAATTTATGGCGAAACCACGCAGTTTTTGTTCTAATGCTGCCTTTACATCATCGGCTTGGTATGTGTGCTGAATACCTTTCAGCAGAAGTGTCGTTGTTCTGTCACATTTAGGCGTAAAAGTATAGCTTTGCACGCCGATGTCCTTGACAATATTGAAGAGAGTCCTATGGTCGTCTTGCGTTATTGGCTTGATGATGCACTTGGTGCCCTTTGACGTCTTTATGAAGAACTTTGGCCTCATCTGTAGCTTATCAAGCTCGCAATTGAATGCTCTGACATTCAAGTTCTGGCAGACGATAGGAGGAGGTCTCGCTGTCTTCACACTTGGCTTTTCAATTTGGGCCTCAGTTGCTTTGGGCTGGATTTCAAAGTCCTTCCGGTTTCCAAGGATTTGATAGTATCCACCAGTATTTTTCTCTCGGCTTGGTTCCTGCTTCGACCCCGCTGCTTTTCTTTTTGCTGGCGTTCCGGCTGATCGTGGCGATGACATTGGGCTTCTCTTAGCCTTCCGCTTTCCGTTTTCGACGATTGTGAAATTGTTTTTATCCTCTTCATCCTCAGACGAACCCGATTCTGATGAATATCTAGGTAATAAACCAAAAATATCTCCTTCGAGGGCATACCCACTTGGAAGCCGGTCTCAATCCATTCCATAATAGAAACAAAATAGAATAAACTTTCGTGCTATCATATTGAAATCCCACGTGACTAGGAGCAGTTTGTACGAGTGTGCAAGTCAAAAGATCCACTCATAGTACACAGCATGACACGTGAAAATTTCCGGGATCTTAAGTCTTTGGAGAAGCAGCAGTCGGCGCAGGAATTCTGATGGAGAGGTTTTTTCCATTTCGAAATGTGTATGGCTGTGAGATCTGTGCTCAAGCTAAAGGGGGGTGCCGGTTGTGAAAGGATAACTCAACTTTTATCAATTCGAATATAAAATTCTTAATTTTCAATATATTGCTACTATCACAAATTCAATGCTTAAAACTAATCTAGCTTACTACTATACCTCTAAGAATTCATCACTTATACTATCTTAAGCTAACGGTTCACCATAAATTCAATAGTTCAAAAAGGAAAAAAAAAAATACTGCCACAGAGATTTGTTCTTCTTTTACTTCTGAAAGAATATCCACAGTTAATTTAATGAAGTAATTCAAAAATAAAAATAGAAGTTTTTTTTTCTACACGTTTAAGCACGGTAGCAATAATAGAAATAACTAAATTGGCAGAACTATGTTTCTGCAGCAGGAACAATTTCTTGCCTAAATAAACCATTGAATAAAGCAGAAATAGATTTCTGTAGTACGAGTAGATTTCTACTCAGATGGGAGATGAAAGATAAGCAGAAGTAGATTTCTGCAGTAGGAGTAAATTCCTACTTAAGTGTGGGATGGAATTAATGCAGAAGTAAATTTCTGCAGTGGGAGTAAATTCCTACTTAGGTGTAGGATGGAATTAATGCAGAAGTAAACTTCTGGAGTAGAAGAAAATTCCTACTTAGATGGAAGCAAAATTTGGTTTGAATAATTAGGAAAATCAGAGTAAATTCTGATGTGTTCAGATCAAATTCTGAATTGGGAATGGGTGATTCTGCTACAGCTCGTCGCATTTTTATAGCCGCCGCGAACCGGTACGTTTCGGCTTCACGAAAGGTTGCCTTGGCAACGCTCGTTCTCAAAGTTGTTAAACTTTGACGGCTGCGTCCCTCAGTGACGTCATAGTGGGACCATTAAAGTTGCACTGAACTCTGACTGCGGCGAAGCATCCGATGTAATGTGTTGACATTTTAACATGTCAATTTGCGATCATCTAGCAGTAGGTAGAAAAAATGATAAGTTTGGAATATTTATTTTATTTATTAGTTATTTATGAGAGTTTTTGTTTATTTTTAGGTGGAAATATAATTGAGGAAGTTTAGGACGGCGTTGGACCAAAGGGAGGAAGTTCAATAATATTAGATAAGTGCCCTTTTTTTTGAAGTATTTTTAGAATTGAATTCTTTGAGGATTTTTTGTATTTACTTTTTAGGAATATAGTCGGGGGATGAACCAAGGAATCATCGAGGGATATTGGTATAGCCTGAGCAATGGCTAAAAGTAGAAAAACAAAGTAATGGAATACTCTTCTACAAGACTTCATTTCAGCAAGCTAACTTTTGCAAGATTGATTTACGTCGAAACAAGAGGCAAAGCCTCAATTTACCAAGAATCATACCTGTTGTAAATTCAACAGATAAGAAAATGAGCACACTGAAGTACAAGGACTTGATAACCTTAACTCAATGGGTATCTGATCCTACAATAAAAAATTATTATAAAAATTTGCGGCACAGATCCAACAATGAGAACGATCTTGTATTAGATTAAGACTAATGTAAAAAATAATTATATGTAATTTTCATTTTGTTTTTTCCTCCAAAAATCGCATATTATCTTTCCGTCTTCAGTGCAGGTATGGCATTGACCAATGTCACATATTTGCCGCTGTTGTCTTTCTTTCTTAACAGGGCACAAGTAATACTATTGTCTTGCGTTTGAAACTTTCCTTATTTCTAGAAGCACCTTAGAAGATCCACTGCACCTTCCAATGCTTACATATCACTTATCGCGGGTTGGATTGGATGCTGTTATCCAATTAGCTTTCAACCTATTATGTATGGCAATATTAGAGTTTGCGCGACTGACTGCAGGAAGGGTAAGCGCGTAAATTCGGAAGATATTTTGCTTATTCAAAATATTGTACGATACGAAGCAATACCAATTACGTCTAAAATATTGCAGAAGTATGTTACTGGTCACCGACTGTTTTTCCTTTTCGTAATATATGCATGAGTCATCTGGTCCATAGTATCCACGCCTCTTTCGTCGACTTATAATACAAAATGATTTCTTGCTTACTTTTATTAAATGAATCGAGTTTATTGAATGATGCATGGTTTATTTTTTATTTTTTTATTAAACCATTAGAAACCATTGCTTTTGTCCTGTTTATGAGTATAGTAGTAATAGTGGATTGAGTATAATAGTCATTCACTTGTGGCTTTTCGTCTTTAAACGTGTCAAGTTTTTAGAATTTTCTTGCGTTTTTATATAGTGTCGAAAAGTCATCTATCATTATTATCACAGGATAGTAAGTAATTTTGAAATGCATATTTATTTTAGTATTTGATTGTTTAGAAAATGGCACGTAATGCCCATGCAGCCCAGCTATGAAGATGCCGATTACTCATATATATGGAAAAACACGGTAGAAGGCAGCGAGAAATTCGCTATCAAAACAGGTAGTCGAAAATTGGGAGTAGGGACGCACAAATTTTTAAAAACATCGATGTATTAATCAATTGATACATTGAAATGCAAACTTCCGCTCCTCCTTCTCGCGAAAGTAAAATGGTTTTTAGCAATTCGATTATGATGACTCCACAGATCGAATTGTTTATTGCCTATAAAATAAGATAACGAACAATGATTGTAACAGGAAAGAAAGGTGTTTCCCTCAAGAGTACGGGACTACTCGTTGACAGGAAGTAGGTATATACTTTAAAAATAAAATAAAATTCTAAAAAATATACATATTTTCATTAGGAAAAGAATTCTCTTTTCCAATAACATTTAATGTAAAACTGAAAGAGAGAAGTAATCATTGTACATTCCTTTTCGAAGTATTTCGCATAATTAATCATATCATAAATGCTTAGAACCATTTAGGCTAATGCAGTCAAATTATTCAGTAGAACTAATCAGAATGCTCTTTATGTACAAGAGTAATTTCGTGAAAACTGAAAGGCCTAGTGTGAAAATTATTGTCCATTTCATTCTTACTTATAAGGTTAAATATATGTAGGCATTCAGCCTTGTTAACCACATTTCTCAACGTGTGCTGTCATGTTTCACATATATCGTATATGAAGATCAGGATGGTGATTCTGCTCATTTGTCGTAGCTTAGGCGTATATTTTTGTCACTTATTTTGACATTTCGCCACAAATTTGTTGTACTTTTATATTCGCCATATTCATTTTAATTTATCGTTTTCATCAACCACGAAATAAACTAAAATGAATTTTCAATGTATAAACGTCGGAGTATACGCCTGTCAGTTCAAAAATTTAAATGCCATACCATTTATCGGTGTATCAAATATACAATATCGATGTGGCGATGTTTCTAAAGACAAAAATCTATAAAAAGTTAAACGTCAAAATGACAACTTTTTGTTTTGGTTGTCCACAAGCCGCCGGTGAATTATTTAAGTGTGAGCAATTTTGTGAAAAATTTCCTACTAAATAAATAAATAATATTAAAATTATATATTGCACAATGAATTGTGATATTGGTAATGGATATAGAGGAAAAATTAATAATTTTTCCGACTGCTTTGATCCATATAAATTGGAAACAAAACGGGGCAAAGATATTCTTTGCCTTCAAATGTTGTGTAAGAAATTATAATTAATGTTGGTGATATTTTTATAATAATTCAATACTAAAAGTTTATTTAATTGCTATTTTGATAGAAAAAAGTAGATAGATTGTATTTCGTTTTTTTTTTTTTTTTTTTTTTTTTAAATAACTAATTTGAATCTTACATTTTTGCAGATAGTTTGATGTCGCTAATTATTATTGCTCTCAAAAGAGCGCCTCCTGATGGCATAGCTAGCTCTGACTGTTGTGGATAGTCTTAGAGATCAAGTGTCCATTTAGCAGATAATAACTTTAAAAAATATTTTAAAAGACGACACTGCCCCATTGAATGTAGAAGTGGAACTTATTTTTTTGGTACAAGAACATTTTTATTACCAAGTTTTTATTCTTCTTAATAAATTTTATGTTTGCGTTATTTATATTGTTGTATTTAAGCATTGTGATAATACTCGACTGGGACACGTGAGTTATAAATTATATGATAAAAGTGCAAACAAATATATGAATTGGTGAAAACTCTTTATTCATTAAAACAATGCAAGCTAAACAAATATTACATAAAACGTAGTACAATGGGCTCTCTCATAATTTTCCTTTGTAATACTTAAATGAAAGCTATCACGAATCTTAATACTGAACGGGAGTAAAGGAAACACTCAAATCTAATTAAATTTTTATTATAATCAAATTAGTGAATATATATATCATAAATTAAATTCTAATATACGTATTCCTGAGTTGGTATCCAATTCGGATGTTTATCGTCCTCCAATTTCACCTTTTTCCTTGTTCAAATCTATAAGAATATTCAATGTAAATAGTACTCTAGCAAGCAAAAATAAATTACCTGATATGAAATGTCGAGAGCGTATTCTAACAAATTTTAAATTTATGCTAGCTCCATCAAACTTTTTTTGCCGTAATACTGACAGCCAAAGTCGAATTGTTTTTTCCAAGAGTTTCTTTAAATTGCGCTTCTTTGATACTCCTGGAAACCTGTAAAAATTTACGTTGTTTCGTCCAGTTCTTGAATAACAACCGAAATTAAAACCGAAAATTACTACACTTACGTCCTAATGCTTTAAAAAAAAAACTGTTAAAGATTAAATATTGTTTATTATTAAACAGTTTGAAAGTTATTTTACACACAAATTTATTACAAAATTAACAAACAAGAAATTATTTGCGATTCATTCCTTATAAAAGTGGACAACCACGTACATAATTTTGACAGAAGAAATGTCATCGTTTAATGGTTTATGTCAAATCATCGGATAATTTTTAAGAAACATCGTTGTTATCGATGTATCGATACATCGTGCGCATCCCTTAATTGGGAGTACAATTTCAACGACAGGCAGTGAGCGGCGGTTGCGAAAGAAGAAGATACTGAAATTTCATTTGTTATTAATTTTGAGCGTTTTGAAAGAGATTTTTATCGAGATTATTTTATATTCTATAGAAAGAATTGCAATGGATCACAGTATGGAAAGGAAAAATTTAAAATATAGAAATGAACTAAATTAAAATTTAACAAAATGCCAAAAATATCACAGCTTTACCATTTGTTTCGAAATAGCCATCCAAATCTTGTCTTTTGTGGTTGTCTTGTAAATCATAAATTATTTTATGATTTCGCACTTCCTCAATCAATTTTTATCAAAATCCATTGTTTTGAAATTCAGCGACGTCTTACAATCTTGACAAAAATAAATGCCACAATAATTTCATTCATTTGATTTTGTTGGTAGTAGTGCAGTGACGACGGCAAAATTAGAAATTGATAAATCCCGGCGGCAACTTCGTCGACTGCTGACCGTCGCCCGTCGTAATTTGCGCATTCGCATCAGATGCCGTACTTTTAGAAGTTTGACAGCGTAATTTTTCGTCGTTTGGCGGTGCCTGTCCCGTCGCAATTGTATTTAAACCTTGACTTAACAAATTTTTATTTACGGTTCTTTCAGTAGAACCCTAGTTCAATGCAATCAAGGTTTAGCAACCCGTTGATTTTTCGTAGCGACATTGGTCAAGCCTGAGTTGTTCAAAATTTTTACGATCGTAGGGAAGCATTAAATTTTTCTTAGAAATACACTTGAAAATTATTCTTAAGAATTTGAATAAATAACTATTCACCGACAATGGTTCAAACGAATTGGTGGATTGATTCTGGTGGTTCACTCGTTCGGATAGAGGCACAAGCATTCAGTCTTCTTAGAAAGATCTGAAATTTTTCTTTAGATTTTTCATGCACTATTGGCGGCTGACAATGGTTCCAAAGAGTTATATGGTTTAGGTGCCTTGGCTGATCTGGGTCACTAAAGATATTTATGTGCTTTAGCAAGCATACATTTTCTTCTTAGAAATTTACTTGAATATTTTTTTTTCGAATTTTTATGCACTATTGGTTGCTGAAAACGATTAGTTGAGTTGATGCCACTAAAATTGTTTCTACAATTTTTACGGCAAGACTATAAAGAAAAACCATTCGCTTTCCTCTGCCTGCGGTAGTTGCCGTTGCTTTGCTTGTAGGTACTTTCGTATCAATTCAAGTACTGTAGTTTAATTTAACTTCACGTTTATTTTTAATTGGTAGGAGAAGAATAAACTAGCTACATTAGTTGGCGATGCAGGTAGAAATAGTAGCGAAAGTGGAAAGCAGAAGACTGATAAGACCATTGATAACTTTTTCCAGAAGAAAGCAAGAATAGTTAAGTTCCCATCAAAAGAAATAGTCAGTGACATATCATTAACTTCTACTCCTTTGAATGTGATTCAAGGTGCCAGCTCTCACTTTCAGTCATTTACTTCACCCGTGACAAAATCGGTTGCGTCACATCTATTTCTACAATCTTTGCACGAGAAAGAGTACTATATGGATATGAGTTCTTAATGTCTGTCCACTATGAGACGACATTGATGTGCATAATATTATCGACAGGTTTTCCAAACCAAACCAAAAATTTGGTTTTGTGATATCTAACTTAAAAATTATAAAAAAAAACAATAAAAGCGACTATTTCCGACTTTTTCCTCCCTCCTCGAACATTTTAGTTATGATATGACCCCACCAGACTGCAGGTCTGGATACGCGCCTGAAGAATAGACGCATAACTGCGGTTAGAAATTTGACGAATGACCGAGTAGTGTGGGAACGCAGAATATATTGGCCACATACATTTTTTCACATAGAACGAAAGTGTGAAAGCACAGACGAGGCGGGGAAAATATTTGACAAACTGAGGGACGCAGATATTTGTACAAATCCACACATTGTGTCGGACCGGCTTTAGTTTTTTCTGTTGAACATGAGAAATATATTTTGTCATACAATATACAAAGAAATCTCCTCAAAACAAAAAAAAATGTATGTCTTCGCTTCGCTTCCTTAGCTTGCTTAACAAGTTTCTTCTTTAAACAACCAATTTGCTCCTTAAGTCCCATATCTAATTGTGCAAAACGAGGGATTAAGTACCTACATTGACTACTTATATGTAAAGCAATGGAAACATGGAAGGAGCTATAAAATATATTAAATGATTTTATCTTCAAGTCAATGAAGAACTTAAGAGATTTTCTTGCCTTCGCCTTGTTAAAATTTTGAAATTCCTGAGTGCGGATTGAAATTCATTGCATTGAAGAAGATATGGTAGTGGAAATACTACATAATCACTTTTCTGTAGAAATTAAACTACTATCCAAAAATAAGTAATTTTTCAAAAGCAGCAAACGAACTTCAACTATTTTTCTTCATCAAAATATGTGTGTAGACCACGGCTTAAAATGCATCCAACATTTTTTTCCAAAAAACAGCCACTTCACCATTTACATTTATTATTTATATTATATATTTAAGAAAACTTCTGTTTCGTGTTTTGAAATACACATTGAAATCTTTTCATTTATTTTTGTGGTAATTGTTTTAACAAAAAGAATAATTCACATAACAACGAAAGAAACTTTCTCGGCTATACCTACTAATAAAATCTTGCTTTATTTTTACCTTAAAACTTTTCGGTCGCCGGTAACGTGGTGTTAACGAACAAATTAAAAATTTAGAGAAACGAGTTTACGAATAATACAGACCAGAACATGAAAGCATAAAATTCTAAAAATAAAATAGTACTGTCGCCACTGATACTACACGATATAACAACTAATTAGGCATGTCCTCGTTGCATTAGCATTATTGGATCTTTGATTGTCGTAGCACTACACTGAAGTTTCCGCATTCATTCAAAAATGTATCACATGTCTTTAGTACAACTTCAAAGATAATTTGCTCATAATCGCTACTAGAATGTCAATGACGAAACCCTTCACAAATCCAGGCAGAGATTTCATAGTGCCCATTGAACTACGAATGAGCAGGTATAGAGGAACAATATTTGAAAGGGCTTCAATTGCATCTTCATTTAATTCACCCCTAAGGCAATCACATTGGGGCAACATCACATCATAAGCCTTAAGAGGATGCGAAGAGGATTACGTACAATATGTTCAGACTGCAGTATAAATTTTCTCGGTGAAAGCACAATTCTGGAAATTCTGATGTTATTGGAAAATGTATACTTCAAGCCGCCAATATAAACAAAAATATTGGAACCATATTCTAATGTAATAAAGATCAAAGTACAATTAGATTTTTGAGTACTAAAACGATGGATAAGCTTACTTAATAAGAAAATTAATATAACTTTGTAAATGTATATTAAAAATACACAAATTGAAAAATTAAAGAAAAATAACTACTAAAATATAAACAAACTAGAGAATAAATTATATCAAAGCTCCAGGACAACCCTTCAAAAATTTAATATTTTTAATAACATATAAACTAATTGGGTCATCACTGACGACATAAAACACGAACAGTTAGGACTAGTGATCATGTAGAAAAAGGTGCTTTATTTGTTACGTTTTGATGTTTGAACATCAGCAGCATTAATATAATTATGAATTACATTGCTTTCAAGGCCTGTATATCAACCTCTCTAAGGGCCGGTTTCACAGTTCGAGTTTAAACTCAGGATTAGTTAAACTCCGTTCGTAGTTTAAACTGACTTTAAACCAAAATGAGTTTCACAGTGTTCCACCTTTTTTAATATGGCAACACTATGGAATTGTGAACTAAGAAGCTATTTTCTGTACAATTGTGAACTAGCAAACTATTGTGAGTCATTTACTGCCAAAATATTGCCGGTCAAATCATTGTGACAAAAAAATTAATTAATTAAAAAAAAAATTAATTAAATTAATTAAACCTACGAAAATGAGTAAATACTCTTTGAAACGCACGAAATGTCATTTCATTCACATTTAAAGATAAACTTATTTTATACGCTCAATTTTGGTGGTTTAAACTAAGTTTCAACGAGATTTAACTTACCACTGTGAAACTGTGTTGAAGAGATAAACTGAGTTTAAACCACATCTTAAGTTTAAACTTGAACTGTGAAACCGGCGCTAAATGTTTATTGAAAAAAGATGAGGACATTTAAACTTAGTGTACCACAATGTTGTATTTCAGAGCTTTTCACTGTCGGCTTCTGGTACACTGGTATCCATGTACGGAAGTTTGAAAATATTTTAAAGAAGGACAACAGCTAGAATTGATTTAAGACAAAGTCTTACGATACGCTAGATGAATACCCGCATATAATTTCCTATAGTCACCCGTCTGTGCAAGTTTGATTGTTAAAGTGGTTTTTCGCATCTATTTCTAGAAAGGTTCGTCGGACAGTAAAAATGATTATAAGCAATTTCATAGGATTTTATATTCTGAATAACTTTCTAGTACAACTAAAACGCCTAGGACTGATTGTTTTCTCAGTATACTTAAAAAGCCTATAAATCAACGCGTTCTCATGCAGTGTCCAAAGATATACTGAAACCCGAAATTTTTGTATGGTAACCCTACCAAAAAGGGTCATCTGATTATATATTCTAACTTACTTCTACAATTTTTTCACAAATGCTATGTGAACAATTTCAGTTAGCTATTATGAAATCATTTGTGGGAAGATTTTTTATGGGTGTTTGGCGACCGGTGCTGCCACCCATATGAGTAGTGTAAGTTATGTATTAAATTAAAAGCTTTGATGTTGGTTTGATATATAAATCCGTAGGATATGTTGACTCGGAGGAGAAGGAGGAGTGGAAATTTCTCACTACTCATCAAAGACAAAGTTTGTAATTGAAAATGTACAATTCCCAATTAATTTCCTTTGCTAAAAAAACAACAATAATTGTAAATAATATACAACAAATCACTTTTTCTTTCAATATTTCTGCACATTACATTAATTATTTATTTTTAAATATTAAGCTATACTTTTTCTCTATATTTTAAATTCAATTTTAGTAGCAATATTACTGACGTTCTGTCAAACCTATCTTGGCAACGAAATCGATTCAGAGCATAATATGTTTTTCATGGCCCTTTCCTATGTTCGTATTCAATTATATAAAATTTGGAGCAGCAGTACTAAATGAAAATTTAAAATAATTTAGGCTACATTTAGTAATAAATCACTTTAAAGAATGAAATAAAAACACTAGTTTCTCATTATTGACTTTTATTCATCACTTTAAAGATTATAATGTGTAATTGAAAACAGATTTACATCAAACTCAAATTTAAATGAACGATCGATTGGACCTCTATTCATCACATAGATATCTCCCTCGGTATTTATCTCCTTCAATGAATCATTTGAAATGTTTTTGTATCGGAAGGAAGAAAAAACTATAATTCTTCAAGTTCAGAACCACACAAGTTCCAAATGCAGTTGTACACCTTCTTGCCCCAATAATTTTGTATTCATTATCTAACTCCATTCGAAAAGTCTTCATGGATGGTGAGTATTCCTCTAGCTTCATTGGATCCTCCAGTGCGTTTGCCATTGTTTTGAATTGATTTCTTCTTGCTTCCTATTCGTCTCTAACTCCGAAGTGATACTGATAGTGAAGCTAATTCAGCTCCTAAATTTATGTGCATTCTTCCAAAAACTAGTTTAATTTCGTTATAAAAAAATTAGCACCGCAGAATAAAGTAAAGAAATTTAAGTAACATCACATTTTATTTAATAAATTAAGTTGAATAATTTATGTTTTTTTTTATCATGTAATTTGATATCACCTTACCTCCTGTAAACAACTCATATAGTTTGTGTCTTTAACAAGATAATGTGCCTTTAAAACTATATCAACACTGGAAAGATATTGTTCCTGGATATGATAAAATTTGACATCCACGCCTGTGCAAAGATTTTTGTAACACGTAGCAGGATTATTCATGTCTACGAGACATTCCTATAAAAGCGCAAACAAAACTCCTAGGAGCCATCAGTTAATCTTAGTTAATCTCAGCGATAGTACAAAATAAAAAAATAAAAATTTCAACCGCGCTAGTAACTGAAAGTTTTTCAATAACTAAAAACTTTCGAAAATATGTATCTTGACACAATCAATATTATTGAAGTGTGTGATTGAAACATTCGTAAATTTCAAGTTGCATTTTGAAAGTGTAATAAGAGCTCGATATTTAGCAGTACAAGTCAACCAATTTTAACAGCTTCAAAGATATTCTTAGATACCTCTACCAAAGTTTACTTCTAAGAAGGCTTGCGTTAATGTAAAAAATTATAACGATGCATTTACTAGCTCCGATAGGACCTCATATCCACAATATTCTACTGTAATAAATTTAACTGGGATAACATTTCCCATGTTGCAAAATACATGATTTGAGGACCAAAATTATTTAGGTATTAATAAACGTATTCATCCTAGAGAAAGAGCACTACTTCACCGCTGTTCCAGTTAGACTTAACTTAATGATACAAGTTAAGTATGATAATAATGCAAAGGATGATGATGTGGATGATAATGAAGTTCACAGAATAGGATTCTGTTGTCATTACAGACATGATGGCAAACTCTCGTATTACCAATCAAATCGAGGCTAGAATAATCAACAATGCTTTGCATTGAAGTTTCAAAATATTTTATACGCTCAACATCAGACTAATTGAACCACTGACTAAAGAGAAAGGGCGTTGCATAGGCAAAATATTTTATTTATATGTAGGGGGATGAGCAATCCCAAGCACGGAGTCAGTTCTGCCCGTAGTTGGAACGAGCACACAATAAATGAATTTGTATGTTGGAAAGTATAACCCTGGTTCAAAGTCAATAATTTCGTAGTTGTATTCTCCGGTCCACCAAGTCTAACGCTATAACTCACACTTAAACTTCAAATTCAATAAATGATATAACTTGATGTAAAATACTGGTGTTAAAAGATGTTAATAGTGATATTTTTAAATGCCAATAAATATAATTTATAATTTATCTAGAATTCTAAATTCAATATCTGTAAAAGGAAGAATTAGATTCCATTTAATTTTATGATATAAAAATTTTGTTATTACTGACAATGTACTCACCAGCTTAGTATTAGGCACTCGATCAAATTGGCTTTCTACTTTATTGAGGCTTGGAATTGGAATATTCTTTATTCCAGTTGACAACCAGAATAAAGTGGTTTATTAGCAATATTCTTATTACAATCGATACCCACAATAAGAACCTTTAGCTTAATTGCTGTCCAAAATAAAATCTTTTTACAGTCGGTACCCAGAATAAAAATCTTTATTATAGCAGTCAACCAAATAAATCATTTGTTTGTTTATATGAAACTAGATTGTGAGGAGAATTATGTAAAACGTACACCCACTTGATCGATTCGTTGTCAAACTAGAAAAGAGAACGAGTCAAGTCAGATGTTGTTTTATATAGCCATGGGTTGCGCACGGCACAAAACGATATTTAGAGGCACATGGCAAATTCGCATAGCAACTACACTTTGAAATGCAAAAAAAAAATTGTTTGCATACTAATTCTATTCAATCAGAAATTTGTTGCCTACTAATTTTTTTCTAAATAGTTTCTTATTTTCGACTTACTAAGTGAAAATGCAGTATACTACTTGTGTACAGTAGTTTCTGGCCGGCTCACTTCACTGCAGCGTTATTAATTTGAACTTCTGATGCATTTTATCTTTAGGTTGGAAAAAAAAATACCATGTGTGATAATAGTGTACTACCCGGGTGCAGTTATTTGGCTTGTTTCACTGGAGAACTGTCACAATTTAGACATGACACATTTCTTTTTTCTTTTCTTTTTTAGATCAGTATATATGTGTTCAAGTGCAAGTTGGCTGATATCAATGATATCAGAATTCTAAACAGAAGCCAACTAACCTGCTAAAAGTCTTCCTGTCGTCTTAATGAAGGGCATCAAGTCTAGGTGAGGTAATTTTTTGCAATTTATGCGCAGAGATCAGACAAAGCGTAACCAGCTTATTCTGGCCAAAGGCCAGTCAAGCGCACGGAACGTCTTTGGTTGCCTCAAGCTCTCCTTCCAGACAGGAAAAACAGTCAGGGCTGTCAACAACTCCCATCCTTGCTAGATGACCGTGAAGCGAACTGTGGCCAGTGATGATTCCAACAACAGTTCTGCATTGTTTTTTTCCCAGCCCCAGGAGAAAGTAAGAGAAATTCCTATTAGGTCCATCAAGAAAAAAGTTTGTCCACCTGTAAGTTCTCAGGGTTGCATCAGGTGTCACTGTTTATGTTTCGTACGAACATCCGCTTTGATGAGAGACCAGATAGCCGAGGTGGCAATGCCTACTACGCATTCCAGTCCGGGGAAGGGAGAACCAGAGCCAGTCCTGGCTAGTAGGTTAGCCCTTTCATTACCATGTGTCCAGCCAACCACTGACGGAATACTTTGATATGAATACACAGGTTATGAGCAGACGTCCTAAAGACTACCAACTTATATATTATCAGAGGGCCACTCAGAACCATCAATACTGTCTGATCAACCGAAAGGTCAGCAATGACTTTTCCTGTGATTTCCATTAAGGGGCTATCTTGGTTACCATTGCGATAGCGAAGACCTCAGCCTGGAAAAGTGTGGTGTGCCTTCCAAGTGAATACTCCAACCCAATGTTAGGTTCAAGTACGTAATTACCAGCACCCCATTAGTGAGAGAGCGATCGGTGAAAATTTTTAGAGCGGACCGGGGAAAGCTTGATAAGGCACCTCCTTTGGCCCACGATTCCCTTTCAGGAAAAGAAAAAGTCACAGAAAAGCGACGCCCAAAACAAAGCTCTGGTAAAATCGCATCCTGTGGCATGCGGAATAAAGAGTTGTATTTTCTAGCCCACATGCTAATGAACAATGGAAGGAACCAGTCCAGTCATCCTCCCAGTATCCCCAATCTAAATATATCTATTTTCACAACTGCCTGAATGACGAGATCCAGGGGTGGAAGATTACGTAAGACCTCAAGGGAGTAGTAGACGTAGATCGTATGGGGTCTGTAATTCCTAGGCAAGCAACCCTTTGCAGGCCCGCCAGTTTTCGGATCGTAGTTTCCACTTACGTCCTCAGCCACCGTACACAAGAGGCATATGTGAGCATGGGACTTTCAATCGAAACGTATATTCAGGCTTAAAGTGAATGTTTGTAAATATCTTAACTTCAGTCAAGACCCGAAGCAAGATTGTTTATTCCCATGGAGACCAGAATAAAGTGTTTTGTTATTAAAAGATTATCTCAGTTGAGACTCGAGATAATATTCTTTAAGTCAGTCGAGATCTGGCTTAAAGTGAATATTATTAGTTGTTAAAAAGTTTATATACCAGTTGATACCCGATATAACGATATAATGTTAGTCCCTAATTAGACAATAGCCAATAAACCTCAAGCAATGCCAAGTGCAAAAAGAGATCAAGACAAGTCAGCTTGTGGCTTATATAACATTTGCTTGCACGCGACAGCAATGATGGAGTAACAAAGGCGCACGATCTCAAGAATTGGCAGTGTATCTGTGATTTTACGGTACTAGCGACACAATATGCATAGCAACAAATAAAAATGCATAGCAACAAGAAACTTAGAGCAACCCATGCTGCTATATTAAATTGAATTATATATGCAAAAAATGTTCTCCCTATCCCGTAGAGAAGAAATTCCCGTTCGATGGTACTTGTAATGTAATGTACATGACAAATGCATGGCTTGGTTGGGTTGTGTACCTGTTTTTTGATTTATTTTCAGAAGATGGCTGTTAGCAAAAATATATTCGAATCGATTTGGTTCGTACACTATAACCCCTTGTCACATATGCGTTTCCTTGTACCTTTACTTGATTTGGCGCTATATGGCACTCTTTTTAATGTCCCGCTAATATCCCAACTCCCTCAATTAGGTAAAACAGACACGGTTTCACGTCTTTGCGGTCAATTCCGGGACAAATGGACTATAGTGTGGTATTCCTATTAGAATTCCCTTCCGGATAGAATTGGTGCTTAGTATACAGTAGGATTCTTCCACGTGTAATGCTTTTAAGTTAAATTTTCTTTTGTTCTTTAGAAAGCGCTAAGCGCACGACTATTTGTCTTGAATGCTAGTTCTCGCAGAGCTGTTATGTGCGAATGATAGGATGCAATATTCCCCGAGCAAATGCAACCTTAAACTCTTGTTTCGCTATCGATGTTGTTACCTTTTAAATTTCCGGTCGGACGGAATCTCTTGGCTCTTTGAAATGCCTAATTTCTGGTTTTGCTACCAGCGGTACTCTAAACACTTGTTATTTCTTTTAATTAAAAAAAACACTAGCGTGCCACCCAACCTTTTCACAGCTCGCATATTTTAAGATAGGTCGCCTCTCTTGCGAGACGTTATTCCTTGAGTGCGTTTCATTCTTAGAATACAGAAACAACAGGAAGTGTTGATACATGTAAAATTCGTGTGCATGAGCGTGGATTTTTTCAAGGTCCCGTGAAGTAGGTCAGCATTATATTGAAAAAAGAGACATGTATTTTCAGCTGCCAAACGAAGTTTCCTACTTTGCAACAATTTGAATATAATTGAAAACTTGGCGTAGTGACATCGAATAAGAATATTTTCGATGGGAGCAAACGTAATATTTTCAACCATATGTCTTGTTGCCCCGCTCTCTATATTGATTCTACTATACGGCTGTACTGAGCTTTCACTACAGCGGCAAGAGATACTAACACAACCAGTATTTGACTACGCCAAATTTGGCTTATCCCGCTTGCTACTCTCTAAATTCTAAGGTTTCATTCCGTCGTTCTTGTTTTTTTTTTTCTGGCAGGCGGCTATATTAGCACTCAGCTTACGGCTTTTGGTTCAATCGGGGACTGGTTTACAGGGTAGCTTTATTTGCGTGTGCAATGAATTCCAGAGACCTAGGACAGGTTCGTATTTGGATTACATTGTTGAACTTTTGAGCTTGATTAAATGAAAGCGTCAAATGCAATATAGAAAACTTTGCAATGCTAACCTCTTCTATAGTTGACATTTCTTTACGTAAACATAACATCTTAATACGAAGTTGTGCTTTTTCTATAATTTTAATTTACGGCATTTCGTTAAGGAAATGCACCCAGAGGAAATATGGGAGCTATTTTGTTTTTTATATGTTGTGCATATATTTACTTTGCACCATTATGTTGGCAGAATTGTCGCGGTAAGCATCAAAATTTGAGCTTTTCCAAACCGAGCAGCAAGCATCATGATGCTTCGAAAAGCATCACAGCTGATGCTTCCTACGAAGAACCTTGCTGCGCCGATTGAGTTTTTTCCTTAAGAATTTCTAGAGTATACATATTTTCACAAAGTTTATGCATGCATGCTTTACGGTATAGATGTAATCTTATGCAGTTTTATTTCAAAAAGGTACATTTTACTAAGATATTTCTAGAATATGCAACGACTGATTTTCACATAACATCATAAACTGGTTCAGTTTTTTTTTTTTTTTGGTTTTCGCAAAGATCAACGAAAGGTTTTCGTGCATTCAAATTTCTTAGCCATCCACCAAAAACAAAAACATTTGAATTATTTAAAAATAATGAGTAAACATTGATGTTCGCCATCGATATTGACATCGCCAACGTCCATCGATGTAGCGATAATAACGATCATATAACATCGATGTACAAACAGCATCGATGGAATTGATTTAAATATAAATTACAAGTTATCTGTTTTGATAATGAGATTTAAGCCTATTTTAATTTAGTTGTTGGTTTTCTGAAAATAAAAAGCGAGATATATACAATATACATATAGGCAAGCTAGCAAATATTTAAATATTGAATTTATGTGTAATTATGTATGTCGTGATGCGATACTCCCTGGGGCAATGCTTCAGAGTACTGCTTGAGATCGTTGACCTTGTTGGTCAACGCATCTATTTCACGATCGTTGGTTTAGATGAAGCTCTGAAGAGATGTATGGTTGCCCTCTTTTTGTTGAATGTAGGTCTTCCTCCAAGGATAGACTTAAATTATTGTGTGGAATAAATGCTGATATAGTCTTGCTCTCATAACCCCCGTGACCAGTAATCATCATAGAAGTGTGTTTGATTGAACAATGTGGTCGAAACTTTAGAATTCCATTTCTCTTTAGAGTCTTAAGCGATACTGCTATGCCACATACAATGTTCAATATGGTTTCACTGTCGAGATGGTAGAGCCAATTGTTTGAAGTATGTAGCTGGATACCCAAGATTAGATTGATTTGAGCTGCGAAAGTGGCAGTTGGCAGAAAGCGTTTGCATGTGGTTGAGCAACTCCATTTCGAACTGGCTGACGAAGGACAACGTCTGCCAGTTCGAAAGAAGATGGGATAATTCTAGTCACATAGATACTGGTCTTCTCTTAAGTGTTGACATTTGTTTAATTCTGCTTGAGATAGTGGGTAAAATATCTCTCTGGGAAAACTGAAGATTAGATACTCTGTTGATTGCTTGATTAATAGGAGTTTGTCTCCTTGTTGAATGGGAAGCGGTATCATCTTGAATAACTGAAAGCATTCATCCAGTAAGAATGGAATCCGTATGTCAAATAAAATATATGATTCTCCTATCCTGGTTCCAACTTTCATTAGTTTGTAAAGAAGTAGCACACCAGCCTTAATATTTCCTGGAACAGTTAGAATTGATGGAATGTGGTCCTTTATTAAAGTCAACTGGTTTTGGAGTTGCATCGGGGTGATTAATAATGGGCTGATCGTGTTGTGGTGTGGTTAGAAGGGATAAAACACTGAAAATTTGGGGAGCTTGCTGCTCCAGGTGAACGTCATCAACAAACTTACTGAATGCAAGTAGATGATCTTGAATTGCCTTGAATTGTTTTTGAATTGATTCCTCTTGATGTTTTATGATATTGGTTGAAGTTTCTAAAACTGATGTTTGGTTTTTTGCTAGGTGCATTAAGTAACCCTCGTTGCTTCTTGTTTTTTCGATTTCTTCTTCAATGTACTTGGCATAGGACGAGTCCAGGATGAAAAATAATTTGCTCGCAACGTTACCTACTAAGTCAACAGGTGACCTTTTCTGTGAAACTCGGCCTTGGCTGCCTTGTTTGTGGAGAATTTCATTGGCTTCTTCAATTTGCGTGAATTGATATTGAAATTGAGAAAGTATTTCCAAATAGTGGTCTCTTCTGAGTGTTGTTGTATTGCATAACATGCTTACTCTCCAATGCATTTTCTGATTCCTCGCTAGTTCGCTCCAGTAATTATCTACCTTATAGAATGAAAGAATGGTCCACTGGCTGTTTATTAGATGTGCATGTGCTAGTGATTCAAAGAATATTCCTGGATTACTTGAGAATGGTGTTATTTTGGCCGGTTCCGTTAGCGGATTTCCGAACGCTGGCATTATAATTGAGGTTAGCATGAGCAATTTTAAAGCAACTGATGGACTAATAGGTTTTGGCGTAGGGCTTCTATTCGTCTCTGTAGCGTTATTGGGACTTTTCTTGAAATATTTCATGAATGGTCAGTTCTTCCAGTTAGAATTTATTGTGTTTCATTCTATTTGCTGGAGGCGCTCCATCTACGTTCTTGTGAGATGCTACCGGCACCTGATTGAAAGTTAGAATGGATGTTTTCGGTTGCGTTCCCTCGCCTGACTTGGAGTCGTTCTCGAAGTTGCTGCCGCTTGAATTTCCTTTGAGATCTTCTAGTCTATATTGATCATCTGGCAAGAGGCAAAGGTTGTGAATGGTCCGCTTAAAAATTCCAGAGGGGGACGTGATACTAAAAGCTCTAGTAAGTTTTATGACGCCGCCTAGAGACCATTTCAATGGCGGTAGGTTTGCCTTCCTTATCACAACTAGACTTCCAGGTTTTAGATTTGGCTTTACACTCCTCCATTTGTTCCGCGTTTGCAGTTCCTGCAGTTCAGACGACCAGCACTGCCAAAATGTTTGTTGCATAGGTTGAATTCAGCGAAATCTTGTAACTTTGTCGATATCTCTTTCAGCAACATCAGCTTCAGCGCATGGTCTTAAGAGGAGCTTCCCGTCAAGAAGTGTCTTGGGGTTAGTGCTTCGAGGTTGTTGGGATCTAATGACATGGGTGTTATTGGCCTGGAGTTTAGGATGGCCTCTATTTGGACAATTTCTGTGTGTAATTCCTCGTACGTCAGATTGGAATTTCCTATCGGATTTCACTGCCGCTTCCCACAGCCCTCCGAAGTTAGGCGATCGTGGTGGTATGGGCTTCCACTCAATGTGATTTTTAATGCATAATTGAGCGAGTGATGTAAAACCTGCGACAGTAGTACGTCCTTTAGTTCCTTTAAATGTGTTCGTGCTCCTAGGAAGTTCGTTGCGTTATCGCAAAGGATAGTAGCGCACATGCCTCTACGGGTAATGAATCTTTTTAGAGCGTTAAGGAAAGCTTCGACACTCAGATCACTGACTAATACTAAATTGACAGCCTTTCTAGTGAAGCATACAAAAACAGCTATGTACGACTTTGTACGTGCTTTTCCTCGTAGTTTGAAATGAATAATAATGGGTGCACAAAAGTCGATTCCTGTGAAGTGAGAGGGTCTTGTTGATTTCACCCATTCCACAGGTAGCTCTCCCATCATTAAATCAACGGGATTCGGCTTACATCTGAAGCAACACATACATCTATGGACAGTGTGGCGCGCCAACCTTCTAGCGTCTATGACCCAGTATTTCTGCCTCGCGATTGCAGCCAGCGCTTGTGTTCTTGGCTGAGTTCTGAATTTTTCAGCCGTCCGCCGACCTTTCTGATTCCTGTAGAGGTATCTACAAACGGAATCAAATGTGGAAGAGAATGGTGAGAATCAAGTGCTTAGCCCTTCTTTAATGATGAGTATTCGGGCTGGAACGCTGTTCGTTGAATATTTTTTTATGATTCCGTTCAAGGCAATGTCTAGCTCTGCAATAGATACTTCGCCCGTCTTTCTCAATCCCTTGGGAGATTTGTAATTTTGCGGGAATCTGAAACAGTACGCAAAAATTCTATGTAATTTTAAAAACGAGTTGCAATGTTTCACAGATGTGACTACATCAACATACTCGTTCTATGGCTGCGAAGACGGATTTTTTTGGTTTGGCTGCTGGAAACTCGTTTGGTATTTTGAAGGCAAATGTGGGCCATTTTTCGTTAGGTTCAGATAGATACCTTGGACCTTTGAACCACAGAGTTGAATGGCTGAGGGCATCCGGGAACATGCCACGGAAGATTATGTCAGCTGGATTTTGTGTTCCCTCAAGGTGTCTCCATTACTGTGGCTGGGTCAATTGTGTTTTCAACCCGATGTGCTATGAAGGTACTCCATGTATAAGACGTTCACGAGATCCAGGGGAGTACAATGGTAGAGTCAGTATGATACACAATTCTTGAAGGGTTTATTTGTGTGCATTTAGTTACTCTTTCCACTAATTCTGTCATTAGTAGCGCGGCACATAGTTCCAATCTTGCAAGTGTAATAGCCTTCACTGGTGCTAGTCGTGACTTGGCATATAACAGTTTTACTCTGATTTATCCTTGCGAATTCATTGATCTGAGGTAGCAGCAAGCCCCGTAGGCGGACTCACTAGAGTCTGAAAAGGTATGTAATTGGATTTTGACTGAGTTTGAAAATAGTACGTATTTCGGAATTTTTATTAATCTTAGTCCTGGTCGACTCTTCTTAAATTTCATCCATTTATCTTTGTGGACTGCGGGTGTCCAGTCCACATACATATTGCTCATCCGTCGTTTCAACTCCTCTCCACAATGCATTTCCGAGTAGTTCCAGTGATGGAAATATTTCTGCAATTATATAAAAGAGGGAACACAAAATATCATTTTCTTAAGAATGATCAAATGCTTATCTAAACATTCATCATTATAAAATCCTCCGCAACATCCTGGCTTCCATCCCCTGTAATAAATAGAAAAATCTAAAATTATTATGAAACTTGCCGATTCTCAAATAAATTCCTCGTGCTTTGGTATATGTACACATTTCATAATGTCATTCAAATGACATTACATCACATCAGATGTTTTCGCCGCAGTCCGAGTTCAGTGAGTTAATTCCAACTTTAGTCCGATAATGGTCACATTATGACGTCACTTCGAGACGCCGCCGTCAAAGTTTAATCAAATTCAACTTTGAGAACGAGCGCTGCCAGGGCAACCCATTATAAAGCCGAAACGTAGCTGTTAACGGCGGCTATAAAAGGCGACGAGCAAGAATCACCATTCCCAATTCAGAATTTAATCTGAACACATCAGAATTTAATCTGAATACATCAGAATTTACTCTGATTTTTCCTAATTATCCAAACTTCAATGTTGCTTCCACCAAAGCAGGAATTTACTCCTACTGCAGAAATATACTTCTGCTTTATTTCCATCATTCATCCAAGCAGGAATTTACTCTTGCTACAGAAATCTACTTCTACTTTACTTCCTTATTCCATCTAAGCAGGAATTTACTCTTGCTGCAGAAATGTACTGCTACTTTACTTCATCCTTCACCTAAGCAGGAATTTACTCCTGCTGCAAAAATTTACTTCTACTTTATTTCTATTTATCATCTAAGCAGGAATTTTCTTCTGCTTTACATTTATCCACCATCTAAGCTGCGATTTACTCCTGCTGCAGAAATTTACTTCTGCTTTTTTACACCTTTCACCTGAACAGGAATTTACTCCTGCTGCAGAGATCTACTTCTGTTTCATTCTACCCTTTATTTAAGCAGGAACTTACTCCTGTTACATACTCCTGCCAAATTTCTAGTGCAACTACCGTGCTTATACGTGTGAATTCATTTCTTTTTTTTTAGAACAAAAGGGAGCAAACGCCTGTAGCCACTATTGTTTCGAATTCTCTGAACTATATTAAAGTTTTTTTTTTTTTTATATATGTTAGATTAAGGTATTTGTATGAGTTTTGGATTATTGAATTGAATTTGTGATAATAGTTTTAAGTATATATATTAAGGTGTCACTTATATGATTCTTTTTTTCACAATTTTAAAACGCATACCCCCTATATCTTTTATAAATACTACACCCTACGTAGGTATGAAATTTGGTCTTTCTACGACGATTAAAACTGGTGCCGACCAAGCCACAAAGCTTTTAAAAAAAAAAGTAATTTTTCCTAATATTTGGTATATCTACCAGATGAATAAAATTTTAATAAATGAAGTAATTTAAAGTCAAAATGCAATTAAAAGTAGTATTTTATTAGTAAAACATAGAATAATAAAAATTAGCCAGGGTAACTTCGTTTTAGGGTCTGTTTTCTACAGTCTGAATACAAATTTCTATGTTCCTGAACACAGCGCAAAAGGAATTGCTTTTGGTCTTCTTCAGCTGTGATTAACCCGTGAAAGTCTTGCATCAATTTGACAGCTCTTTCAGCAGTGTCATTAACAACCTTCAGACGACTAACTTTTCCTTTAGCTTCTATATAAGCAGCATTACTTTCCCCTTGAAGACACACTTATCTGAAGGAAACTGTCGTCAATTTTCAGTCGTGATAATAAACGATTGCTCTTCTCAGACACGAAATCATCCAACGTTTTATCTGCAAAAATAAAATAAAATTCATTTCGTTAACAACGAAATAATAAAAAGATCAGAAAAAATATTTATCAACTTACCAAATATCGAGTTGGACATTTCTTCCTTCGATGGGATATATCGTTTACCAAAATCTGAGATTTTATTCCTGTTTAAATTGGCAATCATTTCCATCTTTGTTTGGTTATCAACTTCATTATCAAAGAGTGATAACATGACTGTTTCTTCACATAAATACCACAAATGTTGGCCAAACTTACTTAGGGCTGTTTTAGATACTATTGTGTCAACTTTTTCGTAATTCTTTAACGTCTTCAAGAAGCATAAATCCTGGTTAGGTGCTTTTATCGCCACTAAGCATTCGAGCCAAGGTTTTACATATACTGTGACAATAAACAAGCAAACATCTTGCAGAGCTTGTTTGTCCTTCGCGGTTGCTTTCAACTGAGACTGAAGCAAACATATTTTTAAAGAGTAAATCGCTCTTGCCATCCATCTTGCCTGATGCATAGCTCCAGGAAGCCTAATTTTCATTTTCTTCTCTGGATCTCCTCCCAAAAATACTATGCATAGTTCGATCAGTTCCCGATAATCATCTCTCATGATAACTTTGTTCAGTTCCGTTGTATAAAACGTTAGCAAAGATGTAATGTTTATATCAGAAAAATGTTGTGTTACGAAATCTGTGCACAGTTCGATCTTAATCGAATCAATATTTTTCCAGTTGTCTCTAAACTGTTTGAAGAGCGGAATATCTGGACTGCTAGTGACTTGTTTGATTTTGGTCTCGAACACAATTCTAAGAACCAATTCATAAACATGATGGCGACAAGCGAAAAGTAAGAGTTCCCTTTCTAAGTTTTGTTCCAAAAGGCACAAGTTCCATTGAAGCGACCAGTGTTCGAAGCTGTTGTGTCACAACACATTATTTGTACATTGTCATTAAGGTCCCAATCACAGAGCGCATTTGAAACGGCTTTAGCTTGATTTTTCCCAGAAGAACTCTCGAGTTTTGGTACTGCAAGAAGTTGTTCTCTATCATCAAATGAAATGAGTATTGGCAGGCGTTCTTCTTTTGAGCTTCTCATATCTAAGCCTGGTAAAAGTTTTCCATCCCAATGAACTGTGACTACGTCAGGCACGTCGTTTTGAAAACAAGTTTTTATAGCTTCTGCCCTGATTTTTCTCATCTGTGTTCTTGTTCGTTGAATCGAGCACTTGTTTATTGGAAATTCATCACAGCTCAGACCTAATGCCTCTACGACCGCCGGATATAAACGGAATCTCTTATGCTTAGCTGGCATCTGTCTAAAGCTGCAACTAATTTAGGAGTGATCAAATCCTTTCTTCCTCTCTTGGAACTCGTTTCAGGTTGTGGTGTAAGTGAAACCTCTTGTAAGTTGACTCCAGAACTGACAATCTCTTCTTCATCGTCTGACTCTTTAAGAAGGAGAAAGTTTTGTGAAGAAGAAGTTGATGCAACCTCCATTTGTCTCTGTTTTCTTTTTTCTTCTTCTAATTTCCGTTGCCTTGTCCTTTCTTCTTTATCTTCTAACTTTTTGTTTACACCGGCTAAGCATCCTGGACGGCCTGGCTCTCTCTGTTTTAACAGAAATATTTTGTCTACTTCTATTTTCATTCTTTCAAAGGCATCAGCATGCGCAATATCAAATAAGTTGTCCAGCTCTCTTTCAAAATTATTTTCACGGCTCTTATAAATGTCCTGAGCTTTCTTAGAATTTTTTTGCAGCTCTCTCCAAACATAATATAGATCAACGAGTTTCTTCACACAGTTAGGAAATGCTTTTGTGGGAATTCTTGCCTTTTCCCAAAATATAATGCACTCCCGAATCACAAGAATTGCACTTTCACTGACAGTGAGCTTGACTTCGCGAATATTGTAAAACAAGACTGCTAGAACTTGTCGATTAGATGGTAATTTTGCGCCATTTATTTGGTGGCGATATTTTCAATAAATATACTACAGCGTGCTTATTTATTACTTGAAAAATATTATAAGAATGACTAATGTGATTGACTGCTGGAAGATATTTATTGTTTGATGACTACTACCGTGGACACTGCTGGTCGGGTTTTTGGAGGGGGAAGTTCCACCACCGCATCAATCAGTGGCAGATACATAATTCTTACAATCGATTCCCGGAAGAGTATTTGATATTTTACATATTCGTGTGTGGTTTTTTTTTTTTTGACACGAACCAATGACAAATGAATCAAGTAGTGGAAGGTCGGGTTTTAGGGGGGGAAGTCCCATCGCCGCACCAATCAGCGACAGATACATAATTCTTACAACCTATTATAAGAAGAGTATTTTAAATTTTACAACAATGACAAATAAAGTAGTGGGGGTCGTAGTGCCATACCGGCGCATTCCACGGCGCGTAACTTGTATGAACTTGTTTCAACCGCAAGTCGACACGGGTTGCCGTTAATAAAAAGAGCTCATATTTATTTTCAGAGTATATTGGGTTAATACGAAAATATCTAGGACGTCTGCGTAAAAAAAAAAACTTCGAAAAATAAGGGACACCCTAATATATATATTGAATTTGTATTTGAATTTATAAAAGTTGAATTATCCTTTTTAACCGGCACCCCTTTCGCTTGAGCACAGATCTCCCAGCGGGTAATTCTTTCATGCAGCCACTTGATGTGCATTCATGTACTGCATAGTCTAGCTTTATGCACTTGGTGCACAATTTGAACTGCCTGATGAGCTGAATCCGATTATCAAATGATGTATATAGCAATTTTGGGCACCTGAAGACTCCAAGATCTGCCTTGCATACTGCGATTTCAATACCTGGGATGATTCCGTCAATGTAGATATACCCGTTTGCCTTCTTCCTTCGTCTGGATTACCTTAAGCATCTGAAATCTTGTTTCCATGAATTTGAAGAAGTCGTTCTTTGTCTATAATTCATGGGGTGATTTAAGTGACTGTATCTAGCTTCTGAGTGAGTAAATGAGGCAGTATGGGATTCCTTGCTAGTGTCATACAGTGTTTTGATTCCCGAGCCTGATTCGGTTGTGAGAGCCGCTTGATCTAGTAACTGATTGAGAATTGCTGCTACAAGACCCTGGGATCGTCATACCTCCTCAAGAGTAACTTCCAAGCCAGTGAATAGCTATCGTCAGTAGCTTGTAAATGTTTAATTAGTCCGCTGGGTTCCCCTGTTAGATTTGCCTTCGAGTAGTATAGTTTTTCGACTCCAGCCAGAGGCCTGTTGTGAATGAGTTGACTGTACAAGTCTTTGAACTGCCCCCATTTGGTTTAGTTTCCGGCAAAGATTGGAAGGGGTAACTTTGAGAGCTTAACGTTTCCAATTATCGTGGTCACTAATCGCTCGACAAGCTTTCCTTGTAGCCTAGTTACTGTTTTTTTTAAATAATCTTCAGTCTGCTTTTATTCGCGAATATCGTAGAAGTCATCAGGAAGTTCTGCCATTATTTACCTATGTCAGGAGGCTATGGTGTCCAATATTGATTGATGGACCTCAGTTTTTGTGTGTAGTATGCCTTTGGATGTGGGTCTGCAAGCTCGCGTTCAATTACTTTGATGATTCGCTTTAGCGCAGCAATGGTGGCCTTCACTGAATTCCCTCAGAATGTATACCAAATTTATGTGATTAGCGCTGGACTAATCACTTTAAATAACTACGAAATTCTGATTGACTCTATTGTCCGTTTCGTAAAGCCTACGAAAAATTCGTTGGAAAGTACAACATGCCCATACAAATTAATCAAATTCTGTTGTTGTTCTGATCAAAACATTCCGTAAATTTTTGGATTTTTGTACATTTCGTAATTTCACACTTGCATCTTTAAAATTTTCGTGGTATTGACGTTAGTGTATTTGTAGTCTATTGCTCACTACTATGTTGCGTTGTAGTTGGTTATTCACTATGAAGTTGCTTGTTCACTATTATGTTGCTTTGTAGTTGGTTGTTGTTTATCACTGCTATGTTGCCAAAGGAAGAACTTAATCGGCCTGGAAGTTGTAGATGCGGGAACAGCAGTGGATGTGGTTGCGTGACAGTACGTCTAGCCACCATCATATGACATCAGACACTTGGCTCAGCTTCCACTTCTTTCGATCTTCTTTGAGAATTGCAGTACTGTGGAAGAAATAATAGTTCAATTCTATTTTAAGAATTATTTCTTCAAAGGAGTGATTAGGGTTTGAGAAGAAGAACACAAAATCTTTAAACAATTTCGTATAATTCTTGAGTCAACTAGGCGTCAAAACATTTAGACTTAAAAATGCTTGGTTTATATTATTAAATAACACGTCCTTTTTAAATTAAGTTCTATCTCGGATAACAACATTTTGACAATTAATATTATTCTAGCTCCTATCAGAAAACTTAAAAACAAAACATTTCTTAACCGGGTTGCTGGATTTAACAAAAACTACCTTACCCACAACTCTTAAAGTGCCCGCTTCTTTAGCTCCATTAAACTTACAAATGTTTAAGCATGTGCTTTTCAGATGCCAATCGTGAGTACGTTCGACGCGAGTCGACGTTTGATTAAATCTATCTGACAAACGAAGGCGACGCCGCCACATAATTTTTACGAAAATGAATTAAGACAGTTTCGTAAATATTTTTCACAGAATATACGAAAACATCTTAAACTTCAGGAAATTTTAGTTAAAAAACGAAAAATGGTTAAAATATGATTTAACGATGCTTTTCGTAAAAAAATACGAAATAGATTTTTGAGTGTACAGGTGCTCCTAAACAAACTGGCAGATTGCCCATTTTTGTGGGTAGATACGTGTAATCACGGTGGCAGATACTGGCGACAACATCTGGCACTGAAAAATGGCCAGACTTCTGCCGCACGTTAAATCATCCACTTTTTCTATTTGCAAAATTTTGCAACATCGTCTGCCAATCTGTCCAGTCAATTTTTGAATTATTCTGTCGAATTTATCTGTTAAAAAAATAGTTTAGTGCACGTAGTGATAGGAGTATAGAACAGATTGCAGGGGACAAGTTTATACAAGGTGTGTATTATATTATATAATTAGATATTATTATATTCACCAGGAGAATACAGTATATAAATAGCATATATATGCATAATTAACAAAATGGCAGATGAAAACAAGGCGAGCGGAGAAGGAAGTAGGAGTTAACAAGGACTAATGGTGAAATAATGCGCTCAATCACCGAAATCGAACAACATCCACTTTTTCAGTTGTACAAGATGCACTATACACAACAATAGTAGCCGCGTATCTTTCTCTAAAAGTCCTTTTTGAACAATGAACTTCACATTAGTTTATGTTGTATTTGCCAGATAAAAGCAGTATTTTACCAGATGAAAACTAGCAGGTATTTAATCAATAAAAGCAGACTATCTGACAACTTTGTGCCAGATGAAATCTACGCGAATATATGTTCCGTGTGTAATCAGTAGGACAGATATCTACCCACAAAAATTGTAAGCTTTCTAGAATTTTGCCAGATCGTTTAAGAACACCTTAAGGGTAACAGAAATTCAATCGGCGCCAATGTAAAAAAAGTCAGTGCTTTTTTCTGAGAAATAAATAGGACCTGGGGTTATTTACGACCACAAGGTAGGACTTAGAGCTGAAAGTATCCGGATTATCCGAGATAATTGGGATCCGATTCCTAAAATTGGGGTATCCTTATAATCTAGATCCTAGTATCCGGATAATCCAGATCCCAGTATCCGGATCCCAGCTATCCGGATCCGAATCTCAACTATTCGGATCCAAATCCCACCTATCCGGATCTGGATCCCAACTATCTGTATCTGGATTCCAACTATTCGGATCTCAACTATCCGGATCCAGACTAAGCAAAAAAATTAAAATTTCCTCGAGATTGCATTGTCTCATTGGGAATATATAAATTTCATGATATTTTAATTTTTTCTATGAAACAACACAATTTTGAAAATTTGTGCTTAGTCCGGATCGGGATAGTTCGGATCCGGATCCGGGTAATATGGATTCGGATCCTGATAGTTCGAGTCCGGATCCGGATACTTCGGATCTGTATTCGTATAGTTCAGATCTGGATCCGGATAATTTGGATCTGGATACCGATAGTTCGGATACGGTTTTCAGGAATTGGAGAGTTTGCATATCCGGGTATTCGGATATTCAGATATTAGCAAATCCGGATCCGATTTTCAATTCTAGTAGGAATAGCGCAATACGTGAGGTAATGGAAAAGTTTTCAATGTATTCCGCAATTTTTACATATGTCAAGATGGAATGGATATGGGGAAAAGTTACTTTAAGAGAATCGAAAATGTTTTAAAATGAATTTAATTTATTTAGAAATAATGAGACGGCGTTTTAGTAATCGAGAAACAGTTAAACATCACCGGTGTCATGGACGGAAAAGCAATGAATCCTTGATAACGATCGAAGCCTGCTACAATTCCATCAATATTCTCGAAATCACGGTGATCTTGTTCCTTTTATTATTTAGCGTTGGCAGGCAGCTTGACACATAATTTGTACTATCTAGTAGTAATGGTGGTGTGGACACTTTTGACCAGTTTTGGCACAAATATAGTATGTCAAAAAGACTCGCCGGTGGCCAATGTGTGTATTTTATGAACTATTAAATGCTGGAATTTGATACTTACAAAAACAATGTAATCGAAATGTGTAATAATTGTGGCGCATCAAACATTTCATAGATGCACATATGTACACAAAAAAAAGAAAAACAAGCTAAGCAAGCATTCAAGTTCAATAATTTCATTCACACATATTTTCGTTGAGTTTAGCAGAATGGTGAAAACTTACGTAAACAACTGTTAGAAATGCAAATGCAATAAAATAATAAGAAACACCAAAGAAAGAATGGTAGAAACAAACACACCAAGTCAAAGTTTCGAAATATTAGAAGTTGACACGGTAGGACCCATGAACCAAAGTAAATTCTACAGATACATTCTGACATGTCAATGTCAACTACCCAAATATGTAGAAGCATTCCCCATGGAGAATAAAGAGGCCAAAACAGTCGCAAAAATATTAGTCGAAAAAATAATCTTAAAATATGGAACATTCAAAATTCTAAAAACGGACCTAGGCACCGAATTTGTCAACCAATTAATCGCAGAAATATGTAAAATTTTCAAAATAACCCAAGTCACATCAACTCCGTTTCACCACGAAACTCTAGGAGCCATTGAAAGGAATCATCGAGTACTAAACGAGTACCTATTATCAATAGCCCAGAATGCTGAATGGGATGAATGGTTACCCTATTACACATTCTGCTACAATATCACACCTCACTCCGAAACCAAAATATCACCATACGAACTGATATTCGGAAAATTAGCCTCACTTCCAGACACCATGGATCAAAATAGAACAGATCCGATTTACAATCTAGAAGATTACTCAAAAGAATTGAAGTTTCGCCTACAAGAAAGCCAAAAAATAGCTAAAGCACTATTGGAGAATTCTAAAAAGAAAAGAAGCAGAAAATCTGATGAAAAAACTAACCCACTAAAAATTAAGATAGGAGATAAAGTATTATTAAAAGTAGGAAATAAGAGAAAGAATGAACCGCCATATAAAGGTCCATATATTGTAATTGATACAAATAACGTTAATACTAAGATAAAGATAGATAGAATAATAAAAGAAGTACACAACAATAGGTTGAAAAAATTTTAAAGTTCAACATCAGTATCATGTAACAATTAAAACAACTAGTGAATAAGAATCAAATAAAGTACACAAATTATTTTAGTAGAAATGTAAGATAGAAAACTACATCATAAGAATAAGACAAAAAATTTTCCTCTAATCAAGCAAAATTTTTTTTTCCATAAGAGGAGGGATGTGGCGCATCAAACATTTCATAGATGCACATATGTACACAAAAAAAAAAAAACAAGCTAAGCAAGCATTCAAGTTCAATAATTTCATTCACACATATTTTCGTTCATAAATTGAACAATGGGAATGAAATGAACTTGCAAGGGCAATGCACTTCAGTGCAACACACGTCAGTTTGCTGACACAACATTTCACACCATTCTGACCTCAATGAACCCGAATGCTTGAAAAGCTTGGAATGTGCATTGCGACAAATTCTTGGATGGATTTGTGAATTTTTGATTGCGCTACTCCAGGTCAATAATCTATATTGCAATGTATTGCAATAAATTGATTATTTAGTAGATTTATACGTTAGGTAGGGATAGCAAATAATGATATAAATAAGTTGATTAGAATAAAGAAATTCAGAACGTTTGAAGACGGAAAAAGGTGTTTTTATTGTCAATTCCTCCAGTAACTTCGGCAGTCTTTGACGCCATACAGTGTGCTAATATCGGCTGAGCATTCTCGCCTGCACTCCACAATTTATATCGGCTGAGCATTCTCGCCTGCACTATACGAAGATATTCGGCTGAGCAATCTCGCCAGAAGATAGGGCAGTCTCTGGCGCCTTCAGATAACAATATCGGCTGAGCATTCTCGCCTGCACCACGTTAAGGTATTCGGCTGAGCTTTCTCGCCTGAAGTATACAAGACGATTACAAGTGCAAGCATTACAATGGGCACGAATATTAATGCTGATACAACAATGACATAGTTACTATTGTTATAAACGCAGCTGTTGTAAATGATACAACCAAAACTACAATCAAACAAAAATGGTTTGACAACGATTGTTAACGAGCGAGAAAAGTCTCCTTTAGATGGCTCAATGTGTACCGGAGAACTAATACTTCATTAGCAAAACAGTATTACGTAGAAGCCAATAGGCAGTTTAAAGAGTTATGTAAAATCAAAAAGAAGTCTTATTACGAAAACCTTAAGGTGAAATTAATTCATGTAAAAGATTCCAAGACTTGGTGGGGTTTAGCAAAAGAAATATGTGGGAAGAAATTTATAATCGGCCCTAACATTCAAATCAGTACTTTAAAAAACCACTTTGAAACATTACTGAATCCAAGACTCGAGTACAAGCCTATACTTTATGCTTCTCCATTAATTAATGACAGTTTTTTATATATTTAACTTAAATGAACTTAATTTTGTCCTAAATAAAGCCAAAGACAACAAAGTGCCAGTTATAGATGGAATACCTTATGAATTTTATAGGAATGCACAGTAAACTTTTTAAAAGAATTGCTAAATTATTTTAATTACACTTATAATAGATGTGAAGTCCCTGAATCTTTCACGAGATAGATTATCTTCCCTTTTTATAAAAAAGGTGATGTAAATAGAGTAGAAAACAACCGTGGTCTTTCCTTTATGAATACATGTCTCAAGCTTTTTATCGGTATATTACACAATAGAGCGGTATGTTGGGAAGAGGCCCACAATATTTTAAATGAAAATTAGGCAGGCTTTCGCAGTGGTTACTCGACGATAGATAACATTTTCAACCTAATAAATGCTATCAAACTCTCCCATTCATTCAATATAAAAAAGGTGTATGCCTTCTTGTAGATTTTAAAGCAGCATTTGATACAATTGAAAGGAATTGTATAATATCGGAATGTGTAATAAGTTCGTGCGCATGCTGATAACAATTTACGAAGTTACTAGCGCTCAAGTTTGGAATGGGGAACATCTCTCAGATAGTTTTGTGACAACATCTGGGGTTAAGCAAGGATGCATTTTAAGCCCACTGTTGTTTGCAGTTTTTATTAACGACTTAGAGGATTCTATGGAGGTAGGCCTGACACTTGAGGACATCAATTTAAAAGTCTTAAAATATGCTGACTACATCGTTATTTTATCTGACTATCCACACAAACTCCAGCGTATGATTAATAATCTCCAGGAATACTGCCACTTGTGGAACCTGGTTGTCAACTTGCAGAAATCCAAAATTATGATTTTCTAGTGTGGGTCAGAACCCAGGAAGAGTAATGAAAATTGAACATATAATAACGTGCAAGTAGAAGTTGTAAAGGAATACACCTACCTCGGTGTTACCTTGGCAACGAAGCTATCATTTAACGCCCACCTTAAAAACCGTCTACAGTCTGCAAAAACGGCTATTAATGTAACTTGCAAACGTTTTCTGGGAAAAGATGGAATTAAGCATTCTGACAAATTTGTTCTGTACAATGCTATCTCAAGGTTAGTTCTTTGTTATGGAGCACAAGGGGTTTTCAGCAATATGACTCTGTTGAAAGGCTACAACGATACTTCGTTAAAAGAATGCTTCGTTTGCCGATAACTACCCCCAACTATGTGGTCTATCTAATATATATATTTACACATTGAAGTGCGATTTTGACTACATGTTGAAAATTCTGTTTAGTCTTTCTCCCAATAGGCTCCCTCATCAGCTAGTCTTAAAAGTGGTTACTAGGAACGTATTTTGGTATAGTCATTGGCAGGAATTAGCCAGCTGCCATTGTTTAGATGTGAATATATCAGGTCGGTCCTATAACCATTTAAAAGCAATTCTAAATAATCTCGTCGGCAGAGAGGAAGCACTACTTATTCAAAGAACTACTGACAAAGCTATAGCTCAGTAAGGCATGAGCTTTATGATAAACTGCAATATTGTAATATGAACAGCTACCTTCGTGATGAATTCTCAGCGAAAAAAATTAATTTGATTACCAGGTGTAGGGGAGGGCTTATAAATTTGAACGCCAGTCCGTTTAAAAATTCCGGTGGTACACTTTGCTCGCTTTGTAACTTAGAGCAGGACGAGAACTTGTTACATTTTC
This sequence comes from Dioctria rufipes, assembly GCA_963924295.1. Lineage (NCBI taxonomy): Eukaryota > Metazoa > Arthropoda > Insecta > Diptera > Asilidae > Dioctria > Dioctria rufipes. The sequence goes on from OZ002742.1 coordinate 89,172,508, forward strand.
TCGAAATTTGTCCTGTTCTTTCGGCATTAGAGCCTTTGGGAAAAACAAACCTGCTGAAACTGAAATTATAGACATTTTAAATGGAAAGGACAACTTTAATGGTTTGTTTTTATATTCAACAACATCTTGGAGATATCGTTCCTTTTTGGTGAAGTGAAAGAATTTAATGGTTAATCAATTAATACTTTTTTTTAACAGATAATGAGTTAGGTTGCTAGTCCCGACAGACGGCCCTGATTGCCATTGTCGCAGTTTATTTTTTTATTATTTGAAACTTTGTGTATACTGTATTATTTAGTTCTAGTTTTATTTTCTAATTTTTTTATTTTTTAATACCCTAGATGAAATCTATGGGGTATACTAATGTCGTTTTCGTTTGAACATCAGTTTCGCTCTGGAGGTAACCTAAGTGCTGTCAAAGCGTTCGTTTGAAGCAAAAATGACGTCATGGGTTGCCTCTGGTGGCAACCCAAAAAGCATCAGTTTCACTCTGAAAATTTACTCGAGTACACGATGAGTTCACTCACACAAACAAAGTCTAGTTGTGATTTGATATTATCTAATTAATTTTAAAGTCAACAATTATTATTAAGACCACTCTACTATTATTATATTATCCTCAAAATTCTTCTGCAAACAAATAGCCAACAGTTTTCGCAAAAAGTTCATAGCTAGTGTACATACACAAGCGAACTTTTTCAGGTGCACTCTGAAACCATTCGATTGAACGGGGTTGCCTCCAGAGCGAACCTGGATGCTCAAACGAAAACGACATAAGTGTGTCATTCCATTTGTAACACCTCGAAATAATGATGGTGGAGCAAAATGGATTGGACACCCATTCATAATATTAAAAGTTATTTCGATTTTTGCATGTCCGTCCGTCCGTCCGTCCGTGCGCACGATAAATCGAGAACGCGTATACATATAAATAAAGAGCTGAAATTCTGTACACGGACTTCAAAAAAAAATAAATAAAATAAAGTTCGAAAATGAGCCAAATCGGGCAACTCCTTCGTGGGATTGCCATGTAAAAATTTCGTTTTCTGCTATATATTTGGACACTGCCTGACAACGCGTCCACGTAGAGAGTTGAAATTTCGTATATGACGTTTTTACTACATTAGCAAATAAAATGGACTAAATCGGGCAACTCCTTCTTGGTGTTGCCATATAAAAATTTAGGTTTTTTACGTATACTTTGAAAACGATCAGTCTAAGACATTTTTATTGTACTAAAAATATCTGGAGAATACGAAATCCTATAAAATTGGTTATAATGATTTTTTCTGTGCGACAAACAGTTCTATAAATATATGCGAAAAACAACTTCAAAATTAAGCTTGAATAGGTCGGTGACCACACGAAATTTAATACGGGCATTGATCTAGGGTATCATAAGAATTGGTCTTAGACCAATTCTAGCTTTTTTACTTGTTTGTTTTTATATTTATTTTTAAATTTCTCTTAAGCATAGTGTATATACATATATATTGTTATTTTTTATCCTTTATAGTTTTATTTTCTCTATGAACTATATTTAATTGGATTGAAAGGAATATAAGGAATTATGTTAGCTATTATTTGGAAAAGAATAAACATTACTTACTTATTTACGAATAATCTCGTTTATACCTTTACGACTTTCAAACTCAAGGAACTAAAACCTGGTGAAATAATACGCACATTTAAAAAAAACAAAAACTTAGCGATATGCTTTCTAGAACCATATTTAGAGAAACGTTTTGAACGCAGCACATTGCCTACTTAGTTTAAGGACAAGATTGCAGGAATAATTGAAAATGAAAGACATATTGTAGAGTTGTACGTTCCTCCTGGAATGAGAGCAAGGTGCGGTTTCTGTCCACGTTCAAACAATAGAAAAATCAACACGCAATGCGACAGCTGACAGCGATACATCTACTAAATACATAAGGAAAAATTATACTTTACCGATCTTCATAAATTAAATTAAATGCATATTTAAATGGCATATGTACAATAATATCTACTTATCCCTAAACTACTAAACTTTCATACTTAAAAAAAAAAACTTTTGAATTTCCTAATAAAATCGGAAAATTTTACTGCGGGGTCTTTCTCGACCCCAGGGTAGCAAAATAAGGGCTGAAACTATGGGTAGTAATAAAGAGTTAATATATATAATCCGCACAGCACTGAGATGTGTAACATGAACTGCTGACACTACTGCAATTGCTTGCACATTTCGGAGAGATACTTCTTTGCTTCTCTCACCTCTTCCCTAGAAAACTGGTTCTAATACTGCATCAAAAATACTCGTATAGGATGGCCAATTAACATTAGGTCACTTTTCTATAGTTTTGTCGTTTTGGTTTAGGTAGGTATTGTATTCCGCTGAACTTTTTTAGACACATCCGTACCTATATATATACAAATTTTTTAATTCAACATCTTCGGTGGGGGTGGCATTGTAAATGTTGTAAATGTTAGACATCGCCAGGCTTATTGCAATAGATGTAAGGAGTTTAAAACTGCAACTGCCTTAGTATCTTCTTTAGACTCAACATACGCTATAAATTTCCTCAACAGGCAATTTCTACTTGTGGTGTTCAATGGTAAAACAACAGTTATTTCGTGGTAATAGAAAAATTTTCACCAAAATAACCTAGTAGGGGTTTCAAATGTTTTCATATTAAGTGTTATTTCGTGTTATTCATTTTACAGAATGGATACTGGAGTTTTTGTTTCGTATTATGCAATATTTCATGAAATTAATATTCGTGTTAAGTGAACGCTACTGTACCTTGATAATTATAAGCGGCACATCGATTGATTTCCTTTTAGGAGCTTACATACCCAACATTGGTTAAAGTTGCATGTAAATAAAAATCGTGGGTTTTAATTATGAATTTAAGGATATCGAATAACCAAGCATTTTTCCTTTCTCTCCTCTTGTCTCTAAATGGACTATTGAATAAGATCCTTCTCTATATATGTATTGTGGTAGCGACATCTTTCCTTCATAAGGGAATTTCCGAAAAAATTTCTAGGATGGCCATAAAAGGGGACCGTTTCCATCCCTTTTCAGTTTCGCATTCTCATACTTATTTCAGTACAGTACAAGTTCCTTTATGTACCGTTGCCACAGTCTGGTTATATTTATTTCCCAAGATTAATTTCTCAGCTCCCACAACACTTGTTTCCAGGCATTTCGATAATAAAACCTTACACGAGGTAATGTAATTCAGTGAGTACTATATGTCTTAGCAGGAAAACGCGCAACAATTATGTTTATGCGTTATCTCAGAGTAGAAGACTCTCATTATATCATATAGAATCCGCGTTTCAACAGTCTACATATCTCGTCTTCTTCAACTGCATTAAATCCATCGTAAGACTGGAGAATTTACCTCTTCTTGAGAATTCAATAATTTTACTTATAATTTTTGGTGGTCTTGTAAAAAAAAACATTGCTCGCTCATTTATTGTTTAAGCTACAAACTTTAATTATAAATTTTTTCTTTTATATCCTTTGTCAAATTCCGACACATTCTGATAAACTTATGTTAAATAATTTTCTATAAATATGTATATTTGAAATATACGATTTGTTATACCAGATACTGAAGCTTTATAGGTCTCTATTTGGAGCATGGCTGCAAGTCTGCCAAACTTTATATGCCGTATAATTTTTAATTTTTCTTTAAATTCTTCTAAGAAAAACTACATACATTTTTAGGAAAATCAAATATTTTCATGGCACACTATTTTAAAAGTGCAGAATGCTCCTCACTTATCCGCCCCCTGCTAGTACTCCAGGAAATGGTATGGTAAAGGGATGATGCAATACTTTCAATCCCATTACTCCTCCCACTATCTAAAACAGAATATTTTGAGAAAATTATCTCATGTTAACAGTTTGAACCTTCTGTAATGATGAAAGGTACAACATAGAATATTTCTCTCTTGCGTATCGTGTGCACATAAATCAAATTGAAGGAGCAATAATTAAGGATAACCGCGGGAATTTTAGGAAATTTCCTTGTGCTGTTAGTTCCTTGTAAATTAAATATTCCATTCATTTTCCTTTCAACATTTTATACACAAACATTGCGCGAATAATTAAGTTCTGTCATCCAGTTCCATTCAATTAATTAATTCAACAGGATCCCTCATACATTCATAGATAGAGGAAGAAAACTTGTTGCAGACCTTATAATTGCCCTTAAAGGGTAAATCGTAAATGTGCTTTGCAGGCTTCAGGTCACAACATGACAGCTCCTATCTGTGCGGGTACGAAATAACAAGTGTCGGCCGAGGCTAACATTTCGGCTATTCATCACTTCCAGCTTATGTCACACGTCCTCGCATTTCCATAGGTCGCTTCTCCGTTTTGCAGCTCTCTGCAATGATTTATAGTGACAGTAGCCCTTTTTCAGGTTTTGAATAATTTTTCCTAAAGGCGGCTCCCGATAGATAAAAAAGTTTTGAATTACAGCTTTGAAATGGAAATAGCTGTATTTGCATACATTAAGTCAAAATATATGGGGGTCGTTTGAAACAACTTCGGGCCTTACGCTGGTAGTGCAGTGAACTGGAAGGAGCTAATTTGTGACATAAATTTTCACCGTCAAGATTTTATTATCTAAAATTTAAAATATTTAAAATGGACCCATTTACAAGTTATAAAATGGAGAAGTATCGATTTCACCTTATATTTTATGAATACTTTTACCGAAGCTATGTATTTATCATGCTAGTCATGACTTTGGTTTAAAAATGAAGTTATTGAAAGCTTTTTAATAGTATTCTATTGAGAAATTCGTAGAAGGCAGCCATACATATCTATATTGGAATAATATAATTATAAAAATATTGCAAGGCCATGAATTTCAGTGTTCTACATAACAGCATGTGGTGAAATTATAGCCATAGCACCTGGAATGAAGCAACACTGAAAAAAAGAGCTGTGTGTGAGAGAAAGGAAAACTACGAAAAATCGAAAAAAAAATTGGATTTTATACATGCCGTAATATTTTTGAACATTTATCAATATTACAGATAGAACTGAACTGAAATAAAATAGTTCTGTAGACGGCTCCGTTTTTGCACCATTTTCAAATTATACTAGTAATATTCATTTCAGAGTGAAGCTGGCATAGTCAGTCAGTTGCCAGTGTAATTATTCTCATTTTGAGTTGCATTTAGTTGAGGTCAAGTGTGTAGTGTATGTGTTTAATTTTCGTGCACAACAAGTCTTTTATTTTATTTTTATACCCTAGATGAAATCATAGGGGTATACTAAGTTTGTCATTCCGTTTGTAACACCTCGAAATAATGATGGTAGAGCAAAATGGATTTTACACCCATTCATAATATTAAAAGTTATTCCGATTTTTGCATGTCCGTCCGTCCGTCCGTGCGCACGATAACTCGACAACTCGTATACTTAGAGAGCTGAAATTTTGTACACGGACTTAAAAAAAAAAGTAAAATTAAGTTCGAAAATGAGACAAGTCGGGCAACTCCTTCGTGGGGTTGCCATATAAAAATTTCGTTTTCCGCTATATATTTGGACACTGCCTGAGAACGCGTCGACGTAGAGAGCTGAAATTTCGTACATGATGTTTTTACTACATTAGCAAATAAAATGTCAAAAAGGACTAAATCGGGCAACTCCTTCTTGGTGTTGCCATATAAAAATTTCGGTTTTTTACGTATACTTTGAAAACGATCAGTCCAAGGCATTTTTATTGTACTAAAAACTTCTGCAGAATACGAAATCCTATAAAATTGGTTATAATCTTTTTTTTCTGTGCGACAAACCGTTCTAGAAATATATGCGAAAAACAACTTCATAATCAATACTTGAATAGATCGGTGACCATACGAAATTTAATACAGGCATTCATCTAGGGTATCATAAAAATTGGTCTAAGACCAATTCTAGCTTTTTTACTAGTTTGAATTCTATTTAATTTTATTTTATGAATTACAATGAATCAAACCAAACATGAATTTGAACATACACGTATACATTATTCATCTTTATAATATAATTTTTAAATTTGTTCTCTTCTTATGTACAAATATACTCGGCTTTAGATTCCTAAATTTACATAAATGAACACAAAATCACAATACTTGTTTCTGTAAAGTTCTAATTTAGAATACAAATATATATATGAAAGCGACTTCTATCCTTCTAAATATATTAGTTTATGGATGAAATCAGTCAATATTCGTTCTGCAAAGAATTCTTCAATGGTATGATATCTTATAAAGTATGCGATCACACTTCAATGAAATTAACAAAGCCTAAAGTGTCAAAGAGTAATGCACGAATTTCCAATGACATCTCTGTGTTAAAATTCACTGGGGTTGGGAATGTATAAAGGAATAGATTTCCTACTGGGTGATTTTCCGCAAATCTTTGCATGGATAATATAGCTGCGGATATACATATATCTGTATACATGTGCATACATACATTTACATATCTGTATATTATGTCAAAAATAGTGGAATTGACTATTTTGAGGTTTGTGTGTCAACTCTATACTTAAGAAAGCGTGAATATGTGTGAATTGAAACAAAACAATTTCAGTACGATCATGAATTTATTAAAATGAAATAAATCGGAAGTCATTGTTTTAAAAATCTGCTGGTGTTTTTAATGCATTCATCGCAACGCTTGGTGATAAACTAAATTTTTTGTCTTTCTGTCAGAACATCCTCACCTTTGAACTTTGCTATGATTATCGTTGCTTCTATCACGTTGTTCATCAGCTTCTTTAGAGCGAGTCTTGTTTCATTGTATAGTATAGTCTTGGTTGGTTCAGATTGCGTAGCATGACTATCACTGAGTCGACTTTGAACTGCAAATTGTGCGGCGGTATTCCTGGCAATCCAATGAATTCAGGAACTCAGTTGGATAATTAACGACATCATTTGGATCGATAATGCAATCGACCGCTTTAAATTAATGCAATTGGCCAGTGATTTGACTTTGAATTGATATGTTCAAATCGTATACGTCCTTATTCTTCGCTGCCAGAATGGCTTACTCCCTCAACCAAACATGGCTTTTGTAATGTGCACCAATATTCGGGAACACGGAACACTTTTGTGATCAATTTTTCTTTCAATGTTGTGAATTGACAAAAATAAGGACGAAACTAGATAAGGCTAGTGGAAGCGCCAATTGGAATTTTTCCACTTCCAATGTCTAAAACGGGTCCGCCGATTGATCACCTTGTAAAGCGACGCGAATATTCGTTGTTAACTTGGGAGTTTTAACATTTACTCCACAAATTCTGTGACTTCAGCAGCAGCTGTTGCTCGTGGAATGACTGGCAGCGTTTGACGAAAGTCGCCGCCCAGCCGAATCATCGCACCTCCAAAGAGGCTCTGATTATTGCGAAAATGCTTCCCAGTTGGATTGTTTGGTGTGTGTGTGTGTGTGTGTGTGTGTGTGTGTGTGTGTGTGTGTGTGTGTGTGTGTGTGTGTGTGTGTGTGTGTGTGTGTGTGTTGTGTGTGTGTGTCTGAGAGAGGGAGAGAGAGCTAGCCAGCGTGTGGTGTGTGTGCCGTAAAACTATGCGCAAACTCCCGCTTCACTGATCATCTCCCTCTCCTAGTATTCGATTTTATCGGTTGGTGTTACAATATCAGCTTAAAGGCTCGTACTACTTCATGAAGTAACCAACAATTTCAGTCACTTAGTGGAAAATATCGTTAAGTGTAATCTGTTACATTATCTGCCTATACTTCAGTACCTAGGCTTTTCATGAAGTGCTAAGATAAATCGAATGTCTACGACATATACACACCATAGAAGCTATTAAGCAGTCCTTGTATTCTGTACCGTGTTCTACTAATTTTTTCAACTAAAAATATGTTCATATGGCTACTCTAAGCGGATCAGCTTGATGAAGTTATACATTGTCATCCCATTTCGTGAAACTGTCACTAGTTTTTACATTAAACGCTTACCTTGGAGGCCACAAATTTCCAGAATCCGAAGTAAGGGATATCTTATTCTTCTTAAACTCTATTGTATTAGGCCTTTATTTTTACTCTTTGGCTGCGCTCCTTGCTCCTCAGGTCATTCATTGCGTCGTTCTTTACCTATGGTTGTGAAGCCTTCTCCGGCTTCGTTTTAGCTTTAATTCGGAAATTATGTTCAGTTTTTCGTTACATAGGCCTGACCATGTGTCTGCCTTGTTGAATCAATACCTGGACTGGACTTTCTCAGCTTATCTTTGCCATAGATCTATGATCCCTCTCCATAGATTACTCTAAGAGCCCTCCTTGAGCATTTCGCTGGAAGCTCGGAGCGCTTGTTTTCCCCATCCTAGTTTTTAAGAAATACTCTAGGAGCGCTTTAAATGTTGGCTGAAGAAGTTTTTTGAATGTGTTTTTTCGAAAACTTTAATGAGCAGTGCTTTTTCCTTAATCTTATAAGAGGTCTTCAAGAGTACCTCCTGAAAAAAGCATTGAAGCGCTTGCGCTTGCCTGTGATTATTTGGGGTATTAAATTTTATGAATTAGTTAAAGCCAATATTCTGCCGTACTGAAATTCATTACCGAATTATAATTAAATTATATAATTTCTAACAAAGTTACAAATTTAAAACCAAATTAAATTATTTTTGCCCGCCACTGGGTTATTTAATTAAAACTTGAACTTAAGTTCAAGTAATCACGCCATTCGCCCACAGAAAATCAGTCTGATCAGCGAGCTCGATTAAGCAAGTTGGACAGACTATTTTACTAGGGTACTAGTGGTGAGCGAAATTCCCGCACTAGCAAACCTGACACGTCGAGTGAAATAATCCCCGTGTCGTTCCTAAAAACCTACGTTAAGGTTTGCGAGAAATATCCCGCCTTGACATTGCACTGGTACGTCGTGTGAGAAATCCCCGTACCATATCAATCCGTATTCCCGCGTTGAGGTTTGCGAGAAATATCCCGCCTCGACATTGCACTGGTACGTCGTGTGAGAAATCCCCGTACCATATTAGTCTGTATTCCCGCGTTGAGGTTTGCGAGAAATATCCCGCCTCGACATTGCACTGGTACGTCGTGTGAGAAATCCCCGTACCATATTAGTCTGTATTCCCGCGTTGAGGTTTGCGAGAAATATCCCGCCTTGACATTGCACTGGTACGTCGTGTGAGAAATCCCCGTACCATATTAGTCTGTATTCCCGCGTTGAGGTTTGCGAGAAATATCCCGCCTTGACATTGCACTGGTACGTCGTGTGAGAAATCCCCGTACCATATCAATCCGTATTCCCGCGTTGAGGTTTGCGAGAAATATCCCGCCTCGACATTGCACTGGTACGTCGTGTGAGAAATCCCCGTACCATATTAGTCTGTATTCCTACGTTGAGGTTTGCGAGAAATATCCCGCCTTAACATTGCACTGGTACGTCGTGTGAGAAATCCCCGTACCATATCAATCAGTATTCCCACGTTGAGGTTTGCGAGAAATATCCCGCCTCGACATTGCACCGGTACGTCGTGTGAGAAATCCCCGTACCACCCGTCTCTGTTAGATCTATTCATACTAAGCTATATATTTTTTGTTACTTTGGATACGTCGTGCGAAGAATCCCCGTATCCGACAATCCAGCGTTTTCGAAATACTACCCGTCTCCCTCTCAGGTTTTAGTGGTAACATAGTATTAAACATAGACTAGTATAGGGTAACACATCATAGACCTTAAGAAATTACTTCTAGGATAGTATATGATTAGTATTGTAAGTGGTAGGCTATTCGTTCAATAAAGAATATTATTATTTTATGGTAACTAAAGGATTTCCATTTGAGGAACCCTGATCCGGCGAGCTACCCGCAGCCATCCCATAGAAAATCAATCGACCTTGTGGCTCGCATTTTTAATAATAACACACTCCAGACTGAACTTCACAATCAAAATGAGGAATGCGTTTCTTCGCACAATAGTGGAAAAACTCCATAGTTTAAATTAAAATTCGATGAAATAGCCCCTTGTTGCACTTCTACTGGAGCTCATCAAATAATCTTGTAGAGCTTCCAAGTGAGGGCTCTAGAATTACTTGAGTTACTTACTTGCGCCTTTGCTTTTTTTCTTGATAGATCAGTCAATATGCTCCTAAAGAGCTGTGAAATGATGGTTAGAGAAGCGCTTAAATTAAACTCCTTTCCGAAGCTCTAGTTTTTCGTCCCAATTGGGATGTCTCGCTCTAATATGAAATCAACGATGTCTCAACCTGATGTAAAGAAGATCTCAATTTTTTCAAAGAAATTTTCTGAAATTGTTTTCTTTAGAATCTGTCTGCATTATTGGAGGTAGCTTGTTTTCTTCTTATAAATATAACGTATGTTCAAATCACAAGTTTTTGGTACTTTCGCCGCCTTAAGGGTCATGAAATCATAGGGTGTATGAAGTTTGTCGGTTAGCAAAACACAAAAATATTGCTAGTAGACAAAAATTTGCTGGACACCCACGCATAATATGAAAAGCTATTTTGATTTTTGCATGTCCGTCCGTCTTTCATTCGCCCGTCTGTCCGTCCACACGATTGAAAACTCAAGAGCCCGTTCACTTAGAGAGCTAATATTTTGCACACGGGCTTTTTTTAAGAAAAAAACAATGAATAAATTTAAGTTTGAAAATGGAACGATCCGACAACTCCTTCGTGGGGTTGCCGTACAAGAATTTAGTTTTTCACTATATATTTGGGCACTGCCTGAGAACGCGTCGTTTTCATAGAAATAGTGATAAAATTTGAAATATGGACTAAATCGGGCAACCCCTTCTTGGTATTGTCATATAAAAAAAGGATTTTTACGTATACTGTGAAAACAATCAGTCCTAAACGTTTTTATTGTACTGAAAAGTTCTTCAGAATATGAAATCCCATGAAATTAGTTATACCCATTTTTACTGTCCAACGAACCGTTTTATAAATATATGCGAAACACTGTGCACAGATAGGTTACCATACGAAATTGCATATGGGCATTTATCTAGGGTATCATAAGAATTGGTGTTAGACCAATTCTAGCTTTTTTACTTGTTAACGCCTTGAATTGCTTCTTGATTGAGTCGAGAGTAGGATATGACTGATGGGTATGCCCTGGACACTGGACATACACATAATGATAAGGAATTAATATATGTGTAGGTACCAAATAAGTATTAAATCCTCATAACTACAAAACAAGAGTACTGGACAAGGAATTGTCTAAAATAAATATGGTCCAGCCATCCTAACATCAGAATGGATGACCACTTTTTTCTGAATTTTTTTTTTTATATAGATAGATGCTAATTTTTTTAATTTTTAAAACAACACTTGGAAGGGATTCGGTTCCATGGGAATGATGATGACTAATTTCCAAATTTACAACTTCCACCATTAGACTTTAGAAAACTCCTATAATGACCTATTAAGCTACTTCGCGTATTGCGCTTAAACGATTCCGGAGATTTGTGCTCATGCTGGTTCTAATCTTTTTTTTGTATAAATGTCAAAGTATTCAACGAAGGAATAACTACTTCTTTTGTGATGTTATCTCGCCCAGAAATAATATACTGAAGTTTAAGAATTTTGCATAAATTTTGTTTTTAATTTGGTTGAATGTATTAAAAATTTACATACAGATACTTCAACTGCTTTATTCATTTACTAATTTTTAATATAAAATCCATAGTACGCACTCTCAACAAACATTGAAGATTTGAACGGCAAGCTTTATGGTGTTGTAAGAGATACCGCAGAATGATTCCGGTCTTCTGACGGGCATGGATGCTTCTTTTTTTATCAGTGTCCTGGCACAAATTAAAGTGTTAGATGGTTCTATGTACCAAGGTTTGTTAATTCTTGAATGCATTCCCAAATTAACTTCGTTTTAACCTCACAACTTTAAAATTTAGCAATTTGTTGCCAAAAAAATTACATATCATCGAAAATTATTGTTGTAAAATCAAATTAAAGTATGTAGGCTCAATTATGGTATCCATTCACTAACGGGCCGTGAACTGCAGGCCAGAAGCTTGCCGGCTAAATTCCACCATACACCTACAGGCCGCCTGCATAGACAGGCCTGCAGTCCAACGAAATTGATAAGTATCTGATAGTCTCAAACTTTTGTTTCCGTAAATATTTTCTGCCGTAATCCAGCATACAAAAGTTTAAAAAATGGCAAAAAAGGAGGATTTTATTACCGACTTTATTAATATTTATCGTAATAATAAGGCGTTATGGCAAATCAAATCAAAATCCGTTAATCCATTTTCAAAGCATTCTAAATTCATTTAAATGTCTCCATTATAATGGATCCCAATGCTAGCGGCAATAAAATCGTCGAGTTTCAAATCTTCGAAGCTACGTCCAGTGCCTAGAAATTTCAAGGTTGCGATAAGTCTCTTCTGTGCTTATAGCATGTCTTAAACTGGTATTCTTTTTATATGCTGGTTCACATCATAAGACATTCTAAGTTTGTCATTCCGTTTTTAACGCGTAGAGATAATTCTACTACAACAAAACAGATTGAACACCTACCCATATTAAAAGTTATTTTAATTTTTACATGTCCGTCTGTCCATCTGTGCACACGATAACTCAAGGGGGCGTGTACTTACAAAGCTTAAAAAAAAGTTAAATTACGTTCGAAAATGGAAAAAATCGGGTATCTCCTTAGTGGGACTTCCATACAAAAATTCCATGTACCAAATATCAGCTCTCTATGTCGACGCGTTCTCCGGCAATGTCCAAATATATAGTGGAAAACGAAATTTTTGTATGGCAACCCCACGAAGGCGTTGCGCGATTTGTTTCATTTCTAACTTAATTTTACTTTCTTTTTTAAAGTCCGTGTATAAAATTTCAGATTTCTAAATGAATGCGTTCTCGAGTTATCGTGCGCACAGATGGATGTTGGATAGACGGACGGAGGGACGGACGGACAGACATTCAAAAATCAAAATAACTTTTAATATTATGCGTAGATGTCCAATCCATTTTACTCTACCATCATTATTTCTGTGCATTACAGACGGAATGACAAACTTCGTATACCCTATAGATTTCATCTAGGGTTACAAATGGGCTACCTCTTCTTGGTGTTGCCATATACAAATTTAGGGTTTTTATGTATAATGTGAACACGGTCAGTGCTAGACGTTTTTGTGGTACTGAAAACTTCTTCAGAATACGAAATTCTATGAAATTGATTATAATAATTTTTACTGGCCGATGAACCGTTCTAGAAATATATCCGAAAAACCACTTCAAAGTCAAACTTGTACAGATGAGTTACCGCCCTACTAAATTACATACGGGCGGTCTCAGATCAATTGCAACTTTTTTACTTATTTTTAATGTAAAGTTTAACCAACTTCAGTACAATTTTAAATCACCGGTCATCCATACGAACATAGTTAATTATTCGAATCATCCGTGTTACTGCGAATATTTCTCGCATTTCGGAAGTGAATTTTTTACCCAAAATCTTTTTTTTTAATTTTTGTCGGATTTTTTTTTAATAAAACAATATAATATACAAAAAACACAGCTTTTTTTCCTTCCAAGAACCATTTTATCACTTTGAAATATGAAATTGGACTGTCAGGCGAACTGGCAGTGTTTGGCGAAATTGCAGCTCTCCTGCAGGCCACGTCCTGACAGACATGACCTGCAGGTTTGGTCTGTCGGTTAAACTGAAATCTGAATGTTGTGTGGCCTACATCAGTTTTCATCTGCAATCCAGATCTTATAATCTACGGCCTGTAGGTGGACTGTAAATGAATGGGTACCATTACACATTTTTTGTAATTAAACAAAGGTATGCTAATTACTTCCAAATTTATTTTAAAATCAAATGAAAGTGGGTAAGCTCATTCGATAACCATACGGTAAAAATACAATCTATATTGAATTAAGCATTGGTGGGTAAAATAAAATCTTTCAGTGAAACGGATAATACCTTTGATCTATAATTATCAGAATTATAATTTATTTATTACATAGAGGTAAATCAATAGCTGTGTTTTAATTACGTTGTAACTGTAATAAGTTTGATTAAAAAAACTAAAAGCTAAAGCCGTGATAAATTTAGAACTCTCTCTTAAAACCTTCCACCGGTGGCGCCAAGTCTGACAGACCCGCCGCTGTTAGATTGGCTCGGAAATCTTTGAGAGAGGGGAGTATATTGCCATTCGTCTAGGTAGCTTCCTGATCTGGATTGCGTTCAAAACATAGCTACAGTTGACTACAGCTGACTTCAATCGTTCCAAAACCCAGTAGTCAACTAAATTACGTCAGGTGAGTTGACTTTTGTTCGTTCCGAGACATCTGAAGTTGACTAAGATAGTCAACTATCCCTGACTGTGCTCTGAACTGCTATCTATGAGATAAACCGTGACGTGATCTGTTAAGCTGAAGTATTTCGTTTGGCGCGCTTTTCTATTTGGCGCACTTTTACAAACGTTTGGCGAAATTCATAATTTCAATTTTAAAATGAACGGGGAAGTAACTGGAGGTTTAGAAGTGAATGGAGAAAAGTTTATTCAGGTTCAACTTGAAAATGGTATTTGAATTTTATTTATTTTAAACAGTTTTATTTATAAACAAGGTTTTGTTTTAGGCTCCCAAATGCGACTCCCGTTTACTGAGGATTTAGGTAAACAGCTAGGTATAAATTGGGAAGAATTGGTTGCAGGAGACACAGTTCAACAGGTCCCACAAGATCCTAATTGTTTGAATTCTGGCGAACCAGTAAATGGATCAAGGATATTCATGAATTCTTCGACTAATCAAGGTAAAAAATCAATGTCACCTATGAGTATTAAAAGGTTTAATATACTTTCAGGTAAGAAAATATGGAGGAAAGATGAGATAAAGTTTTTAATAAATTCCTATAAATAGGAGAAGGAGAAATTAAGAAATACGTCATTTAAAAATGATGCTGTCTAGGAAATAATTTCTCAAAGAATGAAACGCAATGGTTTCGATGTTTCAGCCAGTCAGTGTAAGTTTAAATTCCAACAATTAAAAAAAAATATACGTCTGCCAAAGACAATAATAAAAAAACTGTAGTTGCACCTATTATATTTGCGTTTATGGACGAATTTGAGGAGTTGTGTTCCAGAGAACACATTGTGTGTCCAGCAGCTGTTGCTGAAAGCATGCAATATACTCCTATACCAAGCACGAGCACAGCCCTTCTGTTGGAAAAACCGCGGAGTGTAGCAAAATGAAGGAGAAACCGAAGATTCATCTTTGACAGCCACGAGAAGACGACTGCCTATTAACAGAATGTTGCTGGAAGAGTTCCAGTTGTATAGAGAGGAGAAAGCTTTGAGGGAGATTGAAAGAAAATCAGAAAGGAGTGCGGACAAGGATGAAAGAAGGCGACAACACGATGAAAATATTGCAGTTATGAGACAGGCCGTAGAAACATATAAGGAAATGACGAGCAAACCACTTGACAAACTGTAGATTAATTTACTTCTAAATTTACAATTCTTTTTTTTTCTATATATTTAATTCTAAGTTTACAATTCTTTTTTTTTTAATTTCTAAGTTTACAATTCTTTTTTTTTGTATGTATATATATAATAACAGATTTAGAATAAAATATAAAAACCGATTGGTCGAAGTTTCATTCATTGAACAATTCTTGAGCCATCAAAATTCTCAACATTTCGCCAGTTCGTATTGTTTCTAAATTCTGTGCTCTATATGTAGAGGAACTTGGTGCAGCCTGTTGTATTCTTTCCCGAAGATAAGTGTCTCTGCATTCCTCTGGAAACCTGAGGCATACGTTGTACATCACACAACGTGCTAAAATTGTTGCAGAAAATGTGTCTAATTTGTTCATGCCTAAAGGCTGAAATACAATGACTGCGACACGCATTTGTCGACGCCAAAATAATTTTCGAATATGTATATGTTACGACATTAGCGCATAGCAAATGCTACGACGCGATTATATCGTCGTCAAAAGGTAGAGCAAATTTCTAAAATTGTCGTTGCCCAGTGCGACATTTGAGTTTGACAGTTCACGTGTTGGTACATTTCATGTACTTTTTCTTTTTAACTGGCATAACTGCATATAAACTTTAATGTGACTTATACTGGTCTTAAAAAATGTAAAAAAAAAATCCGTAGACATCACAAAAAAGCAAAACTCAACTCAACTGTCTTGAAATGACGATGATAATGTCGCATTCATTGTATTACGTCTACGACAAATGACGACGCCAATTGGCGTCGACAATTTCGTGTCACATTCATTGTATTTCAGGCTTAAATACCGCAATCTCCGCCAACGGCAAAAGAGCAGAGCAAAACTCCTCTCAATTTCTTGCCTAGTAGATGAATGTAGTCTTCCATTATCAATGAAAGGAGAGATGCACCACTACATAAATAGATATGCTTTATCTCCCAAAATAGCTTCGTTTCCTGAAAAATAATTGTGAGATTCTCTTTCAACTTCTTGAGATATCAATGAATTTTTGAAAATTCGCGCATCGTGGACGGAACTATGATATCCAACAGAACAGTTTCTGAAAACCATTTTGTGGTCACATATTGCCTGCAAGGTTATCGAATTAAATCTCTTGCGATTAGTGTAGGAATGCGCATGCTCTTTAGGAACTTTGATTGGAACATATGTACCATCTATAGCATCTGTCACATTTTTTAAGCGAGCAAATTTTGAGAATCCTTTCTTAATAACTTCCTTTTCATCATCATCCGGCCAGGTTATCACAGTTGCAGCTATTTGGTTGATGGCATGTATTATGCGAAAAAATGCTCCAGATAGTGTTGCCTTCCCAATATACTATCTTTCGCCAACTGATCTATTATGAGTTATGTAATAATAGGTTTGAATGTATTATAGAATTGCCTGTGTTACCTATAACTTTCAGATGTTGCAAGCAGCCAGGTGACTGCAAGTAATTGCTTTCTTCTTATGGTCTTCCTGTTGGCACTAAAATTTTTTTTTCCCAACTTTTAATAATAGGAAATCAAAATTCCTAGGATTCATAGTTATCCTAAAAAAAAAAATTGTAAAGATCCGGTTAAAAATAGTTGAGATAAAAATTAAAGTATCTTACCTATTTACGAAAAGAACGGCTTAAATTAAGGAAATGCCGGTTTTTCATAGCGTTTTCTGACCGTTTTGGTTGTTTCCCAAGTTGTTATTTCTACTATTACTACTTAATTATACACTATTTCAGTATAATGTCAGCAGATAAAATGAAGCTTCTTTTGTTGGCTAAAATGTAAATGTAAAAATTTACAATTTACCTTTACGGAATAACGGTGGTTCGCAGGATTTTTTTTTTATAAAGATGAAAAAATTTCGTAATGGAACATTTATGCCTATGATTGAAAAAAAAAATTGGAAAATAACAAATATGTAGTAATGGAGTATATGAAAATAAAATCATGTTAATAGATAGAGA
Organism: Dioctria rufipes; assembly: GCA_963924295.1. Lineage (NCBI taxonomy): Eukaryota > Metazoa > Arthropoda > Insecta > Diptera > Asilidae > Dioctria > Dioctria rufipes. The sequence goes on from OZ002742.1 coordinate 89,189,958, forward strand.
ACTTTGTACCTTTAATTTAAATGCAAAATATTTTCTCTAGGGGCATCCTTCATGATCAGTGTCTGACAAAGTAAAAGAGTGGCTTTCAGTTAAAATGTAATCAAGTTTTAGACGGTTGAAAAAATGGATTGGAAATTGAAAAACGGATAGAGCTCAGCGGGGGCTTTAATTGGACACCCCACATGTTTGAAGAGGGTGGGGATAACAGTCCCGCACCCCAAAATACCCGCACTCGAAAATTTTTTTTTTTGATAAATTTAATCGCTTTGTCGAACTAAATACGTATCCCAAGTTAGTTTTTTGATCGGTCCCCTCCTCACCCCGCAAGAAAGGTCCAAATTTTGAAAATAAGTAAAGCTAATTTCTGAACTTCAAATACTATTATTAAGTAATTTAGGGCGGAAAAAGAAAATCGATCGCACCAATTTGTTTTTCGGTGATGTTTTATTAAGCTTTCCAGAAAGTTTCATGCTCTTTGATGCGCCATTACTTATGTTTTGGGTTCACAAATTTGCAATACCTTTTTTGTGAGGGAAAACCGTGATGCGGGTAGATGTAAATTAAACACCCTGCTAAATCAACCCAGTACCACCTAGAAAACATATAAGTACACCAGTCGATAGTCCTCAAAAGGCTCTTTCATTTGGCACACTCGAGATTTTCCTAGGACACTCCCTCCCCCGCTGCACCGCCCGACATTTGACGTTCAATCTGACCTCCTAAGTACAACTATACAACCCGGTTTACCTGCCAATTTGTGAATATATTTTATATGCATAGAGCTTGTATGACTTTGCTGGATTGTAATCAAATACATCTTTTACAACGATACACACTATGATACAGCATTGCGTGAATACCCCTTGAAAAGCCTGTGAGAACCGGCTTCACCATTGATGTAAAAATTTTGGTAGAAAATTCAATTCATAAATTACGCATTTTTGCACTAGTTATTCCAAAATGTAAGATAATGTCATTAGTAGTAGCTCAGTTTAAAAGTTTTAGTGATTTAAAATCCAGTTTCATGTTATTGTGTACATGTTATTTTTATATTGGATTATATTTTATTTTATATTTTACGAAAGGGAGCAAGAACGATTATGTCAACTTTGGGATGAAGTTCAACCTGTTGAGAAAGCTGACGATGATGAAGAGGAATTAGCAACAGAGGAAGATGCAACGGAAGTTAGAGAATCCGGTAGCGAAACCGAGCAAGAAGAGGACAGCGATGAGGAGATTCAGGATATGCCTGTAAAAGTGCCGCGGTTTCCAGAGTATCTTGGAAAAGACGGGACATCTAGGTCGAGGAAAGATATTCGGAAGAAAAGGGTAAGAACGAGGAGAGAAAATATAATTATTTATTCACCAGCTGTCAAGTCCTCTGAAAAAATGTCAAATCAGTTCAGGAATGTTGGACACTGTTCTTCAAAGGTAAAATGTTCAAAACAATTTTCGATAACACAAACCGATATACATATATCCAGGGTTCAATCAAATTATACAAGAGGCAGAATCGCAAGATACACTGATCTTGTTGAGCTCAAAGCTTTGCTTGGCTTATGATATTTGGCTGGAGTTTTAAACAGTAGTCGTTTAAGTACTGAGGAACTCTGGGATAGGAAATCAACAGGTATTGAGCGATTATGGCTTACTATGTCCCAGCAGAGGTTTTTATTTCTACTGAGATGCTTACGTTTTGATGATCTAACAACACCAGAACACAAATAGATAAGATAGCATCAATTCGATATATATTTGACTACTTCGTTCAAAATTGCCAATCCGTTTACACAATTGGAGAAAACGCTACTATTGATGAAAAGTTGGTAGCTTTTAGAGGGTGCTGCTTCTTCAAACAATATATCATTAAAATTTTTGCACTTGCGGATGCCAATATGTTTTGCGTTTCAAGCCTGTAGGTTTACCTGAGCCAGCAGCCTAACGGCCCACTTCGTGTGAGTAATGACACTTGCAGTATTGTTCGGCGAATGAAAGCCCCTATATCAGGAACAAACAGAAACGTAACCTGCGGCAATTGTCTTACCACCTTTTCTCTATTAAATATTTTGCTAAGAGAACATAAGCTAACTTATGTTGATACTGTAAAGAAAAATAAATGGGAACTGCCGGTCGAGTTTAACAGCACTAAATCACGTCCTCAATTTTCACCGATGTTCGGTTTTCAGAAAGACGTTACCATCGTATCTTATGTCCCGAAAAAGTATAAAAACGTGATATTAGCTTTCAGTCTACATCACGACGATGAAATTGATACATCTACAGGGCAGCTGCTAAAACATCAATTATAACGTTTTACAACCAAACCAAAAGAGATACTTTAAATAAACTATGCGCGATGTACGTTGTATCCAGAAATACAAGGCGGTGGCCCATGGGCATATTTTATGCATTGTTGAACATGCAGGGGTTAATTCTCAAAAGATATCAATTGCGAAGAGGAGGACATTTCTCAAGAAACTTGCTTTAGGCTTATCAGAAGATCACTTATGGCGTAGATCTCTAGAGAAAAATTCGCCGTGATAAGTAAGGGAGCGACGACAAGAAGTTGTTGGAACATCCCGGGTTGTGGTACAATAAAGAGAAATCCTGCCAGAAGCAGAAAAGAGATGTTATTTTTTGCAAAAATACTCCAAAACTAAATATTATTGTTTTAAGTGTAAGAAGTTTGTATGTCTATCTCACTCTCAATTTCTTTGCTGACTTTGTGGAGAAATATTTGAGAGTCTGTGATACGTGTAGCACTCACTTTGACAATTGTAGTTCTCTTCAAGAAATTGAAATATTTTTATTAGTATGTCATTTGTTCTTTGTTTCGCAAAAATATTGATTTAACCCTTACTTCGATATGTTTATTTGATATTTTCATGAATAAAGAAATACAATTATGTTTTTGGATGTCTGGAAGGCTATAAATTAGTCCATCAAAAAATGCCCACGAGTATATTCGAGTGTATGAAAAAAATGGGTCTGGTGAACCCGGCACCACCAACCGTGCATCAAACTAGGGCGGCACCGGCGGAAGGTTAAACCAATTTATTGAAACTCTAAAATTCAAAACATATTATTTAGTATGAATGCAAATTTATTTAGAAATAAAACATTTTATTTATATAGTTTAATATTATAAAAAAAGGAATACCAGCATACACATATTTATCTTCAATGAAATTAAAAAATGATAAAGAAAAAAACTTTCTTATGTAAAAAATCAAAAATTGAAATTCTGCATAAAATAGAAAAAGTTTTGATTATTTAGGAGACCTTTTCAATTTTTTCAATAAGTGTAATAACTTTTGCAATAGCAGGATACTATATGTTCAAGTTGAAATAACTTGCACATGTTTACATTATTGCTTCCTTTAGATTTGTTGATACGGATTTAATAACATCATTTAAAAACTGATTTAATTTTGAAATAGCCATTGAATTTTATTTAAAATTTGCATATTGTTGTAGTCCTAGTTCAAACCAACATTAAATAGCCACCTGAAAGTAAGATCGTTTAAAAGATTCTAATTCCAAGTATTTCTAATTATTGATAATAGGTTGGGAACGAAGCTATGTATACCTACCAACAAGCACGTCGATAAGGCATTTTTAAGTGGAGATAACAATCGACACATTATGGCTACATTCCACATAAACAAATCCCGGACGCAATCCAATGAGAGTAAAGTAACTTGTCTTCGATAACATTACGCAAATCAAATTCAATTAGATCAAGTCATCTGTTAAATATATCTTCTAAAGTAGGTAATCAGCAATATTGTAATATGTATCTTATTGTATCATATATAGTCATAATAACCTTAGCTAGGCAAAATCACGAACGACAACAAAAATACTCAAAATTCCAGTTGCTTTGCACAGCTGCTAGGTTCAATGTACTCTTCTGACCTATGCGCAGCTGCTAAGGTCAACGGATTTTTTGTTGTTGCTACCTACGCACAGCTACTAAGGTCAACATACTTTGGTTGCTATGCGCAATGTAAAATAATTTGTTGGTGCCGTGTGTAATTCAGAGGCAATATAAGTCGCACGCCAACTTGAATCTTTCTCTTTTCGCATCCAGCTCTCATAGATTGCGCATCATTTGGAATCGACTTGGCTAGTGGTGACAACATTGAATTATTGACAAATTACCTTTATCTTGGGTAACGACTGAGATAAGGATATTTATTTTGGGTCTCGACTAGAGTAAATTTTACTAACATACTAACTTTATCTTGGGTAACGACTGAGATAAAGATATTTATTCTGGGTCTCGACTGGAATAAATTTTACTAACATAAAAACTTTATCTTGGGTAATAACTGAGATAAAGATAGTTATTCTGGGTAGCGAATAGAGTAACACTTACTAATCTCAAACCTTTATCTTGGGTCTCGACTGAGATAAATATATTTATTCTGGGTACCGACAAGAAGAAATACTACTAATACAACTTTGCTTTTGGTCTCGGCTGAAGTAAAGTATCTTGTTCCGGGGAACGACTAGAACAAGATCATTACTAACACACAAATTTTGTTTTGGGTCTTTACTGAAACAAAGTATCTTGTTCCGGGGCACGACTAGAACAAGATAATCACTAACTGTCTATTTACCAAGGCCACATAGTCGATTCCACATTTTAGATTGGTGAGTACATTTTTGAGTAATCATTTAAAACATATCTAATCTTATTGAGTAGTTATATATATATATATATATATATATCTTGCTGCCATTTAAAGGTGAATTGCCTTTGAAATTATCATAATTTGTTTTATTTAAGTTTATACATAAGTGAGCTTTTTAGTTAGTAAATGTCATAGTCGACATTATAAGTATCTTAAGTTTATGTGAGTGAATATGTAATCTCTGAACTATATTTCCCTTTGAATTTGGAATAGTGTATGAACCTGTGACATATTGTGAAATAAACCACTAACTTAAAATCATCACCGGCGTTCTTAATACAGTCTCCATCCTTACTTATATTTTTCTTGAGTGTTCTCATTGGGCAGAACATTTGATGGTCTTTAGCAACCAGATTAAAGTCTAGTGGTACATAATTTCATACGTCTTAAAATGAGTGCACTTCAAAAACTTTTGTCTAACCAAACCAACTCTGCAAAAATTCTCGAAAAATCTCTCAAGAACTATAATAATACTGGAAATAATTACTATAGCTTTCGAGGTATTCTTAGGGATGACTTAGATGCTTTTGAGCCAAAAGCAGAATAAAAAATTGCTACAGAAATTAAAACTGATCAGAAATCTTTGTCTTTTTTTTTTTAAAGTTGCCCAGAATTACATTTCCTATATTTTCTGGTTCTTATGATTCATGGAGATCATTTCATGATTTGTTAAATTCTTTAGTTCATACAAACCCTCCAGTACAAAAATACATTTACCTACACTACAAAAACTACATTTTCTAAAAACAAGTGTTACTGGCGAGGCTGAACTCTTACTGCGACAGTTTCGAGTAACAGACGAAAGCTACGAAAATGCATGGAAAACGTTAAAGTATAAATAGATACATAGTTTGTGAATTTGTGAAAGTGAGCAGTAGAGTTAAATAAACAGAACTTGTGAATTATAATTGAAATATTGTCTTTTAAATAACGAACTAAGGCCACGCTCGTAACAATATATTTTTTTGTTTTTAGTAAAAACCAATTTTAGATAAGGAAGAAAGGAAAATTTTTAATTATTCTAAGAGCTATGTATTTTTGAGTACCCTAGATATGCATGGCATGTGCATATTTTCAGGTTTATTTCGAGTAGAAAGAAAACTCAGAATTTTTGTATGGTCACCTTACGAAAATTATTGCCATATTTCTTTTTAGAACCGTTGTATCTTTGTTCAAAGTCAGTTGTATATTTGCATTCTGTCGTACTTTCATTTCTTCTATGCGTTACAAACGTGTAAATAAACTTATGTAAATTATTCCATAAGTAGGTACATAACTTCACGAAATATTTTTTTGTATGCTTTCCTTGGATTGGTTTTTATATGTGATATACATATGTACATACATATATTAGTATATTACATATAAAAAGCAATCCAAGGAAAGAAGCCAGTTGCGTCAATATCTTCGCGTAAAGTACCAATCTATAATAAAATATACATAAATTTGTCAAGGAATACACAATATGAAAAATATTAAATTTACCACAAATTTTTTAAAAATGAAATTGATATCATCTTTGAAATATGTTGCAATAAATTGTCTTGTATTTGTTTGTTGATAAATTTGAGTCAAAGCTTATGGGGTTTAGGAAAGGAAAGTACTTTTGAAATTTGATCTTCAAAAGAATCCACTGCATATTAGTATTCGAAATTTTCTCAAGTGTTTCATTAAAAAGTACTTTTGTAATAAAAAGGGCCAATTATCTTTCAACTGTTTCACGTCAGACTATTACATATGGAATTAAGAAATCATCTTTGTTCAAGATAAAACGATATCATATTACCTTTGACGACCTCATATTCATCTTTTGTTAAAGTTCTTTGCTTACTTCTTACAATAAGCTCTTTATTTTTATTCTTAATTGAGAAATTAGTTTTGTCATCAGGGCCATCTTCTGGTGGTTGCCAGTTTATACATGAATTTTGGAAACTACGATATGCATCGATTTTTCAAAGTTACAGCTGGAGTTATGGTCACTTTCTTCTTGTTAGGGTGATTCAAATAATTATTGTGTTTTATAAATGACGTAATTAGCAGAGAATGCTTAGTTGCGATTGTATCACCTGACGAATTATGCAGGAAAATTTTTATCAACAAAATTATATAAAAGGACTTCATTTTCAATTGATGAGTTTTCGAACGAAATGCTTTCTTGGCTTGTAGATACGAGGGGCTCTCATTTTTGATTTTTATTCAAGACAATAAAGATGCTTCATAATAGTATTTTATTATTTGATCCTCATCAGTTAGTGATGGCCTGTGAGTAACACGTATGTAGGATCAAGCTCCGAAATTATTTGCTATTTTTTAGTGTCCCCGCTTTCTTAACGTGAAGTGTGCTTAACACAATTTTTTTTTTGTTTAATATTTTGTTTTGACTACACAATTAATTTCAAGAAATGGGCAGACCGGCAACACAAGCGAGAACCGCTGCCACATCTTTGGTAAAAAACAGTTCCCATTCGGACAATTCTAATGTGTCTATATCAACGAGAAGCGGCAGTAAGATTTCTGAGAGTGGTACTTCTGTTAGTTGGTGGTGACAGCAATACTTTGTTGATTTCTGCAGAAGACAAACTGCTAGAAAAATTAAGCTATGTGCTGGACGATAAATTGAAACTCTTCGACGATCGCATGATATCTCACCTGAATACCCGAATTAAAGTTGTTCATGCAGAGGTGAATACTCTGAAATAAAAGATTGATAGCTTGGAGAAGGTTACTACTGATTTACAATGCCAATATGAGCACGGAGCTGAAGTGCAGCGGCTAAACGATGCAGTTATTAATGGTATTCCGCATATAAAGGGTGAACGTCCAATGATTATTGTTAAAAACTTAGCTGCAAGAATAAATCATGCAGTCTCACCATTTATAGATGCATATCGGACTCCATCCAAGCAGAAAAATACCCACACGACACGTCAATACTTGTACACTTTGCTAGTACTCTAGAGAAAAAATCAGTTATTGCTATATTTTATAAATGTGGGAAAGTTGAATTACGAAATATTGATGGTTTGGAATTTGCTTCTGACAGCCGCATTTTCGTGAACGAGAGCCTTAGTGCTAACAAAAATCTATTATTCATGGAGGCAATATGACTACGTAAGCTGGGTATCTTGCAGAGTGTGTCTACTAAGCATGAAGTTGCTTATGTGACTAAAGACAGGCTTAAAAAGTGCATTAAAATTAGGTAGATGAATCAGCTGCATGTTAAGGACCCTGCGTTTTCAGGAGCACGATCGGCTACGAATTTGGCATGAGTCGTATCTTTTTCTTGGTATTGTTTTTGTCTACAAAACATAGTCGTTTAATTAACACATTTAATTGCATTCTTCTTTTTGATATACAATATTTGAATTTTCATCAATACTTAGTATAATCTCGAATTTTAGTAGTATTTAGTAGTACTTTATCTAATTATGCACTCTATTATGAAATTGCTCAATGTATTTTCTTTTTTACTATTTTTTCACGTCTTAGTAGTAGCATATATTGCATTTGTGCTATATTTTCATGTCTCTTCTTCGAGTGTTCCAGTCTTTGTCTGATTACTTTTGATACTTGCCGACCGTTGGTGGGGTAAGAACGATGCTCAATATCTTTTGAAATAGGCACAAAGCGTTTATTATTTGCCATTTTAATGCGGGAAGCATTAAATCCAATTTGGATGAATTGTAGGAAATTTTTGGTGGATCCGATGTTCATGCTCTTATTGTGTGCGAAACTTGGCTACATAGTGCTATCAATTCTTCACTTGTAAATTTTCCTGGGTATTAGCTTATCTGCAATGACCGCAAGGGCCGAATTGGTGGTAGAGCAGCAATTTATGTCAAAGACAATCTTTAAAGTAAAATGTTTGTCATGCTCTAAGACCTCATCTTGAGTGGTTTTGTGTGTTGAAATCAATAGTGGTTATGAAAAATGTGTAATAATCCCGGTATATTGTCCTCCAATCCTTTCGCTGTAGATAATTGCAAAGAATTTGAAGAAACTGTTTTGAATTTAAACAGGAAATATCGAATCGTTCTCATAGGTGGATATTTTAATGTAAACTTATTACGAGATAATATTTCATCAAACAAATTACTGCATCTCTCACGAATTCTCCTTACTTGATATCTTTTTATCTACAAGTGAAATTACTATTCTATTTCAAAATCAATTAAGCCCACCGAGCTTCTTAGACCATGATACCTATTCGTTTTCTTAGCTTTGACCTAGTCATGAGACCCTTAGATACATGTAAAACATTATTTTAACGTGACTTTAAACATGTTAATGCTGCAGCTCTGGTTGCAGACTATATGATGTTAAGCTGGCAGCAGATATATCTGTTTCGTTCAGTTGATGCAAAAGTAACTTTTTTCAATTCTTGTATATCTTAATTGTATGATAAATATGCCCCCATATGTAAGCACGTTATTAAGCCTATTCGGTGCCCGTGGTTTTCACCAGATATTTTTCCGTTGATTGCTTAGCGCGAGTATCTCCATCGGTAGTATAAGCATCGCAAAACTGTTGAAAGTTGTAACGCCTACAAACTGGCAAGAAACAGGGTTACATCTAAGTTGCGTGCATTAAAAAGGCGATGTCTGGACTCTTTACTTGATACTAATCTTCCGGCAAGTAAACTATGGCGCAATCTGAGACAGATCAGGATATGTGGGAATCATGTGTCGAAAACAGCCCTTGTTCCAGATGAGCTGATCCAATCTTCCGTTTTTGAATCTCCAGTATCTCCTAGATTTTCAAAAATTATTTTACCTTATACTATGCTGTAGTTCACATTTTCAACGTTTACCAACTTCAAATTTCCGTGAGGCTTGGAAGAATGCTTTAGTAATTGCCTAAGAAGATTCTCCTGATGTTCCTGAGGACTTTCGAACTATCAGTCTACTGTGCTATTTGTCCAAAGTCCTAGAAAAAATAATGTCAAGTATCGATACTAGGTCCTATTCTATTTAGTTTGTTCACAAACGATCTACCTAATCATATTGCAGTATCTAAAATACATATATATGCAGATATAGTCCAATTGTATGTGAGTGGTCCATTGGAATTACTGCAAGAGTATGTATATTAACTCAATTCCGATTTAAGCAGTATTTCTGAGTGTTTGGCATCTATAGGACTTAAACTAAATCTGAGAAAATCTAATTCTATTTTCATATGCAGAGCTACAGTGGACACTTCTGAATTACCAGCGATAATATTGAATGACATTAATTTACCATACTAGCAAAACGTTAAAACTTTAGGTGTTTATCTTAACTCCAAACTAAGCTGCTGTGATCATGTTGCAAATATTATTGTTAAAGTTTATGGAGACCTCCGATAGCTTTGAATATCGGCTAACTTGCTATGTTCAGAGCTACGTATGAAACTTGTCCAGGCATTATTAGTTCCGCACTTTACCTGTGGAAGCGTTATATACTTTTGCTTGGATTATATATGTCTAAATGGGCTGTATGTTGCTTTCAATACGTACGAACTTGCGGTCAGGTTGTCTTAAAAAATGAAGTAAAGGTGCTAGTTGCAAAAAATTGTCAGTCAGTTTCAATAAAAGTGTTTAATGCTACAAAAACTAATGCATACAACAATACAAAACTTATTATTAAAAGAACAGAAAAATAATATGAAACATTCAGATTCAGTCTTATAACTTAATACTAATTTTTTTGGTTTAATCTGAAATGAGACAAAGAAAGAAAAGATTAGAATACGTACAAGAAAGGATCGTAAACGTTATTGCGGTTTACGGTCAATATAAAAAATGGATTCAATACACTTTAATGCAGTGTATAGAATTGGAATAGATGCAATAGTAACTGTAAACGTTAGTGCGATTCACAGTCTGATATTTTCTATACACTTTAATGCAGTGTATAGAAGTGGAGAAGATGTTACAATAACTGTGAACGTTAGTGCTGTATGCAATCTAATAAATTATATATACCTTAATGAAATGTATAAAAGTGGAAAGAAACTTGGCAGTTTAATGCGCTACCGCTCTCGAACTTTAAATTCTCAAAACATTCATTATTTCATCGAAGTTTCGTTAATGCTTTGGTTGTCTGGTACAGCGCCATCTGTTTGGTCATAGTGTTATATTTTGATGTATAAAACTGTCTGGACAGTCCTGGTAAAGACCTTAAGTTAATTTTTATTATTGTTTACTGTTAGTTTGATGTACGAATGTACACAATGGTTGCACCAGGTTTACATTTGGCTTAAGGAGGTTTGATCATCTGTCCCCATATCGTGATCCAAAGAGATTTAACATTGCTACATAAAATAATATATTCAAAATAGAAATGTTACTTATACGAAAACTTATAATTCCTTAGCTCGCCTCGCCACAGGAAAGTATTGCTGCCACGCAGTGTTATGTAATCACTGCAATTGGACGTCGTTCTTTCTGTGCCCACGTTGTCCGCACATGGATTAACTTACCTAGTAAGGTTCAGAGGGTGGGCGCTACTGGGATATTCAAGAAGAGACCTTTTCATTATGGTATTCGTACATAATTTGTTTTTCTATTTTGCTATTATCTTTTTTTTTCTTCATTTTCCATTGTATTTTTGTTTATTAGTAGATCATAGGAAAATGTTTATATTGAGAAAATTTTTCGAAAATCTCATTCAATCCCGTTTGATAATTGTAAATTATTCGTTCCGCTTTCCCATAGAAATATACATATGGCTTGAAAAATCCTTTAAATAAAAATATATTCTATTTGTATCAGCTCGATGTTACAATGTTAATCTATATTGATTATGAAGCAATCATTCGATTTATATATTGCCCCTTTTATTTTTCTTGAAATATATTTAAAATGCTCGCCTGTCTCTTCATCAAACATTTCAGTAGCTAATTCGTCAAAGTTACCACATTCTGTATTAATAGAAAATCTAGCGTTTGGTTGTGAAGCTTGAAAAAGTTTATGCTTATACCTATAACATTTTTGTAACATTTCCTCGTTATTGTTTTAAAATATTGATGTTTATACTCAAAGTGCATTGTCCAAAGATTGCAAAGTCGACAGGAATATCTTATCATGCCAGGGTATTGAACAATGTTTTGGCATATATTTTATGTTTTCAAAAGAGATACATATTACGATAAAAGAAGTAGAAGAAGAAGACCACTTCTTGAATACGTTAGCTAGGTCTGGTCTCCATTTGAGAGTACACACATCGACCGTATCGATTCTGTTCAACGAAATTTCCTACGAATTGCGTTCAGGCACCTACTCTGGAATAATTGATTAAGTCTTCCATGACGATCGCTTGAAGCTTTTAAATATGCACTCGCTTGAGAAACGTCGCATGGTTGCTGATGTAACTTTTGTGCATCAGCTCTTAAACGCGAATATTGATTCTTCGTTATTGCTTATCAAAATCTCTCTTTGTGATAGGTAGTAGACACAATTTGAGACGACATCCTCTGTTGCAAGTTAACTCCTCAAGGATTAACTTCAGCGCGTACGAAACTATTAATCGCATGTGCATTACTGTTAATAATGTGGCTGAGCATTTTCTTGTTGACGTTTCTAAGCATGTTTTAAAAAAACCTCTATATAATATTTAGTATTTTTGTTCTAATTAACTTTTTTTAAATTTTCTTGTTCTATATTGCTTGTAATTTGTCCGGTGTTCGGTTTATGTTTATTTTAACATACTAATACTAACACCGACTAAATGATGAATAGCATGTATTGTTGACCGTTTATTTATTGTATCACTACAGCGAACGTGTGTTAATCCATTTATGCCCCCTGGATCAAAAACGCACCAAGTACATACTTTAAGAAAAATGTATTTTTCCGTTTTACGGATTAAGTGCGACATTCGGTTATGCAGTCAGTAAGCAGACTAACGGCTCCTTGGACCATAAGTATTGCTTCCGTGACAAAAAGGACGTAGCTGCAAGTGTACTCTGCTCTGAAATAAGCTGTGAATTTTTCGCTGACGTGATCACATCAACCATGATGAAATAACTGCCTAGTGAGCCTTATTTTTTTTATGTAAATTAATTTGAGTATATTCTTCCTATTCGAAATCCTTTAGTTTAGTTGTATTTTTAAAGCCGTGATTATTATTCAAGGTTAATTAGATTTTCATAGCTGTTTTCTATTGGTGGTGCGAAAATCCACCAGTGGGCTTTTTGTCTCTAATTTTGAAAATCAAGATTTCAGTACTTTTAAATTATTTATAATCGAAGAGTTCGTTCAAAATATTGTCAGTGAAATTAAGGCATATGTCAGTTATAAAATAAATGAAAATTTAAACGACTTTTACGCTTTCTGTGGAGCACTGATAATTCTTTGGTATTTTCCAGTTCCGAGTTCATGTTCTGGGAGCAAAGAAATGACGCACACAAGATCATCATACCACAGTGGATTCGTCAGTAAAGTGTTGAAGAAATATTTAGATAGGATACATATTTCAATCCTATAGGCCACGTAAAAAGATATCTGCAGAAAGAGAAAAAAAAATATATATACGTCAATCCAATATTTTCAAAGTGTACAAGGTGTGTATGGGAGGTGTTGCCCAGTTAGATAATCATATCGCTAAATACCGTATAAGTGTTCGGGGTAAAAATGGTATATGCCAATCGTTTTGTGGATAACCGACTTGACAGTTACCAATGCATGGACACTTGCGAAAACCTATGGGTGCACACTGGAGGGCCATCTCCGTTACTGAGACCTGGAATTCACAAAATTATAAGACGAAAGAAGCGACTGAAATGTAAGCAATGTCATAGTCACACAATAACGAAACGTGAAACCTGTGAGATCGCTTTGCATCTCAAATGCTTCAAATCATATTATGATAAATTGATATAATTAGTGTTATTATTTTGACCTTTGTTTTTTGTTTTTTATATAGAATTTGTTTATTCTTGTTATTTAGTATTAAACGCCGTTTAGTTTGCATGAAGATAACTATAAGTAAAATTTTATAGTAGTATAAAAAATGTGTTTTGTTTTGCTCTGATAAAGCGCAGAGGTGAGTTTTCGCACCAAACCGTATTTTAAATTATAAGAAGTCTAAAAGCAAAATATCGTTGTTTATATACTTTATCACTACTAAATATTCCAAAAATAACGGAATTCGCATAATATAATGAAGCTTTGGGCACATATGGCTTATCTGATAGTCAAATTATAAAACCGAAATATTCGATTTGATATTCATCTATTTCATTATTCATTACCAAGCGACAAATTTTAAGCCACTAAAAAAAGGACCACACATTTCAATCTAAATTTTCTATTTTACCATTCGTAATAAACCAAAAATATAAAACGAGATAGAAATTTTCAATCGCAGTACTTGGAATACTCTCATGCTTTTTTTTTTAGTTGCGACACCCAGCAAACATTACGATACGATATCGAATCGAACACGATTCGTTAAGGTGAACTAAGACTTCGATATCGAAGTCGTTTTCTATTTATATCGATCCGAAAAAGAAAAAAAGGAACGCTTTATCGAATTGTGAAAACGATTCTATTCCTAGTCGTTCTATCGAAATTACCTCGAACTTTTTGAATGTATTTTGGTTGCATATAATAGCCTTAAATAATCGAGTTTTCTTTGAAAAATGAATCGATATCGAAACGGGTCAACGAGTTATTACTTGTTACACACTTTAGGCCGGTCGCACACTGGAATGGTATGTGAGCAATGTGGCAGTGGCGTGGCGATTAAATGCCAAGTGAAAAAATTTAGTCCCGTAAAAACAAATGGAATAGCGCACACTGAAATAGAGTAGCAATGGCGTGGCAATTGACAAGTGGCGTGCCACCTCTTGAATGCCACTAGTCTCCGAAAAGTTTAATTTTTGAATGGTATCAAGAGGTTAATATACATTTTGGAGGACTAGTTGAAGATCATCTCTGTTTATATGATGTTTTCTTTACTTACCTCAAAGTTATGAGAAGTCGTTTTTCTGGAGATATATACTTTCTGAAATTAGTACTCTTTTATTGTAGCATACGTCATAGATTTTCTATTAATTAAAAAAATTACAGTTTTTCATTCGGTAAAACAATTTAAATTTACTATCATCAAGATTTATATCAGTTTTATACACATTATAAAATCCCGCATTTTGCATTCCCTTGCCATAGTGAGTGTAAGCACTGGACTCTTTTTTGTATTTTTATTCCTCGTATTTGCACAATCCGCAAGAGCATCTTCATCCTCTTATGATGACATTTTGAATAAAAAATTATGTTGAATCACTTAAACGATTCATTGCTTGCCATTTTGATGCACGCTTAATAATTTTAATACCACTTCGCCACCATTCCCCTGCCACACATTTTTGTTACCACATTGCATGCCAAAACCAGCGCCGCATTACTTACATACCACTGCAGTGGGTGCCCGGCCTTAGACAGAATATCTTCATAATGATTTCATTTATCATTTTCTTGAGGTAAAATTAAAGGAAATTGTTGTTGTCTTTGACAGCGATAGCATGATTTTTGCTGATAAAACTAATATCATTTAAACTCTGACAAAAAGCATCACTATCGACGAGAAGGAGTCAGAAATGAAAAAAATTTCTGAAATGCGCTTGAATTCGCAACGGAATAAATTCTCAGAACTTCCAGTTTCTACTTGAGTCTTAGAGTAGGTATAACTTTGAGTATATTTAATTAAAATGAAAAATTATTGAAAAATCAGATCAGCAAATTGTTTTAAGTCAAAACTTCGAATTCATCTTGGAAATGCGAAGTATTCTCAAATATTACTTCTTCGAGAATTATTCGCAAAGGCAAAACTTCGAGAAATTGTTTGCTGGGCAGAGACACATATATTTTGAACTGTTTGCAGATTGCACTGTATTTCATGTTAAGATATTCAATTATTATAATATTATTCTGTTCGTAATAATTAACTTTCAACATGAAGTTCCTCCTTATAACTTCTTCAAAAATGTCGTGGGCTAGACACGGTGGCATTCCTAGATTGCATATTTTATAATACAATATGCAGTTGATTCAAGCAACATTTTGACCTTATTCCTTGGACAGATTTCATTTCAGGATTATCTTCAAGCAGAGCTGAAGCTGCACTATAACTTTCATTAGTTCTTGAAGTTTTTACAAAAATATGTTTTTGTTTTAAATTATTGTTGGTGATTAGAAAATCTGTATAAATTCTCCGATTTGTCAAAATCATCACAAAATCTTTCAATCTGGTGATTGTTCACATTATTCCCTATGATAGTAATTAACGAGTCTTTAAGGTCACACTACCATCACTACAATCAACACAAATTCCTTCACTTTTCAACAGCATCAAATCTTCAGTCAGTTTTTCCAAAACTTTTTGTATCCCAAAATACTTCACATCCTTCTCATTATGTACATAGCAAAATTAACTTTCGAAGAACAAAGTAGTCCGAGAGCTAGAAACGTCACGAAAAAAAGAACTTTAGTTCAGCTGATACGTTGCTATCTCCCCTCATTCACCATCTGAATAGGCATGTGGCCCATCTTGCAGTTTTCAAAATGGTTTTGTATCCGTTTTCATAAATATCGAACAATATAAATTCACTATTCCCAGACAATTTCCTCATTACGAGGTCAGTGCCAGACGTTTTTAATCGTTAAAAAAAAGAAAAATTAAGAAAAAAAATTATTTTATTACGGCTGTAATTTTTATACGAGCTAGTTTAATTATGGAACCACAAAAAATTAATTTGCCAGGCGATAATTCGGTTGCTCATTAAGCTGGAGTGTAATCACAACCTGTCATGGTTTCAATCAAAGCTGGTGAACATAAACGTCGAGATTAATCGACTAGTCAGGTTTCAATCGGACCAAGTCAAATGCGTCCTTTAGTTTCAGTGCTCAACTGAAAAATTTTGAGTTCAAGGAAGCATTATTTAACCACTAGTCGACTGATGATATGTAATATGGCGTCTTATATTTGTGATAAGATATTTCACTTAAGTTTCAACGAATGCTTCTCTTATCGGATTATAAATAATAAAGTCATTAAAGCAACGGAAGAGTCATTATCATGTGAAGAATAAGAAGAAGCAGATTCTAGGATTATCTACCGTATTTGCCAAATTTATATCGACGCTGAAGTTGTAATAAGATGCTCAGATTCTGATATTCTGATTATACTCAAAAAAAGATAGAGATTACTCTATATGATTTTTACCGGGTTAAACTTATATTTGTTCAAGAAGGAACTTTTTTTTTTGGATTCTCCGGTATATAGCAAAAGCTAAAAAATGTTTTTAATTTGTTATTTCATCACACAACCCATTATATTTTGGGTGACAAGTTTCAAGTCTTGGTTTGTTTTTTTTTTTTTAAATTTTTTTAATAAAAATTTTTGTTTTCTATTTTTCTCAATTTTTTTTCATTTTTTTCATTTCTTTTCTTTATCATATTTTTTCATTTATTTTTAAGTCACTCGATTTCGCTATTTGGGACCTGTTGATGAGTCAAACCAAAACTTGAAACTTGTCAACCAAAATATAATGGGTTGTGTGATGAAATAACAAATTAAAAACATTTTTTAGATTTTGCTATATACCGGAGAATCCAAAAAAAATGCGTTCTTGAACAAAAACTATACTCAAAATAACATGGACAATTTGAATGCTTCCTTACAACTTTGGATCAACATGGGCGTGGGTAAATCATAAACGCTACATCAATGTCAATGAACTGTACAAAACTCTGAGTCCTTCCGGATCTAGAGCTTTACCAGTCGTTCACGCCATGAAAGGTTGTGATTACAGTCCAGCTTTTTTTTTCGCAAAGGCCTTTCAAATTACTAGAACAATTGGAAGATTATCAGCTGAAGATAAACAATTACTGGAGAGTGCATTTGTCACCATGAAAAGATTTGTTTGTCATATACAATATGGAGTTCGGCAGATTAACAAGGTCAACGATGTCAGATTTCAGTTATTTTCTATACGTATCAGTCAAAAACTTTCAATAGAAGTTTTGGGAAAAAGTTCAGAAATTTCGATCCATCTAGCTTACCACTGTGCAGAGCTGAATTACGACAGCATTTATTGACAGTCCAATACGTGATCACATTGTGGAGAAATGCTCAGTCTAAATCTCCTACATCATTATCACCTCTAGCTTGTGGCTGAACCATCAACAATGACAAATATGATTTCGTCAGGTTTTTTGGGGATCAATTACCGCCATCAGTGGCTGATATTTGAACATTAATAAGAATTTAATAAGGCTTGATTTGAAAAATGAATGAAAATATCATCAGTTACATCAATTTGTTGATTGATATTTTTCTTTATAGATAATGAAGTACTAGAAGAAGAAAATCCATCAGAAAACAGTGATATCGATGATGATTCTTCACTTTTATATGAAATAATAGCAGAAATTGAATAAAATTTATTTACAGAAGTCAACGCATTCAAAATAGGACTTGTTATTTTTATAATTTAAATAATTGCTTTTATTAATTTTTCCATGGAAATCTATCCAAGTTTCACATTAATAGCGGAGCTGTATAATACTGGATTTTTTCTTCCAGTATTTTATCAAGAATTATCCCCAAATCTGTGCCAGATAACTCAAATTTGTCCCGGAGCTTTTCTGTAGCTCCAAAAATTGTGGACAAATAAAAGGATTGGGCCAGGCAAAATTGTGATATCTCTGTGAGACCAAAACATCATCGTAAGAAAATAAACAACTTTACATTACTCAAATCGGTCTGGCTAATGAGCAACCGAATTATCGCCTGGGAAATTAATTTTTTGTGTTTCGATAATTAAACTAGCTCGTATAAAAATTACAGCCGTAAAAAAACCATTTATTTTTTATTTTTATTTTTTTTTTCAATGAAAGAAAACAAACGTCTGACACGGTACTAGCAACGAGAAAATTGTCCGGGAATAATGAATTTATATTGTTCGATGTTTATGAAAACAGATGAAAAAATCATCGAACTAAAATCATTTTGAAAACTGCTTTTTTTACCTATGAAACTGAATGCGCACATGTAAACGCAACCCCTCTCACCAGCCAGATGGGCCGCATAACTATTGAGATACTGTAAGTAAATTTTGTTCAAGAAAGAATTTTTTGGGATTCTCCGGTATATAGCAAAAGCTAAAAAATGTTCTAATTTGTTATTTCATCATACAACCCATGCTTACGTAGCAGAATTGCTTGCGTTGCAAATTCTTCTTGAGGTCGAGCAAACTTTGTTTGTTTTCAATTTCTATTTCGTTCTGATTTCTGCTTACTTTTGTGGTCATGGCTTTACATCCTCACTCTTAAAGGAAAAAAAAATTTTTTTTTTTTGTTAGATATATATATACATAATTAAGTTATACATATTCTAATCTTTATTTATATAATTATTCTAAACATATTCAGCTTTCTATCTATCTGCTTATTTTACGATATTTAATATGTTCATAGGATTACTTAGTTTCAGTTATTCTTAAAGATACATACATTTATAGTGTTTTTGCTATATTATTCCCAAGATCGTTTTATTTAAATTTACATTTTATTATCCTATTGTTATGTACTTGCTTGGGTTTCTCTTTTATTAAAATTCTGGAGTTTACACCTTTTTGTTCAATGATTTTAAAGGGTCCGTCATATAGACTTTCATGTTTCTTTCTGGTGTTTATTCTCAAGTATACATAGTCATTTACGTTAAAGTTTGAGGGGCTAGAGTCGGTCAGTCAGTTGACTTGACTTGACTTGAGGGGCTAGAGTCTTTATCTTTAGCTATTTTTCGCCCTTTTTTGGCTTCTTCTAATCACCCAGTTTCGCTATTTGGGACCTGTTGATGAGTCAAACCAAGAATTGAAACTTGTCACCAAAAATTAATGGGTTGTGTGATGAAATAACAAATTAGAACATTTTTAGCTTTTGCTATATACCGGAGATATCCCAAAATATTCTTTCTTGAACAAAATTAAGTTTAACCCGGTAAAAAGTCCAAAAAGACTAATCTAGTTATTTACACTTATTTATGTACTCCTTTACTATTTTGTTAAGGTTTTTTCATATGTACCTTTGTTTTAATTTGTTTATGCAGCATTTAATTTCAGTGTGTCCACCATGCATGCTGTCATGGTATTCTTTTATTAATTCTAGTTTTTTCTTTGGATCATTTATCCTTATTGGGGGTTCATAAAGTAATATCTTGAATGGTGTTGCCTTACCACGTTTATTATTTAGCTGCAGCTTATTGAATTTCTCTTTAAATTAATTTATTTTTATGTGATTAAATATAGCATCGTCTTTTACGAGTGCTAATTCTTTATTATTATTCTCGTTCAATTTTTGTATCAGCTTCTCCATTATGTAACCAGAGTTAAATATAGGATTATCGCTGTACTGAACGGTTACCCCTTTCTTAGATATATATATTTCTGGCAAACTTTTATTTATCTCATTCTCTTCTGCATACGCTGTATCAAATTGTATTTTTCTTATATTTCTTATGTCGGAAATGGATGTGCATTCTCATATATAGAGTTGGTCTGATTTTACGCTATCTCTTTTCTCCATTCCGTTTTGCTGCTTTTTCGCCATATTACGTGTGATAATGTTTATTTGTATCGGTATCATTGATTTTAATTTTTCAGAGTCCATTTTTATTCTTGAGAGGCCATCTGCGTTTGTATTCATTTATCCCTGTTTATACACAATTTCAAAATCATAGTCCATTAGGTCTAAACGAATTCTTGTTAGTTTCGAAGAAGGATTCTTATGTGTGAAGAGGCTGACGAGCGGGCGATGATCTGTTACAACTGTGAATTTGTTCGCATAAAGATAGGGTCTAAGAAAATTGATTCCCCAGTGTATACAAAGCAATTCTTTTTCGATTATCAATTTATTCAGCTCGTGCTTATTTAGTGTCTTACTCGCATAGGATATTGGCAAATCTTGTCCTATCTCACCCTGTGAGAGCACTGCTCCAAGTGCAAATTTGAAGCATCTGTTGTCAGGACGAACGGTTTGCTAAAGTGTGGATATTGCAGGACTGGTGAAGTTATTAATTTATCTTTGAGTATTTCAAAAGCTGTTTTGCAATCTTCTGTCCAAAGGACCAGTGTGTTTTTCTTTAGAAGTGCATTGAGTGGTCGTGCTATTTCTGCAAAATTTTGTATGAAGCGTCTGTAATAGTTGCAGAAGGCTACAGAAAGTCATACGTCATCTACATTCGTCGGTACTGGGTACGTTTCTATTACTTTATGCTTATTGGGATCTGTTCTGACTCCATCTTTTGTTATTAGATGACCCAGATATAGTACTTCTGGTTTCAAGAAGTTACACTTGCTTGGATTGAGTTTTAAGTTATACTGCTGAGGTCTTTTTAACACTCTTTCTAGGTTTTGATTATGATTGTTAAGGCTGCATCCATGTATTATTATGTCATCGACATATATGAATGCACCGTCATCCAGACCACTTAATGCAATTGAGAGCATTCGCTGAAAACTGTTCGTCAATATTTGCAGTCCAAAAGGTAATCTTTTGAATTGGTTATGTCCCTGATTAGTTGAAAATACCGTTATTTTTCTTGAATTTTCTTCTAACTCTATCTGGTGAAAAGAGTTAGTCATATCAATAGTTGAGAAGTATTTTGCCCGTCCTAGTCTGTCTTCCAATCTTGTTAGTGGATATTTATCATTAATTACTTTCTTATTTAGCTGCCTAAAGTCTATAACTAATCTCCATTTATTTTCTTCACCTGATTTTGTTGGTACTATCAGGAGTGGAGAGTTATACGGACTCACTGAAGGTTCTACTATATCATTCTGTATCAGTTTATCGACCTCTTAGTTTATTTGATCGACTTGAGAATGCGGCAGTCTGTAATTCTTTATGTAAATGGGGTTATTGTCTGTTGTATTTATATTCTGTGTATAGAAGTTATTTGTTGTTAACCTCTCTTCTTCTATGTGGAATACTTCTTGATATTTTTTGCAGATCTCTTTGATCAAATTCTTTGCATTTTCATCCAAACCTTTCAATTTCAGTTTTTTTAACAATTTATGAAATCGTCGTTCAGTTTTATCTCTCTCTTGATGCAGTTTTCTGCTTTGTTTTCTTAATATCTCGTAATCTTTTAGTAGATGTAGCTTTTCTGTGAATGGTTTTAATGTTACCATGTGATTGTTCGTGTTTAGCAACTTTATATGCTGAAATCCTTCTTTTGGTATTATTGTGTTACTCAGAAATACTCCTTCTATCAATTCTTCGCCGCAGACTATAATATCTTCGTTGATGTCGACTGTTATTGCTTGGATAATCTCTGTTCTTGCTGGTATTTTGATTTCGTCTTTAAATCTATTCATCATGGATATTGTAACATTGTCATCATTCAAATTTGCAGTTATTGTGAAGGTTTAATAATTTATTTTACATAGATATTTTAACAGGAAATCTTTTCCTAGTATCCCATGCGTGGTGATTTCACTACGTGAAACCTGTGCTCTATGACATGTGATTCATAAGCTAACTGCAATTTAGCTCTGCCCAAGGAGTGTGTTTCATTGTTTGTTATCCCAGTTATTGTGAACTGGTCACTCCTGTTTATTTCACAATACAACGAATTTATTTTGCAAATTGAGAAGTCTGCTCCGGAATCAATGAGGAAGTTTAATTTTGTGTTTGTGCGTTTGTAGTTTGTTTTACAACTTCTGAGGTTGTGTATCTTTGAATTTAGTCTTATTCTGTTTCTTGCTGACTCCGTCCTGGACTTTGCGCATTGCTTGTCTCATGTAGAAAATTTACCCTTCTCTGTTGGTTTTGCCGAGGGTTTCTAAGAAAGTTTCTTCCTCTGTTGATTTGATAGCTATTTTGCCAGCTATTGCCTCTACTCTGGTTGTTCCCTTGATTGTACTTGTTATTTTGATATCCTCTGATTTGCCAATTATTGTTTCTGTTTTGATACGAGTTATTGTTGTTTGGATAATTATTGGCATTGATATTTCGATTGTCGGAATTTCTGTAGTTTCTTCCGTTTTGCCGGTTACGGAGATTTCTATTGAAACTAAATATTCTTGTTTCATCTGTCAGAGGCTGTGCGGCTAGGATGGTTGGTTTTAGTGCGTCTTTCAACCCATTTTGAAAGGTATTTAATCCGATCCTGTCGTTTAGTTTGCATATTACCTCTCTGTGTTCTTCCCCTATTTCATTTATCTGGACTTTGTTCATGTCTGCGACTATCTCTAGTATTTTGCCTGAGAAGTCCTGAATTTTCATGTTGTGTTGCTTGCAATTCGATAATTTTTGTTGCAAGTTCTGTGAGGTGTCTTTTGTCTTGAAAGCTTCTGTCAGAGCTTTCTTTAAACCTTCTATAGATGTCGGTTTAACAATTGCGGACATCTTGTTTCGCACTTTCTCACTCAGACGTGTTAGCCATACAAATTCAATCATTTGTGGCTGCGCCTCAGTTTTTAGCGTTTTGACTCAGGAAATTTGAGAGGTCTGTTGTGTTGCCTCCAAATTCTGGCAATATTTTTATCGCTACAGCGAGATCAAATGTATTTGTACCCATTATTCTTATTTGTAACGTGTCCGACTCTCAATTTGATTCTTCCGATTCTGAATCAGCTGGATTGTTCAGTGTTTTGCTTGTTTTTTCTTCTAATATAGGTTTTAGTTCTATAAATTTTATATTGAATTTGTTTCGCAGTTCATCTGATTGCTTTCCTTTTTGAGTCGTTATTATTTGGTCAAATTCTTTTTTGATCTTTTTGCCCACAGCGTATTTATTTAATAGATTTCTACTTGAGAATGTCCTCTGTGGATTCTTCGTGAATGTTTCTAATAGTTTCTTTATTTCAGTTAAAAAGGTTTTGCAAGTTTCCATTTATTTATTTATTTATTTGCTATTGCAGAATTGCAATATACAAAATTAATAATCAGAAATCGTAGTGTCAGCATTTTTGATCACACAATTTCTAATTGAGTCATAATCTATCGATATTGTAAAGCAATGACTTCAGGTGTGTATGTTTTCTTCAATGAAGAATTATGCTTGCGTTGCAAATTCTTCTTGAGGTCAAGCAAACTTTGTTTGCTTTTATTTCTTTTTTCGTTCTGATTACTGTTTACTTTTGTTGACCGTGGTCATGGCTTTACAATGTAAAGAAGATTTTATACTCAACACTTTATTGCAATTCACATTAGGACACAAAATAAAACTTGTGTGCAGGAGATGTAGGGACGAATGAGTTACAATTTCTCTAAGTGTATTACATTTAAAATTTCATTCAGCTTGTTTACACGTATAATAGCTTTCAACTCTTAACTTGTTTAACTCTCTATGATCACGATACGTATGATGATACTGATGATTATTATAAACCGTTATGCTTAAAAATTTAGAATCACAAGTTAAACACTTTATTTTTCACCTTTATCACTTGTTCTCCGACCCGACATAGTGCTACAAAGTACTTGAGACGCATCCGAATATCACAACTTCACATTTAATAATGATCATGCTGCAACAAGTTTCTATTTTCTATGAGGAGTTGTGAAAATACAGTTTCAGATGTAAAATTAATCCATTTGTGTGTAAATTCAAATTTTTTTTCGTAAATTTAGTTTTACCAGCTTTGTTTTTACATGCAAGCGTTGTAAACATAACAAACACTATTTAAATACCCAAAAAATTAGTTTTACAAACGGTTGAAAATAAATTTTCATTCAATTTCGAGCATTTTGATGTAAAAAACTACTACTTTTAAAGCTGTAATCTTCATGTTATTTTTTACAGTGCAGGTGATGAGATTGCTTTTAATGCCGCTTGGCTATGTGTATATGTAGACATATGCATCCATAATGGTGTAGGATCGTCTGAGGTTTTCGTATTCACATCGTATTTTCCTAGACTTTGATAGATATAGGCTCTTGGCTTTATACGCATATTCCTGCTCCTACTCCTTTCTCAGTTTTAGAACCGTAAGTGTAGCAGATGACGGTTTCTTTTTGGTTGGCAAATTGACTCGAACTTAGTGGATGCTCCGTCTCTAATATGCCTTTCCACTATTTTGTCCATTGCTTTAAAAAAACGAGTCAGGCTTATGGGATAATACGACTTAGGCTTGGCCTCAGATTTTTTTGATTTATTGTTTACTACATGCTCACTTTCGAAAAAGATAAAATATTCTTAATTGCAATATTTTTTCCATTGAAGTTGAATGACCTTATGAATAGAGGTGGCTCGCACCAACGTAAAAGCTATTCTTGATGCAATGCTCAACTAAAATAAAATTATTTTTCTCAAAACTACACAAGAGAAAGAGCTACAAATGCTATAAGACCAATAGTATAATACCCTAGATGAAAATAAAAGTTAAATAAAGAGAAAATAACAATTTTGTATGGCAATACCAAGAAATGGTTGTCCGATTTTGTTCATTTTTGAAATTTTATTTATTATTTTCATGACAATGCTCTGTACGAAATTTCAGCTCTCAACGTCGACGCATTCTCAGGCAGTGTTAAAATAAAATAGTGAAAAAACAAAGGTTCGTATGGCAACACCAAGAAATGGTTGCGCGATTTACACCATTTATGACATTATATTTACTATTACTATGAAAACACCATGTACCAAATATCAGCTCTCTACAACAAAGCGTTCTCAGGCATATGTAGTGAAAAATATATGAGTTTACAGCTTATAAGATTTTCAGCTGATTTTTTATGTTTTTGATGTTTGATACTTAGATGACGGATTTTTAGGTATTATTTTCAAGAAAAACACCGATCGTTATGTTGTAAATAAATAGTTTTCAATTCATTTGCTCGACGTTTCGGATCCAAGTGCGGCCCTTCTTCAGGAGCTCTTTTTATCTGCACGTATAAATGATTTTTTAAAAATAATAATAATAAATAACAATTAAACAGACTGGCACATTATGGAAATGTTCTCGTAGCACGAAAATTTTCTTTTATTTTAAGTCTCCTTTAATTTATTAACAATTTATTTTTATTTCTATTTTATTGCATCGATTTTCCATTCCACCTCGAGTATCGGATCTCTCATCAAAGCGGATGTTCATAGGAAGCATCAGTAGAGATGGGCGAACCTGAGTATTTTATGAGCCCAATAGGAATATCTCTGATTTTCTCATGGGGCTCGGAAGGAAACAATGTAGAACTGGGGTTGGCATCATCACCGGCCACAGCTCGCTTCACGGTCATCTAACAAGGTATTAATGAATATTCTAATAAGAATTCTTAATTTTCTATCTTGCCTACCCCATAGAAATATGCGTCTCCACATGTTTAAAAGAGCCATAAATGGCTCAATCATCAATACCTTTTCGGATAGTCAAACTACTCTCAAGGATTTAAAGTCCTTCACTATTAAATCAATGATAGTCTGAGAGTGAAAAGTTTATCGAGGTTAAACAAAGTTATTTCCATATGGGTACCGGATCGAGACATGGAGCCATAAAGGCAATGAAATTGCTGACGGCCTAGTGAAAAGGGGAACGGAAACTTCTTTTGTCGGAACACAGCCATTTTGTTGCGTTCCTAAATGTTACCTCAAAGCTACCCTAAATAGCTGGGAGAATAAACATAAAGCCGTTTCTTGGAAAAGGCTACAAAGTCGGCAAAAAATAATAATGTTATTCCTATTTCCTTATGCCGTAGTTGTCTTCGACCAGGCTTGAATCCAGGCTACAGCGATGATAGAAATTTTCAAAGCTACACTTTCACCAAATCAAGTTCTTGAATTCACATATATATATTGGTATATAATTTTCTACTATTCAATATTTTATATAGAATACGCAATAAAATACTGAGAGCCAAATTTTTCTAAGTTCATCTTGAGTACTTCCATACGTACTGTGCCAGGATTTTCAACCCATGATTTAAAAAATATTTAACATTTTATGGAGTAAAGACATTTCTCCTTAAACAAATTCCTAGAAAACTATGTAAATAGGGCCAGGAACACCACAGCAGGCAATATGTAAATACGGCCCAGAAGTTGAACACCACAGCAAGCAATGTACATATTTGCCAAAAAGCGCATATTAATTAATCAAATCACATTTAATTAAAGAATACATTTGTATAACGAGCGAAAAAGAATTCTCTCTTTTTGGTCCTCCAAAACCAAAATTTAATCTCTTTTTTCAAGTAAATAGGCATGAAGCACTCAGCCAATGTTGGTTGTTTCCCTCCATCTAAAATAATCCATATACACACACCATATGGTGCCGCCACTAAATTTGATTTTAATTTTAGGAGTTTGAAAATATTCCTATGAAGTACTCCGCAGCAGGTGCTATAACATACGCTCAAGGGCTTTGGTTGAGGTCCTACCCATAAAAAGTTCATTATGCTTTTAACATACTAAAATTTCAGCAAATCCAATAGCTTATGTATTTAGTTATTAAATATAGATTGAAATTTATTTGTATGGCAATTCAAGCTTTTTACTGAATATGCTGAACTAAAGGCAGGAAGCTATTTGGTATACTACAGATAGCAAGGAGGTGCGGGTATAATATACAGAAATTGATTATACCCATAGTTCTGTACTCTGATACTTTAGATATATATCGGCTAAATATGTTGTTATACATATTCTGTGTAGTGTAGTGGCACTATAATTAGTGACTAGCCTCATCTATTTCTTTACACTTGCACATACCGGGATAATGTCACTAGTTTTGGTTTCCTCAGTTCTTATAGTGAGTACCTACTACAACATATGATTTCTGCTTGGAAGAGCTGAATGAACTCAGTGGCTCAAAGTACTACGCTTTCAATAGAATGTAGCTTTTCAAAGGATGCTCAGTAGAAGAGATGAATAAGGAAGAACTCTGTACACTGATTTGGGGGTTACATATAAGATAATTCTTTTTACGTTTTTTTTTTTTTTATAAATTTTGGGTCTTTTGCTGTTGTACTGGAGAATCCCAAAATGTAATCATCTTGGACAAATAGAATGTAACAAAAAATAAGGAAAACTTATAATTGGACTGGTCGAAGACTAATTTTGTTGAAACCCTTCATGCGTACCGAACATATATATAGACGAAACTCTGTTTTAAAAAATGTGTTCCGTGGCGCGACTAGCTCAATAAATCACTACTTTGACTTTAATTCAATAGTTTATTGTAAGTTTACATAATTATTCGTTAATGCTAAGAACAATAAGGACCATGTCGTGCGTGTAAGGCATTGAAAGAAAGACTTGCTACTGGCGACGAATTCCCTTTTATACTTTTGGATAATACACTTCTCGGTATCTGAAAATGTGCTGAGGTGTGTTGTGATGCAGCGTTGCCAAGTATAAAGTTTTGTTACAGTTCTCGATGATCATCCCGATGAGGACAGAGATTTTAATTATTCTTCTTAGGTCCCTCCCTCTCTTCCTACTGGTTCCATAGGCTGAAAGGTATCTACATGACCAAGAGTGCATTTAGTGGATGTCGAGGAATTATATACTCCTAGTGCAGTGGTAGATACCTTAAGGCTTGCAACCTCAAAGATGTTGGTCCTTTTTGGTTTAGGATGACATACGGGCCGTCTCGTTTACGTGTTTGCTTTGATGTTATATGGTCCGAGGCTTTGCTACAAACATGTATAGCGATCCAAACATGATCTCCGGGTTTGAGCGGTGGAGATTATCTTCGCTTGCTGTCGGCGGTCTTCTTTTGTCTACCTTGCTCCTTTTCCAGGACCTCTCTGGTGTTTTCAAAGACTCGAGTGCTACGAAGTAAATGTGGTGTTATCTTCGGGTTGAAATTCTCTCCTTTGATTATCTGACGAAGATCACTGTTCACGTAATGACTAATTCGTATCTTTTTGCCGAAGGCTGCGCAATATCCTGTGCTTTGACTGCAGGCTGTGTTGATGGAAAATCATGTGAGTGGTAGATTTTCTTCCCAGTATACATGGCGTTTTCCTAATAGAATGGCTAATTGCATCTTAATGTCCCTATTTTTCCGCTTTACTGGATTTGCCTAAGGATGATAAACAGGGGTTAGTGATTTGGATATATTAAAATAATATGTAACATGTTGTATAACAATACTAATAAACTGAGTGCCGGTGTCGCTAATCGAGCGCTTAAGAAAACCATACTGGAAGAATACTTCCGATTATAAAGATTTTCTACTTAATAAGAAAATTTCGACCCATTTTCTTGCTATATCCCCGACGGCAAGTATGCATTTAATTTTCTTTTTGGTTTCTGGTAGTAGACCAAATTTAATCGATTGATAAGACTTCAAATGGTGGACGTGAATTAATTAATTGAATTAATCTCGCAGGTTTTAGGTTAGTAGCTTTGCATCTCTGACAAGCTATGCCTTTCTTGATGTAATTGGTAATATCTCGCCGCATACCAGGCCAAAAATATCGAGTTTTTATTCGATTTATCACTCGGCTCACTTCCATAATGGCCGGCCGTTGGAGTATCATGGAAGGAAACTAGCAAATGTGCTCTTTCTTCTTCAGGAATTACAAGTTCTCCTCCCTCCTGCCATCGTGAATTTACTCTTTATTGTTGAATCCTCCAAAGCGTCGATTATTTTTTTTTCAGGATCTTTCAGTTGTTCAGTTCTAATTTCATGAGGACCTCGACGTGTATGTATATCCATAGCTACAAAGTTTAAATTATAGATTTCCTCTTCATCTTCCTTGTAGAGAAATGCTATAGATAATCTATCAGCAATTACATCGTTATTCCCGGAGAATACTTTATTTTCACGTTAAAAGGTTGTATCTGGAGGGAACATCTTGCTAGTTTTCCAGTCATTTTTCTTCAATTGTACTATAATTCTCTTCAGCTTTTGATAATAACCGACTTAAATATTCCACTTGATGCTCATCTGTTCCTTCTCCTGCGCCTAGAGCGTAGGAACTTTTATCAGTTTTGAGAACAAATGACATATTTTCGTTCGTTTGACGAAGTAGTGGAGTTGTTGTGTCTTTTAAAATTTTCAATGCTTCTTGTTGTTCCTTGTGCCATTCCCACTGAACATTTTTCTTTGTCAGCTTTGTCAGTGGCTCAGTTATTTCAGAAAATCCTGATACGAATCGGCGATACCAAGATGACATTTGCAAAAAACGTCATCAATTGTTTTAAGTTTCTTGGAGGTGGCATTTTTGAAATGGCAGACACTTTATCAGGATCATCTTGGATTCCTTGATTCAAAATATGTCCTAGAAATTTTATTTCAGTACAACAAAACCTGCGCTTACTCCTATTGATCAGGAATTGATATTTGCCAAGAACTTTAAAAACTGACATCAAATCATCGATGAACTTTTAAAACGAAGGCGATATAATTAATATATCATCAAGTCAAAGTCAAAGTATTTATTGAGACTATTAACAATGGTGTTTGTTACATGACTTCTTATTCTATTAATATGTATCGCTGCCTGGCTTACAGGTTTGCCTGGCTTACAGCTCGATTTTCATTTTATGTTTAATATCACAGGACACTAACCTTAAGTTTATCACATTTGAGTTATATTAAAGCTCTGATTTTGATTTATATCTTTGATACATTTGCTCCCGGTGTATCTTTATTTCACTTTGTCTTACTGACACTAACCCTACCTTAATACTATATAACTTATCTTAACACGATCTCAAGCTCTATACGTATGACCATATTCCAAAAGAATAATAATTAACAAAGAAAAATTTCTAGGCTGTGCCCGCTTCAAAGTTCAAAATTCGTACTTAACACCTATCGATAAGCCGCTATGTTATTTTGATTTTCTAATCTATTAACATTAGTAACTATAGTCCTTACCTAATATTCAGTCGGTGCAATATTCTACATCAGTCTATCCAATATAAGTCTGGTATACAAATCTAATAGTATGAGTATGATTAAGTTCAGGTACCACTTGTGCCTTAAATATTCATAGAATTAATATCAAGCGAAATAAGAAGAAGAAAAAAATTGATCAATTAGTAGTTAACCAATAGTCGTCATCCATTTGAATGCTATTGAGCGCTGAGCATTTTAACACAATTATTCTATATTAGATTTTAAACGTTTATTATCGATTCACCACCGGGGCTATTTAACCTCTGTAGTTTGTCGTGGATGCCTTCTTATAGAAGGGTGCTCTCGGGTACAGGGGGGGATTACTCAAAAGAGTTTGACGGGAGTCTATGTGCAGCATATTTATAGGTGACAGGTAGTAATTTTCACTTAATAAAATTTTGGTTTGTACTGTATATGTTCCTAATTATTGGGTTCTCGTGAGCTTCCGTTCTTCTAGAGAACTTTCTCTGAAGGACTTATTAGATATGTCATTAAGGGAGGGATTTTAACCCCGCTGTTTGAGTACCATTTGTAACTATCGGGTTGTCTGAATTTACCTGTGCAATGTGTAATTACCCTCCTCTCGAACATTTCCAATTCATTGGCAACGTTGGGGGTTATCTGAAACCAAGATGAAAATCCATAACTAATGATGGGTCGGATTAGTGTCTTATATATAAGTAATTTTGTTCCTCTGGATAGAGTTTTCGCGTCAAGGATTGGCCTCAGTACAGCTGTGGCACCTTTAGCTTTCCTCGCGTGTGGGTTAAAACGTAGCCTGTTATTGAAATTAATTCCCAAGTACCTAATTTCCTCTTTGAGGGGTATTTGCTTATCGTTTACTCTTAGCGAGAGGTATTTGCTTTCTCTTACTTCCGAGTAATGTCCCTTGCCACTTGCGTTGCGGAAGCAGATGAGGCCACTCTTTTGTTCGTTTATCTTGAATCCCCAGTTCTTAAAATATTTGGTCAGTTCTGGTATAAACCTTGGATTTCCGTTACTGCTTGATGAGGCCTTTCATTATATGCTAGAATTAGTGTGTTTTCCGCATACAGTATGGCTGCTGGTCGATCTGTTATAAAATTCATAAGCGGAAAGTCGTGCAAGAAAATGTTAAAAAGCTTTGGACCCAGTATTGATCCCGGCGGAACCACTCAGTTGACCTGAATAAATTCGATGTCTCGTGTGATATGGAAATTGAGGTAAATCCATTATTTAAAAAACTTTCTATTTGTCTGACAATCCCCCGAGGACACCCAACTCCTAAGAGTTTAAACACAAGTCCTTTGTGCCATACTCCGTCAAAGCGCTTTTCTAGATCAATATCTAGCCCCACCTTGCATGCTTTATTACTGAGATTGTGTGTAATTTCGTTGACCAGGGTTAAGGCTGCATGGCCAGTGGAATGGGATTTTTTGAAACCGAACTGATTGTTTGGAATTATGCCGTGTTCTTCGCAGAAGCTATCCAGATTTATTGCAATTGCTCGCTCGAAAGGTTTCCCTACATTTGATAGAAGAGCTATTGGTCTAAGGTCTTTTATCTCCCTTGAGGTTCTTCTTCCGGGGGCTAATATGTCTAAGTTTAGGAAAGAGCCGCTGTTTAGCCAGTTCGCAATTGCGTTTCCATTTCAATTGTTCTGAACGTCACCCCAAGTAGAGTGTCTCCCGTTAAAGTCCCCGCCTAAGATAGTTAGCTCATAGTTCATAATGATTAAATGGAGTTTGTTTAGTTCCTCTGTTAGGGAAGGATCCGTGTTGCAGGGAATGTATATGCTGCCTATTAGTAGCCTTTTCGAATTACCCAACCGATCTTTGAACGGGTCCTCCGCCAGACAAGAAGAGAAAGTCTCGCTATTAAATATAGTTTTTTTCAAAATCAATATCGTTTGCCATGAATATGGCAGTGCCTCTGTCTGTGTCATTTCTTACCATATTGTATCCTTGAAAATTGACTCTGTGTCTGTCATTAAGTCTTGTTTCAGAAATAAATGCAATATGAGCTTTGATGTCTTTTAACATGTCTAGAAGGGAAAATCGCTATCCATGATAAATAAGAGAATTTATATTGATGGATATTATTTTCAATGACGCTTGTCTATTCATACTAAGATTGAGGCAGTAAAATTGAGATAAGCAAACGCTGTTTCCTCTGGGGACTGAATGACTTTATATTTCGACCAGAAATCTCTGATGCTCTTAATAAGATTGAGAAAAGGCATGTTAAATAGCTTCTGTGATTCGTTTATGAACTCCAAGAGTTCGCTACCCTCCTTTAATCTAGGTTACCTAGCATTCATAGCGGTACCATCTTTCAGGACACTTGCGTTAGAAACATTCGGAGTCATAAAATTGTTATTATTCACTGCCCTACTCACTAATTGCGTTCTACCGATAGACCTTTCCTTAGCTTTATTTTTAATTATTTCCCTCTTGGTTTTATACTTCTGGTACTCGGGACAACCCTGATAACTGGCTGGATGATTACCTGATTGGCAATTCGCACACCTTGGTGGCGGCCTTTTTTCCTTTTAGTGACTTAGGCATACCTCGGAGTCGTGCGTGTCCCCACATAGCACACATCTCGGGGTGCACCCACAGTACTCTCCAGTGTGCCCAAATCTTTGGCACCTAAAACATCCAAGCACATTATTTGATCTCTTCTTCTCCCAGTAAATTCTCTCATGAAGAATGTATCTAATGTTTAGTAGCTTTTTGACTTCTTCCAATGACTCTGCTTGAACTACAAAAATATTTAAAGGAACACCGATCTTCCTAGAATTGGGTGTGGAAAATCTATATATTTTGGAAATTTTTACTTCCGGGCTTTGAGACATAAAATCAACATCCCCATCCAACTCTCTAATCAATATTGAGGCCCTCCTCGCCTCCTTAGGAGTGAAGGAGAAGGCATCCACCGCCGAGTCTCTGAACAATGCCAGCAGCTCTCTATGCAGACCCACGTGACTGACGAACACTTTAGTCCTCAAGTAATCTATGTTGACAAAGTGGAACTTAACCTCGCTCAACCTTAGTTCTAATAATTTTTAGTTAATAATTGACGTGAGTAATTTTGAGTTTACACCAAAAACAAAAATTGGCGGGC
Source organism: Dioctria rufipes (assembly GCA_963924295.1). NCBI lineage: Eukaryota > Metazoa > Arthropoda > Insecta > Diptera > Asilidae > Dioctria > Dioctria rufipes. The sequence goes on from OZ002742.1 coordinate 89,223,602, forward strand.
ACATTTGGGGCACTATATTCTTATTTATATCTGTATTTGCATTCTTACTATAATTTAGTGATTTACTATGATCTACTTGATCCCTACCTTGTTGTCTAGTACACTTGGCTGTCCTAAGTTGTTACCTTCTTCTGCTTCGATGTCCATAACGTTTTCGTCAAGTAACGCGAATTAGTTTTCATTCACGTACTTCTTAATATTGTTTTCGATGGATATCGCCTCCCCGGAGCTTCTTTTTCTCCTCTGCAGGACTGTTGAGAAGCCGTCTGCAGCCTGTTTTAAAATATCAATAGTAGCAACTCCATGGGAATTATTTGAACTGGAACCGTTCTTACCTGACAGTTCGTCTTGCATCCTATTCAATGAAGTCCTCGTTTGTGTTATATTAATCTGCGGTGGCTTAATGATAGATGAGTTTTGGGCATGTAGCTTTGAGCTCCTGCCCGCGAACCCCTTCGCTTTACTGATGGTATCCCGGGATATTTTGTTGTTTTGTTTTGGCGGATTCCCCCGCTTGTATCTTGATAATATCAGTTATCGTCAACTGCTGTTTGATATGGGTATTTTCCCCACCCGATTTTTAGTGTTGGTGCAATTCATCTCTTGTTGCTTGATGTTGGTGTTTTTCACTACACCCACGCCATTAATTGCGGCTTGCCATGTGGCGTAATTTTCCTCTACATATTTTCAAAACGTTCTATATTATCCTTGGAAAATGAATTAGAGGGAAAATCCAGCCCTCCTTTAACTCCATCGCTCGAAGAGCACATTTTCGGCTTCTCAACGCACATCTTAAGTGCTGTAACCTCAACAGCACTTTACACACACACCTTCGCTTCTAGTGTTTTCAGTTCTTTAGTTTTTAAATCACAGATTTTAGCTCACTTCAAATAACTTATTTAATTAATTTAATTAATTATTTCTTGTTACGTTCACACTTTAACCATTAAGGGATCTCAGAATTCTTTAGAAATTTTCCAGCCATGTGGCAATTGTAATTTAAAATCTTTTGCTCGCAAAATGTGACCGCTTTCGAAGGCATCCAAGATGGAAGTCAATATATCAAGTAAGTAGTCTGACATCTTTTAGTTTCGATTTTATTCGGTCGATAGTTCGTTGTTTAAATTGAAAAGTCCCAACTGAAATTAGAAATGCCGTTTTATCCATATCTTCTTCAGCCATTGCGATTTGACAATAGCCTGATAACATATCCAAGCATGTCATGTAAGTGGACTGTCCTGCAGCATGAAGCAGGTCATCTGTTCGTGGCGGCGGGTACTCTCAGCAGGAATAGTGATAGCATTGATCTGTCTGTAGTCAATGGAGACTCTTATTCCACCGGTTTTCTTAGGCACCATCACAACAGGTGATGCCCAAGGTGATTCACATGGCTCGATTATGTCCAGATTGAACATTTTTCCAATACTTCCTTTAGGACATTCCTTCTGCCGCATTCACAATGGAGAGTGGAGTAGAGTAGCGTAGAGTGCAACTGGCATCATTTTGTTCGCACGAAGTAAAGCGTATGGTTATCTTTGTTTGGCTGGCATGTAGATGGCGTGGAAAAAGCTCCATATTTCTTTAATCATAACTAATATGTTTTAATGTTATTCTCTAATTTAATATTTTTTGTAAATGCTAATAAAAACAAGAGGTAGTTTTTGATGATTTCATGTTTTAAAAACCATACAATTTCGTTAATTTTTATCTAGTTTCGAAGCAATCTGATGGTGCAACCGGTGTCTCCTTTTTCGAGTTTATTATTTTGACAACGACAAGCATGTTGATTTGGCGTTGTTATGGCAATTTGTTACGTGTAATTTCAAAATTCGAATTTTATTCTGCGCTGTATTCACTGACATGTATTTAAATGGACTGACTGATCTCCTGTTACATGTGGCACCAGTTTTGATTTCAGAAAGTTTGCTATTATTGTCAATGCTACCAACTGTCGTAAACTGGCGCCATATTTAAATTATTTGGGAATTTACTTATATGCATGTCAGTGGGATTTACCGAATTTACCACAAAAGTATCTGGGACTATTTGTACTGTTAAATTTTAATTATGAGCCGAAGGAAGTGGTTTTTACAATCCTGTTTTGGTAGGAAAGTTTTTATTACCAAGTTGCTAGTTCTGGAAATACCGTTGAACTTCAAGCAATTTCTCGTTAACAATTGTTACAGTTCAGTGGGAAAGTATTCTCACACGGATAGAGACAAAAATATAGAAGTGGTGCCATTTGCTTTCATGCATTTTTGGTTCAAAGTGCAGTCCATTTATATACATACATATCAGTGGCTGTGTTATAAATAGCTGCGCTCTGGACTCAAAGCTGACTCTGCTCCACTCTGCTCCACTCTACATTGTGATTGTGGCATTCGAGTAATTGACAGCCTATATAGTGCATGTTGTCCTGTATTGATTCGATACTTGACGTGTATAATGGGACGTCCAATTTTGGCTAAAAGATCCGAATTCTCATAGATTGTTTTGTCTATATATATGCATTGTAAGATTTCAAAATTTTTCAGATGATTCATATTTTCTTTAACACTAGATAAAGTTTATGGTTGTGGTAAACAATTACTGTAAATTTGTCTGATGACTTCTGCGTCAGATCCTTCTGAGCTCATATCTTTTCTGTCGTCTTCCTTCTGATTAATTCTGGTTCTTCATAGGTTTCTGTATGAGCGGAAATGCTGACTTGTTCATCGGAGTATTTTCAAGCGGACTTATTAGACTTTTAGTTTTGCAAAAAGTCGATGCTTGATATCTAGCAGCTCTGGTCCATAATAATCAACTTCATCATCTTTAGGAGTTCGGACAATGTTGTCGCTGAAATATTGAAAGTACTTTATGAAGCTTGTTGTCTCGTGATTTCACAGTAATGGTATTCAAACATTTCGCTGGCTTTGTCTGCAAAGGGCCAAATACGTTATGACAAGTTGATGACCATTATAAAGTCCCCGATAAAGTCGACACTATTATGGGTTGATTCCGACAATACCATGAAATTTACTGGAATGCTTCTTCCTTTGAGCACTACGTTCACTTTGGTTTATTTAACTGTTTATAAACGACGAATACCATCATCCAAAATCATATTCACACTTTTGTGAAATAAATTTATGATTTTACTTGAGCAGTTCTTGATAAAGAGTTTGAGGAGCGATGCTCAGTCTAGCTCCAGTATCCGCTTTTAGCTCCTATTTGTATATGATCTGAAGGTCTGCTTCGAAGTGTTGTTTATTCTGAATTGATGTCCAGCTGCCAAATTAATGATGTACATATTTGCTACATTTGCTGCGCACTACACCTGGTGTTCTGCATCCAAAGCAGGCCAATTGCCTCTCCTTAGGTTCAGCGATGTTATTTGTCTTCGTAAAGCTAGTGGCTTACCTGCGTTTTGCCGTTTCCTGCATTCGTTAAATAGTATAGTATATCCAAAATTACGGCAGTATTGACATTTAATGCATTGTCCGCGTTTTCCAGTCATCTCTACATACTGTTTTGGCGATTGACTTTCGAATATTGTTTCTTCGACTGCAAAAATTCACAAAATATTGTTATTTTGTCCTTATTAAAATGTTGGTGAATATTTATATGTAGTAAGCTGTATACTACGTCGATTTGCTGTTCTTCCATATAATATTTTCAGGCCATTCTGGTAACAGTGCTCTTAGTTTGTAAACGAAAATATCTGTCGATGTATTGCTGGCTTCCTTTTTACTGAATGCCTCAAATATTATTTGATAAGCAAGTTTAGCTGGTGCGAACCACTGACTTATAACAATGGACTGAGCGTATTGCCATTTTCCTATAAGAAAGAATGGCACAAGTTTTACAGTTCTCTTTTTCGCCCTATGGCAGAGTTGGAGTTCCCAACACAAAATATTGCTTACTGAACGTTTACTTATGCCATTTGATGTTTTTATGTTGGCTGTAGATGCAATCACCGCAGAAAGAATAAGGTAAAGATAGTGTTTACCATGCGCCGTCTCTATTGCCCATACGCAGGATTCAGTTAAGAGCAACTTTTGAAAATTAAAGTCAGAATTAGTTTAATTTCTTATAAGAGTGCTTATAAGCGATTAAAATATCACTTGGACAAAAGACAATAATTTTTTTTAATTTAATTCTATTTACGGGTGTAAATTTCATCTGATTGGTTTAGTTTTACATATTTTTAGGTAGTAAACGTTTTAAAGGGTGCTCTATCGGTGATATACAGAAACACAATATTTTTTGTGCCACATGAAATAGCAAATCGCTCAGTCCATTGTTATAAGTCAGTGGTGCGAACGCATTTCGCAACAGTTTCATCGCCTCTAATCATATGTAGTGGGTTCATCCTTCCTCATTGCCACCAAGCTGCGGCAATGTCATCGAGCAGTAATGGCGTTCTTAGAAGAGAGTTTTTGTCATTTGTGTGTTCGCAGTCCTTAAAAGTGGTGGCAGCTGCAATAAATTCCTGGACTTAATTTCAGTGGTGTTGTGCTAATGCTTTTTTTACCGGAACCCGTATATATAATTATATAGACAGGGCCGATCCTGGGTAGGCGTCCGCTCTGTGCGGTCTCATGTCCCAAATTTAACGACGGGGTATTGATTTTCCATGATAATCCTGGCGGCGACGTTTTTTTTTTAGGTCTCGTGTCCCAAATTTGTCGACGGGGGGGGGGGGGGGGGGAGATTTCCCCCAATTTTCGCCCGTCGCCAGGATCGGCCCTGTATATAGCATAAAAGGAAAGGAAACGAAAATCATTACGAAACCCATTTTGTGTATTTGTATATTATATATATATATATATATGTTTATTAAAATAATAGGAACGTTTAATAAAAATTAGTTAACAGATTATAAAATACGCATAGTAGATACTCAAACAATATTGCATAAATATTTTTAACAATACATGAAAACACTAATGGTTTTTATAAAATATTCCAAATAGGATTATGTTCAGGATCTTGTGGTTGAATTTTCCTTGTTTTGTTGTCATCCGCTGAACGATGAGACCTTAACCAAGTTTTTACATAATCATCTGGTTTAAATAATTGTTGTGGTGGGCCATTCATTTTTATAAATAAAAGATTTGCTAGATTTTCAATTAATATTCTATTTCTTTGTTCATTTAAAACAATATACATATTACTGAATCCGCGCTCACACTCTGCCGAACTGCAAGGTACAATATTTATGTATCGAATTAAGATTTCTACATCTTCAGGAATTACTTTGCCTCCAGTATCAATATAATCTCTAAACGCATTGATACATCGCATCGGTGATGTTAAATTAAATCTGGTGCATAATGACTGGATTTCATTTTCTCCATAGCCAATTTCAATATCTGCTGGCCACTCCGTTGGATCTAGTACTCGAAATTCACTTATCAAATCGTTTTCTGTATGTAGTCTTCTAGTCATATTATTAATGAGACTTACAAGGAATTGATTTCTGTTAATAATAGTAATTTTTTTATTATCTGTTAAAGTTAATGTTCCTAATTTCATCACTTGAACAGCCTCTGATGCTTCTATGAGTTTCTCTCCTTTTTTAACTTCTTTTAGTGATTCCAAATAGCGAATAGTTCGACGGATTAGTTTGTCCGCATATACTATCGTTACACTTCTGTTCTGTAACGCTTCAGACAAGATAAAAAGTACATACAAAACGTCATACATACATTAATTCCAAGTTAATTATAAACTGTTTAGACATGATATATTTTTTTAGACCAATGTATACACTCTGATCAGTTTTTGAACGAGTTTCATCAGTTGCGGCTTGATGAAAATGTTCAGCAAGAGATTTTAAATTTTGCCAAACTGCATTAATAGTACTGAATGAACTAGCTATCCACCTTATTCCTAAAACACGTCCTATTTTTTTAATTTCTTCTCCCAAATTTTCCGCGCATGATTCTAGTTCGCGTTGATTTTTAGGAGATTGATGATAAATGGTATATAATTTATCCATAAATATGTGAAAATGGTTAAACCCATTTACTTCCGCGACAGCATCGTTAACAGAGAGCTCCAGACGATGATTTAAACAGTGCCACGTGATTATTTTTGGAAATTTATTCAATAATTTTGTAGCCACTCCTGACCTTTTTCCTAACATTACACTTGCTCCGTCACTGGTAAATGCAATTAAATTTTGTTTCAAATAATTCTCGTCGAAGCCATATTTTTCCAAATTATTTAAAAGGTATTCTGTAATGGTGGATGCTGTTTGATCGGACAATTCTATTAAATCAAAAAAAAGGAATCGTGGTTCGCTGATTTTATTTATTTCGAATTTTAAAAATATAATTAGAGTAGATTTTTTACTTAATGTTGTATTCATCAATGAGAATCGAAATCTTTCCATTTGTTTTAATAATTTCTGAACAAATTCTTAATTTCATATTTTTGGATATGTGATTAATTATATTTGTGCAGGTATATCTGGACCGTAAACCAGGTGCCAAAATTGTTCCATTTAATTCTTGCAATTGCAATAAATTATAATAATCCGAATATGGTCGGTCGTGTTTGGCTAAATAATAAGCAGTTCTAAATACTAAAGATGTGCTCTTAATAGACGCCTTATTTAAATTGCCTATTACATTTTCTATTGGCGGATGCTGTTCGCTGTTTAAAATTTTTTCTGAATTAATGTGTGCTGTTGTTTTCGCGTGCTCAAAAATTTTTTTTCTTAATGACGTTAACTGCGATTTTTTATCTTTACCGTAGTAAGAAACGGATGTGGAACTCCATTCCTTTGAAATATTTACACCACGGGTTTTAGATACCCCTAAGTGCTGTATTTTGTTACAAAAAGAGCAAGCTAATTTTCCGGATTCGGAAAGTAACCAAGGAAACTGTCTTTTCTTTCCTAACCACATTTCCGCACTCCAAATATTAGGCTACGAGACTTCGTCAGAATCGTTATCATTATAAGTACTTGTTGACATTGACTTTGATGCTATGGCTGCAAGTTCAACTGATTCCAGTTGATCAGCGTTGAAGTTGGTATTGGATACTTGGCTCAATGTTGCATTTTCCTGGGTCATTGACTCATCTTCGCTGCTAGTTTTTAGTTTCTTTTTAAAAAAATCGGTGATGCTACTGTTTTTTTCTTTTTTCACTCATGTTGAAATTACTAATAAAATAAATACTATTATTTAATAGGAAAAAAACGGACATTTTTTTATTAATAATGAAAATGAAATATACTTACACTTTAAGTTTATTAGATTAAAGATTATAGAAAAATGCAACTACTACATACATATACTCGTATGTAGCGCGCACGTAATCTTGTAGCGAGAGGTGCGAAATTGACACTAACACTTTTTAATCGGCACTTTGACTTAGGTAGCGTAGTAGGGTGCATAGAATATTTTGCTAACAGTAGTACTTATTAATCTTATTATTACATTGTATGTAACAAAGGTTTTAATGCATACAATAGTTTTGTGTGGCACTTATTCACTAACTAAAACTTCCACTTTCTATAAATGTGCTGTCGCAAAGATGGTTTGACACTGATTAAAAAAATGGTTTTAAATACTCAAATTCTTACACTAAGGGTGGGAAATGTAAAAACTACAAAGATGGGAATTTCCCAGCAATGCACATTTCAGATGAAAATCGGTACGTTTGTCGGCATTTTTCTTAGCATCACTGTAATAAACTAATAAAGTTTAAAACATCTACCAATACTGGAAACCAACATCTGGAAATTCTAGTTCACAACAAATGTATAATAAAAATTCTTAGCATTAGCCGCAGGCCATAGACAAACTAAGAACATACAAATACTGGACACGTAGAACAAAAATATGCAACGCTTTTCTAGAATATAAAACTAACGATGCCTCGACGATGCCTCGACTTGGCACTTGATGACGCGCCCAAAGGGTAAGCCACCAATGCCTCGCTCCATACAAAATCACTGTTGGCTCGATCCGATGAAGATAAGGCCACAAGTTTTTCTCAGAAATTTATTGGAAATTTCTTCCTTCGAATTTTTATGCATTGGCCCGGCCGAGAGCAGTGCCTCGCTCGAATATAAAATCTAACAACGATGCCTCGACCTGATGTAGGGAAGGCCGCAATTTTTTCTTAGAAATTTACTGGAAATTTTTTCCTTAGAATTGTTAAGCATTAGAGGCCGACAACGGCACACATTGTATAATTGCATCTGAAAATAACTCCAGTCGGCACCCAGACTGAATACGAGGTTCCTAGGGTGCCGGGATATATTCTTGCCCACCCGTCCAATATATTATAATACCAAAAAAATATTCAGTGTAAGCATCTGTATATAAGCTGTGAGAACCAACACAATTTCGTTTAAATATGCATTTATAGCACAAGCCATTTAGCAAAGTTTGGCTGAGTGAGTATTATGTTAGATCAGAATCTTAATCTAGGGGTCGTGGGTTCGATTGTTGCGGGCAAGTTTTTTTTTTTAATAGATGTATATATACGGCAGGTGTAGCTAAAGCGTACCAAGTCCAAGTAATATTGATTAGAGTTGGTCCATTGTGAAAAAATTCACAAATCTTTGTCAAGCATTTGGTTTTTACTCCTCTCTTGATGGCTTATACCATAGGCTGACAATAACTTTCATGAAATTTACAGCAACTGTTGCCGAGTAAATCGGACTTTTATTGTTTATTCAATGGGCCAACCCACACGTACTAAGCATGAGCACGGTTCAGCAGAAAAAAAAACGTTCCTGACTCCGGTTCACGGTTCGGAAAAACAAGCCGGTTCGTTCCGGTTTTTGTTCCGGTTCGGTTCAAACCCTTGTTTATAATAATACATATAAAAATTCGTCAAAAATTAGAAAAAAAAATCAGCAATTCTTTTTAATTTTTTTTTTCAATACGTCAGCCAATTCTCGTTATCAGAAATCATCTTTAGTTCCGGAACGCGTTCCTGTCCAAAAAGGAAGTACCGGAACGACGCGACGTTCCGGAGCGTTCCGGCTCGACAACACCACTGCTTAATTTCTATTCTTATTACCACAGAGGCGTCTAGAAATCGTTCCCTGTTTGTGAATGAACCTGAATCCTGCGTATGGGCAAGAGAGACGGAGCATGGTAAATACCATCTTTATCTTATTCTTCCTGGGATGATTGTATCTACAGCCAACATAAAAACATCAAATGGAAAAGAAGACGTTCAGTAAGCGATGTTTTGTGTTAGTAGCTCCAACTCTACCATAGAGTGAAAGAGAAAACTTGTGCCATTTTTCCTATAGGAAAATGACAGACAATACGTTCAGTCCATTGTTATAAGTCAGTGGGTGAAGTTGACCTCAGCGCATCGTCTGGGAAAAATTTGCGCTTTTACGAAACTTTTTATTGGAAAAAATTGTGAATTCTTTACTCGGAATTGCATTCGGGAATTGGGGGTCAATGTAGCGGGACTAGCTCAATAAATTACTACTTTGACTTTAACTCTATAGTTTATTGTAAGTTTAGATAATTACTCCTTAATGCTGAGACCAGTAAATACCTTTGCAGTGCATATCCAGTGCAAGCCATTGTAATGGCTGGATTATATTACAACGCCGACGCCGGTGTGGTCATCGTCGTCGTCGTCAAAGGCCGAACAAAACGCCGAGCAAGTTACGTTATCACTGGGCGGCAGCGCCATATCTTAATTTCCCTTACATTTTACAGTTGAGTTATTTGCTTGTAATCTCTGCCGGTTTGCAATAAAATTTTAAATAATAATAAAAAACATATTTTCTTTTCCTTCAAGTCCACATTTTTTTAATATGATATCATTTATTTTCAGAAATTTAAATATCGTTTCATTTTGTCATGTTTTTTCATAATAGATTTAGATCTGGCATATTGGCAACAATGGAGCGCCAGCGTTAAATTTAGGATTAGAGATGGGTCGACGACCACGCCGACGACGACGACGACGCCGGCGTGGGTAATGTAATGCATTTCATACATGCAGTACTCTAAATATTTTTGACATAAAACGACGACCACGCCGACGTCGGCGTTGTTAATGTAATCCAGCCATAAGAATAACTTGCTACTGGCATACTTTTGGATGATACACTTCTCGGTATCTGAAAATGTGCTGAGTTGTATAGTGATGCGGCGTTGCTAGGTATACAGTTTTGGCGGTTGCAGTTCATAAAATTCTTTTTCACTTTTATTTTTAGAATGGTTTGTCGTACCTAAAAACTCCACACCCAATTTTATAGGCTTATATACTTATACGAGGTACTCTTCAGTACATTAACATATTAACGTCCAATGACAATATTTCCGGCCAAGATAATAATAACCAGTAATTTTTTCTCTTTCTGTAAGGCAAAAACATACAGTTTTTGGAAACAGATGTGTTTTTCCTTTTCCTTAAATACTTATCTTTTTACTATTGAAGTTTTTACATCAGATAAATCAGTAGTGGCTCATAAGTACAGTGCAGTAAGCCCTGGTCCTAAAACGGATTTAATTATATTATTTTTTAACAATTTTTCTAACGTTCTTAACTTGGGTTTACAGCAACGATGTTCGCTTTTTTTGGGGAGCTCCGATCAGTAGGTAAGAAAAACTACAAAATTTGTGTTTGTGGTTTATTCAGTTGTTTCCGAACGTTTCGACTCTGGGCTTTTGAGTCCTTTTCAACGACTGTGTGAAATTATGCTGTCATTTTGAAAAAAAAAAAATTAAATCATACATGTAAAATATATAAAAGGATTTGTTTACCTTGTATAACTTTGTGAACAAACTACTTGACTATAAAATAACTACTAAAATAGCTATTTTTGATGGGTGTGTTGCCTGTTTGCTCTGGTGTGTACTTCTTGGTTTTTTTGTGTGGTGTTGTTATGGTTTTGTTGGTTTTGATATGCTCTTCCGTATCCCCTGGAATATATACAAACCAAGAAGTACAAATTGCATATATGTGCTACCGGGCCGGTCGACAGGCGACATTAGTTAGCTGTCAGAAATTTTGGAGGAAAAGTAATTTTTATGCAAAACTTATTTATAATTTTCTTGCTTGTTTTATTTAATATTATTAAATATAAGAAGTAATTGAACTAAAATTTTTATTTAATAATTTTGTTTTTACAGGGCTTACAAGAATTCTGTTGGGATGGCGCTTAGAAGAGACCTAAAATTTCTGGATTATAAGGAAAATCTGGTAAGTTTATTAAAATATATTGTGAACAGTTAAATGTGCTTAGTTTCATGGAAAAATGGACTGATTGTTTGATAAAGATAAATTATTATATCATCCCCGGGACTAAGTACCTACTTCACAGCATCTTACTGGAATTAAAAAATTTTGGATTGCAGTAGTTTCGGTGGAGACCGTCCATATTAATATTATCAAAGACATATTAGCAACCCCAGTAAAGAGGTACGTCATGTTAAAATAAATCAAAAGTAGATTATAATAATATAATATATATAATTATAAAAAGAAACAATATATGTAATCAATATAGTAATGGCAGAATAGTTGGAGAGGTAGTATTCCATAAAAATACCAAATAATCCAAACATAAAATCTAAGTTAAATTTTGAAATATAATGACCTAGTAGTAGCAAGTGAGAGTTATCTGGACACAGAGTATTCCAGTTATCTGAACATAGAGCATTCCTTTTGTGAGGGTGGGTATCTCGAATTTGTCATAAATTTATAGGAATACAGTACATGATAATGAAAAAAGTGTCGTTGATAATAGTTTGCAGAAGATAGCAAAGTTGTACGACAATCGCAATTATACTGTGCGAAGTATAATTTCTTGTGCTGTTGTCCATTATTTTACTACAGTCGGTATCATATTCTAGGTACAATCCGCAGAAGCTAAGAATTTAAGGATGCGAGGTAAAATGCCTAGTAACTGTCGAATGCTGAAAAATACAATTGGCACTTGTACTTTACATCTACAACATCGTCTTTAATCTGTTTAACTGCTTATTTAAGCTTTCAATTTGTGCGATTTCAATATAAAGCTGTCACCATTAGTTATCACGGAGAGTGAACGCAAAATAGTTGATTATTGTGAGTTGCATTCAGTGAATGGTTTTGTATTTTCATAACACATTTTCGTAACACTTTCAGTGTTACATATCCGTCACTTTTCTTTTTCGTTTTTTCGCTTTCTTACATTGAATTAATCTCTTCACAACTCCTAAAAATTGAAGAACATATTTTGAAAAGAAATATATGAAATTACATTTGACAAATTTAACGATTTTGTGTATCTGTACCATAGATTATTATATGTTGTGATATTAACGATCATAGTTTTTCAGATGTACTAAACATACGCCACCCTACTCCATCACAGGACATCTACATATATATTTAAGATTAGTGGGATATTTATGAACTTTTATTGTTATTATTTATTTATTTATAAAAAGTGAACTTTTATTTTATCTTATTGTTTTCATAGCCTTAGAAAATTTTTAAGTTTAGGGCTTTGTTTGCTTTCCAGTCCGTGTTATGTTTTTTTTCTTTTTTAATATTTAATTTTTATCCAATTATTCGCCCCAAACTAGTTCAACAAGCCGTTCCTTCTATATTTCCAAACTGTCCATTGTATTTGTTCCAACCGGTTCCATCAACATCGCGTACAAATCCAAATGAAAGATTAGAAAAAGTACATAGAAAAATCGAGGAGCTCAACAATAAGTTCTTGAAGGCTGATCGTATAAATAGCTTAGAAAATTTTTTAAATGAATTTGAATCAAAATTATTATGGATGGTATATTTTGAAAAAACCGAAAATGTAATATTCTTTTTAGTCGATTTCAATGAATCTAAAATTTGTGATTTTAAAGTTCGAATTTCAGTTCTTGAAGGTTTATATGTAAGCGTATATATCAATAACGATGAATTAAGTGGATTCAGCCTTTCGTGAATTTTACCGGTAAATAAGAAATTATATCCTTGGCCCCAAATAATTAATATTTATTTTAAATCGATACAAATACGATCACACACCACAGTAAAATGACCGAGGGTTTTATTTGAAAGAGTCTGTTAATAATCTATAAAAAGCCGAGAAATTTAGTGAAGACTACGACCGCTCGGTTAATCTAGAAATTTCAATTAATCAAGTTAAATTTCTGGTTTTAAAATGTCCACGATATGATTCCTCGGTGATTATATTGGCTTTTGTTATATATTCTCACTCTGCTGCCGTATACGATCTTCTACAAAATTTTCTCAGTCTTCCATCCAAAAGAAACTTACAGAATATATATATGTTGAATCCTGTCTTCAGTTTAAATCCAATAATATTATTGGTCTGGCTGACAATAGTCCTATGGAAGCCGCAGGAACAGTAGTTTCATTTATGATCAAATCTGTATTTGGAAGTACCTGTTCTAAATCCGGGAGGTAGAACATTGTATTCATTAATCCTTGAGGTCGTAAAATTTGTTCAAAACCATGGATTGCGTATACTAGCCATATAACAGATAATAATAAAACTAACCAGAGCATGTTCAAATTACTTTGCTCCGATAATTATAACTTCTTTGTCAATCCACACTATCCACAGCAACGTATTTATTTGATGTCCAGCGCATTTATTCAAAAATTTCCGAAATAATTGTATTAATTTAAACCCCAAGATTTTCACTTTTACTGACTTTGAAACCGGTGAGGTAAAAAAAGCTAATTTTAATGACTTGTCTGACTTGTATTATCGCGAACAACATTTGAATGTCAAAAAAGCATTTCAATTAAATTTAAAATCTATAGATACTAATAATTTAGATCGACAAAAAGTTTCATTCGTAGACAATGTATTTCATAATTCAACTGTTGCAGCTTTAGAATCGGACGGTTACTGTGAAACAGCAAATTTTTGTAGAATAATTTGTAAATGGTGGGAGGTTATGAACGTAAAATCGCTTAAAATAGGCTTTGAAAAGAGGAATCCCAATTCCAATGCAGTTTTCAATATTTCGGATCCAAATATTATATTTTTATCAAATTTCTTTATGTGGTTCCATACTAGGAATGGTAAAAAAAATAATTTCGCTATTTTGTCCTCTGACACTTATCAAGCCGCTCCGTGTTAATTTCGTTTTGTTGGGGAACTTTCAAACAGACGAATTATAAAGTCGCTTCGAATTATATCGTTCTCTAGCTGGTTGCCGGTATAAAGTTTCATACACCGAAATTATCGAATCGGGAAAAAAAATAAGAATCCACAATATTTTTTTGCATAAAAGACAAGATTTCAAAGAATTAGTGAAAGATAAAGGTGAAAATAATCTTCTGGAAAATTTTGATGATATCACTGATCTTAAACATATTTTTATTCATCTTTCTTAGCAGACGTTAAGATAGATGATTCTGCTCACTTATATGCGTGTGGGTATTCATCTAGTTCAGTCGCGAAACAGTAAATCCTTAATTGTAGAAGAAAGAGGTAAACCTGTAGATGACGAGTATTTTAATAACATGCAACGGGGTGTATTCCTACAAGTGTAGTCAAAATTTATTTTTTTCATATGACTGAGTTATTTCAGTCCATCATATCGAACAAAAAGTATTTTACATTATTCTTCGAGAAAAAAAAATCAGAAAGGCATTCTAATTGCGCTGACTTATGAATCCCTATCCTCCACAAACCTTTTGAATGTAAATTTTAACCTGGATCATAACTGTGTTTATGGTTGTTCCAATTTACAAATTTATTTCAAAATTTTTAATACGTTAGCCAGTATTTCATTAAATAATTTTGTTAAATCTTCGAATAGTCCTTCTTATAATATTCGGAGTCTCAATAATTTCAAATAATTCCCCAAGCTTGAAAATTTCAGAAAGCAGCTGTGATATACATATATGCTATAAAAATGTTAATTATCGTAATATTTTATTATTCCTTTTCATTTATTCCCTATATAATGTTATTTATTGAATAAGTACTCATTTTTATTACATACATATATGCATATAATCCTTATTTCGTTTAATTTAAAAATTTTGCTACCGTTGAGTTCTATATGGTAATACGTTTTATATTTATATCAAATATTTTACAAAGCATGTGATACATATTTATATGATAAAATATGTTAGTTCCCATAGTTTAAAGTGAATATTCTTTTATTTTATTGATTATTTTTTCCATTTAAAATGTTTTTTATTTAATACGCATTTTATTACATACTTTTAATCAGTATTTCATTTATCTAAGAATCTTTGTTATGGTTAATTTTAAAAAAAATGTATTTTTTTTAGCCTTCAATTTTATTTTAGTTTTATATATTACACATTTTACTAAAACTTAAACTTATAGTTCTTTTATTTCGTTATTCATTTATTCTATCTGCAATGTTGTTTATTTAATATGTTTGTTTTTATTATTTTTAAGAAGAATAAATTTATTTTGAATCATGATTTTTATATTGTTATGAATTTAAATAAAAGAATTTATAATTATTTACTTGAAAATTGCTATTCATTTCTTATAACATAATATATTATATTTATTTACTGTCACTTTTTTTATATTATTTATATAATGAATACAAATAAAGCACCAAATGTAAAAATTATGTTTCTAATTTCATTTGAAGTGCAGCGAGATTCAGATTTACGACATTTTTACTTGGACTTAATAATTGAAAGAATAAACTGAAATCAATTCCTGGACCCTGACAACATGGGCCCAAGTAAAGTTGCTCAAGACTAAGAGCTAGCACAGTACTCGGTTTTAAATTTTGGAACATCAGATGCATTTGTGACGCCGAAATCAGCTCTTGATCCGGTGGCTGATTAGTGATTATATTCTGCTTCTATTGATTCTTACAGAAAATACAGACTAAGTTTATCATGAAAGTTTATCCTTAGAGATTTGTGCCATTAAAACGTGAATAAGTTTAATTGATGCTATACTATAATCCTGGGTGGCCTTGGACAATTTGTCTGTTACTCGTTTATGTCTCCTTAAAATAATAGTAAATTTATAAAAAAATAAATTTCCCAGATATCTTAAATTACCTGAAATGACAAAAAATCCCCTACCTAAAATTAATGTCTAAGCAAATCTCGAACTTTCTTCAGCTTAACAACCTCCTTCATTCTCTTCAATCTGGATTCCGATCTAAACACTCCGGCATCACCGCATTATTAAAAATAGTAAATGAGATGCGGAAAGCCTTGGACTCAGACAAACTTAATATTTTAGTTCTACTGGACTTCACGAAGGCTTTTGACACTGTTGACCACAAGATTCTTTGTAAAAAGCTAGTTACAAAATTCAACTTTTCACTTTACGCAGGTAGGCTTTTGCATAGTTATTTGACAGATCGTCTACAAACAGTATATTCTAATGACAGGTACTCCTCCTACCTCAGTGTCAATCGTGGAGTTCCACAAGGATCGATTCTTGGCCCATTGCTTTTTTTGCATGTACATAAATGATATCTTTGAATCTATCTCCCATAGTGAGCTTCATCTATATGCTGACGACGTGCAGTTATTTCTTTCCAGACCTCTTGGTCTTATAGAGGACGGCATAAGTTGCATTAACGAGGATCTCGTATGCCTTAATCGATGGGCAATTCAAAATAAGCTTATGCTTAACCCTCAAAAACAAATGCCATAATTGTTTACAGGACAAATCTCAACAAAACAAGCTTTCCCCCAATAATTCTTAACAACACGTCTATTCAATGGGTTGAGTCCCTTCGTAACTTAGGCGTTATATTTAATGATACACTTACCTGGGATGATCATATCAATAGTATCGTCCGTACAATATATTTTGGTCTCCGCTCGTTGTGGGCCTCCAGTCAGTTCACTCCTCTCAGCACAAGACGGCTCCTGGCTCGTTCGTTGCTCTTACCAATAATCACTTATGGATGTGAGATCTATGGTAAGCTAGACCATCGGAACTTCAACAAATTGTCACTTGCGTTTAACTCTATAATCCGATACATATACAATCTTCGTAGATTCGATCACATTTCATCTTATGTAAACACTGTGTTTGGATGTAACCTTTCCTCTTACTTAGACTATCGCTCATTGATAACGTTGATAAAAATCATGAAATTTTGTTGCCCGGGTTACCTTTTTGATGATTTCCAGTTCTCTTCGTCTAGAAGAACTCTTAACTTAATTTTACCACGAAGTCATGGATTAATAACCAAACGCCTGTTCTTCAATCACACCTTTAAGCTTTATAATGCCTTGCCGCATGATATTAAACAGTCAATAATGTCGGGCTCTTTCGGTGTCATTAAAAGGAATGTATTTACCTTCATTATCTCACGTAATATTAAATAGAGACTTTCATAAATAGTTTATTACTCTTCTTGCGTGCCACTACATCCTAGGTTTGTTCATTTACTTGTTTTTCACTTTTTTTTTTGTTCTTTTCTTTTTTCACTTAACCTCTCACTCTATGTAATTATTTGAAATTATTTAAACTTATACATAATTTAAAAGATGTGAATCTTAAATTTATAACTGAATTGATCACAATAATAATAATAATAAACTAGCTTCACTTTGTTCCAGTTTCTCTGACAAATCAAAAGTTCGTCCATTGGTATAGTCTGTATTGCTGAGGCCAGAACTTTCCAGTGTATTAACCCAGTACTTGTTCAATAATGAGTGGAGTAGTTTTTTATCCAGAACTGATTCGAAATAACTATCTTCAAGCGGATAGTATTTCTTACAATCTACACCGAAATCTTCAATCTTATTCAAAGGTATTGTCTGATATTCAGAAGGTACTTCATTTGGCGGCTTATCGCCTTTTGGATAGGTTCGGAGGGCAATAATGCAAACCTTTCTAGCAGATACAGTTCTCATTTGATCAACAAATATTGCTACACACGATTCTTGCAAATTTTGATTTAAATTTTCTGTTAAAACATCAATTCCAGACAACCAGCAGCCATACCCTGGATGGCTATGGTACCATCCAATTGCTTTTTCTAGTCTGCCAACTTCTTTTTCCGATTCTATGTATGCTAACATGTACTCATATGCTTGTGACTGAGCATTTATTCGGGTTTTTGTACCTTCAATGGGTAATGCGAATGCATCCATAACAATCTATCGGCGATATAAAAGCAGAGACGACCAAATTAATCATTTCTACACAACTGATAGGAAAATGAATATAAAACTTACCATTGTATTATCTTTGACCTTACAATTAAAAGGCCTATAACTTCCAAGGTGCCACCGGATAGAGCGTACATTACCATCACATCCCATCCAGAGGTAGACTACCATAGCATCAACATTCGTACTTAAAGGAAAAATCTGTTGAGACGGCGCTCCACAAAGTGATTCACTCAATTGAAAAGGGCTTCCACTTTAAACAATCTACGCTGGCTGTTTTCATCGATGTAGAAGGCACCTTTAATAATGTTCTTCTGCATAAGTTCACGGAAATGCTAACAATACATGGAGGCTGGGCAAGCAGAGTTAGAAGGGTTCACAGGGCCCCCCTCAAGGTGGTATCTTATCATCTCTTTTATGGATGCTCATTATGGACGATCTCTTGCTAACACTCACCCGGATGGGGTACAAAGCAGTATGTTACGCGAACGACTTGATAATGATTATTTTCCCTCCTGCATTTATCAATTTGTAACTAGCCTACTAAGACACGTTTGTTTTAAGCTGGCATTAACCAGTATCGATGAAAGCGCACAAATAGGAAGGAAAATCAGCTGTCTCGTTATCTCAGTGGGAAGAGCAGTCGCCTGGCAAGCGGAAGGTCCCAGTTTCAAACCCCGGACGAGGCGGTTGTTTTTTCCTCTTGTATTTATGAATTTGATTTAGAATCGTTAAAACAAAAAGTTCTTACAAATTCTTCTTTCTTCATTTCTAGCTCGTTGAAATAGTAACAGGCCAGTCACTGTTGTCTCAAATTATAAGAAAGCTAGACTATATTTGATCAGCTCTTTTCTAACTATTGTGTACGTAACATATACGCTCAAAAATATGTTGTACTCACTGTTGCTTGCGGAGTGAATGCGAATATAGTCCATGCCTGGCTATTATACACAAACCTCAAGGAAAACGTGCGTTTGGTTAATTTCCAGCACAATCTGCAATTAGATACGACAGGATACCATTGGATTGTGAAGTGAAATCAACCAAAACTCGCGTTATAAAAGTTTTGGTGATCGCACCGCATACCTATGTCGAAAATGCAACATACCATTGCATACAGAGTGTCATCTTCCAGACCATGTCCATTAATACAATGTTCGTGTTTTTGAACAGAATCATTTGATAGATTTTAAGCAAATTTACAATTATATTTTGAATTTAATAAATTTTCTTTTCGTTGATACTAATGTTAGTTTATATTTATATTTTGTCTCATGAGAATTCCCCTGAAAAACAAGTTTGTTTTTTTAATAATATAAGAGTGCCTCAGCTAATATCTTTCCAAAACTTCACTTTGACTAAATAAATTTACTAGGCATTAGTGGGTTAAGTTTACAAGACTGTTACTGACCATTTTACCACTTTAAATTTTGAATTGGTGTTTTGCAACCCTAGGAATGGGTTGCTCGATTTAGTCTTATTTTCCAGATTCCAAATTGCAATGTATCAAAATTTCAGATGTTTGGCTGAGTGGAATTCGTACTACATATAATTTTTTCGTGAACATTAGCACTCAAAATCTACTTAACCGATCCTTTTGAAAATTTAAAAACTGCTTCAACACATAAATCAACAGGTAATCAGGAAGAGTTTTTTTTTACCATTTTTTTCTATTTTTGAATAACAAATTAACCGAAATTTGTTTACCTTAAATCGCGTTTTTCACTTCCAAATGCTGCAAGAAATAAAAAAAACATAACCTGGGGAAACATATCACCTTTAAAACGCATATCGAATTTTTTGTTTCAGATGATCCGGTAACGAGTTGTAATGTTCACCGCAAAACAACTTTTTTCAAAGCGCCTCCGGAGATTCGCCGTCGCAAGCGTATTTATCAATATTTTTTATTGAAAATTTTTGCTGACATACCTCAAAAGTTGTACCAATATGTTGGTAAATTGAATAAAACAATATTGCTCATGTCGCCGCAAAAAAATTACAAAAACATGTCTTTTATTCGCTTTTAAATCCTTACCCCGCCCTTAAAAGGTCCCATCTATGATACGTTGAAGGGGGTAGTCCCACCTATGCTCGTTTAAATTCAATAGTGAGTTTTAAACTGATCTTCATAACCTGAGAGTCATTGGTCCATTCAGACCGTATAAGCCATGTAATAAATTTCAGTAATTAACTGAGATTTGAATTAAGTTTGCGTAGCTTTACTTTTCCTTAACCTAATAGTAATTTTAAAATGACCCATTAAAAGCACAAAGCGATGCCTACATTGTTCAATATACAGGGTGCCCCGTAAGTCGACGCCAACCCAGAATCGGGTGATAGACCAAATCATAATAGTTACTAGAAAAATATAAAAAAAATCCAAGTCATGTATTTTTTAAATTACAGACATTTCTTTTGTTTTCGAGAAAATGTACGGGTATGCTACAAATCTTTACTTTTTCAATTTTATTCTTCTTATGTATTCCCGAAAAGTGCTTATGTAACCTGTTGCATTAAATTCTAAGCCAACTGTTCCAGCTTGGAAGAAAATATCAAATTTTGCCGCACCAAGAATAGAAAATTAATATTTCACTCAACTTTAACTGAATGTAATGAAAAAAAATGTACTACCCAAGTTTGGCAAGTAACTTTAAAAGTTGAAGAATTTAATAAGGATTCGCGCTGCTGCCGGGCAGGTCTGAAAATCGAGTATCAAGGACGGTCATTTGAAAAGCGTTAGCTTTGCTCCGCTTGACTTGAAATTAGCACACAATACTCTCGACATATTGTACATCCAGGAAAAAAATAAAAAAGAAAACAAAAAAAGTTTTAAAACCTTGCCCCGCACTATTATTTAACACGGTCACGCAGTCCTATATATCACAAATATACCTAAAAGGCTATAATTCAGTATTTTAAAAAATTAAATCATAAAAAGTCAATAACTACTCATGCTTAAAACATGGATAGCTTATATCTGAAATGGGTGAAGAAAATTGCATCAGCATAAAAGTACTGGGGAAAAACAAAAGTTTCAGTTTACAACCCAAGTCATTTTGCTTAAATATTTTGTCATTCAAACAACTTAATTAAAAAATAAATCAAAAGGCAAATCGTACCTTCAGTACAATTTGCTGCGAAAAATATAATATGTATGGTATGTATGTGACGACGCGTCTTATACCGAAGCCCCGCAATCAGAATATCAAGACAAACGTGTCGTTCTAATCTCCTCTCATATCCACTGGACCAGGTTAACCGTAGTGACAATCGCACTGAGGTTCAAGCCCAACACGGAAGCAACCAGTCCTCTTCGTCTCAAGTAGTTCAGCCCACAGTTGCCTATAGGCACCAAAGCTGTTGAGCGTTGCTTTTCTAGTTATTTATCAGATCGATTGTCATAGGGACAGTCCCACTTTCTTCTAAATGAGGTCAGCCCTGTAACTGGCAATACCATTTGTTGCTTAACGAAGACAGCGCAGAAGGCCGTAAGTTGCAGGTATAATCGACAACGTTCAACATTCTGTGGCCAAATTGTCATTGAGACAGACTGTCCAACGTCGAGGGTCGACACTACTGACAATTCACACAGCAGTTTCTGACACCACAGCCACGAAGTCCTGTAAATACAATTTCTCGGCGTTCCGCAATAAACACTGTTTCTCTTCGCACTATGAGACCTGCATATTAAGACGAACGCATGTTGGTTTTCATCCCGAATCAGCATTGGTGCATACCACCTAAATTGACAACAACAAGAATGAATACTTCGACGTATTAAGTATTCCGCTCAAGAAAACATTAGTGCAGATCAGTTAAATTGGTTGGCTATTAAGAAAAATGAATACACTGCCGCTTCAGGTATCCACTTCAAGTCAGCAATAACCGCAGCCTCCATCACCACAAGAAATTTGTAATTCAAAGGTTAGATAACTTAAAGTTATAATAGTTTGTTTCGTTTTTTTCTTTTCTCCGTTATTTACTTTTACAATTTTAACTATATATTATATTTACAATTTATAATATGTGCATTTTTACAATATCCACGATTTACCATAATTACAATTTACGATATTGAGAAATTATAATATTTCCACTTTCGCTGTTTCAACAATTTTCTACATTTGCAATTTTCGATATTGGCAACCTTTATGATTCAGTAAACAATTTTGTCACAGCTACTGTTATATCCTAAGAGATTTGTAAACTTTCTGCGTTCGACACCATGTTCTGGTAAATTAGTCAAAACTTTTCCCACTTCGTTCTTTTTGTTTTGATAATGTCTTCCTGCATTTCTGCATTGGTTGATAAATTTTCTCGCACGTAGGCGATTCATTTAGCTTTACCTCGAACTCCGTCTATTCTTTTTGATTCATTAAAAAATCGTTGTTTCATAAAGTCTACATAAATCAAGTAGTTCGAATTATTTTGTTCTGCTCGACCTACGTTGGGTAATGACCGAGCCAACAGAAGATTCAAACGTCAGCATGGACTCTGACAACAGCAGTGGTCTGAACGAAACTAGTGCTTTCTTGCTAGCGGAAACAGCGCGACAAGCTACGTTGTGTGCAGTGTCTGTGAAGACAACTCCCTTCTGGAAAAATGATCCTGATCTTTGGTTTCTCCAGCTAGAGTCACAGTTCAACTTGGCTGGGATTAATCAGGACACGACGAAATTCTACCACGTCGTTGGCGCGCTCAACGCGAACGTCGCTCGGTTGGTGAGTGACATCCTTCGTACACCGCCAGCAAGGGACAAATACAATTTAGTCAAAGAGACCTTAATTTCCAGACACTCTGGAAACACAAATCAGAAGCTTAAGCAGCTTCTTACTGAACTGACACTGGGCGACTCACAGCCTTCACAACTACGTCGTGAAATACGAGCTCTCAGCAACGGGCAGCTCAATGACGCGTTCCTGAAGTCACTTTGGATTCAGCGATTACCGGCAAGTATGCAGGCGATTCTAGCTTGCAACCCAGGAACACTCGAAGTGTTAGCAGCATTCGCAGACAAAATATCTGAGGTGAGCCCAAAATCGGAGGTATTCTCCATAGCTTATTCATCGGACAGTTCCCATACGACTCTGGCTGAATTAAAAAGAAGATTAGATAATATCACCAGCATGTTCGACTATTTCTTTACGCGACGCAACCCAGATAGACAAACCACTCCAAGGAGTGTATCTAAGCATCGATCATCTTCTCGACATTCTTTAGATAATCCAGATCAAAATTTTTGCTGGTACCATCGTAAATTCGGGACCAGAGCAAGAAAATGCATCGCTCCTTGCAAATTTAAATGAAACAAGCTAAGTTCAACAACACAAGGTGTTATTGCCCCTATAATGAAGGCACAAACTAACATGCCCTCCCCCATTAACGACGGGTGAAGATGGCATCCAAAAAAGTCGTTTATATATTTATGACAGGTCTTCGAATAGCAGTTTCCTGATAGACACAGGGGCGGACGTTTCCGTCATTCCAAAAACGCCTTATCAACGTTGTCCAAATTCTAATTTGCAGTTGGTAGTGGCAAATTCCTCACCTATCAGCACGTTCGGCAGAGAATTGCTAACGTTGGACTTAGGCTAACGCCGCTCTTTTCCTTGGCAGTTCGTTATAGCGGATATTCCTAGACCAATACTGGGCGCAGATATTCTATGCCACTATGGTCTTTTAATAGATATAAAAAAGAAGTCTCTTGTAGATCCACTCACTTCTTTAGCAGCATCTGCTGAACGTACCAAATGCCAAAATTCTGGTCTGTCTGTACTCATCAGTTCTTCAATCGATCCAGCAGTTCAAGATCTTCTAAAAAAAAATACCACACCATCACCGTCGAACCTGGATCCATTAAACAGGTAGCGCACTCCGTTACTCATCGTATAATCACCAAAAGTGTTCCCATCTCTTCGAAAGTTCGGTGTCTTTCAGCTGAAAAGTTGTCAGTGGCCAAAAAGGAATTCGAGTTCCTGTTGAAACAGGGAATCTGTCGCCCCTCAAACAGCCCTTGGTCATCACCACTACACTTAGTTCAGAAGAAAAATGGTGAATGGAGACCATGCGGGGACTACAGAAGGTTAAACTCCAGTACAGTACCAGACCGTTACCCAGTACCATTAATACACGATTTCGTCTACCATTTGGAAAATTGTACACATTTTACAGCTCTTGACTTAGCAAAAGCATACCACCAAATTCTAATCGAACCGGAGGATATCCCGAAAACGGCAATATGCACACCTTTTGGAATTTTCGAGTTCACCCGCATGATATTTGGTCTGTGCAACGCTGCACAATCTTTACAGAGATTTATTCACACGGTCGTGCAAGAGTTCTCATTCTGTTTTGTATATCTGGATGATATACTAATAGCTTGTAAATATAAAGTCGCACATAATTTGCACATCGAGCCGGTTTTCAAACGTCTTCAGGAGTACGGTCTGATTTAGAATGTCGAAAAATGTGTCTTCTTTCAACCACAGGTCAAATTTTTAGGACTTTTAATCACCCCACAAGGCATCAAACCAGCTCCAGATCACGTGGAGGCAATTGCAAAATTCAAAATTCCGTATATTGTGAAGCAATTACAGCGCTTCCTGGGCATGATAAACTTCCACCGGTGCTTCTTGCCACGCGCTGCAGGACATCATGCCAAGTTAAACAGCTATCATTCCGGCTCAAAAAAAGACGGCGCTAAACGCATTGAATGGTTTAGCGAGGCAGTTGAATCCTTTGAATTCGCTAAAACGCAATTAGCGCAAACAGCTCTTCTCACCTTTCCCATCACTACCGCTGAACTATCGTTAATGGAAGACGTGTCAGACACTGCCATCGGTGCGGCAATACAGCAAAAAGTTGACGATGGCTGGCAACCTCTAGGATTTTACTCCGTCAAACCGAACAACGCACAGCAAAAATGCAGCACCTACGATAGAAAATTGCTGGCGGCATAAAAAGTTATTAAGTATTTTAAGTATTCACTCGAGGGCCGTAACTTCAGACTTTACACTGACCATAAACCTTTCCAATACGCTTTTCTGCAAAATCCTGAGAAGGCTTCCCCACGACAATTACGTTATCTGGACTACGTAGGGCAATTCACTACTGATATCAGGCATGTGCCACGTAAGCAAAATATCGTGGCTGATGCTTTGTCAAGAGTCGATGAAATTCAACTTCATACGGCAATCAATTTCGAAGCTATGGCTGAAAGCCAAACACAAGATACAGAGTTTCAGCAGCTTCTCCAAAATTCCCGATACAAATTCGGAAAATTCCCGATTTTTGGCTCAAACTCGGAGTTATACTGTGTGGTTTCGGAAAGAAAAGTACGACCATTCATTCCCCCGGCTTTCAGAACCCAAGTGTTCAGAACCACACACAATTTGTCTCACCCGAGCATTCGCACAACCAATAAAATGGTCACGTCTAGGTTCCTGTGGCCTTCCATGAACAAGGATATTAACTCCTGGGCGCGGTCCTGCTTAGCTTGCCAGCGGAGTAAAGTATCTAAGCACTGCAAAAATACCCGAGGCACATTTTACGAGTGCTCCGGGCGTTTCCAAACCATCCACATAGACATCGTTGGTCCTATGCCCCCTTCCCAAAATTTTAGATATTGCCTTACAATTATCGATAGGTTTACGCGATGGCCAGAAGCCATCCCTCTAGTCGACATTAGTGCCGAAACAGTCGCGACCGCACTCTTCCAAGTGTGGATAGCTAGTTTTGGTGTCCCTAGGACCATTATAACAGATCAAGCCGCACAATTTGAATCCTACTTATTCACAGAACTCTCCAAATTATTAGGTTTCCATCGCAATCGCACAACTGCCTATCACCCTCAGTCTAATGGATTCCTAGAACGATGGCATCGGACATTTAAAGCTTGTCTAATGGCATAATAGGAGGAGTCCTGGACAAAAACCTTACCCTTCGTATTATTAGGCTTACGAACTGCTTTTTGGGAGGAATTTCTCGCTACTCCCGCCGAACTTGTGTAGGGCGAGGGTTTACGCATTCCTGGCGATTTTCTGCTAAATTCCCGGTATCAGCCGCAAAATCAATTCGTTGTGTCACTACGTAATATTTTCTCTGACATCAGAGCCATGTTGCTTAACGAAGACAGCGCAGAGGGCCGTAAGTTGCAGTTATAATCGACAACGTTCAAGATTTTGTGGCCAAATTGTCATTGGGACAGTCTGTCCAACAACACTACTGACAATTCACGGAGCAGTTTCTGACACCACAACCACGAAGTCCTGTAAATACAATTTCTCGGCGTTCCGCAATATACACTGTTTCTCTTCGCACTATGAGACCTGCATATTAAGAAGAACGCATGTTGGTTTTCATCCCGAGTCAGCATTGGTGCATACCACCTAAATTGATCGCATTATAAGAAGAATGAATACTCCGACGAAATAAGTATTCCGCTCAAGACAACATTAATGCAGATCAGTTAAATTGGTTGGCTATTAAGAAGAATGAATACATTGACGCTTCAGGTATCCACTTCAAATCATCAATAACTCATCTCACTTAATGTACATATGTACATACATATTACGTCAAAAGCTCCCACGATAAGAAATGCGCGCTGCATAAATGCATTGTGTGTATATGCGCGCCGCGATTTCAAATGACGGGACGGTGGCTGATGTTTTTCAAAGTGTAAGATTACATTTTTGAAGCCACCGTCCGACGCGAATAATTCTGGACAAGATTGAACAAGCCCAAAATTGATAGTAAAATTTTCTCAGGGTAAGAAAATGCATTTAAGCATTTTCTACCCTGAATAACGGCTCTTGATCACGGTGAAGGTGATCAAGAGTTGAGTTGGTTTTTTGAGTTCTAGTAAGATGAACGAGAAATATCGGTGTTAGGCGAACATAATCAAGTTTGTCGCAGTTTTAAAAAACACGAGAAATATCGGTGTTAAAAGAACATAATTAAGTTTTTCGGAGTTTTACAATATATGTTAATAGCGGTGTTAAGAAAATATAATTAAGTTTTCCGAAGTTAAGTCCACAATATACGTAAAATAGTGGTGTTCAGAGATGATAATTAATTTACCGGAGTTAAGTTAAGAGTCGATGGCGACTTGTGTAAAGTTAATAAAAGTTTTCGAAAAAAGAGCAACTAAAGGTGGTTTTACTCATACATAACGTAAGGAAGGAGTCCAGTTGGATTATTACATTCCAAGGCGAGCGAAGGTATATATATAAATATAACAATTGCCGCAGCTGGTAGAATCAAGGAAGCTTGGTCTAGTAAAAATATCGTAAACGCTTGAAAAGCCTTGGTTCTACACGAATCTACGGGGTACCTGTGACATCAGCCAAGCTATAAGGCCACGTCACCCTCAACGCTCGGGGTAGATATCATCTATAGGCACCTCTACTCCAGGCGAGCAAGCGTTCACCCCATCAAGGGTGAAACCGAATCAACCAGGAACTACACTCGCGATCCTATGCCGCTCTACAGGCAGCATCAAGAGGGACGATAACGGAGACACACCAACTGCAGAAGGAATCTACTATCGTTCCTGAGATGAAGGGGTATTTCGAAGAAGGCTTCAAGCCCCCCTTTCAACAATATCCAGGGAAAAATAAGTAGGTGTAGAGTCCCCCGGCAGCAAACAGAAGCACCGGAAACTTGACACTTCGTTCCTGGATTGAAAGGGATCTCGAAGTCGTGAAAAGACACCCTTTCTATCTCATCCAAGGGAATTAAGACATTAGGAGCCCCCCAGTAGCAAAACAAAACAGAAAAACATTCCAGAAGGGAACACCGTAAGAAGGCTGGAAGCCCCCTTTTGGAAAACCCACGACGTATATGTCAGAAAGAAACTCTACACCGGCACCTGAGACAGGTACGAGATTAGACTCCATACCTTCATCCGATGCGGGGAAATCCCCAGGTGAAAATCTTCATCACCTCCGGCAAGGTACAGGCGACACCCCAAAGGTCGGCCAAACAGAATCAGGTAGCCAGGATAGCCCATCTCCAGATTAATCGCAACAAGCAGCAGGACCATAAATTAAGTCAAAGCAGAGAGCACAGGCTAACACAAATAGAAAACTTTAAAAGGGAGACAGAGAAGTTCAAGCAGGAGGTTATTGAATTTGCCAGACTTTGGCGCTCGCTCAATTTAGATAAGAGCTCAGCGGGTGTAGTTGTAAGCGAGAGTCGTAAACATACGCTCTCCCAGATTTGGGTAGGACCCTACACGGTAACCTCCTTCCCAAGCTCTGTAAACACCACAATAATAATTCGTAAAAGAGAAGTCACGGTACATAAAAAAAAGCTTTCTACGAATAAAATGGTGTCCATAGAATCTTATTAGTTTTAAGGTACATGCATACATTAAAAGAAAGAATAATAGAATGAAAACTAATAAGACAACAAAAACCCATTTTAATATCCTATCCTATCCTCTCCTATATAACAATGCGGTCAATAATTTTTTACGGACTGTTCCTGATCACGATAGGAGCCCGGAGGAACCTTGTTCAACCAGTCCCCTAAATAACACGAGGGTACTGTTCGAGGATCTGGGAAGCTTATGAACTTACAACGAAACTTAGGGCATCATCACTGAGTTGGATATTGCCGAATTGAAAAATCAGACGAGACTAGCACAACGAACGGAACACTATGCACATCATTGTGTGGAAATGGATCCTCTAAGCAGGATCTATGTACTCTGCAAGCTAAATATGTACACGCCCTAATGGAAAATATCCAGAGGCGTACCAATGTTATTAAAGGGGCAGTGCCTAAATCACGTAAGCCTCGATCCATCTTCGATGGAATAGGTAACGCGACACACTATCTCTTTGGTGCTATGGATAGCGGAAACGATCAAGAGGTGTACAGCCGACTAAGCGAATTAGGTGTAAATACTCAAACCTTAGCTGATCTGGAAAAGCAACAGATCAGCGTAATACAACCCACTTTCGAACAAATTCAGAAACCCCTATCCTCACTGTCTGAATGGCAACATCAGATAACCAAACAGATTAACCATCTGCAGAACACAACAGACGATTTGATACCCCCCCCCCCCCCCCAAATAAGACAAGAGATCGTCTCTAGTCTGACACTACAAATGATAGAGTTGGAATATAGACAGCAAGCTCTACTGGACATAATATTATCCAAGTAGAAATAATCAAATTCATCCCCTTTTAATTTCCTCGAATCTCTTGCTAGAGATTTATCACAAATGGAGTAAGACTTGTTCCAATCTGATGCATTTGTTACAGGACAAATTAGTTATCCGAATCAAACTTCCCATTTTTAATATCCCCAAGATGAAAATACAACAGATTAAATGTTTTCCCATACAAGTGGATTCAAACCACTCATTAATACCTGATATCGGGTATTCCCATATGGCAAGTCAAATCCACACCCAGAAATTTCTGCTGCTTAAGCCAGAAAACCTGAAATCATTCAGGAAGATTTAAAAAGGGATCAATGAAGATACATGGTTTGGTAAGCTAAACACACCAATCACAAAAGCCATTAAATCAGATGCATGTGTTATCAAACTTCCCACAGTGTAGTCTCACGGCTCAAATTCCCCCAAGGGACACAATTACTAAACTCAATAGACCAAATTCGTGGCTGTACTCCTTAAACGAAACTACTATAGTACAAATAACCTGTATTCAACAGTTACTCATTCATCGTCTCGCAGGACAAGGAATCATAACAGTCAACGAACCATGCTCCTTGTAAATACGGCCTCTCACTCTGTATTATGAAGTAGAAAAACTGCATCCGCTAAAAATTTTCCAACCGACCTATTTCCCAAGCACAAACGAAGTCAGGATGAATTGACAGAATGCATATCTAAGGTATCCGCTCCTAAATCCTTTGAGAAGCAACCAACATTACTCCTCGGAAAAGATACGAACCAACATATCAACCTAGATACAAAATCTGTAGACGAAACTCCTAACAAAATGAACAACATTCACTTTAGACCAAAATCAAAGATTGCTCATGTACTCTCTATAACATCCATATCAATTACAGGACTCTTGCTGTTAATTGCATCAGTGGTGGCAATAGCAAAATATGTCGTACAGGCATTCATGACATGTGTTGCTAAACGTAGACAACCGCCCACAGCTGAAAACACTCCCATGGAACCGGTTTACGCGAAACCCCAAGAAAAGTTAAAACATGCTTAGTGTGAACCAAATACAGTAATACCCATTTTGCCTTTCCCGTTTGTTACTGGCGCAACCTACTTTCCTCTCGCTACACTGGCATTTTTAGAAAGATGAGGTAAATAAAGAATAGTAAGTAAGATAAAGAAAATCATGTAATTCCTATCAATTAAACAATAAATAGAAAATAGTAGGATATTAAACTCTATCCACCTATTTATACTTTTAGAAAATAAGTTAAAACATATATTAACTCTAAAAAATCGGTTAATTAAGTATTTACCTGCTTAGTAGGACAAAAACAGCAAGTAAGAAATTTTTTTTTTTTATAATAAGTTTAAGGCCAGGAATAGTATAAGATGAAACTGTAAGCAACCCCTAACACAAAAATTATAAAAGCCCCTACTTATATAAAAAGTTAGTTCAGTAAGATTCTACAACATTATAGGTATTCAACTCATTCACAAAATTAGAAAAACATGTAAGAAAAAAAATTTTTCTTAAACTGCATTAGATATATGTAAATATAAACAAAAGTACCTGAAAAAGAATAGATGCTTTAAAAGTCGATATAAACAAATAAATAAATAAGTAGAACTAGATAAGATGATAGGATTAAGGAAACCATACACTAAATTACACAAAAAAAAAAAAACATAAAATTAGAATGCTTAGAAAAATATATAAAAGCATTATACATTCCTGTAAAAGTAAACAAAAAATTATTTGTACATATGTATACTTTTGTAAAGCAAGAGCAGAAACCAACCAAGATAGGGGCCACCAAACTAACACCACTAACACCAAAAACACCTTCCCCTTAGAATTATGCCTCTTCAAAAAATAATTCTCTTGTTCTCAGGGAGAAGGATTGTTATATTTTAAAAAATTAAGTCATAAAAAGTCAATAAGCTAATCATGCTTAAAACAAGGATAGCTTATCTCTTAAATGGGTGAAGAGAATTGCATCAGCAATTTTCCTCACATACCATACATTTTATTCCCATAAAAGGACTTGGGAAAAACAAAAGTTCCAGTTTACAACCCCAGTCATTCCTTTTAAAAATTTTGTCATTCAAACAACTTAATTAAAAAATAAATCAAAAGGCAAATCGTCAAAAGCTCCCACGATAAGAAATGCGCGCCGCATAAATGCATTGTGTGTATATGCGCGCCGCGATTTCAAATGACGGGACGGTGGCTGATGTTTTTCAAAGTGTAAGATTACATTTTTGAAGCCACCGTCCGACGCGAATAATTCTGGACAAGATTGAACAAGCATAAAATTGATAGTAAAATTTTCTCAGGGTAAGAAAATGCATTTAAGCATTTTCTACCCTGAATAACGGCTCTTGATCACGGTGAAGGTGATCAAGAGTTGAGTTGGTTTTTTGAGTTCTAGTAAGATGAACGAGAAATATCGGTGTTAAGCGAGCATAATCAAGTTTGTCGCAGTTTTAAAAAACACGAGAAATATCGGTGTTAAAAGAACATAATTAAGTTTTTCGGAGTTTTACAATATATGTTAATAGCGGTGTTAAGAAAATATAATTAAGTTTTCCGAAATTAAGTCCACAATATAAGTAAAGGGTTTTCCAATAAGAGGTGTTATTTTAATCAGCCCGCTATTTCGGTAGATGTCACTTTTGGAGCTGTCATTTTTTGACATTTGACAAGTAGAAACTACGCCATTGCTAAAAATGGAAAATGGAAAATGAGGCTGGAGCAACAGTTACGGTGAATGGATTGCGCTATCGACAGATGATTAATGATTTTTTATGGCCGGAATTGGATGGTATTGATCTGGACAACGTTTACTTTCAACAAGACGGCACTACGTGCCATACAAGCAACGAAACCATTGATCTTTTACGGGAAAAGTTTCCGGACCGTGTTATCTCTCAAAGAGGTGATCACAATTGGCCACCGAGATCTTGTGACTTAACACCTTGTGACTTCTTCCTTTGGGGCCACGTGAAAGAGAAGGTCTCTGCCAACAGCCCAGCATCGATTCAAGATCTCAAAGATGGATAAAATAGTGGTGTTCAGAGATGATAATTAATTTACCGGAGTTAAGTTAAGTGTCGATGGGGACTTGTGAAAAGTTAATAAAAGTTTTCGAAACAAGAGCAACTAATGGTGGTTTTACTCATACATAACGCAAAGAAGGAGTCCAGGTGGATTATTACATTCCAAGGTGAGCGAAGATATAATAAATAAATATAACTGCAGGCGTTCATCACCGGTGGGCCGCACTCGACTGTCCCATCGGGCTGCGTGTATCACCGATAGGTCGCACTCGACTGTCCCATTGGACGGCCGGCGTGCAATACCGGTAGGCCGCAAACGACTGTCCCATCGGGCGGCGTACATCATCGGAGGATCGCACTTGAATATTCGAATCTAAATAATGAAAATTTAACGTATATTAATTTAAAAAAGAAAATTTTATTTAAACTCAATATTATAAACAGAACTTATAGAGATTTCGTGATTTAACGACGAAACGTCAGTTTCAAAAAATCATATCTGTTTATCCAAAACATATTTAATTTATATTCAACAAAAGAAAACATATTCAATTCACATTCAATAAAATTCATGCAAAAAATGCATTCATGTAATACATAAATTCTCACGAGTCATAGAAGAATTTGCTGATAAGAAAATCAGAAAGATTCAGGCCAGACGTAAACTGACACTTTTGTTTTTCTCAACCGCGGTGCTTGTAAGAATACGCAAGATGACACTTTTGTTTTCTTGGCACTGGCTCGTGAGAGTTTATGTAAATGATAAAGTTTGTTTTTTTTTTTTACTGAATAAGCGTTTTGCTAATTGTATTTTTTCACATATTTATATAATTTATTGTATAAAAATCAGAATTTGAAAGAAATAGACAGTCAGTTTTTCACAAACTTTCGGCTGTGTTTTTACTAGTATCAATCTTGTTGCTAATCTCTTTACTTTTCAGCAAACTCCTGATGTGGTAGTTCAAGTACCGCGCACACCTCATAACACAAGTCACGGTACAAGAACCTTTGGCTTTTCTGCAACTATATATATATATTTTTCATAAAAGAATACGGAAAAACTGAAGAAAAAATATTTTTGCGTCATATTACGGTATACGTTGTCTTTAAAAATTCAGGAAAAACAAAATAACTTTGTGTGGGAGGGCCGTAAAGCAATGCTGTTTTTAAATTATTTGTGGTATTCGGGAGAAAAGTGTAGGTGAAAAAAATTTACCTTAGTAGTCACCGCCCCCCCCCCCCGGGGGTTATCCAAAATGGCGCGTGTTGGGTATCAAATTAAGGAGGGTACAGATGTTTTTATTGTTATCAAATGCTTCGGATCTAACTCGGTAGGGCTATACCCGATCAGAAAAAGGGTTTTCATTGTTCAGCTCGGCTTATTACCATCTATAATTCAATTTTCAATTTTGTTCTGCTGATTCCTATCTTCTTATTAGATTATCTTTGGCCTTTTGGTTTAATTAGAAGGTATTGCGCTTAGTTATAACTAGTTGATGCTGTTAGTTGAGTTCTTTAATTAAAATATATAAAATATATAATAATCAAAATTTAAAAACTAAGCAACTTAGTATAAAACAACTTAACGTAATACACTTAATGAAGTGAATTTAATGAACTATCTAGTAAATATTATTGTCTCGAGTTCAATAATTATTGCGAGCAAGTATTTCTTATTTGTTCTATGCTAGGTTTTTTTTACGTTTTTATATATATCTACATGCAGTTTTAATTAATATGATTTTTTGTGTGTAATTATATTTAATTTAATCTTCAAGTTTGAGCAGTGACTTTAAAAATTTATATCTCAAAAACAAGGCTGAACATCATCACAATTTTTTGTACAAAGGTAGATAAGTTTTCTAGATTCAAAATAAATATTGAAAAAGAAGTGATAGAAATTCAAATTAGTAAATAATACTTTTTTTAAGAAAAAAATACTATTATTAACAAAAATCTTTTATCGTTCGGTGCTGCTATATTTTTTTATTAAAGGCACGAATCATTGAGTTTCATTTGGCATTTGAATCAGAAAAATCGGTTGCTCCATTCTTGAGATACGATATTTTGAAAATAATGTTTTATCATAAAATCACGAAGAAATTTCTAACCCCCCTAGTGGGGTGTGGGGTGTAGTAGAAGGAAAAAAAGTATTGCTGAACTATTTTGGTATTCCCTACAAACTGTAAAAGTTTCATTCAAATCGAAAATGGTCGGATTCGATAGTTCGCGCAGCCAGATGAAGCGTCACATGAATTCGAGTGCGCCGTCTCACCGTGAAAAGCATGAATATCGGCGCATGTGTGACGTGTTAGTTTATACAATTTAATGATACAGAAGGTTTTACATATTAACCTAAAAATGTGCATGTCCAAGGTTCGTTGTGCACTCTTACGCACGCCATTGTGGTAAACAAAAAATAAAAAAAAAAAACGACGACACTTAATTGAAACTACTGAAAACAATAAAATCATATTTTGTTTTAGGCTTCACAAGCCTGGAGAGAGAAAATCAGAAAGGGACCTCTCTCGAGCAAACCGATATGGCAGGACCTTTTCCATATTTCTGAAAAAATAAATGTTTCCAATAGCGTAATGTTTGTATGTTAGTATGCAAAACAAAGAAAAGCTAATGAGTATTTGTTGATGCCAGATTTGCGAGAAAAGAAAAAACAACCGACCCCACTTCCAAAGTTACAAAAGCAGACTATTTATTGACTTGTATGAAGTTCAGTTTTCTTTAACAATAATTCAGTTATATTACATTTGTGTGTGTATTGATGGAGTGTGATATTTCATATATGAGTGCAAACACATACCTATACAATTATACTCTTGTTTGTATATCAATATTAAGCGAAATCAAAAAGGTTAAACTAAATGATACAAAAATGCTATACATAGTTATTCATAAAAAACAAATTATGTCAAACACAATTTGAAATACCCATTAAATGCCATAGGCGTTGATTTCTCCTTTTGTATTGGTTTTGTAAACAGGTCAGCTAACTGATGTTCAGTTGGCACGTAGATAAGCTGGAACTCATCATTGATGAATTTTTCCCTTATAAAATGATACCTTACATTACATCGATATGTTTCGTGCGTCGATGAAACTCAGGATTTTTAATTACTCTTATAGCGCTCTGACTGTCCATACATAGAGTTGGCTTCAACTGCTCACTTGGAATAAGATCTGTTAATAATCGTTTCAACAATATTAGCTCCATAACTCCTGACTCGATGTTACATATATACTCAGGTTCAGTAGTTGATAATGCTACACATTTTTGCTTCTCAGATGACCAGAAAATTGCACCAGATCCCATCGTAAAAACGTAGCCCCTAGTCAGATGTCTGGTTTTAATGTCTACCGCATAATCAGCATCGCTGT
This sequence comes from Dioctria rufipes, assembly GCA_963924295.1. Lineage (NCBI taxonomy): Eukaryota > Metazoa > Arthropoda > Insecta > Diptera > Asilidae > Dioctria > Dioctria rufipes. Next base: position 89,259,312 of record OZ002742.1, read on the forward strand.
AACCAATTAAAGAATTGTGCACATTACTTTGAAAAAATATACCATAACTGTGAGTTCCATTGATGTATCTCAAGATCCGCTTTATTGCAGTTTGCTCTGACGTTGGACAATCAAGATACCTAGAAAGCAAACCCCCAGCATATGCTATGTCAGGAGGTGTAGCTATCGCCAAATACATCAAGCTACCCACTGCTTCTCGATAAGGAAAAACTTTATTTTTGCAATCATGGTCTTGAAAATAAAATAAGCCATCCGAAGGTGTTGGTGTTGGTTTATCATCCTCCATGCCAAATTTTGTTAAAATCTTTTTAGCATATGATGACTGATTAATTCTTAAAACATTATTTGTCCATCTAATATCAAACCGAGAAAGCACTTAATGTCGAGTCGTGCATGTTTCCTAAATCAACAGTGACATATCACACGACGAGCACCGTAAAGAAGTCTTCAAGAGGTCGGCACAAAAGACAACAATCCAAATTAAAACAGAGGAACATGAACAGCGAGATCCACAAAATATTCGAAAGAATTTTCAGCAACCCGGAAAAAACAAAACAACCGGAAAGCTACGTTGACAATTTAACGCACGAGGCTCCAGAATATAAACCTAGTTCAAAGAAAATTACAGTACCGGAGAGGAATACAGAGGGTTTAACACTGTACCCAGTGAACGAGAAGCCGACACCATACATCCCAAAAGCAAGGCAGAGCAACGAGAATCCTCCACCATACAAGGCGGGACCAAAAAAAGCTTACCATAGAGGAGTATAGAAACAGGAGCACCAGTAAAGCACCAATTAAAAAGAAACCAAAAAGAGGATGTAAGAAACAAAGAATCGCCTAGGAGTTGAAAAATTACAACACACTCGCCGGATTAGCTACAACTGAAGAGGAACGAGCAAAATACGACAAATTGATAATGATGTATAAGTAAAGCAGTAGATAAGTTACAGTTGTAGTAAGCTAAAACCAAAGATGCAGTATATTTGGTAAAACAGCAATAAACTCTGGCGACAGGAGTAATAAAACGAGGAACAACATGAAAGAAATGTCTTGCCGTGGTCATAAACTATGGCGACAGGAATCTTCATGTTTCAATGAAGATATATAGGTGATGTCCTTGAGCGGCATTCTTTAACGAGTTCAGGGAAATCCCTCCTGATCAACATGTATAGACATGATTGAATTTGTCTACTAGGCTTGACGATCGGGTGTTGTAGTCCAATACACCTGAACGCAGAATGTATGTGAGAAGTGAGACCATATGTATGAATGACTAACCTTGATTAATGCAGTATGAGTGTAAGGAAAGGGATAATGAGCGTGGGTTTGAATGGAATGTGCTGGCATGGGGATGAACGTTCGATCGTAAGGGCTCAAGCCTAGTTGGCGCGGTGCATATTTCAAGAGTGATTTTTAAATATTCGGCTCGAAATTGATTTTGAGATACTACAGTTCAAGTGTGGGGTGAACAAAGTTTTTGTTTTGTTTCTGTTTTGATTTAAAGTAATTTCTTGGTGAACAAAGTTTTTGTTTTGTTTCTGTTTTGATTTAAAGTAATTTCTTGGTGAACAAAGTTTAAGATCTATAGTAATTTATAGTAATTTATAGATGAACAAAGCGTAAATTTAAATAGACATTGTGCAGTTTCTAATTATAATCAGTAATTCATATTAGTGAAATAGTTTAGTTAGTAAGATTTAATCAAAATAGCTTCATTGATTTCATAGTGATAAGAGAGTGCAGTGTATACGTATAAGCTTAATTGAAGCATGTCGGAATCAAACGCTGAACAAATAGCGGATAATCCTACTAACTCTGCAGTGGTAGGAGAATCAGGCCCTACACAAGGAAGCAACATGAGTGAGGTGGAATTGTTGAGGTTGGAGATTTCACTGCTCAAGAGGGAGAAGGCTTTACTTGAACAAGAGAAAAGGTGTGAACGGAAAATTTCGGTTCCACCGTTAGAGAGTGATATCGAGACCGAGAGGCGTAGTGATTCTTTGGGAACAAACGAGCAACAAATATTTCGGATGGGGTATAATGAAGCAGTGACTCTAATATCCGAATTTGATCCAGCAAAAGGTGATCTACAGGAGTGGATCACGAATATCGAAAATTTGAAGGGTATCTACGCCTGAGATGAACGAACAGTTTTGTTCTACGCAACCCTAAGACTAGCCGGAGCCGCTAAGTTCTGGTTTCACACCAAGAAAAACCACATTAAGACGTGGAAAGACTTCAAAATGGGAATCCTTCAAAGTTTTCCTAGTAATAAGGACGACAGTTCCATCTTGTTACAAATAATGACAAGAAAAAAGAAAGCAAATGAGTGTGTGGAATCTTATCTCTACAGCGTGACAGCATTGGCCTCAAAAATTCATTTGTCAGAACCGGCGACTATCAAATATATAATATCCGGACTAACGGATCAGAATTTGAAAAATGTGTTGGTTGCGTCAGGTTGTGCGTCCGTGAGTGAATTATTATTAAAAATCAAAGACTATGAAGAAATAGAAATCCAGAATGCGCGCCGTGAAGATTTGGAAACAAATAGTACAAAAGTGGTGAACTCATCAAGAATTAGGGAGGCAGACAAGTATCCCCATAAGTATGTGCGCGGCGAGAATGCATTAGTAATAAACCGAAGGGCGCATAGGCAAGCGCCATTAGCTGATAATCAAAAACGAAGGAGACACGAAGGAGAAAGCTTTACTAATAAGCGTTATAGATTCAACGCTTCAGAAAATCGTAAACGATGTTTTAGATGTGATGAAGAGGGACATATCGCTACATCGTGCCCCAATGTAAGTAAACCACGAGTATGCTACAAGTGTAAAAAACCAGGACATTATGCAAGGGATTGCACTTTAGTGGGGTGTATCACAAATGTGGGAGATGAGAACAGCGAATATTATAAAGAAGTTTATATTAGGGACAAGCCGGTGTTGGCGTATTTGGACTTAGGCAGTGAGTGTAGCACCATCAAAGAAGAAGCGGCAAGGCGACTAGATTTTGCAATGACGGCGAGTGAAAGGACTTTATACGGGTTTGGAGGAACAAAAACAAAAGTTATCGGACTAATTGAAGGAAGTGTGAAAGTGGACAATATTACAAAAAAAATTGAAATCGCGGTCGTTCCAAATCATACACAGACGGTTGCAGCGATAATTGGGAGAAACTTCATGGACAGCAAAGACATAAAAATTGTGAAATCGTGGGGGAAGTTCGAAATTCTACCAGTAGAATGCAGATCACAGGAAACAAACCAAGATGTCGATGGCAGTCAAGTTTTTAAAATAGCAGCAGAGGGAAACACAAAACAATCATCATTATTTTCTCCGTTGAATATGGAGGATATAAATGTGAATAAACAGGTATCAGATAAAAATCGGGTGAGTCTTCTTGATCTAATTAATAGATATAGATGTTGTTTTGCCAAAAATATGAACGAAATAGGGAATACAGATTTAGTAGAAATGAAAATTACTTTAAAAGAGAAGAAAATAATAGCATATCAACCATATCGTGTGCCATACGCACAAAAACCAATTTTAACAAAAATTATTAGTGATCTATTAAGCCTTGATATCATCCAACCGTCTACGTCAGAGTATGCGAGCCCCGTCATTCTAGTTCAGAAGAAAAATGGTGAACAACGTATGTGTGTCGATTATAGGCGACTCAATGCTATTACTCGTCGGGAAACTTTCCCCGTTCCTAACATCGAAGAGACGTTAAATTCCTTAGCGAATAAAAAAATATTTACTAGTCTCGATTTAATGGCTGGGTATCACCAGATTCCCATTTCCGAAGAGAGTAGACACTTGACAGCCTTTGTTACTCCAGAAGGACACTTCGAGTATAAACGAGTTCCTTTTGGCCTTACGAACTCGCCAGCGATATTTATGCGATTGATGACAAAAATTTTACAACCCTTACAATGTACAGACATAATTTCTTATATGGACGATGTACTCATAGCAAGCGAAAATATGAAGAAGCACCTTGAAGTCTTGGAAAGACTTTTCCAAGAGCTGCGGAACGCGAAGATTACGCTAAATACAAAAAAATGTGTTTTCTTGATGGAAAAGTTGGACATCAGACAGTTTTTAGGGCTGACTGGTTATTTCCGCCGATTTGTGAAGGACTATGCCTTGATCGCTACACCACTCAATAGATTGCTACGAAAAGATTCGAAGTTCCAATGGACAGAGGAAACAGAAAAAGCCTTTCAAGATTTAAAACATATATTAATAAAACGGCCAGTACTCACTTTATATAATGCAGCGTCGGAGCATGAGCTACATACGGACGCGAGCAGTCATGGTTTGGCAGGAATCCTGTTACAAAGGGAAAAGGACCAGGTTTTGCACCCCGTTGCTTATTTCAGTCGCGCAACAACCCCATGTGAGGCTAAATATCATAGCTATGAGCTGGAGGCATTAGCTGTTGTAGAAAGTCTTGAGAGGTTTAAATACTACCTCTTGCACAAAAAATTTAAAGTAGTGACAGACTGCAATTCTTTAAGATTAACTCAGGAAAAGAGAAACCTAATTCCAAGAATCGCAAGGTGGTGGTTAAGACTCTCAGAATTTGATTATGAACTCGAGTTCCGAGCCGGTCGAAAAATAGCTCACGTTGATGCTCTAAGCAGAAATGTAGTAGTAAAGGGCAAATCAGCAGAGAACATTGCATACAAAATACTAGCCATTAACATTCCCGAAGAAGATTGGGTAGCCACGTTGCAACAACAGGATCCCTGGTTGCAAGAAATCCGAAAGGTGTTGAACGGTATTATTAAAGAACATAAGAATTTTAACGGGATCAAAGGAACTTATGAATTAGTTAAGGGGCGAATATATAAAAAGACACCTAACGGCAGGAAATTTTTTGTTCCGAGCGGTATACGTTGGCGTGTGATTCAATCCGCTCATGACAAAATGGGTCACTGTGGCATAGAAAGAACCTTAGACAATTTAAGAAAAACATTCTGGTTCCCGAACATGAAACCGGTAGTTACAAAGTATGTCAATTCGTGTATCGACTGCCTTTATCACAAACAACTAGCACAAGATCAGCGTTATCACTTACACACTAATGAGAAATCATCAATTCCGTTCCATACGATCCATTGCGACTTTTTGGGACCTTTCCCAAAAAGCAAAAAGGGTAACTTATATGTTATAGGGTTAATTGACGCCTTCACTAAGTAAATTATATTGAAGCCAACCCGATCTACGTCAAGTAAGGAAGTTATTCGAATACTAGACGAAATAACGCAGTATTTCGGAATGCCTACGCAATTCATAAGTGACCGGGGATCGGCATATACTTCGAAGGAATTCGCGAATTATTGTGCTAATAACGCTATTAAACACATCCTGACTGCTGTACAAACTCCTCGAGCGAATGGCCAAATCGAACGCTATCGCAACAACGTCACAAGATGAAGCGGGAAGAGATTGGGACGTCAACATGGCAGCCATACAATGGTCTCTCAATAGTTTAAAACATGGGACTACGAAGAAAGCTCCACATGAAATATTGATGGGGTACAGACCAAGGAGTATCTTGAAGAACAAACTAATTCTCGCCCTCCACGATGTCCAAGAGGAAGGGATGGAAGAGAATATACCACTTAATGAGCTAAGAGAAGTAATTAAGAAGCGAATCATCGAGAAACAACAACTCCAGGCAGGAACTTTCAACGCTAGTCACAAGCCTCCTCGGAGGTATAATAAAGGAGACCTGGTTCTCATAAAACAAGAACCACCTTCTACAGGTCAATCACGAAAGTTAGTACAACGATACAAAGGACCGTACCAGATAAAGACGGTGCTTCAGCATGACCGGTATGTAATTACAGATCCTGATATGATGCAGCTAAGCCAGAAACCATACGAATCGGTTCATGCCGCCGACCATCTGAAGCCATGGTGTAACCTTGACGAAATTAATTTTGATGACGAATCCGATCGAGACGACGAATAAGGAAACAGAAGTTAAGGGAAGAAGAATAAAAAAAAAAAAAAAAAACTTAATACTTAATAATTAGGGCATGGTGTTGTGCAAGAAAAATAAAGAAAGGATAGACGAATGTGATTTCTTTTTATTTATTCTCTTTTATGTTTGAGTACGCACACTTAAATGCAATACGATTGGATGCTAAGTTCTCTTTTGCTCGTTCGTAGTTGTGAGGTTTGTCGTTGTGATGATTGTCATCCCTCCATTGAAGATCAGCATTTAGAGAAGTTAATAAGAAATTGGCCTGTGTGGTGTCTAGTTGCCTCTGTGGTGTTCGTCTGGTCTTCGATTGACTAAAGACGTACATAAAGGAAGTTGAGCTGCCTTTGTGGTGTTTTCGGTTATATTTGCTGTGTAATTAGTGACGAAAGGACGTCACTGTGGACAGTGACTGTTAGGTTGGCCGAACTGTAGTAAGCTAAAACCAAAGATGCAGTATATTTGGTAAAACAGCAATAAACTCTGGCGACAGGAGTAATAAAACGAGGAACAACATGAAAGAAATGTCTTGCCGTGGTCATAAACTATGGCGACAGGAATCTTCATGTTTCAATGAAGATATGTAGGTGATGTCCTTGAGCGGCATTCTTTAACGAGTTCAGGGAAATCCCTCCTGATCAACATGTATAGACATGATTGAATTTGTCTACTAGGCTTGAGGATCGGGTGTTGCAGTCCAATACACCTGAACGCAGAATGTATGTGAGAAGTGAGACCATATGTATGAATGACTAACCTTGATTAATGCAGTATGAGTGTAAGGAAAGGGATAATGAGCGTGGGTTTGAATGGAATGTGCTGGCATGGGGATGAACATTCGATCGTAAGGGCTCAAGCCTAGTTGGCGCGGTGCATATTTCAAGAGTGATTTTTAAATATTCGGCTCGAAATTGATTTTGAGATACTACACAGTAGAATATAAATTATAATGTTGCTAAAATATAAATAATTCTATTCAAACAAAAATTTTTTATACGAATATATAAACTAAAGAGAAAACAATTTTTTTTACTCCCAAAACAACACAGGCAATCCATTTTTTTCTATAGAAAAATGTTTCATTGTCTTAATTTTAGATTCATATCAGACTCAATAGAAGCTCTGAATGACCACATAAAAATTAATCACGAACAAAGGGCGCAACCCAATTCAACTTCGTCTAGTGCACGAAAGTTAAATGTCAAAGAATTAAGAGAAAGATTAATATATAAATGTAGGGAGTGTATGTACGTATCAGATAATATAGACGACCTCATAGAGCACGGTAAAACCAATCATTTTTAATAAAAGTAGCATAGATTTAAAACTTATAAGGAAAAGATATATATTAATTAGCAAAATAACAAACTATGGGTAGTACCAAATCAAAAAATGCCGACAACAACGGCGAAATAGTAAGTAATCTAATTATAGAGGATACAGTTTCTGTCGAAAATAATCAAATAGTTATAATTTTGTGCATATTGGTTGCAATTAAGATCGTTGAATTTGTTTATACACTGTATAAAGATCATAGAAGGGGTTTAAGGAAAAGATACCTCAGTACCCCAGCGAAACTAAATATATCAACTGTCTGATAAATGAAAGCACTAATAAAGATAGAAAAGGAACTTGATTCAGTACTGACTAACTTTAATAAATCTATAAACCGTCCGTATACCACGAAAATCCTGAAAGAGAGAGAGAGGAATTAACAAATCAACTACTTTCCAAGGCAAACGAAAACGCACTAATACAAGCGGATGTCGAAACAATTTTGAAAATAAAAGTCATCTACGAAAATATTAGAAAGACAGCAAACGAAATCTTGGAGATTATTAAAACTCAGAGAAAAACAACGATGGCTTTTGACATAAAAACATCTACAGTGCTCATACAACCCTATGATGGAAAGCAGGATGAAACTGATGCTTTTATCGAGTCTATGGAATTAATAGACGAGCTAACAGCGAATGAGCATAAATCAATTATGATCAAATTCATCAAGACAAGTAGGTATAACGGGAAAAGCCAAGTACGTAATATCAGAAGGCACAAATACGGTATTAACGAACAAGTCCAAGTTAAAAGAAAAATTTTCGGCAAAATTATCGTCAGATGCCATCCTGGCACAACTACGATCATGCCAGCAAGGCAACAAAAAACTCACAGATTTTTCCAACCAAATAGAAAATTTATCAGGCCAACTAACGAGAGCCTTTATAACAGATAAAGTAGCCGAAAAATTGGCTGAAAAATTTTCAATACAGTCATTTACGAATAATGTTGCAAATGCGGAAACAGTAATTATATTAAAGGCCAGTAATCTGGCAACACTTTCAGAGGTAACTGCGAAGGCAATATCAGTAGATAAACCACAGCTAAGTAATGTCCTACATTATAATACCAACCCATCAAGAAAGTTTCATTATAATAACAACCAAAATAACTATATCAGGAACAGGGAGTGTTGGCCCAAACAACAATACGATAGAATCATGACAAATAACAACCAAGAAATCAATATAATCACCGTAATAAAAGATATATTGGTAATGTTCCATCAAATAGTAATATACGTTACCAAAACAACACAAGAACAAACAATACCTATAATCAAAGGAGAAATGTAAACTACTTCCAATCGGGGGAACATCAAGCCCCCCTAACCAGAGGAAGAAACACAGTGCCGGATTAAGCCCATCGGGGGCCCTAGGCCATTCAAATTTTGGCCCCCCCCCCCCCATTGTTTAAATAACTGTAAAATTGATCGTTATTTATGCATTCATAGAATTCGTACAACCTATTCATATCATTCCAAGGTTCTAAACACAATAAAACGATCAAAATGATTTTTTTTCTGTTAAATTATATATTTTTTGATTTCAAATAATTAACAGTATAATATCTTATGAAACAATCTTTGGACATCTCTTTTAAACATAAAAACGACGCTTGTCTTTAAAAAACTTTTTTTCGACATTTCAATTCGCTAAATTCATCGATGATTTCTTCAAAATCAATTTGACGAAGAATATCCGATTCAATGGACATCAGACTTAGTATGTCCAATCGTTCTTGACGCATGACACTTCTTTGCTCGTTTTTTATGCGTTTCAATTTCGAAAAAAAGCGCTCAGTTGAACAATTCGTAATCATAAGTGTTAAACAAATGCGAAGAGCAATTTCAACGTTTGGAAAAACAGATGCAAGATTATCTCGAATCAAACTTTCGTAGAGATCAGAGTGAGTGAACTTAGGTTTTTCTGGAAATTTTGATTTGATGAAAGCGTGAAACTGTTTGAGTTCAGGATAAAAATCTTCCAAATCTTCAGGGTAAAATTCAACCAAACTGGTAATTTTCTCGCGGTACTCATTTTCTGTCAAACTAAAGTCAGCCAAAAATGAAAATCTCTTCGAAACCTCTAAGTAAACTTGACTTCGTCTGTTGATTTCGATCTTGAGCGTATCGATAATTACTAGAAATCTGTTGACACGAAAATAGTCTCGCGGATTTAATACAACTTCTGGAGCATTGCCATCGTTTGGCTGTCTCTTTCTTTGTCGAACTCGCGATGCAACATTTGCATAATCCGTCTCAGGTAAAATTAATCTGGCTTTGTTTTCAAACACCTCGAATTTATCTCTCATCCCATCTAACAAATTTTCTAATGACGAGTACATCAATGCGCAGGTTTTCAGATCCATCTCTTCTGACTGCAGTGCTTTGCTTGTTGCCCGGAAATTATTCAAAATATCGCTCCACAAAACCAGCATAAAAACAAATTCGAAGGTTTGAATTTTCTCCGCGATACATTCAGCTTCGTGTCTACAGTCACTTTTTTGTGTCACATCATCAGCAATTTCATATAATGCTGCTACGATTTCGTTGAAAGATTTGAGAGCAGCCTCAGTGGCGTTCGCATGAGCTTCCCAACGAGTTTCGGATAACGATTTCAACACCTTTTCGTTTTCGATATGTTTCTTTAAAACGTGCCACCGGTGTGTCGAGCTAGAAAAAAAAGTGTACAATAATTGTACGATAGAAAAAAAATTCACGGCGAACAAGCAGCACTTCACAGCGGTTTCTCCAACTAGGTTAAGCGAATGCGCTGCGCACGGTAAATAAATCGCGGATTTGTTGAGATTCAATAAGATCGCTTGAATACCTGAGTAAATATCGGACATGTTCGAGGCATTATCATAAGATTGGCCCCTGCAGTATTTAAAATCTAAGCCGCAAATCGCAAGAAATTCTAAAACATGTTCAGCTATCTCAACACCTCTATGACCATCAAAGTTCAACAAAGTCAAAAATCTTTCAACAGGCTTTCCATTCTTGGTAACATATCGGACAACTATACTGAGTTGATCAACGTGAGCGATATCTGGAGTTGAATCAACTGAAAGACCAAAATATCGCGCGGCTATAATCTCCTGTACAATTCGATATCTAACTTTTGCTCCCATAACGTTAATCAACTCCTCACAAATTGTTTTCGATAAATAAGAAGTATTCCCCTTGCCGCGGTTCGCGAAATTTTCAATGTGACTTTTCAAGAACGGGTCAAATTGTGCAACAAGTTCGAGTAAACCTAAGTAATTTCCATTATTTGGAACGCCAAAATGCTCGTTTGTTCCTCGAAAAGATAGTCCTCGTTCAGCCAACGTTATGATGACAGCAATCAATCGTCTCAGTACCTCTTTCCAATAATTTTTCTCTCCCTGGTACTCAAGTTGAAGGTTGTCGGAAACATCGTCACAGTTCTGTCGCCTTTGAATGTAAGTCAAGATACATTCTCTGTGCAGAGGTCCATTCTCGTGTTGATGTAATAGGGAAACATTTTTCCAATCATTAAATCCATCGCTGGTGAGTTTGTTTTGTTTGTCTTTGGGAGTGAAAAGTTTGCACACGAAACAATAGACGCAACCAGTTGTTGGAGAATAAATTAGCCATTCGCGTTGAAACTGCTCTTGATTTGCCTTTCTTCCTAAAAACGTGTTTTTCGAGCAATATCTTGCTCTTGATTCTGCATCGTAATACCTACGAGACGGCTCAAACGGTCCAGAGTGATTTTGGCACATGCTTGGACCACGATTGATCCAATAATAGACGTCATCGACAGTGAAATCACCCCACTTGCCTGGATCACTGGAACAATTTTCATTCTCCGCTGCAGTTTCAAGAGTATCCGAATCAGCGGCTCTGAACTCTTCGCAGTCGTTCAGACTGATCCGTCATCTTCATCCAAAGATTCAGAGGTCTTGCGATGATCGATTTGCTCTATCTCAGATTGGATCTGCAAATTTGATAATTGTAAATTCAAAAGTTTTCCAAATTACGTACGAATTAAAAAAATAGAAAAATACTGCAATTGATATTTCATAAGAAAGCTATAATTTATTTCTATTAACAACTAATTATGATTTGATTCTTGCTTCTTCATTAGATTCGATCTGTTCACTAGCTGATGACAAAGCAAGTGAAGTAGAACTTTGAAAGAATGACGTCAATTTCGGTACTTTTGATAGAGTTGCCTCCATTTGTTTTTTTTTCTCCTCCGCAACTTTTCTTTTTTGTGCCCCGCTCTCATAAGATCTTCGCATTATGTAATCTATAAACATGATGATTGTTGAATTTAAATTGCGATTTCTCAGTTCAAACATTTCGAACTTTAAACAGTACGAGCATTTCATACTTTGAACAGTTCGAGCATTTCGAACTTTGAACTGTTCGAGCTTTCCGAACTTCTGAACAGTTCACACTTTCCGAATTTTTAACAGTTCAAGCTTTTGAGAGCCTTAATGATGAGCCTCATCGTTAATGTAGTCAAACAAATTTTAACACCTTTTAACGTTTGAAAATGTAATCATTTTACATTCAGAAACAATGAAATTTGCGTTTTCGTCAAAATCGTTTCAAAAAATGAAACATTTTACTCTTAAAAAGTTAACAAACAAGGAAAGTAGATTTGATCGACGATGTTATTGTGTATAGATGAAATATAAAACAGAACCTACCTTTTTTCAACAAACACGTAGTTTTCAATATGAGTATTACACTCAATATCACAATTTCTCATAAAACAACAGCTCAATTTGTCACTAATTGAAAAAACGTTCTTTTTTATCAAGAAAACCGACCAAATGTGTTTTGCAAAACGACCCAGCACGAAATGGTTTTGTGACGTTGAAAACACTGGATCGTTTTTGTTTATATAAACAAGCTCGAGTTTGTAAGCGCTCTTTCGGGTTTTTAGCGCGCACTTTGAAATTCGAATCGTCATATGAAATAACAATCGAAAGAATAAATGAATGAACATTTTGGAATATTTTGCGTTTAAGAATACATATAAATATGATAAATAAATTGGTTGGAAATAAAAAATAACAAATTTTTTTTTCTTGAAATTGGAAATCGTATTAAAAAAAAATTCATATCTGATTTTCGGGGGCCCCTGCTCGTCGGGGGCCCTAGGCCATGGCCTAGTCCGGCCTAATGGGTAATCCAGCACTGAAGAAACAACACGGTTGGGGGCTGCGTCAAGTTCAGGCCAAGCATACATTGCCTAAACCTCTCCTTGTCAAACTATATTAAAGCGTATGTGGACATGTGCGGGTCAGTATGTACCTTGATTGTAGACACAGGGGTAGATATATCCATATTCAAGAGGTGAAAAATTAGCAAAGAACAACTTTACTATCCTAAAAACACTTGCGTTATTCAAGGGGTTGCGGATACTAAGAGGTGATCAATTGGGGCAACATACACAAAATTACGTTTCAACGACCAATGCATGGTCGAACACTTACTTCAAATAGTAGAGGATGACTTTTCCCTCGGAGCTGATGCAATTCTAGGACTAGATTTCCTAGCTAAGTTCAAGACCATTATCGACTATGATACGTGGACCCTTACAATATACACACCTAACAGCTCAGCAGAAATCCCAATACTAAACGGTCCATCCGAAAACTCTATTATCATACCACCTCCATGTGAAATAATAAAAAAATTCAATGTCAAAGATCAAGAAAGTGCCCGAGATATAGTAATCACCGGTCATGAAATCCACCCAGGTATATTCATTGCAGGAGCAATAACTTCACAAAACTATCCACTAGTCAGGATCCTAAACACTACAAATAAAACAACAACACTACAACATTTCGATATAAAAACACAACCACTCTCAAACTTTAACACTATTAATACAGACACAATAAAAAGAACAGAACAAGTTATTAACAAATTAAACCTAATCAGCATTCCAGACTACGCCAAAATTCAATTCGAAAAATTATGTCGAGAATATGAAGACATATTTGCGTTAGAAAGCGAACCTCTAACAACCAATAACTTTTACAAACAAAATATAGAAGTAACTGATAATAGAGCAGTGTACACAAAAAACTACCGAATTGCAGAAGCGCACAAAACCGAGATTAGCAGGCAGGTAGACAAAATGCTAGTAGACGGAATAATAGAGAACTCTGCTTCTCTTTTTAATTCTCCAATACTACTAGTACCTACCCAAAAAATCCAACAACCAAAGTAAAAAATGGCATTTAGTAGTTGATTTCAGGAACCTTAATAAAAAGATCTTGGCAGATAAAAGTAGATATACTATGGGAGTTCTGGATCACTGTTTTAGCTTCCAGCATTTCGCCACAGATGGCGCCACCGTCGCTAGGTGGTTTGAGCCCATACTACGTAGGTTTGTGTCTTGGCTGTATTGGTTTGCGTCTTGGATGCACCATTGTGTCTTGGGTGCACCATTGAGTCTCGACTTCACCCTAGCGGGATTAACCGGTACTACCGGAATGTATCATTTGGTCTTGACTGCGCCCTAGCGGCATTAGCAGGTACTACCAGCATGCTCCGGTTTTCTAGCGACATCTGTTCGGGCGCAAACGCCATTTCTTGAGTAAGGTTCCCTAGCGGCCTTAGCCGGAACTACCTGGATTTGCTGTTTTCTTTTATTGGCGGGAGAGTTCAGCATCATTCGAATTTCACAACATGACATCACCATGAACAGATTCTAGAAGTGAGACATTAGCCGATACTGCCATAGATATGTGGTGCGCCTAAATGTAGGCTTTTGGTTTTGAACTAATATTAGTAATAATTAAAGTTAACGCTAGGAAATTTTTGTTCATGCCAATGGATTCTAGATGGTGGGGGTGGGTGTACTAGGGGGGACGAAATTTCCATCAGAAATCCTCTACGGGCTCTGGTTTTCGAGATATTAGCGATTTTACGTTTTCAGATATAGTTAATATTATTAATAATTCAAGCTACCTAGGATAGTTTTGTTCAAGCCAATAGATTCTAGAAGGTGTTATAGGGGCGGGGGGTTAGAGGGGGAACGAAATTTTTATCAGAAATCCTCTACGGGCTATGGTTTTCGAGATATTAGCGTATTAATAATTCAAGTTATTTTTTGCTCATTTAACGCTAGGAAATTTTTGTTCATGCCAATGGATTCTAGATGGTGGGGGTGGGGCCGATACTGCCAGCATGTTCCGGTACTACGGCTTTCTTGTGGTACGGTTCTCTTGGAAGTTTTTTGCTTCACTTTTGGCCCACACGTGACAGCATGCTACGGTTTTGGGAAGTTTTTTGCTTCACTTTTTTGGATGTGTGGTGCGCCTAAATGTAGGCTTTTGTTGTTCTCAAGTGTTGCGCCTGGTTTTCAATTAATATTAGTAATAATTGATTTTCTCTTGAGCGCCTAAATGTAGGCTTTTGGTTTTGAACTAATAATTAAAGTTAATAGTAGGAAATTTTTGTTCATGCCAATGGATTCTATAGGGGTGGTATGTGAGGGGGATAATAAAGATAGGGAGGGGGGGTAATGAAATTTTCATCAGAAATGCTCTACGGGCTCTGGTTTTCGAGATATTAGCGTATTAATATTTCAAGTTATTTTTGCTCATGGAAATGGATTCTTGCCGGTGTGGGGTGGGAGGGGGAACGAAATTTTCATCACAAATCCTCTACGGGCTCTGGTTTTCGAGATATTAGCAATATTTGTTCAAACAATTAGCTAATTGGCAATTATATAATTACTAATTGGCAATTAGCTAATTGGCAATTAGCAGAGTAGATAAGCTATGCCGGTTCTGGCCCACTTTTTCCATACAAAAAGTGTCCGGAAATTTCAAACTATTTTGCTGGCTCTGGACTGGGTTCTGGGCCACTGAGGGGGATTCCGTCTAGTGGTATACATCACAGGGTATGCCTGGAGAATTCCTTTCCTACCGTCTGGCTGAAGCTCTAAACATTTGTGAAGGGGTGCGTAGCTTTATTGGTGGAGGTTTCTAGTTAAGTTGATCTGGTCTTGGAGGCTACAATTTGACCTTGAGATGCCCCTCCTGTGTCTGGCTACTGGAGGTTGTCTGAGAGCTTTAGTGGGAATATCTGATACTATGACTAGGACCAAGGCTTGGGTAAAATGTGTGTGGCTTAAGTAATGATATGAAATACCCTATGCGAATTTATATCGGGGCTATATACTTGTCAGCTTGAGTTTGTTGTTAGTTGTTTACTTTAGTATGAGTGCCTGTGGTATATTGGGCTGGGCTAAGGAAACATTACCCAAGGCGAGGGTGGATGTGTGCAGCTGTGTATTTATGTGGATAAGAAATGTTGTGAAATTCCCTAGTAATTAGTATTATTGATAATTCAAGTTAACTCTCGAATATTTTTGTTCATGCCAATAGATGCTAGAAGGTGTCAGTGGAGATCTTAGTCCTGGAGGCTGACAAAATTTAAATCAGAAATCCTCTACGGGCTATGGGTTTCGAAATATTAGCGATCTTATCTTTGCAGGTATAATTAATAGTAGTAATAATTCAAGTTAACCCTAGGATATTTTTTGTTATGCCAATAGTATTAGTACTATGGGGTAAAAATTTTCATCAGAAATCCTCTACGGGCTATGGTTCGAGATATTAGCTATCTTACCTTCTCAGGTGTAATTAATATTAGTAGCTGAAAAAAACAACAACAACTATAACCTAAGTTCTGAATTAAAGATTTGATGATATTAATCTGTAGGTGCCTTTTATAAACATGATTGCACCATGTAACCATATATCTAAAAATAGATCAGGTGAAGCTGGTTGGGGTGAATGTAGGTAGATATGTTGACTTAGATATGTAATGGAAATTAGTAAATGCTTAACTTTGCTCTTCAGGTGTAATGCTTCTAATTTGATTCCTTGCATAAACAAACTCGTACAGTACAGTAAAGTAAACAAATTCGCAGTCGAATAATGTAAACAAATTCGCACAGCGGCCGAGTAAAGTAAACAAATTGAGTGATTTATGACAGATTCCTAATTTCTTTAGTTGAAAACAACAACAACTGATATTAATCTGTAGGATATGATGTCTTAGATGAGTAGTGGAAGTTATAATTGAATATTTCTTTTGCTAAAAAAAACAACAACAACTATAACGTAAGTTGTGGATTAAAAATCTTTTATAAACAAGAGGGAACATGCTATGATATTCGATATCTAAAAATAGATCACGGCTGCTTCGGATGTTAAGAAACATGAAGTAATAGAAATTAAAGCCTTATCAGAAAATTTTCGATGTAGGTGTTTGTATGTGTATGTATTGAAAATTCTTAGCTTATATGAAAAATTGTTTTTTATTTTCAATAAAATTTCTTTTTTGGGCAGGTTAAATTTAAAGTTTTGATTACCTATGATATCAATGTGAGGTGATACTAATATAGTATGATAGGTTGAGTTAGATGAGTAGTGAAAATTGTATGGGTATAGTAAAAGACTTTTCATCAAATTTATGGTGATAAAGGGTAATGGCATGACCAGTGTTGCAACACGAAATCTTTCTAGAGTACCTTGTTAGCCTAGCCTGAAAGTGATTGAGCAGCCACATCTGAAAATTTGCATATTATCATTAGCTTGAGAGTGGGTTAATTAAAAGCATTAACGAGCTATCATATTAATGTAGAATGATATGCCGACTTAGATGAGTAATATAAATTTTCGGTGACCAGGTGTAATGAGCTTGAAATATAATATAACTTCTTGCATAGTTAAACAAATACATTCGAATAAAATAAACAAATTGATTTATGTTTTTTTTTTTGTGTCTAGGGCTGGTGAGCATAGGGAGCTGGCAGAGTTATTAACCATGATATCATAGTTCACATGAAGCTGATAAGAATATGATAATTTTATCTTCATACTATCAGATTGAGCACATATTTTCTAACCATTACGTTGAGCGTGGGTTTAACTAAAAGTTTTGATGAAAGAAGGTGGTATTATGATATTAATGTAGTATGATATGTTGTCTTAGATGAGTAGTGGAAGTTATCAGCAATATCGCTTCATATTTATCTCTCTAAAGCATCATCCGAATGGTGTTGTATGAACGAACAAAAAACTGATAATTCTTCAAGCCTATAGTGAAGACCGTGGTGGAGGTTGAGCGTGGGTACTGTAAGTTGTGTATATATTAATTGTGGTGTATATTAATCTAGTAGGATATGAAAGCTTTAGTGAAGAGCGTGGAAGAGGATAGTATTATGTGTTTACCTTTAAATCTTAAGTTAGGTTGAGAGTGGGTTAAATTAAAAGCATTGATAATAGAAGATAGTACTATGATATTAAGTAATGGAAATTGTATGGGGGCAGTAAAAGAATAATTTTTGGCTGTCAGGTGTAATGGCATGACTTAGCAGGTAATTTGATATTACCTTTTGCCAAGATCGTGGCGGTTGAGATTGGGTTAAGCTTAGTGGTGCTCGATGTATATTTTATGGGTGGTGGGTGTGCATAATATAGTAGATAGCTTTAGTGAATACCATACTTTTCAACCAGCTGACTCTGTCAAAACATCTGTGTCGCTCTAACATAAATCTGTGTTCATATTTTAGGTGGGTATAATAGCTTGAAATTATCTTATGGAAGGCTAGATAAGAACTTGTTAATTTCATCTTGTGGTGAGCATATGAAGGTAGCAGGGTTTTTTTATAAATCAAGCAGTTACGCTGTTATGAGATTTGATTGATATCTATATCTAAAAAATAGTTCACATGAAGATGATAAGAATATGATATTTTTATCTTCATACTATTGGGGCAGGTGCATTGTTTACTTAACATTAAGTTGAGAGTGGGCCAAATTAAAAGCTTTGATAGAAGAACGCTGTGTTATAATATTAATGTGGCATGATATGTTGTCTGAGGTGAGTAGTGGAAGTTGTATGGGAGCTATGAATAAGCAGTAAAATCCTAATCAGCAATCTCGCTGGATATTTGATAATTCTCAAAATTCATAGTGTTGCTCGTGGTGGGGGGGTGAGAGTAGGTACTGTAAGCTATGTATTACGTTAAAAGTTTTGATGGTTGGTATTTTGTGTTTATCTCCTCGAAATAGTGTTGTATGAGTATCAGAAAGGTTGAAAAAAAAGTTGATAATGCTTCAAGTTCAATAGTGTAGACCCCGATGTTGAAAGTGGGTATTTGGAATGATATAATTCTAGTAGGATATGGAAGTATTATTTATTCATCTTTAAATCTTACCAAGTCTGAAAAAATTACATAATATGATTAAGAAAGCTTCGTGATATATATCAAAAGTGATACCAATGGATTACATAAGGAAAGTAGGTTCACTTCATCTGCAAACAACAAATATGGCTGAAAGCGACACACGGTGTGAGTAATAATCATTCTTGCTTCAATTATCACTATTAAGGGATGTGTGCCGCAGAAAATATATTAAGTCTAGCCTAGTCTAAAATATGTATTGTAAATAAAAATTGTATCATGGTTATAATGCCATTTATTGAAATAATTTGTTTTAATTGTATTATAGCTTAAGTCTAAAGTCTTTTTTCTTTAGTTCAGCAAGGCCAAGATTTCATAGATATAGATTGATCCTTATAATGAATATTCCTTATGCCTTTACACCAATGTGGCGTTAAAAGGTTCGTGGTGCATCACTTTCACAAATAACATCTCTTCATCTTTACTTTTTGTGATCTTTGTTCGAATATCCTGATTTTTCGACCTGTTGGTAGGGAACAGTCGACTCGTTTTAGGATGAAAAACTTTCTTCTTTATTTCTGGAAAGCATCGATTTCATAGATGTAGACTGAGCCTTATATGAATATTCTTTACTCCTTTCATGTTGTGAAGCTATGTAAATTCTACCAAACATTGACAAAAAGTAATTACGAGGCATGCCTTAAAAAGTGCGATTTAACTTAGCACTAGAAATTCCCATTTTGTATACTTGGAGAGCTCATAAAGAATCATGTAAACTTACACTGTATGCAGGTGTTGATTTCAACAACAGATTCGTCAAACACAGGAAATTTTGATTACATACAGCTCTGTACCATAAGATTATAAGAATTAATACTTTTTAATTTTTAATAAATGATATTTTATATATGACCTTCTTTTTATTCAATTTCCCATACTAAGTCCGGAACTCCCGAATAATGTTTGACCACTACAACGGGTGGTGGTGGTGGTGAGTGGTGGTGTTGGTGGGTGGTGGGTGGAGGTGGTGGTGGCGGTGGCGGTGGTGGTATTGGTTGCGGTGGTGGGTGCCTGGTGTTGGATGGCGCTTGAAACGGATATTTGACGCGTGGAATCAATTTGACGCTGACTAATCTAAGGTCTACCCTTCTATCTGTGGATGAGCTGAAAAAGCTGTTTTATAAGCTGTTAAGCTGTTAAGACCTGTTTTAAAAGCTGTTAAGCTGTTATCAGAGCTGTTTAAAAAGCTGTTAAGCTGTTATCAGAGCTGTTTTAAAAGCTGTTAAGCTGTTATCAGAGCTGTTTTAAAAGCTGTTAAGCTGTTATCAGACCTGTTTTAAAGCTGTTAAGCTGTTATCAGACCTGTTTTAAAAGCTGTTAAGCTGTTATCAGAGCTGTTTTAAAAGCTGTTAAGCTGTTATCAGAGCTGTTTTAAAAGCTGTTAAGCTGTTATCAGAGCTGTTTTAAAAGCTGTTAAGCTGTTATCAGAGCTGTTTTAAAAGCTGTTAAGCTGTTATCAGACCTGTTTTAAAGCTGTTAAGCTGTTATCAGACCTGTTTTAAAAGCTGTTAAGCTGTTATCAGAGCTGTTTTAAAAGCTGTTAAGCTGTTATCAGAGCTGTTTTAAAAGCTGTTAAGCTGTTATCAGAGCTGTTTAAAAAGCTGTTAAGCTGTTATCAGAGCTGTTTTAAAAGCTGTTAAGCTGTTATCAGACCTGTTTTATAAGCTGTTAAGCTGTTATCAGACCTGTTTTATAAGCTGTTAAGCTGTTATCAGAGCTGTTTTAAAAGCTGTTAAGCTGTTATCAGAGCTGTTTTAAAAGCTGTTAAGCTGTTATCAGACCTGTTTTAAAGCTGTTAAGCTGTTATCAGACCTGTTTTAAAAGCTGTTAAGCTCTTATCAGAGCTGTTTTAAAAGCTGTTATCAGACCTGTTTTATAAGCTGTTAAGCTGTTTTAAAAGCTGTTAAGCTGTTATCAGAACTGTTTTAAAAGCTGTTAAGCTGTTATCAGAGCTGTTTGAAAAGCTCTTAAGCTGTTATCAGACCTGTTTGAAAAGCTGTTTAGCTGATATCTGACCTGTTTAAAAGCTGTTAAGCTGTTATCAGACCTGTTTTGTAAAACAATATGGAGTCCCTGTGATGTGCTTGATTATACACTTGTATATAATTCACTTCTGGATGAAGGCCAAGGATCCGACGCCCTTCCGGTTTCAAAGGTGATGCCGGGGTCAAGGTCGAGTCCACGTGTAAAAGTTTTTTTCTCAAGTCATCCTAACATTCTGGGTAAAACGCTCAACCGCCCGATTATTAGCTCACGGTAGTGGGCAAATATTATTCGGGAGCTCTGGACATAGTAGGGAAATTGAATAAAAGAATACCATATATAAAATATTATTATTGATTTATAATAAATAAATTTATAACCCAATAATAATATTTTATATATGGTATTCTTTTATTCAATTTCCCTATTATGTCCAGAGCTCCCGAATAATATTTGACCACTACCGTGAGCTCCTAATCGGGCGGTTGAGCGTTTTACCCAGAATGTTAGGATGACTTGAGAAAAAAACTTTTACACGTGGACTCGACCTTGACCCCGGCATCACCTTTGAAACCGGAAGGGCGTCGGATCCTTGGCCTTCATCCGGAAGTGAATCATATATAAGTGTATAATCAAGCACATCACAGGGACTCCATATTGTTTTACAAAACAGGTCTGATAACAGCTTAACAGCTTTTAAACAGGTCAGATATCAGCTAAACAGCTTTTCAAACAGGTCTGATAACAGCTTAAGAGCTTTTCAAACAGCTCTGATAACAGCTTAACATCTTTTAAAATAGTTCTGATAACAGCTTAACAGCTTTTAAAACAGCTTAACAGCTTATAAAACAGGTCTGATAACAGCTTTTAAAACAGCTCTGATAACAGCTTAACAGCTTTTAAAACAGGTCTGATAACAGCTTAACAGCTTTAAAACAGGTCTGATAACAGCTTAACAGCTTTTAAAACAGCTCTGATAACAGCTTAACAGCTTTTAAAACAGCTCTGATAACAGCTTAACAGCTTATAAAACAGGTCTGATAAGAGCTTAACAGCTTATAAAACAGGTCTGATAACAGCTTAACAGCTTTTAAAACAGCTCTGATAACAGCTTAACAGCTTTTTAAACAGCTCTGATAACAGCTTTTAAAACAGCTCTGATAACAGCTTACCAGCTTTTAAAACAGGTCTGATAACAGCTTAACAGCTTTAAAACAGGTCTGATAACAGCTTAACAGCTTTTAAAACAGCTCTGATAACAGCTCAACAGCTTTTAAAACAGCTCTGATAACAGCTTAACAGCTTTTTAAACAGCTCTGATAACAGCTTAACAGCTTTTAAAACAGGTCTTAACAGCTTAACAGCTTATAAAACAGCTTTTTCAGCTCATCCACAGATAGAAGGGTAGACCTTAGATTAGTCAGCGTCAAATTGATTCCACGCGTCAAATATCCGTTTCAAGCGCCATCCAACACCAGGCACCCACCACCGCAACCAATACCACCACCCCCACCACCACCGCCACCGCCACCACCACCTCCACCCACCACCCACCACCACCACCACTCACCACCACCACCACCCGTTGTAGTGGTCAAACATTATTCGGGAGTTCCGGACTTAGTATGGGAAATTGAATAAAAAGAAGGTCATATATAAAATATCATTTATTAAAAATTAAAAAGTATTAATTCTTATAATCTTATGGTACAGAGCTGTATGTAATCAAAATTTCCTGTGTTTGATGAATCTGTTGTTGAAATCAACACCTGCATACAGTGTAAGTTTACATGATTCTTTATGAGCTCTCCAAGTATACAAAATGGGAATTTCTAGTGCTAAGTTAAATCGCACTTTTTAAGGCATGCCTCGTAATTACTTTTTGTCAATGTTTGGTAGAATTTACATAGCTTCACAACATGAAGGGAGTAAAGAATATTCATATAAGGCTCAGTCTACATCTATGAAATCGATGCTTTCCAGAAATAAAGAAGAAAGTTTTTCATCCTAAAACGAGTCGACTGTTCCCTACCAACAGGTCGAAAAATCAGGATATTCGAACAAAGATCACAAAAAGTAAAGATGAAGAGATGTTATTTGTGAAAGTGATGCACCACGAACCTTTTAACGCCACATTGGTGTAAAGGCATAAGGAATATTCATTATAAGGATCAATCTATATCTATGAAATCTTGGCCTTGCTGAACTAAAGAAAAAAGACTTTAGACTTAAGCTATAATACAATTAAAACAAATTATTTCAATAAATGGCATTATAACCATGATACAATTTTTATTTACAATACATATTTTAGACTAGGCTAGACTTAATATATTTTCTGCGGCACACATCCCTTAATAGTGATAATTGAAGCAAGAATGATTATTACTCACACCGTGTGTCGCTTTCAGCCATATTTGTTGTTTGCAGATGAAGTGAACCTACTTTCCTTATGTAATCCATTGGTATCACTTTTGATATATATCACGAAGCTTTCTTAAGCATATTATGTAATTTTTTCAGACTTGGTAAGATTTAAAGATGAATAAATAATACTTCCATATCCTACTAGAATTATATCATTCCAAATACCCACTTTCAACAACGGGGTCTACACTATTGAACTTGAAGCATTATCAACTTTTTTTTCAACCTTTCTGATACTCATACAACACTATTTCGAGGAGATAAATACAAAATACCATCCATCAAAACTTTTAACGTAATACATAGCTTACAGTACCTACTCTCACCCCCCCCCCCCCCACCACGAGCAACACTATGAATTTTGAGAATTATCAAATATCCAGCGAGATTGCTGATTAGGATTTTACTGCTTATTCATAGCTCCCATACAACTTCCACTACTCACCTCAGACAACATATCATGCCACATTAATATTATAACAC
This sequence comes from Dioctria rufipes, assembly GCA_963924295.1. Lineage (NCBI taxonomy): Eukaryota > Metazoa > Arthropoda > Insecta > Diptera > Asilidae > Dioctria > Dioctria rufipes. The sequence goes on from OZ002742.1 coordinate 89,282,807, forward strand.
AGCGTTCTTCTATCAAAGCTTTTAATTTGGCCCACTCTCAACTTAATGTTAAGTAAACAATGCACCTGCCCCAATAGTATGAAGATAAAAATATCATATTCTTATCATCTTCATGTGAACTATTTTTTAGATATAGATATCAATCAAATCTCATAACAGCGTAACTGCTTGATTTATAAAAAAACCCTGCTACCTTCATATGCTCACCACAAGATGAAATTAACAAGTTCTTATCTAGCCTTCCATAAGATAATTTCAAGCTATTATACCCACCTAAAATATGAACACAGATTTATGTTAGAGCGACACAGATGTTTTGACAGAGTCAGCTGGTTGAAAAGTAAGGTATTCACTAAAGCTATCTACTATATTATGCACACCCACCACCCATAAAATATACATCGAGCACCACTAAGCTTAACCCAATCTCAACCGCCACGATCTTGGCAAAAGGTAATATCAAATTACCTGCTAAGTCATGCCATTACACCTGACAGCCAAAAATTATTCTTTTACTGCCCCCATACAATTTCCATTACTTAATATCATAGTACTATCTTCTATTATCAATGCTTTTAATTTAACCCACTCTCAACCTAACTTAAGATTTAAAGGTAAACACATAATACTATCCTCTTCCACGCTCTTCACTAAAGCTTTCATATCCTACTAGATTAATATACACCACAATTAATATATACACAACTTACAGTACCCACGCTCAACCTCCACCACGGTCTTCACTATAGGCTTGAAGAATTATCAGTTTTTTGTTCGTTCATACAACACCATTCGGATGATGCTTTAGAGAGATAAATATGAAGCGATATTGCTGATAACTTCCACTACTCATCTAAGACAACATATCATACTACATTAATATCATAATACCACCTTCTTTCATCAAAACTTTTAGTTAAACCCACGCTCAACGTAATGGTTAGAAAATATGTGCTCAATCTGATAGTATGAAGATAAAATTATCATATTCTTATCAGCTTCATGTGAACTATGATATCATGGTTAATAACTCTGCCAGCTCCCTATGCTCACCAGCCCTAGACACAAAAAAAAAAACATAAATCAATTTGTTTATTTTATTCGAATGTATTTGTTTAACTATGCAAGAAGTTATATTATATTTCAAGCTCATTACACCTGGTCACCGAAAATTTATATTACTCATCTAAGTCGGCATATCATTCTACATTAATATGATAGCTCGTTAATGCTTTTAATTAACCCACTCTCAAGCTAATGATAATATGCAAATTTTCAGATGTGGCTGCTCAATCACTTTCAGGCTAGGCTAACAAGGTACTCTAGAAAGATTTCGTGTTGCAACACTGGTCATGCCATTACCCCTTCTCACCATAAATTTGATGGAAAGTCTTTTACTATACCCATACAATTTTCACTACTCATCTAACTCAACCTATCATACTATATTAGTATCACCTCACATTGATATCATAGGTAATCAAAACTTTAAATTTAACCTGCCCAAAAAAGAAATTTTATTGAAAATAAAAAACAATTTTTCATATAAGCTAAGAATTTTCAATACATACACATACAAACACCTACATCGAAAATTTTCTGATAAGGCTTTAATTTCTATTACTTCATGTTTCTTAACATCCGAAGCAGCCGTGATCTATTTTTAGATATCGAATATCATAGCATGTTCCCTCTTGTTTATAAAAGATTTTTAATCCACAACTTACGTTATAGTTGTTGTTGTTTTTTTTAGCAAAAGAAATATTCAATTATAACTTCCACTACTCATCTAAGACATCATATCCTACAGATTAATATCAGTTGTTGTTGTTTTCAACTAAAGAAATTAGGAATCTGTCATAAATCACTCAATTTGTTTACTTTACTCGGCCGCTGTGCGAATTTGTTTACATTATTCGACTGCGAATTTGTTTACTTTACTGTACTGTACGAGTTTGTTTATGCAAGGAATCAAATTAGAAGCATTACACCTGAAGAGCAAAGTTAAGCATTTACTAATTTCCATTACATATCTAAGTCAACATATCTACCTACATTCACCCCAACCAGCTTCACCTGATCTATTTTTAGATATATGGTTACATGGTGCAATCATATTTATAAAAGGCACCTACAGATTAATATCATCAAATCTTTAATTCAGAACTTAGGTTATAGTTGTTGTTGTTTTTTTCAGCTACTAATATTAATTACACCTGAGAAGGTAAGATAGCTAATATCTCGAACCATAGCCCGTAGAGGATTTCTGATGAAAATTTTTACCCCATAGTACTAATACTATTGGCATAACAAAAAATATCCTAGGGTTAACTTGAATTATTACTACTATTAATTATACCTGCAAAGATAAGATCGCTAATATTTCGAAACCCATAGCCCGTAGAGGATTTCTGATTTAAATTTTGTCAGCCTCCAGGACTAAGATCTCCACTGACACCTTCTAGCATCTATTGGCATGAACAAAAATATTCGAGAGTTAACTTGAATTATCAATAATACTAATTACTAGGGAATTTCACAACATTTCTTATCCACATAAATACACAGCTGCACACATCCACCCTCGCCTTGGGTAATGTTTCCTTAGCCCAGCCCAATATACCACAGGCACTCATTCTAAAGTAAACAACTAACAACAAACTCAATCTGACAAGTATATAGCCCCGATATAAATTCGCATAGGGTATTTCATATCATTACTTAAGCCACACACATTTTACCCAAGCCTTGGTACAGGTAACGTAGCCCAATCCAACACGCCCCAGACAGTCCTAGTCATAGTATCAGATATTCCCACTAAAGCTCTCAGACAACCTCCAGTAGCCAGACACAGGAGGGGCATCTCAAGGTCAAATTGTAGCCTCCAAGACCAGATCAACTTAACTAGAAACCTCCACCAATAAAGCTACGCACCCCTTCACAAATGTTTAGAGCTTCAGCCAGACGGTAGGAAAGGAATTCTCCAGGCATACCCTGTGATGTATACCACTAGACGGAATCCCCCTCAGTGGCCCAGAACCCAGTCCAGAGCCAGCAAAATAGTTTGAAATTTCCGGACACTTTTTGTATGGAAAAAGTGGGCCAGAACCGGCATAGCTTATCTACTTAGCAGCTTGGTTGGTCATTAGCTAATTGGCAAATAGCTAATTGGCAATTAGTAATGTGGTGTGATGCACTTTACTGGAATTCTCATAAAATAAACAAATTTAAGTAATATCACCACTTGCTGTAAATATTTAATAGAAAACTTCAAGTTTAAGGTAAAAATATGGTTGCTGGGAGGTGTATTGATACAATTTCTTTTGCCGAAAATAATGTTGTCAAACCAAAATTAAATTTCAATATTTATTCACATCAAATTAATTATTTATTTCTAAATCTTAAGTTATAAACTTTTTTCCTATGTTCTATATTCAAAATTGGTAGCAATATAAGTGAAGTTCTATGAATCCTATCTTGGAAACGAAAGCGATCCAGAGCAGATGTCTCCCAATGTCCCTTTCTTGGCTCATATTCAATTATATAAAGTTGTGGAGCACTAGTACTAAATGTAACTTTCATTATCACTAATAATTTAGAAATATTACTAATAAAAAAAACTAGTTTCACATTATTGATTTTTTTATTTAATGAATATAATAATTAATTGGATACAAATTAACATCATGGCGAATAAACTCTATTTTAAACGTTCGACCGATAGGACCTCTATTTATAATATAAAAATCTCCTGCAGTATTTATCTCCAGTATAGTTTCATCAGTAATTGTACTGTACCGTGCAGGAAGGAAAAGTTGACAGTCTTCCAAGTCCAGGATGATACGAGATCCAAATGCAGTCTTACATCTTCTGGCGCCCAGAATCCTGTATTCCTTATTAAATTCCATTTCAGCTGTCTTTAGAGAAGGTGGGTACTGCTCCAGCTTCTTCAGTTCCTCCATTGCGTTTGCCATTTCAGATTACTTTCTCCTTGGTTGTTTATCGTTTGATCTCCAAAATGAAACTGATTGCAAATCTGATTCAGCTCCTCAATTTATAGTCATGGTTCAAAAACAAGTTTAATCCTGCTTAAAGCAAATTTGCAATATCAGCACATTAAGCTGAATGATTCATGTAATTTGAAACCACACTTCCTGTAAGCAACCCAATTCTAAGAATTTTACTGATCGAAACGTTTCATTGGAATTCGTAAACATCCTGTTGTAAACAAATTTAAGCAATATCAGCAAATGATTCATGTTTACTCTTTTCAAGTAATTTGATACCGCACTTCCTGTAGGCAGCCAAAAATTTTATTGATCCAAGAATTTTGCTGATCGAAACGTTTCATTGGAATGTAAACAAATTTTCACATTTTCATGTATGCAAACAATCTTATTTGCAAATTCAACCAGCAGAATAAAGTAATCAAATTAATTTGAGTGATTTTCTTATCGTGTAATTCGATATCATCTCAGCCTATAAGCAAATTCGTTGGAATTCATCCTGCGCAATGATTATTGTAGCAGCAGGATCATTCATGTTTACAAACCGTTGCTATAAAAGCGCAAGCAAACTCTTGGGGAGCACCAGTCAATCTAAGTGATTCAAAGTGTTAGTGCCGAATAAGAAAAAAAAATTAAAAATGTCTATCACAGTAATAAATGAAAGTTTTTCATTAATTAAGAAATTGCGAGAAGATGTGTTGAAGTGTTTAAGTGATGCAAATTTTGTGAATAAAAACAATATTGTTAAAGAGTGCAACAGAAACATTCGTAAATATCAAGCAGCATTTCGAAAGTGTAATAAGAATGCTATGAAACAACATTTGCACAGCTGTATTGCTCAAATTAAATCGTTGAGAGCGTTAATCAAAGTTCCCCATCGAGGTGGAGGAATTAATCAACGAGTAATAAGAAGTGATTTTGTTAAGTGGGAAGAAATAAAAACAGCATTCGTAGGTAGAATTAGGGCAGGTGTTATCGTGAATATAAGCCACCTAGATCCTAAGCTGTTTATGCAAGATGCTTCCAAATTACTTGCTCGCCGCATTAAGAATACATTAAAACAACAATATCATATTAAAGTGGCTACAACGTTTTGCGGCGAATTTATTAAACAAAATGCTGACAATGAAATTATAAAAGACATTAAATATTTCCAAGCGAGAACTGCTCCAATCAGTGCAGATGATAATTTAGAGGAGTGGTTTAAATCAAACATTTTGGATCCAATAAACACTCAGCTAGAAGAATTCCAGGAAAAAGATAGTGGCTGGGCACTGCATTCTATAATACATTTAGCGGTGCATATCAACAAGTTTGAACCGATTCGGGGATCATTTTATGTACCTCTGCCAAAGGAGATTGCATCAAAGAAAGCTTGCGTTAATGTACAAAATAATGATGAAGCATGCTTCGCGTGGGCAGTAACATCAGCGCTATATCCTGTCAATATTAACACCAATAGGACCTCATCATATCCACATTATTCTACTGTGCTAAATTTAACTGGAATAACATTTCCCATGACGCTTAAGCAAATAACGCAATTTGAAGGCCAGAACGATTTATCAATAAACGTATTCATCCTAGAGAAAGAGCGTTCCTTCACCACAGTTCCAGTTAGACTTACAAAACACAGGATGGAGCGACATGTAAATCTCTTAATGCTGCAAGATGACTATGACCAAGCTGATGATGATGAAGATCGTATGGATGATGATGATGATGATGATGATGCCAGCAGATATCATTTCTGCTGGATTAAAGATCTTTCGCGTCTCATATCGAAGCAAACTTCGAAGTGTAATGGTAGAAAGTATATATGTGAGAGATGTTTGCTCTACTTTTACTCTGAAGAAAAATTAACATCACACACTCCTGAATGCGAGAAGCAAAACGATTGCAGAATTATGTTTCCCTCAGAGGAAAAGAAATGGTTGGAATATAAGAATTATAACCATAAGAATCCAGTCCCGTTTCGTGTGTATGCTGATCTTGAATCAATATTGAAGCCGATTCAGGGAAACGATCAAAATACACAGCGAATCCAGGAACATGAAGTTCACAGCATAGGATTCTATTTCCACTGCAAACATGATGCTAAGCTCTCATATTACAGAGCATATCGAGGCAAGGACTGTCAACAATGGTTTGCATTAGAATTGCAAAAAATTGCCTCCATAGCTGTACAGGAAAAGCTGAACATCAGGCCAATGCAACCCTTGACTAAAGAGGAACGACGTTCACATATGGAAAATACTTGCTGTCATATATGTGAAAAATCGTTTGCAGCCGATGAGGAACGAGTTCGGGACCATTGCCACTTAACAGGTAAATACTTAGAAGCATAATTCAATTCATTTCTTTTCATAAATTCTTTTAACAGGAAAATACCGCTGGCCAGCGTACAATGCATGCAATCTAATGTATCAAGATTGCTCCACAGTTCCAGTAATTTTTCACAATTTATCTGGATATGATGCCCACTTCATAATTAAGGATATAGCTACACCTTTCCCAGGAAAAGTTGATCTCTTGCCAATAAACAAGGAAAGATATATCTCGTTCACCAAGCATATGGACGGCAGCTACATAAAATTCAGATTCATCGATTCCTTCCGTTTTATGGCTGAATCTCGATTCCTTCCGTTTTATGGCTGAATCTTTAGACAAGCTTTCATCATTGCTGCCAATGGATAAATTAAACACTACAAGATCAGTATGGCAGGGATTGGATGACGACACTATCAAACTTCTTACGCGCAAAGGTGTCTTCCCATATAATTTTATTGATGACTGGGATAAATTGGATTTCCAGAACTTGCCAACACAGGAAGCGTTCTACAATAAACTAACTGAGAGTGCTATATCTCCTGAACCCTACAATCATGCTGAAGAGGTCTGGCAAAAATTTGAAATACAAACACTTGGTGAATATTCAGATCTATACCTTAAGACTGATGTTCTCCTATTGGTGGATGTGTTTGAGAACTTTCGAGAAGTGTGCATGAAGACGTACAGTTTGGATCCAGCACATTATTACACCATGCCAGGCCTAACATGGGATGCTATGCTGAAATACACTAATGCGAAATTAGAGCTGATAACTGACGTAGATATACTGCTATTCATAGAGAGAGGCATTCGAGGTGGTATAAGTCAATGTTCGAACAGATATAGTAAAGCCAATAATAAATATATGGATGATTTTAAGCCTGAGGAGAAAGAGAAATACCTGATGTATTATGATGTGAATAACCTTTATGGATGGGCCATGTCACAGCATTTACCAACCGGAGGATTCAAATGGGTTGATGTTCCCAATATTGTCGTTTCCGAAATTCCTGATGATTCTCCAACTGGATACATATTCGAAGTCGACTTGGATTATCCTCAATATCTACATGATAAGCATAAGGACTTACCGTTTTGCTCTGAGCATGCAGCACCACCTGGAGCACAATTAGAAAAGCTTTTGACAACATTACATCCAAAAACTAAATATGTTATACACTGCCGAAACTTAAGCAATGCTTATCACATGGACTCATCCTGAAAAAAGTGCACCGGGTACCTCAATTCGACCAATCAGCTTGGCTTAAACCATATATTGACTTAAATACCACCAAACGGATGCAGGCTACAAGCGATCATGAGAAGGACAGCTATAAGAAGATGAATAATGCAGCTTTTGGTATGAAGTGGGAAGGTCGCTATGGTGCAAAAGCTCGGATTGCGGCACCCAACTTCCACAGTGCAACGATATTTGATGAAAATTTAGTTGCTGTGGAATTAAGGCGACTCAAAATATTATTCAATAAGCCGCTGTATATAGGAATTGCAGTTATGGAAAGTTCGAAAATATGCCTCTACGATTTTCACTACAGTTTTATGCAGCGTGAGTATGGAGATAAATGTAAAGTCATGTATACTGATACAGATTCTCTAATATATGAACTTGAAGAGAAAAATGCATATGAGTTTATGGCTGAAAATATAAACAAATTTGATACAAGTGATTACCCAGAAGATAACCAATTCAATTTACCGCTCATGAATAAAAAGATTCCTGGGCTAATGAAGGATGAGCTGAATGGGAAAATCATGAGCAAATTTGTAGGCTTGCGCTCAAAAATGTACAGTCTGCGTATAAACGCCGGTAAAACTGTAAAAAAAAGCGAAAGGAGTAAAGACTAATGTAGTCCAGAGGCATATCAATTTCGAAGACTACGTTGAATGTTTGAATAACAAGCGAATATTAACTGCTAATCAGAGCTCCATACGATCTCATCACCATAACGTATACACTATTAGTCAAAAAAAGATTGCATTGAGTCCCTATGATAATAAGCGTCATATTATGAGCGGAGCGACGGATACTCTACCATGGGGACATTACTCTATTTCATCAGATCAACAAGTAGCAGCCGCAGAAAGAATCTAAGTCAAATGTAAATAATAAATGTATTATAGTTTTAGTTTCATTTATTCAAGTAATTTGCATTATAACTACATGTATAATTGTAAAATAAAAACAAGTATTGTAATTGTATTATAGTTATAGTTGTTTTTCAAGAAATTATAAAACATCTTTTTTATTGATCCAAGAATTGTGTTTTGATGAAAATCCAAGCCATTTAACGTAAGCTTTATCTCCACTCTTCTTTAAGATTTTCTCTACGAGGTATAGGTTTGGGTGTTTAACTTTCAGCAGCTCCAATTCATAAAAGCCTGCTGTGATTGGATTTCCTTGATAATCTTCCAGCCGATATGTGATGGGATTTGTGTTTTGAACTTTAATAATTTTAAAAATCTCAGCTGTCCAGTTTGGTGTATAGCCTTTCTCAAATATATGCTTGTATTTGCTGATGCGTACAAAATCTCCAACTTTATACTTTGCAGGAACAACAATTTTTATATGATTGTATACAGTTGAAAGCAGTTGTTTCTCATTGGAAATGTTGATATCACGGGGTCTCATTTTTGTAGTTCGATGTATTCTTGAGTTGTATTCAGTGAGCAGTTTCTTTACCATACTAATCCACTGATAAGTTCCATTAAAACTGAATTCCTTCCACATCATATCCTTCAGAGTTCGGTTAAATCGTTCCACTATTGATGCTTTGAGGAAACTGTACGTAGAGTAATGATTAATTGCATGCTTCCGCATTAGATTTTTAAAGAGGTTGTTGTAGAATTCCTCTCCATCATCAGTCTGCAGGTTTTTAGGTATTCGTCCCTCGCTTAATATAGATTGCATGGCATCTCTTACTTCTACACCAGTTTTTCTTTTAATTGGAATTGCCCATGCATATTTGGAGAAGGCATCAATTACTGTCAGCAGATAGCGGTAACCCTTGTTCACATACTTATAGGGATCCATTTCAACCAAGTCTGCCTGCCACAAGTCATCTAGCCCTTTGATAATCACACGACGTCGTTTAAAATTTTTTCTCGCTGGTTTATGCAGCTCATTTACCACTTGTCTCTTACTCATCGTAATTATAAATGAAACAGATTTCTCAAGAGTTTTTACTCATATACACCATCTTTTGGTATCAAGTCTTTCTTATTTATTACTGAAGTAAACAGATAGTTTTCAATCTTTGCGATTTCGCCATTGATATATAGCGTTAAATTTGCCACCTCTATATTAATAGTTTTTCTTATTTCTTCCACACTTATTTTAATTTTCTTGTCAACATAGTCTTTGGTAGTAGCATCATCATTTTCAAGGGGCTCACCAAGTCGTTTTATATACTTTGAGTTCAGATCGTAGTCTCCGTTTATCGTTAAATTAAATCCAATACCCCGCTCTCCTTGTTCACCAGCTGGACCCTGAGTTCCTTGTTTACCAGCTGGGCCTTGAATTCCTTGTTCACCGGCTGGTCCCCAAGCTCCTGTTGGCCCACGTTCACCTGCTTTCCCCGCTTAGAGAAACGTCCAAACTTGTCAACGCTCATCTGTAGATTGTGAAAAAGTATGGTAATGAAGTTGTATTTAAACTATAATATCTGCTTCTCGCAACTCGTCCAGGATAGATACAATTGCATTGTTGTGACTGGTGTTTCCAGCCTGCTTTGATGCCATTAGAAGGCGCAGTCTATCCACTAATTCATTTGGATCATCCCAGTAAATGTGATCAATGTTTTCTTTAGGCAGACGCATTAGACCCATGCCTTTATGCTGTATAAGTTTACTGATTATAGCTTTATACTTAGCCGCTCTAGTACCCTTTATTTGCCCATCTTCAGCATAGTCACGTTTATATGCATTGGTATCTCTCAAAATAGATCCATAATTAGTTAAATCCTCTTTAGTATATAGACTTTTTACAGGATCTTTCATAAATAGCAGTTCACATAACCCCAAAGTTGTTTTATAGCTCTTCCCCTTAATAACAATATTTCCTACATCATCAACATCAAACGTTGAATTACCGATTCTCCACGCGTTGTTATCATAGTAAACTCCATAGGTTGGATCAATTTTAGGGCTATTATCAGTGAATAGCTTTAAATAGTTTGAAACTATGTATCCAGACGTATCGGGGGAGCTGACAGGAGTCCTTCCTATCAATGTTCTTGAATGTTTAGGTGTTGCGAATTCTTCTTCAGATGTTAAGGAATAATCTCCATAATTTATAGGTGTGCTACTAGCCTCCATTTTCACATATTTTCGTTTTGGAGGAGTAAAAGGTTCCACAATTTCGTTGTCTTCTTCTTCTTCTTGTTTTTCTTCTTTTTGTTCCAATTTGACAGGTGGCTCGTTTTTGACTCTTGTTACAAACTCTTTTAAGTGTTTGGTGATTGGCTTGAAAGTTTCTTCAAGTTGAGCTTCTGCTTCAATCCTTCCCGTCTTTAGAGCTTTAAATTTCCTTCGCACTGCATTCCTTGTCTTGATGATATCTTTTAATAGGTTTTCATTCATCTTCGACATTAACTGAATAACGGCTTTTCAAACAGGTCTGATAACAGGTATACAGCTTTCCAAACAGCTCTGATAACAGCTTAACAGCTTTCCAAACAGCTCTGATAACAGCTTAACAGCTTTTCAAACAGCTCTGATAACAGCTTAACAGCTTTTCAAACAGCTCTGATAACAGCTTAACAGCTTTCCAAACAGCTCTGATAACAGCTTAACAGCTTTCCAAACAGCTCTGATAACAGCTTAACAGCTATTAAACAGCTCTGATAACAGCTTAACAGCTTTTCAAACAGGTCTGATAACAGGTGAACAGCTTTTCAAACACTTCTGATAACAGCTTAACAGCTATTAAACAGCTCTGATAACAGCTTAACAGCTTTTCAAACAGCTCTGATAACAGCTTAACAGCTTTCCAAACAGCTCTGATAACAGCTTAACAGCTTTCCAAACAGCTCTGATAACAGCTTAACAGCTTTTCAAACAGCTCTGATAATAGGTGAACAGCTTTAATCTATTCAGCAGGTCCACAGGATTCGGTGTGCTTTCGTCTGAGTTACAGCTTCGACTTATGAATATTTCGCATGTTTCATCCTTTTATAGTACAATGAAGGTATCAAATCCTTTACGGTAGCGCCCCTTGTTTAATGAGCTGTCCTTATCAATCAACAAGAAACCATATTTATCCTTCCAACACTCAGCACAGGCTCTTCGAAATTTATCAAACTTCATGTCTGTATTCACATGATCATTATAGATATGTTTCAAATTCAAGTCATCTTGCTTGAATAAGATGATTAAATTAGCATTGTCACGTATTAAGTGCTTTGGTATATGCGTATATGTTTGACAGAGATAGAAGCTATCTATATCTTCGTGGCGACCCATGCAAAAATAGGATCGCACATTATTTTGCTTTTCACATGCTACATCATCGAAAATAAACACTGAATGTGATTTGGCTTCTTCTGGAGGTAGAACGTCGCAGTTGTTTGAGAATGTATAATACCCCAATCCTGATATATGAGTCATCACTCGCTTCAAGTATTCATACTTTGGTTGATGTAAAGATTTTGAATATATGTAAATATTTTCATATCTCAGACCATTGGGATGTTCCAGCAAACTTCTCATAACATTAGTTTTTCCACAATTCGATGGTCCAACAATGATGCTCCTTATACTATTAGGCAATAGGGGACCATGCTTCTTTTTCACCTTCATAACAGCTACATCAGCATTTCGAACAGGAAAAGCTTGTTGTTGTTTAATGAACCGCATATTGAAGACTAACGGGATTCCTATAAATACACCTGCTTATATTACATTTCAACAGTATCATCGGAACCTTATAAGATGTCGGATCACAAATCGAAAAGCTCCAGAAAATCTTTGAAAGGGGGCAGAGGACTATTAAATTCAATCATCAACAAATTACCTGTAGAATTACATCTACTGGGATACCAGTACTGTAGACCAGGAACAAAGTTACAACAAAGATTAGCAAGAGGAGATCCAGACATTAATCCACTGGATGCAGCCTGCAAAGAACACGATATAGCATACTCGCGACATAAAGACACAAGTGATCGACATATAGCTGATAAAATATTAGCTGAAAAGGCCTGGGAGCGTGCAAAATCTACGGATGCAAATTTGAGTGAACGTGCCAACGCCTGGCTTATAACAAACGCAATGAAGGCTAAAATTAAGCTAGGTATGGGTCTTAAGGCTAAAAATAAACGCCAACCCACATTCCGAGAAGCAGTACGAAATGCACGTAAAATTTTAAAAGTCAAAAAACCGAAAGACTTGATGGAAGCTACAAAAATAGCTCTTAGTGCAGCTAAAAATATTGTGAAAAGAAAGAAGAAATCAATTAAAACTCCACGAGTGATACCTGTACCAAAGGTTGGTGGAGCACTTCCGTTCCTCATCCCGCTGTTTGCTGGGCTTTCAGCATTGGGAGCACTATCGGGAGGTGCAGCAGGCATAGCTGAAGCAGTAAATGATACCAGTGCCGCAAAGGCAAAATTGGAAGAAAGCAAACGTCATAACCATGCAATGGAAACTATAGCGGTTGGCAAAGATGGAAACGGGCTGTTCCTGAAGCCGTACAGAAAAGGACTTGGACTCTATCTACAACCTCAACCAAAAAACTATTAAAGACGCTACCCAAAAGACCGCTAAACGAGTTGGATCTTCACAAGTATACCACAAACTTGCCGCACTTCAGAGGAGTATTTATGCGTGATAATCTTCCTAAAAAGCCATGGAAGCGAGAAAGTGGAATTGTTAACTTGGACATCTCAACTGGAGCAGGTACACACTGGGTAGCGTACTACAAGAAAGGTGATAACATCGAATACTTTGATAGCTTTGGCAACCTCCAACCACCAAGGGAGCTCATAAACTACTTGGGTAGTAATATTACGTACAACTACAGCTCTTATCAGAACTCTGATGCAGTAATTTGCGGTCACTTATGTTTAGAGTTTTTATATAATTGTTATAGCCATTAATTATTATCTATAAATAAATGTATCTATATTGAAATTGTGACAGTTCATTATCAACCGCCATGTCATTAACACTTACTCTCACGGGAAATTCATCCCTACTCACTTCTGAGTACTTTCCCCCGCTGGAGCTAGCAATGGATTATGTTTGTGGATTAATTGATTTTCAAACATACAACTCTATACCAAATATTGATGTGAGCAATAATCTGGTTCATGTAGGGAATGAGGTTGTTGAGATACCTGTTGGATCCTATGAGATTGATGATATAGCAAAATATGTACAAGGATACTTGGATAAAGAAGGGAGAAGGATAAAGGTTGCGATAAAGGCTAACAATAATACATTGAAGAGTGAAGTCAAGGCAACTGATGAAATACATTTTGAAAAACAGAGATCCATAGCTCCTCTGCTAGGATTCAGTAAAAGAAATTTGACTGCTAATATAGTGCATACATCAGAGTTGCCAGTCAACATCATTAAAGTAAATACTATACGCATCGAATGTAATATTATATCAGGATCATTCTTCAACAACACACAAGTACACACTCTCCACGAGTTTTCCCCGAACGTTGGGCCTGGGTATAAAATAGTGGAGGTACCCAAAAATGTAATCTATTTGCCTGTGAACACCAAACGTATAAGTTGTCTAACATTGAAGCTCCTTGACCAAGACGGTGACTTAATCAACTTCAGAGGAGAGACTATAACCATCAGATTACATTTGAAGCCACAGCATGTTGATATACAATAATGATAAATACGAGTTCGGAGCAGACAAGATCATTAGTCAGCGGACAACCTTGAAGCGATCAAGACCTACATTAACACCTGCAAATACAGCATATTTACAATCAATTGGCTTAACGCTGAAACAATGAATAAAGGAATACTAGATATTGCAAAAGACGCTCACTTTGATAACAGTGTTACTAAATTTGAACATCACTCCTATTCACCATTTCTAACATCATTTAAAAACAGCGATGAAATCCGTATCTCTGTACAACATCAGGACTTGAATCTTCTACCCAGCAGGAGTTTTCTTTACATTGAGGGGTCGCTAACAAAGCTGGATGGAACCGTTTCAGCAACTGCAAAATTAGCTAACAACGCTCTACCATTTCTTTTTGAGGAAATACGTTATGAATTGAATGCAGTGGAAATCGATCGTACAAGAAATCTTGGGATTGCGACAACATTAAAAAACTACGTATCGCTAAATGCAAATGTAAGCAGGATACTACTCAACGGCAGTTGGTCACCAGATTCATCCGTTATACCAACCAATAGACTGTTTAACTATTGTGTACCTCTGAAATATTTATTGGGATTTGCTGAAGATTACAAGAAAATTCTGATAAATTCCAAACATGAACTCATATTGATCCGGAGCAGGACAGATGATAATGCCATTATATCACCCACTGATGTGGTGAAAATTGAAATTAATAAACTTCAATGGAGCATTCCACATGTTACAGTATCCGATGATGAAAAGCTGCAACTATTTAAAATTATCGGGAGAGGTCGCCCGATACAAATACCATTCCGCAGCTGGGACATATATGAGTATCCAGTACTACTGGAATCCACGCATCAAACCTGGTCAGTTAAGACTTCCACTCAACTGGAGAAACCTCGATTTATCATCTTAGGATTACAAACGGATCGAAGGAACGATAAAACCAAATTTGCAAGCAAGTTTGATCACTGTCAACTCACCGATGTTACAGTTCATTTGAACTCAGAATCATATCCCTATGATGGTTTGAATTTGAAATTTGATTTGAATAGATACGCATTGCTGTATGAGATGTATATAAAGTTTACACAATCATACTATGGTCATCAGTATCAGCCGTTCCTCACATGGGAGAAGTTCAAAACCGATGCTCCGATCGCTGTCATTGATTGCTCACATCAAAATGAAACAATAAAAACTGGACCTGTTGACATAAGGCTAGAATTCAAGACATCTGAAAATATACCGGCTAATACAACAGCATATTGTCTGCTTCTACACGATCGAATAGTGGAATACAGTCCGCTGACAAGTGAAGTTAGAAAGTTAAATTAAGAAGATGGCTGTCATCAAGGATTCAAAACTAGTCTCAATGAATTTATCACTAAAGAACTGGCAATTTTAAACAATGAAAACCAGATACAGCACTTTATATTTCAACCACCGTTCAGATACAAAGATTTGACTTCAGCAAAAAAGAGGCAAGTAAAATGGCTTCAACACAATTTTCATGGATTCCGCTGGGATGATGGCTACATACCGTATCACAAGCTGTACACTATAGTTGAACCACTGCTTCGAAATAAAATCATATATGTAAAGGGAGCTGAAAAAGTTCAATGGATGCAGAAGATAGTTGGAGAGAGTGAAATCATTATCAATGTCGAAGATGAATACAACTGTAGAAAACTAATAGAGATTAACACAAATGCGCCATCTTGCCAAGTTCATATTGGACAATGTGCTATAAGAAATACTTTTATAATAAGAAATTTTATTGGAAATAAAAACAAATGTTTATAAAATATAAGATTTTTCAAACACACATACCCCAGAACCCTCACTGACATCTTCTAGAATCTGTTCATTGTGATGTCATGTTGTGAAATTCGAATGATGCTGATATCTACAACTTCCCTGGTAAGAAAACTTATTTAGGTGCAGCAAAACCATGATGACGTCATTCCGATATCTAGAACTCTCCCGCTAATAACAGAAAACAGCAAAACCAAGGCATGCTGGTAGTTCCGGCTAAGGCCGCTAGGGTACCTTACTCAAGAAATGGCGTTTGCACCCAAACAGATGTCGCTGCGTATCGGCTAATGTCTCACTTCTAGAATCTGTTCATGGTGATGTCATGTTGTGAAATTCGAATGATGCTGAACTCTCCCGCCAATAAAAGAAAACAGCAAATCCAGGTAGTTCCGGCTAAGGCCGCTAGGGAACCTTACTCAAGAAAAGGCGTTTGCGCCCGAACAGATGTCGCTAGAAAACCGGAACATGCTGGTAGTACATGCTAATGCCGCTAGGGCGCAGTCAAGACCAAATGACACATCCCGGTAGTACCGATTAATCCCGCTAGGGCGCAGTCGAGACTCAATGGTGCACCCAAGACACAATGGTGCATCCAAGGCGCAAACCAATACCGCCAAGACACAAACCTACTTAGTATGGGCTCAAACCACCTAGCGACGGTGGCGCCATCTGTGGCGAAATCCTGGAAGCTAAAACAGTGATCCAGAATGAACATAGTATATCTACTGATAAATTTCCATTACCTCGTATAGAGGAGATACTCGACCAAATGGGCCGAGCCAAATATTTCTCTACACTTGACCTTATGTCCGGATTCCACCAAATACCACTAGAAAAATCTTCTCGAAAACTCACAGCTTTCTCAACTAATCAAGGTCACTACCAATACACCCGACTCCCTTTCGGACTTAACATAAGCCCAAACAGTTTCCAATGGATGACTGGTTTGACACCGGAAATAGCTTTTCGATACATTGACGATATCATATTAGTCGGATGTTCACAGTCACACCACATTAAAAATTTGCAAACAGTATTAACAGATTACGAGAACGTAACCTAAAATTGAATCCTGAGAAATGCAAATTTTTCCAAACAGAAGTCACCTATCTTGGACACCGAATATCATCACAAGGCTTCAGCCCAGACAGTTCAAAATACGAGGTAGTTAAAAATTACCCTATCCCAATAAACGCCGACGAAGTCAGACGATTCGTGGCGTTTTGTAATTACTGTCGCCGTTTCATCGCCAACTACGCAGAAATAGCACTGCCATTAAACAAACTGCTCCGGAAAAATACAAGATTTGAATGGGCAGAAACCCAATAAAAATCTTTCGATACCCTTAAATCAAGCTTAATATCCCCAATAATACTTCAGCACCCTGATTTCAAAACCCAATTCATGATTTCTACGGACGCCTCAAATGCCGCATGTGGAGCAATCTTGTCACAAAATATCGACGGAAGCGAACACCCAATACCATACGCTAACAAAACATTTACCGCCAGAGAAAAGAATAAGTCAGTAATCGAAAAGGAACTCGCGGCAATACTATGGGCAATTAACCATTTTAAGCCGTATGTTTATGGCAGAAAAGTCACAATAAGAACAGATCATCGACCCTTAACATATCTCTTCGGAATGAAAAATCCGTCATCTAAACTCACACGAATGAGGTTAGATTTAGAGGAATTTGATTTCAAAGTCAAATACGTAAAAGGAAAAGAAAATAACGGACCCGACGCGCTATCAAGAATACATTGACGATTTGAAGGAAATCAATGTCCGACACGTCCAAACCCGAGCGATGACAAACCAAAAAGAACGAAAATACAATGTCCGAGGAAATGAAAAATACTCCTATAACCCCGCAGCCTGATCAACTGCGCGTTTGGGAGGTATCAACCCCAGCAAAGATAGTCAAATTGCCTGAACTAAAGGTAAAAATTAAGAACTGTAGGAATAAAGAAACATAAATAGAAATTAATATAGTGCACAAGTATGAACAATTACATAAGCGGTATATAAATATAAAAAATATCCAACCAGTAGAGCCAGCACTGGAGCAGGTACTCGAAATATTGGATAATGATATCTACAAACAATTTGAGACCAAGACTCTGAAACTTTCTGCTGAAAGTGAAATATTTAAAACAATTAACTTAACCGCATTTAAAATCCTAGGAAACTAGATATTAAAGAATCTAAACATTAAGATTTTCAAACCGCAACAGTTCATATCAGAAACAACAAAGATAAATAAAATCTTCCACGATTATCATTCTACACCTACAGGAGGTCATCTGGGTCAATCAAGGCTGTATAAAAAGCTGAAGAAAATTTTCAAATAAAAAAAAAATGAGGAAAACAATAGCAAAATATGTAAATAGATGCGAGCTCTGTGCGAAAAATAAGCACCAGAAACAGAATAAAGAGCATATGGAAATAATCACAACACCAATGAAGGTTTTCGACATTGTATCCATCGACACAGTCGGTCCATTTACAAAAACCAACAACGATAACAGATACGCAGTAACAATACAATGCGATCTAAGTAAATATATAGTAATAATACCCACAAAGGATAAAGAAGCAAATTCCGTAGCAAAAGCAATAGTGAATGGGTTCATACTAACATACGGACCTACGAACAAAATTAAAACTGATCTGGAAACAGAATACAAAAAGCAGGTCCTTGCGGAAGTATGTAACATACTTAACATAAAACAACTATACGCAACCGCTGCAAATCCCGAAACCATAGGAGCACTGGAAAGAAATCACAAGTGCTTAAATGAATAT
The DNA here is from genome assembly GCA_963924295.1 of Dioctria rufipes. Classification (NCBI taxonomy): domain Eukaryota; kingdom Metazoa; phylum Arthropoda; class Insecta; order Diptera; family Asilidae; genus Dioctria; species Dioctria rufipes. The sequence goes on from OZ002742.1 coordinate 89,301,626, forward strand.
CTTAAATGTTTTGTAAATGACGATAGAAATGATTGGGATACATGGATTCCATATTACGCATTCTGCTACAATACCACACCAAACACAGTACATGGTTACACACCATTTGAACTCATATTTGCCAAAAGTATAAGCCTACCCTCAGAACTAACAATTAATAGGCCAGACCCTGTATATAATTATGACTTGTATAGTAAGGAGATGAAATACAGACTACAAAAAGCTATAAGCAAAGCAAAACTAAGGAAACAGGTAAATGTATTAATTGCAAACCAATATCAATTAAAATAGGCGACAAGGTACTAATGACAGTACAGAATATACGAAAACTAGATCCTCTATACAGCGGACCATATATAGTTAAATCGATAGATAACCTAAATTGCATTATCGAAGATATAAATAAAAACAAGATCAAAATACATGAAAATAGACTAAGAAATATAGAAAATTAAAGGCAGAAATAAAAACATGATATTAATTTAGATTACACGCCGGTATAGATAATTAAGTACAACTAATAACAAAGCCACTGAAAAAAAAAATAACTATCGTAATAAATATATGTAAACCTAACAATAAACACAATTAGGAAGAAGTAACCATTGTAATCAGCTATATAAGCATATCGTATAAACTAAATGAGTAAACATAAGCGATAAGAAGCCATAATGGCACCAACAATTAAGACCTAACATAACCAAACTGTAAATATAAACAAATAAACAAAAACAAAATTTTTTGTAAACACAAATTTTTTTTTCCTAAGGGAGAAAGGTGTAGTATGCATTTATTTCAATGAATCGATTGATTGCAATAATTTAATATGCAATTATTGCGGTCAATCGATTTTCAACAATTTCAAAACCAATATGCATTACAATGCATAAACAAGCAAAATAAAAGGAAATAAGATTTCGACACCAGAGTACACTCGGAACTGTGTCAAACAAATCAATAAGTAAACAAAGAAAACAAAAAAACACTCGACATTCATTTGCCGCGGCAATTAATGATTGCGTCACTGACCAAGCATTTTTGTCGTTGCTATAAATCTATGCCATCATCAGTTCCAGGTGTATGCGGTTAGTTTTTTCCTCAATGTAAGCATATAGTATGGTAAGCATAGGTTAACATAGGTTAAGAACAATGTATAAATAAACCGGAAAATTTAATAAAGAACATTAGTCAGTTGTACTAGCTATAACGATAATAGTCCGCGTAATTTATTTTGGAGTGAAAGCTGATAAGCTGCTCCGACGTCTACCCAACTTATCTCGGAGTTTGAGCTTTGATAAGCCGCTCCAGTGGAGTGAAAGCCTTCTAGGCTGCTCCCAGGTTATTATTCTTCAGCAAGATTAATATCGCTACCTAGAGCTTTATTTATATTCAAACTGTAAGCTTATCACACTCATTAGAGCAGAATAAATGAACCAATTTTAAGACAGGGGTTATACCAATGACTTCCTTAATATAAGTAGTTTGCAAATGAAGAAAGAAAAGTCTTAGAATGGAAGTACATACTTTTTTTTATACAACTTACCAATTTATGCTCCGGAATATTTTCCAAACTACACTATATTCCCTCCAGATGTTGTTGATTTCGTATATGAAAGATATCCAAAGTCCTAGCTTGAGAGAAATTTTTGTTTGACAGCTTTTCTATTAGGACCATATGTTTTGTTAAGACCTGATTTTGATCCTCTACTAAGGTTTTCTGTATTTTCTCCAATTGCTCGATTATTGTGCCGCTTAACAAATTATTTTCTTCTTCCAAAATACAAAAATTTTTTAAGAAGATTCGCATAAGGAAATATAAATATTGTTATGTTACCAAGTTTCCTGCATTTTTTTCTCAAAGAGCTATTCTCTTGTTGCAACTCCTGTGTGTTACAATTACTTTCTTTATTATTATTAGTTACACCCAAACTAGCATTGCAGCGATATACTGAGACGGGCTCGAAGCTGCCACTTCCTGTTCATTTCTTGCATATTTCTGTAAAGTAATAATATAATCCAATAATGCTCCCATTTTATCTTACACCAATTACAGATTTTACCTGCGCTATAAACTTTATGGTAAACGTAGTGTATAGACTTCAAATAAAAATAACTAATATTGTTTGTACTCTTAAATAAATTAACTTTAAAAAAATATATTGGTGAAGTATTGGAATCATAACAAAGCCAGTTTCAAACGGTAAACAAATAATTTTGCACATTATGCCTTCAATTTTGAACAGTTCTTCTGCAGTTTTAGGATTTTTGACGTATGTAACACCCAAACCGCTTGAAAATTATACGGGCTCAGTAAAAAGTCTCAAGTTACAGAATCTTGAAGCCAATGACAAAATCTTCATCTCTACAATTTTTGGTAAAGCTAAAAATTTTTATCGGAATTAGTCGCTTCATATAACAATAATTGTCCGGTGCTGGGGAACTCAGAAAAAATAAGTCGAATAATTTCTATAAATGGGGAGCTAATAATTTTTGATTTTTGGCTAGATAAATTCTTGAACCCGATTTGTGTGCTGCAATTTGCTTTCAATCTATATTTTTCCATAGTACGATTGTGTACTTGTTGCAGTATGTTAGTAGGTTCTCCAACCAAGGGGAGCGCCCCCCCCCCTCCCCTGAAGACAATTAAAACTAAAAAGTAGATCTTCTGAAATTTTCTAACAAAATTATTCACTGCACAGTAAATCTATTCTACTGCACTTTTTGTCAAAACCAACAAAATATCTGGAAGCGTTTAATTTTATAAGTTTAAGAACACAGCCCTTATGGATAGGGGCTTGGTCTTCGCTCCACTTTAGGTCATGGCTGCATGGCTGTTGAAGCCTATGAGAAAACAGGAAGTGTTGATACCTGTAAAACTCGTGTTCATGAGCGTGGCTTTTATCGGGGTGTTTGAACAGAGCCTATTCGGGTAAAATTGATGATAGGTTTGTTTTAATTGATAAGTCGATAAGTCATCGATGTAACAGGCGGCTTGTTAGAACATTATTAAAGCCAATATTGATTTAATTTTAATTTTAAGAAATTTTATTTTTAACGATTCTCAATTAAATCATAAATGCAAGAATAAACAACAAACCCCTCCTCCGGGGTTTGAAACTTGGACCTTCGACTTTGGTAACACGACAGATGCCTACCCTCTTGTATCTGTTTCGTTAGCTCAGAGATAAGAGCAATCGCCCGAAAAGCGGATAGTCCCGGTTTCAAACTCCGGACGATGCGGTTGTTTTTTCTTCTTGTATTTATGATTTAATTTAGAATCGTTAAAAAAAAAGAGTTCTTAAAATTTTTCTATTCTCCATCTATGACCGATTCTAAAAATTGTAAGTTCCATTCCCGCATTGGAAAAATAAATAAAAGCGAAAGAGTCCGTTTTCCGCAACTATCGATTGCGTCCATGTGCAGAACTGAAACAGGTCTACAAGTACAAGTCTGCAGACAGGAAAGGATAGTGATACCTCAAAGTATCGACCAATTGCAATCACTTTGATTCAATCAAAGATTTTTGAATCTGTCATTAACTCCAAAGTAATGAAGTATCTAGAAATCAATGAACTCATCGCCAATTTGGCTTCCGGACTGGATGCTCATCTGGAGATTTGCCGACTTACTTACGGAACGTTGGAACCGTGACCTTCACAATTTTTGTGAGTCAAATATCGTTGACCTACATATTTCAAAGGCATTTGATAGAGTCTCTTTTAGCCAAACTGAAAGCACTTGGTCCCTCCCCTCCTTTTCTATTATGGATTGAAAGATTTTACTCTGTTCGCCTAATACGGGTTATGCTAAATGGCTTTCATCAGAGTTTCACCCTATAAATGCCGGTGTACTCGAGGGCTCTGTAATCTCTCCGTCTCTCTTCCTAATTTTCATTAATGAAATGCTTTCCCTTACTTTCAATTCAACCCATGGCTTTGCCGATGACAGTACCCTTACTCCATTGATACTCTTCCAGACTCCAGAGGGAATGCCAGATGTGTTCAACTAGATTGCATGATTAAATCATTGAATAGCGACCTTGGGGCAAAGCGAATCGCGTCGAATTCAATACTTACATCTAAAGCCCCCCATTCACTTACAGATTATCTACAGATCCGAACTGTAGATATATTTTAATTTCGTCACCCATTAACAGTTCAAATCGTACGATTTGATCTACAGGCTAGGTAATCTGCGTGTGTATGTTGAAAATTTGTACGATTAGATTGTCAACCAGATCGGTAGTTCATACACCGCACACATGCAGTTCATCGTCAGATAACAGGACTGCAGATTTGTAAACTGGAAACAAAGAGTACAATTTCATCGTCAATCATGATTTTCAGATCAGTTTGATATTTTCGTCAGATAATTTTAGTTTCTCATCATACCCAACATGGATAGAAGTACAACATTCAATGAATTCTGAAGTATACAAGAAACATGGAAAGTAAAATATGACAGAAAAAAAAAGAAAGAAAAACCTTATCAGGAATAAATAGAACGTTATAAAGCTACTACTAATTCTGATAGGAAAAAAATTCATAACTTGATATGTGAGATGCTTTGTGAAGCAACCAATCTTTCACCCAGAAACGTTTTTACTCTTCACTGGTACTTCTGATAAGGGAATTATTAATATCAGAGCTGCAATTTTTTTCTTTGACAAAATCATTTTAAAAATTCAACCGAATTGCATGAAAATCGTGAACAGACTAATTACGATATGGACTGAAAACCAAACTGGAGATGTGTGCTTAATCGTCAGTTTATCTTAAGTTTTCTATCTGTCAAATTTCAAACTTACGATCTGATCTAATACTAGGGGATGGACGAAAACAGATTTGGACTGACAGATGCCATCTACAGTCAGAATCTGCAGATAATCTGTAAGTGAATGGGGACCTTAAGTCCCAAAGCTTTCCCATCACTTTCAAAGGAGATCATAATTTCATAAATTTTATCACGTCCGTTTCTTTTGATGGAGCACTATTTACGATTTATGATATGCATTCTTGTCATTAACATTTCCAGTACGTTAAGCTGGACAGATCATTGTTTCTCTGTTGCCAAAGAAGCATCCAAATGTTTTTGATTTCTAAAAAGGTGTAAGAAATATTTCAGCTCATCGAGTCTAGTGCTCCTCCTCTACCCGTCCTACATCAGACCTGAATACAATTACTATAACTGGGACGGGGCTCGTCGTACAGCCTTAGATTCATTGGATATTGTCCAAAAGAGAGCCCTCGAGTTCATTGGCGATGTGGCAATAACTTGTCATACCGACTCACTCGAACACTACCGCTTTGTTCGCTCCCTTATCGCTATATGCATTGGCAATGTTCTGATGAAATATCTTGTCTGATCCCTTGTAGAATTACTCTTGCCACAGATCCATTTACCATTTAAAATATTTTCGTCCGTACAGTAAAGTTCTACGATGCTTTTATATCCTGAACTGTCCGAATGTGGAACAGTCTACCATCTTCTGTCTTTCCTCCGGCATCCAATCTGCAAAAGTTTAAGTGTGACGTTTCCATGAAGTTATATTCGTATTGCAACTATTCTGTCACTGCTATTTTAAATAGACGTAATGTGTATACGTAGCGCTTTAATCCCTGCATTTTGCAAAGTTACAATTTATAATGAATTCATGAACTCGAACAAAATATATTTCCTTATTTTTACTAACAAAGCCGCCATTTAGAAACCAAAATTAAATAAATAATTTAACACCTCGTTTGACTTTTCGGAGTGGCAAAAGTTGAACGTTGAATAATTCTCTTCGTTGCGAGTGATAGCCACTCACTTATCTGTTGAAACCGTATTTTTAAAATGATATATTTTGCGCATTTGATGTTTGCGAGTGGTGGCGAATATCTCTGAACATTTGACCTGTTTCTAGCTTATACCGTTTTTAAACCATAGTTGCGCCCCTCCCTTACAAGAATCCTGGGTCCGCCACTGGTAGGTTGGCGAATACCCTTATTCAAAAGTTGCAAAAAAATTTCAAATTGGTATGCACAAAAATTGCCAACAGTTCCGAATTTCTGACACTTTTAGCTAAATGCAGTAAATTATGGACATTATAGCTTACTTTGTCTTTACCGTACAGAAATTGAAAATTGTGAACAACAAACGTTTCTAATATTTCTTGCACACATTTTAAGTTGTTCCGACAGTTTCTTGGACATGAAACTAATCTATTAGCTGTGTCTAATAATAAAAAATGCATATATAACTCTTCATCGACAACATTTTCTAATAGCACAATGCCTTCCACCTGCAAAGTTCGTCTATATTTCTTGGTTTTCGACCAAATTCTTTTGGAATGCAGCTTTGGAATGAAAGGAGTTTACAATTTAAATGGACTTTATCATTGTTGTGCAATTTTCTTCTACAGTTCGTGCCTTTCAAATACAAGTTAAATTTTTTTTTGTCACACCAAGATCTATTAAGTGCATAACATCTAAGGGAATCTGGGATAAATTTCTTCTAAAATGTGTCTATTTTCCCAAAAATATTGAACGTGATGCAATTTGTATATTCGGTTCTTGTAATTATTGTCCGTTCTTAACAAAGATAAAGATGTAGTGTATGTTAATCTCCTATTTATTCTTTTCCGTTTTTGGCTGCACCTTGAACACCCATTACTGGAGGTATGCCAGTTATAAAAGCTCTTGCTGGAGCATCGACATAGGCACCAATGAGGAAGGGAATTATGTCAGCACAATTTGACAATGCTCCTAATATTGGCCAAAGTATCAGACCAGAACTTTTAAAAAGTGGCAAGCCGTCAATACCACTGTCAACTAATATATGCTTCGTAGAAGGTGGTAGTGTTAAATTTAACATTTGTAAACTTTTTTCAAGCCCAAAGTGGAAGTACTGGTCCGCGTAAACTGGCACTATTTCCACTGGTTTATTATTCATCTGCATTAAAGTTTTCGTAAAGTTGGCACATCTAATCCGTTATTGTTCAAAATTTTAAAATGTCTTCACAAGCTCTTCTCGTGATTCTATGTTTTATGCACCACTGTATCAAACTGTCACATAACACGACTGAGTGACCGTTATCTTCGCACATATTGGTTAAGTCAAGAATTTCACAATCCTGGCAGTTATTAAGATTTCCACCAGCATTAGCATATAACATATTACTATCATTTTGCACTTCATCCTGCAAAGTTACTTCGAAATTTTCGTTTAAATTGATAATTTCGTTATCGATGTGAATATTCTTCTGTATTTCTTTTACAATTAACCGCCGTAAGTGTCTTTTCGTCACTCTCCCAAGTATTCTACTCATTTTTATGTTGTAAAAACTTTAATCAATAAAAATAAAAGTACATCTGTATACCTTTGTATAAGTTAATAAAATTTATTTAAAAAATCTCAAAAAAATATATTTCTAGGCAGGCAGGTTACCTGCACCTTTATTTTCCGAATATAGAATTAAGACTAAAAATTACAAGTTTCTCTAAACGTAAATTATCTCTAACTTAAAATTACCAGACGCGTGGTCAGCAGAAATTTCCTGGGAACCGAAATGTATTTTCCAAGTTGACGGAGAAGTTGTTGTCGCATTAAATTACGGCGAATGTTGCTTCTGGTGTTAACTCTTCCCCTCTTACGTTCGAATGTCCGCATTCGTCCTTTTCAAAGATCGTAAAATTTTCGTCTGCATGTTGCCTGAGGTGGAGCTAATGTTGCTAAAGGCATATTGTCTGATTTCATCTCGAGAGCAGTGACTTATCCATGGGATGTTTTTTCGGTTTCCTTTTCAGGTACATGTGCTACAGATTCATTTGGTTGGCTGATAGTCGCTTCTTCTTTTGGTTTTTCCAGCTTCTGTTGAATGGTGATTTTAGCATTTCCGAATTTTGGCATCGCTTTAAGTATCCATATGATGGCTAATATTATGCAGATTACCATGGCTAATCCATAACTGGTCCATTGATTTATTTTCTTTTCAGTTTGTAGCAGCTCAATTCTATTGGTGTTGTTAATTTGAATCTCTTTCATCATTTCTAGTGACAGGACTTCTCGAAATTCTTTTTCTTGCGGAGTTGGGTGTAAAATAGCTGGTAGGGCTTGAAGAGTAGAGGCTTCTCTTGATGTAAATGATCTGCCATTGATGTCGATGGTTATGTTGTGGAATTTTATTAAGAATGTTCCATTAAGGCTGTGTAAGGTATCTTCAACATGAATACTTCCATTAAATTGATTAAGAAGAATGATTCCTGGTACTATTTCATCTATGGTGCGTACGTGCTGGTTGTTGATTTTGTTGCATGTCGACTTTAAACTCTTCAGAAGGTTCGGAAGACAGGTAGAGTTGCTAATATTTACAACACTATTTTGATTACATATTGACAAATGGTTGAATGTTTTACAGTCTCTTGTGATTCCAAAAATTTTTTCATTACCTTTTAAGATCCTATTAAAAGATATTTCGTTTACAATATGATTCCTTTTAACAGCTTTAATTAACAATTCTTCATATAAATCTTCTGTTGTCATTGGGATATTTACAATATAGAGTAGACAAGTGCTATTTGTAATGATTTTAGTGGATGCGAAATCTAGAGCTTCCTCCGGTGTACTGTATGGGAGGTTTTCTTTATCTAAAGTACTAGTAGCTAGTTGAATATCTGTCTTAGATAACATCATTGAATTTATAATACCTAACCTAGACCAATGAATGGCATATCTAATATTAACTAATTCTTCTTTTATTAATTTTAACTTATACTGAAGATTAAGGGCTAGCAGACCATTGAATATCTTCTCTTTTCCGATTGCACTTAGGATCTCATTTGTCATTTTAGTTATATTGTTTATCCTCTCATTATGCAATTGGTTAATTATTAACTGCTTATTGTTATTTTTTAGTACGTTATTCATTTTATCTTTTATTATCTCAAAATCTTCGTGGTCTGGATTTCCAGCTATCCATTTCCACGCTGTACCTATCAAATTGATGGATCTTTTGATTTTATGTACCTTTAAGTTGTCTAATAAGTCCTGAATTTGAAGTAGCTCATAATTAAGGTAAGGGAATAATGGATGTGATTTAGTGATTTCGTTCTCAAGGATTGGATTTATCTCGGTTACTAGTTTCTGGTATCTATCCAGCTCAATGACATGGATTAATTTGTAATTTCCGTTTTGTATCTTTGCTTTTCCAACACTAATGGCAACTATCTGGGAGTTGGAGTAATCCAGGATTTGAATTCCACTTGTAACAGCGCGAATAGCACATCTGAAATAAAAGACTAGTTCAATTCCTAATGTTACTTTTGTGTATGGTTTTCCCTGATTCTGTTATAACTACTGTATTCTTATTTTCTCTAACTATCTCTGCTTTATACCTAACTGTAAGTTTCGATCCTATTCGTTTATTATGCTTGACGTAAATGGTTTGCCCTGGCTCGTAATTTTTTATTGGTTTTCTTTTTTTATTATGGTATTTAATATCCTTCTGCTGTTTCTGTTTCAATTTCTCTATATTACTTAAGCGCGTTCTTTCAAATTGTTCGGGACTAACGTTTGGATTCCTTCCGAAAAATAATTCGACAGGTTTTTTTCCTGTACTGGAATGGATAGTAAAATTATATTCGTTTATGGAACGTTCTAAGAGTTCTTCAAAATTACGAGGCATTCCTTCTGTCTTCAGGCATCGCATGATTTCCGACAGGGTGGAATGAAAACGCTCGATTTGACCGTTAACTTCGCTTTTGTATGGTGGTGTCTTAAAGATTGTGATACTCAATTCATCTTCCATCATGGAAGTTATTGATGCGGAGTTTAACGCTTTTTCATTATCGATAACTACAATTTCAGGTATGCCAAAGAAAAATAACAAATCCCTTAGGGGTCGTCTGATATCTTCAATCGATCTAGATTTAATTACCTTGGCTTGTGCTAGTTTGGTGAATTTGTCTATAGCTGTTAATACTAATTTATTTTCTGTTGAGTAGATGTCGATATGGAGGGTATGACCTGGATAATTTGGGATAGGAGTAGGATTAATGAATTGGTTATTCGGATGCTTTTCATACTTGTTTTCTTTACAGACTGTGCAGCGCTTCACTAAATGATTAATTATTTTGCTCATTCTTGGAAAGTAGAATTTCTCTAAGACTTGTTGTCTGTTTTCCTGTGGGTTACGATGGGCTCTGCGATGGGTAGTTAATATTACCTCTTCCTGCTGTGTTTCATCAGACACGTCTCTTACTAGTGTTTGTGAAAATCTAATCTTATAACTTTTGAAATGAATGGGATATATTTCTTGAATTTGACCCATTATTGCTTCTTCTGTCATTAAGCCGTTTATAGTATTTGGATTGAGATATCTTTTAAATATATTAATTAGATCGCTTTCTGTATATTGGGGTTGAATTATCGTATGTCTTGTGTAGTTTGGAAAAGGGTTTTGTAATTGATAACTAGTTTCGTCATCTCTTTTTAGTATCAACTGATTTCGAAAGACGTTTACGGGAACTTCTACTGAAGGAATTAAATTATGCGAAGAGCTTTCGTCGCTATGCTGGGTCGTAGTCATAGGATTTACCAAAGTTGTTTGGGGAGGTCGCGATAGAGTATCAGCGACAACGTTTGTTCTTCCTGGCTTATATTTAAGCTCGTAGTTATACTCTTCAAGTATGGCCTTCCATCGTTTCATTTTAGCGTTAGTGTTCTTGTTACTTAAGGCATATGTTAGAGGTTGATGGTCAGTGAATATCTTAACTTTTCTAGATCCATATAAAAAGTTTCTTAGAGAATTTAACGACCAGATAATGGCAAGCATTTCCTTCTCATTTGTGGCATAACACTCTTCCGTTTTGGTTAAGGTTCTAGATAGAAAGGTTATTGGTCTGTTATCTTGAGACAATACTGCGCCGATGGCATAGTCAGAAGCATCAGTTGTAAGTTCAAAATCTTTTTCAAAATTTGGATGTGAGAGTATTACTTCTTTGGAAATTAGTGAGCTCTTGATATTATTAAATGCATCAATTGCTTCATCATTTAGGTAAATGGTTTTGGTTTTAGAGAAATTTTTGGACACACGTCCATCTTCCCCTCTTAAAAGGGCTGTCAGGGGTTTCGCTAATTTCGCGTAATCTTTTATAAAGCGGCGATAGTAGCCTGACATGCCAAGAAATGACCGAAGATCTTTTAATGTTTTAGGAATTGGGAAGTCAACCATTGCTTGTACCTTTTTGGGATTGGTTTTAATTCCGTTTGTTGAAACAATGAAGCCTAGAAATTCAACTCCGTTTTGTAAAAACTCGCACTTATCCAGTTGAATTTTCATATTCGCTGCCTCTAGGGTTTTAAATATTATTTCAAGGTTTCTGAAATGTTCGCTTTCATTCTTACCAAAGATGATGATATCATCTATATAGACGTAACATCTTATTCCAATATGGTCTCTAAGAATATCATCTAGAGTCCTTTGGAATATGGAAGGGGCGTTCTTGAGCCCAAATGGTAAGCGTGTGAACTCATATTTCCCATTGTTCACGGAAAATGCGGTTTTTTCGATGTCAGATTCCTTTAATGGAATTTGATGAAATCCGCTTTTCAAGTCTGCGATTGTGAACCATTTATTTTTTCCTAGATTTGCTAGAACCTCGTTGATTTCGGGAATGGGATATCGATCAGGTATGGTAACTGTATTTAATTTTCGGCAGTCGATAACCATTCTATACTTTTTTTCTCCGGATGCATCCGCTTTTTTGGGGACAATCCACACAGGAGAATTGTATGGAGATTTCGATGGTCTGATGATTCCATCTTCGAGCAATTTTTTTATTTGACTTTCGACTTCACTTTTTAGAGCCATAGGATATGGATAGGACTTGGAGTAAATAGGATCACTAGTGGTGGTACGTATTTCTCCTTTGACCGTTGTTGTGTAGGTCAATTTCTCGTCCGGATCGGAAAATAAATTAGGACATTTCTTTATAGCATTATTTAATTCTTTTTCCTGTTCGGCATTCATGTGGGATGTTCTGATATTAATGGTGTTTACTGAATCAGAAATATGCTGTTTCAAGTAAATTGGAATATCGGGTTGAATGGTCATGTAGTTTTTGTTTGTATGAATTACAGCTCCTAGATCTTTTAAACTATCATTGCCGATAATACCGTCAAAAGAAATGAGACTGGGTAAGATGAAGAATTTCAGTTTTTTTACTTTATGTCCAAATAAGTTTATTATGGCGTGATGGGTGATCAGAATGTTGCCTCCTACAGAATTGGCATAAAAGGCTTTTTCATTTGGAATGGGATTTTTTATATGGCGGGGTTGAATATAATTTTTGTTTGAACCTGTATCCACTAGAAATTTTAAAATTTCGCCGCTCTTCGCTACATGCTCAAAGTAGGGAAGCGAAGAGCTCCTTAGCCTAAAAAATAAATGTCATCTAATTCTTCTGGTTGTCCTAAGCTTGGATTATCATGAGAATCGATGTAGTCAACGAGAGTTTGGTCAAGATGCTCGTCTTCGTAATTTAAGTTTTTATCGTAATTGCTTATATCATTTTGCTCGTCGGCTTGGACTTGATCCGTATGGTAAACTCGTTGAAATTTATTATTCTGGTGAGTTTGATATGAAGGAGGTCTCTTAGCATTAAATTGTTGCATTGGGGGTCGATTCTGATAATTTACTGCTCGTGAGTGCATTGAGTGATCGACTTCCATTGGTTCTGCTTTTGGAACAGGTTTATGAAAAGGAGGATGCTGATTGATAAATGGCTGTCTTGGTGGCCGTTGAATATACTGGGCTGGTTTAGAGAAATTAGGTGCAACAGGTCTCTGAGGATTGTGCACTAGTTCTGAATAAAAATTCATTCTGGGTGCTGGAATTGGGTTAACATTTTGTGTAAAAAATTTATTTCTTCTGGGTGGAACAGAAGGAGGTGATGTCTGGTGTTGTATTCTTCGAAAGGTTCCGTGACTATGGTGAACTCGATAATCAACATTTTGTAGTTTAAGACATAAATGAAGGGCTTGTGGTAAGTCCACTGGTTCTCTCATGCTGAGTAATCTGGGTAGATCTCCCTTGAGTCCCCTAACAAATGTATCTAGTGCTTTATCACGATACGATTGAGTCATTATGTTGAGTGATTCATGGCTCATTTCCATGGAAGAAAGTTTATTTAAGATTAATGAAAGATGATGATACACTGTTTGATAAAATTCATGAATTGTGTTATTCCCTTGAACTATCATGGTCATCTGGTACTCTAAGGTACCCAAATCTCTTTTGTCTGCGTAATGAAGTGTGAGACATTTAGAAATTTTCTCCCAATTCAAAGGAGTATTGTAAGATTCGAGTGCAACATCTGCAACATCTGCACAACCCGTTATTTTGTTCCGAATGACACTGAGGATGCCGTAATATTTTGGCGTTCCTTTAAGATGTTCATAAATTCTTAAAATACGATCTACACATTTTTTCCAAGAACTGAATTCTCCTGGTTGGCCAGAGAATTCCCTTAAGCTTTTCACAACATCAGGAATCTTGTCCATGGCAGACAAATTCGCGTCTTGCCCGACTTCGATATTTTGGTCGATATCATTGTTTATGTCTACACCTGGATTGATAATTGAGTTAAAAATGTGCCTACCTTCCCTTCTTACGATTTCAGATATAAGGGCTGTTAAATCAGCTACAGTAATATTCTGTACAGGAGGATTCTGTACAGGAAGATTCTGTACAGGAGGATTAGGTGGAGGATTTTGAGCATCTTCATTTCCAGGTACTAATCTAGCTGCTCTAATTATATTATTATTATTTTGTTCCATTCTGTATTTTCTTTTAATTTACTTTCGCACGAATGGATAAATAAATATGTTTTGTAGAAATTTCTACCTTAATGATTTTTGTTTTAAATCGTTTATTTTTTTAAAGATTTGTTAAATATTTGATATGCAGAGTTGATAAGAAAATTTATAATTTATTGATTTAAAACTTAAGGAGAAAGAATTTACTTTAGAAAGTACTAAATTTCTTTTTCTGGAAATTATGAAAGTTTTAGATTCGTTTCTATTTCACTTGCATTGATCAGCGTTAAGATTGAATAAGGAGAGATAAACTTTCAAAATATAATCAATTAATTTATATTTAAATTCTCAGTTTTCCTGACTTTTCACTTGATCACTTTTTTTTCAATAATTTTTCTTCGATATTTAAAATATTTCACTTCTTAGGTAATAATTTATTGATTCAATGGAATGCAAAAATAAATAACTTACATTACAACTAACAGATGAAGGACGTACATCTGGATGAGTCTTAAGATTTTTGAGATTTATGTAACGTATAGATGCTCCGGTGCTTTTTGTCCTTATTCTATACGTGTAGGACCGCTTGTGGTATTTCCTCTTGAACAGATCAGGCGGCTGTCGGCGGGTATTTGTATCCTTGGCTATGGTTATCCAAATGATTACTCGTCGACTCCGTTTTTTCCTAAGCTGGTTGGCTTTGGTGACTCCGGGGCCTCGTTTCCTGGTCTTTTCGTTAAAGATGACTTCAAAGGATTTTATCCCTTCTACTTGCCTCAGTAGCAAACGTGGTATATTTTTTTGAAGTGGTTATTTTATTGAACACACTCCCTTGCACTAATTAAGAATATGATCAGAGTGGCAATGGTTAGCACTTTCACAAATTAATTATTTAATCGTGATTATAATTTAAGTTTTCACTTTTTAATTTTATAAGCACAGAGTGGCAATGATTAGCGCACAAATTAATTAATTGATAGTGATCACACAAGAACTTAATTTTGCACAAAAATATTTTTTCCGTTGATGATCAAAACGCGGCGATGGTTAGCACACCGTTTATAATTGATAAATTAATTATGATCGCGGAAAATACTAATTCACGAATTGCTTGAGCGGTCCCTGCTCGGGCGCCAGTTAATAAAATTTATTTAAAAAATCTCAAAAAAATATATTTCTAGGCAGGCAGGTTACCTGCACCTTTATTTTCCGAATATAGAATTAAGACTAAAAATTACAAGTTTCTCTAAACGTAAATTATCTCTAACTTAAAATTACCAGACGCGTGGTCAGCAGAAATTTCCTGGGAACCGAAATGTATTTTCCAAGTTGACGGAGAAGTTGTTGTCGCATTAAATTACGGCGAATGTTGCTTCTGGTGTTAACTTATATCTTGTTTATTTTTTTTTTTATATTTTATTCAAAAATATAACATAATGGTTACTAAATAAGAAAAAAAATAGGTTTAGAAATAGTAAAATACCTGAAATACGATCTTACCTTTCAATAAAAACTAGGCTTCAAAATCTTTAAAAAATTTTTTTTTTTTTTTTAATAAATAAAAAAATTGTTTTTTTTTCTATTTTTCTCAAACTTTTCATTTCTTTCTTCTTTTATTCATTTTGTTCATTTGTTTTTCAAATCACCCAATTTCGCTATTTGGGACCTGTTGATGAGTCAAACCAAGAATTGAAATTTGTCACCAAAAATTAATGGGTTGTGTGATGAAATAACAAATTAGAACATTTTTTAGCTTTTGTTATATACCGGAGAATCCCAAAAAGTTCTTTCTTGAACAAAAACAAAAAATAGATAACTTATGAGTCAGCCTAACCTGAGAGAAGAGATCTGCTTCCGCAAAGTTTCCTTTGGCTATGGTAAGAGAGCTCTTAGAAAGAGTCAGAGTCAGCCTAAGCTGTGTGAAGAGATCTGCTTCCGCAAATCTTCCTGTTAAAAAAGAGCTTCGGAAAAGATATTTTCCCGATATGTTGTAGAAGCGCCTTCCCTAACAAACGCTTGACATATTTCATACTGGGAATTGATAAAAAAAATTTCTTATGTTTAATCGCTTCCAACCCATCACTAGAAGATATAGAACTCTACAATATGTTGCAATTCGAAGCTCTCCAGCTAGATATCCCATTGGTAGAATATAGATCATAATATTCAACAGATTTCATGGACAAAAGTGTACTAAGTCCTCAATATAGCTCTGAAGATCGCCAAATTCCCCTAAAAGAATCATTAATTTCCTCATCAGTCAATGATGATTCATGTCTTTTTAAGCTGAACATACATATATGGGTATTATTGTATTTAATAGGTTGGTATAGTACACGATATACAGACTAACAAGGTATGACTAACCGGCACCATAGATTCGCCATTTTCTGTGTTAGTCGATTCGCATGACGCGTTTCTTAAAAAGTGAAAAACATAAAGTTTAATATTTAATATTTAAATTAATTCTATAGGATCCATTTAAAATCTTTAAATAAGTACCATTTTACTTTCTAAACATAAAGATAAATTGAAGGAAGATTATTAGAACTGTATTCTACATTTTAATTTGCCACTAACCCCACTTTTTGCACTTCGTTATAATGCATTGCATCACTAACAAATTTCACTATACAAATAATAAAAAGATTTTAAATAAACAATTAAGAGTGCAAATTGGTATTTCAGTCTTATTTTGCATTTTTTATCGATAAAACTTTCGTGGCACTTTGTTTTGATCTAACTGATTTCACTGAAATGAACTTTAAACTAACGAATTCAATGTATATTTATGGTAAGAAACTAATATTATATTTATTGCAACATTTTCGATGGATCCAGTGGAATAAATTTATATAAATATTATATCTAACTGTATTTTTCTCGTTTTAAGAGTCGATTAAGGTGACGTCACACGCAATTGACAGTCCGGACAATCATACGTTTTTACTCTGTATATCGTGGGTATAGTAGTTCATGCGACATACAGAAACTGTGCATGGCGAAGAGTTACCATAAACAATATTGGTTCCATCATTGTATAATAATATTTTACATATAAAGCATATTTGCAACAAATAAAATGTACGCAAGTTTGTGCCTTATTATTTTTTTTTTTATGTGTACATACATACATCATGTGTACAATAAATGATTATGTTTTTTTTTTAGACGTGTACATACATCATGATGGTACATTCAAACATTTAATTTTTTGGTTTTAATAACATGTGATATGCCTATCTAAATTTAGACCTTATCTTCTGTATAATTTTTTTTTTAATGGATATATATTTATATATATGTACATATAATATAATAATAAGCCTATATCTATACCAATTCCGTTGTGACTCACTCTTTAAAATGGGTTGATGGGTTGACCTCCTTATGGTATATTATGCGGCCTTGCCTGTGTGTATTCTGGATCTTCTCTCTTTTTTTTTTTTTTTTAATATCGGGTTACACCAGTGTGGAACTTTCCAAACTTTTCACTTGAGATTTTATCTGATTAATATATTTTATACTGATTTTTTTTTATATATGTTTTGTAAATTCCCTTCTTTTGTGGAACACAACTGTTATGATATGTATATATATATATACTTTTTCACGCACTTTAACTTTTTGAATTCCAGTTACTATTCAGTAGGGAGTCTAATGTCGAAAAATACCGGCTGCGCCAATTGTAATGGATATTTATTTGGAGATGAAATTATTTAAATAAAACACCGAAATAAAATAAAAACCACTACTTTATTTACTCTATATGCTTTACACAATTACGTCGCGTTCTTAACCTATCGAAGGTTTACTCAAAACTCGACATATTCTAAAACTCAGGCTGCCCCGGAACCTTCCCAATCATTTCGCGATACTGGCACTCACCTACTTTCATGGCATTGCTTAATTCATTTTTGTTGATTTGTGATTTCAACAATTAGGCATCGATACATTACAAGTCGCTTCCTAGTGGCAACATAATTGTGTGACCATTATTTATCTAGGTTGCGTGTACTTGTTTTGTAATATTCGATCGACCTTTTTAAACTGATTTACATCATACATTTTCGTATTTATTTCTGATATTGTTTACATCACATTCCTCCCCCCTTTGAAGTGGAGACTGTGGTTTTTGAAGTTTTTTGTACATTCTTTTTGCAACTTTTTCCTGGAAAACTTTAAGTGCCTTGTGAAATGAAATGAATGAAATGAGATTCCGGGAGAGTCCGAGTTAGTGAACGCCTAAAATTTTGAATTAGAAAACATTTCGTTATTGTAGTTTGACATATCTCTAGCAAATTATTGCTAGGTGAAATTAAACAATCTTTAAAATTATAACAGATACATATGTATGCATATTTTTAACAAGAAAATTACTATTGGAGAAGTTTGCTAGTATTAGATACCTACTATTAAATTTTAATTAATTATAACTACAAGTTTCATTTATTTGTATGATAGGTCGTATGTTATATGTTAAACAATAGCTTTTTTTATAACTTGTACATAGTAATTGTATCTGACTTGTACATTGTCACAAACATAGATGTATAATATTTATAATAAATTGAATCGGCTTGAATTATACTTATGTATATGTAGACAGTTTCAAACATAAGTTTTGTTTTTATTATATTAATGAATGTATTGTACAAATTTTGTTTTTTCTTATCTTTAAATGCTCTATTTTTATTTAATAAATTATCTATGGGACTTTTTTTCTGTAAAATACGTCCATTATATTATACATGTATTGAGAAATATAGCCAAAGGTTACCGACTGCGTTTCAAAAAAATAACACAAGCAACGGTGATAAAAATTTTTGTTTTTGTTTGTATATTATTACCTCGAAATATTAATAGTATTCTATTCAGAAAGTTCAAAATTTTTCAGTAGGTACTAAAAAACAATGTTTTACTTAAACAATTTCAAAATCGCTTACGTTTGTCTTGCTAGGTTTTTCTTCTGGACGAAAAAATTTTACTGTGGGGGTTGTTAGAGGGATCGTTGGTTTACTAATGTTACTTTTGTGTGTGTTATTGAAAGCAGTTTCACGAATTAAATCACGCTGGATTTCCTTATTAACACTTCTGACTTTTGCGTTATCAGTTTCCTGCATTTCCAAATGACCATTTATGTTTCGCATTTTCCGGTGGATACTAGGAAAACGCTTTTGAAAATATGTGTTTTTTATGCTCAACTGTTTAAATTTTACTATTATTACTATTAAAATTATCGCAATAAGGCAGACTAAAACACTCAGAATAATTGTGTGGTTCCTCTTATATTGGTTATGGGTTTTTGACTCTCGGTCGGTTTTCACCTTTTCGATCTTATGTAAAAAGTTTTTAAGGCTGAGGTTCTGTTCGTCGAAATGTATTTTGTGATTTTGGTGGTCAATTAATTGTAATTTGTTTGGTAAAGTCCCTGATTGTAGTTGTGGCATTTCATTTATTTGTAATTCAAAGTCTAGTTTAGGTATTAGCTCGATTTGTTCGACTGAGATATTCTGCACGATGGTGTTGGTAGTTGTGAGTAGAACATTGCCAATTCTCACTTGACAATTTGGTTTGAGATTTAGTATACCTTTTCCATTCATTTTAATTACTGTTTTGTATTCTGCACACTCAATGTTGGTAGCAATTTCTTTTATTAACAAATACAGGTAGAGGAAGATCTAAATTTAATGAAATAACAAAAAGGCGGGTAATAATATAATATAGTTATTTTAACTAAATGGAAAAAAAATAATTATAATAATAATACTTAAGCGTGGAATTTCTTTAATCTGTTCAAATGAACCACTTTCACCTTCCGACCTATCTGAATTTCTAAATTCACAGGGGAGGTTACTTCCTTTACTTCATATGGTCTAATCCAAATAGGTGATAACTTATTATTTTTGCCTTCGTTTTTTAAAAGGACTAAGTCACCAGTTTTGAATGACTCTTTCCGAAGGGTTCTATCATAATATTTTTTCGTTATTTCCTTGCTTTTTATTATATTTTTCCTGGCAATATTATGGGCTTCTTGGATTTTATTTCTTAGGATATAAAAATAATTTTCATGATCATAAATTGGTTCTGGTTTGCGTTTAAGGTTTGTGGGCAGGTCAGTTGTAAAACCAAAAAGACAGTCCATTGGAGTCAGACGTATTGAACAGTGTTTGGTGTTATTATGTACATGCACGGCTTACCTTAACCATTCATCCCAAGAGAGAGGGTTCTCATTCACGTAATTTCGCAAGTATTCCGTTAGTGGTCGATGAGACCTTTCCAGGGCGCCATTCGATTGTGGATGGTACGCCGTAGTATTTATTTTCTGTATGCGTAAGAATTTACACAAACGTTTGAATAGGTCACTCATAAAATTCGTGCCTTGGTCTGTGATCAGTTTTTTCGGTATTCTGTACCGTGTAGTAATCTCTTCGTAGAAAGTTTTTGCAACCGTAGCTGCTTCGCAATCCGGGAGAGCATAAGCATCCATGAAGCGTGTTATATCATCTTCGAATATTAGTATATACTTGTTTCCAAGGGTCGTGACTGGGAGTGGTCCCACTATGTCCAGGTACACTTTATCGAATGGCTTTTTCGCTGTATCAGGCAGCACCATTGGCATCCGGGTTAGCTTGCAATGTTTATTAGTTTGGCATTTAGGACAAGATTTAATGAATTTTGCTATATCCTTTAACATATTCTTCCACCTGTACTTCCTCCGAATTCGGTGATAGGTTTTTGCAATCCCTTGGTGGCCCCCTAATGGGTTTGTATGAAAGACTTTTAATATTTCATCAATATCTTTTTTTTTCAGTCAGAATCTCATATTGAGTGTTACCCTCATTTATTTCTGATGTGTTGTAATTGTATTTTTCCCCAGTTTCAAATAATTCTCTTGAATCTTTTTCAATATTTACTTGTATTTCTTCTTGAACTTGAGATTGAGGGTTTAATGAGTCTTCTGTTTGCTGTTTTTTACTTTGCGATCTTGTGGTCACAAGCATTGTAGTACCTTCTTGCGGGATACGGCTTAAAGCATCGGCATTGCAGTTTTTTCGGCCTGGTTTGTACTTTATCTCATAATTATACTCCGATAATTTGTGATGAAATCGTATTAAGCGTGACGTGGGATCTTTAACGTTGAACACTCCTATTAATGGCTGGTGATCCGTATAAACTGTAAATTTTCTTACAAGGAGGTAACATCTAAAATTTTTCACGGCCCATACTATACCTAACAATTCTCTCTCTATAGTTGAATAGTGTCTTTCCGCTTTGTTGAGGGTCCAACTTGCATAAGCTATAGGACGATCATGGCCGGGAGGGCCTTGTGATAATACTGCACCCAATGCTTCGTTGCTGGCATCTGTTGTAACGATAAAGGGCTTTTTAAAATCTGGATAAGCTAAGACTGGTGGCGTGGTAAGCGACCTTTTTAAGAGTTGGAATGCGGCTTCACTGTCCGATGTCCAAATGAATTTTTGTTTTCCACGTAAGAGTTTTGTTAGCAGCTCTGCGGTCTTAGAAAAGCCGGGAATGAACTTTCTATAGTAGTTTGCTAGTCCTAAGAAACTTTGCAATTGCTTTATGGTGGTAGGTGTTGGGAATTCTTGAACACATTTAATTTTCTCGTTATCTGGAGCACAACCTTCATGGGAGCATTTGTGGCCTAAATAGATCACTTCCTTTCTGAGAAATTGACATTTTCCTGGTTGGAGCTTTAAGTTATATTCTCTTAATCTTTCAAAAATGTCGGTCAGTTTTTTTATATGGTCTTCCAGATTTTTCCCGTAGACGACAATATCGTCTAGATAAACAAAACACTTTATGCCTTGCAAACCAGTAAGCACACGATTCATTGCTCGCTGAAAAGTTGCTGGAGCTGTTTTTAATCCAAAAGGCATTCGAAGGAATTCATAATGTCCATATGCCGTACTGAAAGCCGTCTTTTCGCGGTCTGAAGGGTGCATTGGGATCTGATGGTATCCACTAGCTAAGTCCAATGTTGACAAATAACGTGAATTTCCCAGTTGGTCCAATATGTCTTCAATTCTGGGTAGCGGAAATGCATCTCCGATGGTTTTTTCATTCAGTTTCCGAAAATCGACTACTATTCTCCATCGCTTTTCACCATTTGGGGCTGGTTTCTTAGGAACTACCAATAGGGGCGAATTCCAGGGGCTGCTACTTGGGGCAATAATGTGTTCTTCCAACATATTCTTTATTTGTTTGTTAATTTCATTTTTATGAATATTTGGCAGTCTGTATGGTCTCTGATTAATAGGGGCTTGATCACATGTCATGGGGATGTTGTGAGAAGTAACGTTAGAAAATGGTAGTTGTTCTCCTTCTAAATGAAATATATCACTATATGCTTCACATAGTTCTTTTACTGCTTTTCTTTCCTCGGTATTATGTGTTTGGTCTAATGATATTTCTTTTTCCAGTCGCTGAAGACGTTGTTTTTCTGAGATCTTTGCATCGCTTATATGTTTCTTCTCCAACTTGTAAATATTGAAATTTCGTAATGATTCTAGCTTTGGTTCCACATTTGGTAAAATAATTTCTTTCTCAAGCGTGTTTATCATACTAAGTCTTAATTTCCCATTCTGTGGTCTAATTAAACTATTAGCTATAAAAACGCCAGGTACGATTTCCTGAGAGGGACATAACATTTCATCATCACAGCTAATTGCAGGTATTTCTAATACCATTTTCTCTCTGTGTGGATGGAAAGTACTAGATACTACTTCGTTTCTGCTAGACGACAAGCAATCTTTTGTATTACTTGTTTCTTTAAATGAATTGCGTAACTGGTTAACTTCTCCTTTGCATAAAAAAGGAATTTTTAATTCGGTTGAGTTGTTACTATTGCCGGGGAAATGCAACATTCGTTCAACTGTGAGAATGTTTGCTTTGCCCCATATGAAGTTGCGACCTAATATACCATCAAAAGGAATCGAAAGATTTTCCTGGCAGATATTAAATTCGCAATTTAAACCCTTTCCTATCAGAAAAATTCCTTCACAAGACCCAAGGGTGAGATCAGTGCCACCGTACAAGCCTTGTAATTGAATAACCTTCTGTCGATTCACAAATGTATGGTCAGATAAACTATTTCTTTTTAGAATACTTACTTCGGCTTCCGTATCAACCAAAAGCTTAACCTTACCTATTCTACAGATATTCAAGGGAAGTTCAATTATTGCTTCATTTACTGTTAGCGCATTATTTTGCAGTGAGATTATAGTATTAGAAACGTTAGGATAATTTGAAATTTCTTTGCTGTTGTTAATAGTTTTATTTTCTTTCCTTGAAACTTCGTACTTATCGGCTAATTCTTCAAATTCTCCACAATGAATATTTTTGCACCCATATGCAGAAGGGTTAGCCATTGGGCGCAATAGGCTAGCCCGCTTTAGTTTCCCGAATGATTTTGGTTTGTGCTGTGTTTTTCCTTCCAAGACTTTTTTGCGTAGCAGTCAGCTATGGAATGTGAGGATCTAGCACACCAATCACATTTTAGTACGGTTGTTTGTCCTCCATTTCTGGGGAACTCTTTCTGTTTCATTTGTTGTATATTATTTAATTGGCATGATTCTTGCGAGTGTCCGTAAGCACGACAAGCGTGACAGAATTGTGAGCGTCTTCGGGTGCGACACTCAGAAAAAGTATGTCCAAATCTTTTACAGAAATCACACTTTTTTAACTTTTCATACCTTTCTTTCTCAGAAGTTTTCGCTGATGAAAAATGAAAATTGGTCCTATTGTGTGATGGATTTTGAACTTGTTCAGATAATTTTGTATATACATTTACGGAAGAAGTGTTTAAGACTGGAGAGGGATTAGAGTATAGAAAAGGGTGTGTGACCAGATTTTTTGGGGGAACGTCTTGTGAGAGCTGAAAATTTGCTTCTAAGAAACCTCTTAGTTGCCTCACTTCATCTTCGTTAAATTGCTGACATGCAGATGATGAAGTCTGCCAGTTTGCACTTATTTGTCGGCTCTGAATTTGACGCTCTTCAATTTTTTCAACTTCTGTAGCCATTTTTATTAATTCATCTAGTGAATTACTCGTTTTTCCTATTACCACTTGACGAATAATAGGACTGATAATTCCCGTTTTAAACGTGTAGCATGTTTCTTCTTCAACTTCTTTTAGAAGCGCCTCATTTCCTTTAGGATATTTAGAATTTATTGCACGTTTACATTCAACAAGCATCATATTTAATTTCGTACCAAACGAGCCTACTGTTTCGTTGTGAATTTGAATACAACGACGTATTTTGCTTATGATGTCATTATTTGAGTTACTTGGCTTAAACGCAGTTAAAAGTAAGCTCTCTAACTCATCTACCGATTCGATTTTTAAGTACTTAACCAGATCATAAGCTTCTCCCCTCAGTTTGGTTTTCAGTAGAGGTATCAACAAGCTTTTTTCTTCGGAAGAGGTCAAAGAATTCTCTACTTGCTTGCAACAATCGAGAAAAATAAGTAATTCGTTTGAATTATAATTTCTTTGTCCGTGAAATACAGGTAAAATGTTATTAACCAGCTTGGAAATTTTTTCCAGTGACAAAGTGGCCATATTATCTATACAAATATTTAATTTCTGTACAAGATCAGGGTTTGTTTGGGTTCGTGTTATTGTTTTTGCAGTACTTAAGCTGCAATCACTGAGCTCAATGGGGGCTTTTATTTCGTCACTTTGAATCGGACTTTGAACTTGATTAGAGTCGTCGCTCTAGCGGGATTTAACGGAGCTTCAAACACCTCGTCTAATTCGGATTCCAGAGTTAGGGAATCAATTCTGTCACAAAATCTAGCAAATTCTGGAGTTTGAGTAGTATTAAGAAAACGCTGACGTCGATTTCGTGCACCTAGATTTTGAATCTTCGAACCGAATGACATAAGTAATAATACGAGAAGCAAAATGCTGAACGAGCGGTTTAATTAAATTAAATCATAACACCTTAATTGCTTGTGCTATTTATTTATCGGTGGGTGCCTTATTATTTTTTTTTTATGTGTACATACATACATCATGTGTACATTAAATGATTATGTTTTTTTTTTTTAGACGTGTACATACATTAAATGATTATGTTTTTTTTAGACGTGTACATACATCATGATGGTACATTCAAACATTTAATTTTTTGGTTTTAATAACATGTGATATGCCTATCTAAATTTAGACCTTATCTTCTGTATAATTTTTTTTTTTTTAATGGATATATATTTATATATATGTACATATAATATAATAATAAGCCTATATCTATACCAATTCCGTTGTGACTCACTCTTTAAAATGGGTTGATGGGTTGACCTCCTTATGGTATATTATGCGGCCTTGCCTGTGTGTATTCTGGATCTTCTCTAATTTTTTTTTTGTTTTTAATATCGGGTTACACCAGTGTGGAACTTTCCAAACTTTTCACTTGAGATTTTATCTGATTAATATATTTTATACTGATTTTTTTTTATATATGTTTTGTAAATTCCCTTCTTTTGTGGAACACAACTGTTATGATATGTATATATATATATATATATATATATATATATATACTTTTTCACGCACTTGAACTTTTTGAATTCCAGTTACTATTCAGTAGGGAGTCTAATGTCGAAAAATACCGGCTGCGCCAATTGTAATGGATATTTATTTGGAGATGAAATTATTTAAATAAAACACCGAAATAAAATAAAAACCACTACTTTATTTACTCTATATGCTTTACACAATTACGTCGCGTTCTTAACCTATCGAAGGTTTACTCAAAACTCGACATATTCTAAAACTCAGGCTGCCCCGGAACCTTCCCAATCATTTCGCGATACTGGCACTCACCTACTTTCATGGCATTGCTTAATTCATTTTTGTTGATTTGTGATTTCAACAATTAGGCATCGATACATTACAAGTCGCTTCCTAGTGGCAACATAATTGTGTGACCATTATTTATCTAGGTTGCGTGTACTTGTTTTGTAATATTCGATCGACCTTTTTAAACTGATTTACATCATACATTTTCGTATTTATTTCTGATATTGTTTACATCACATAATGGAGCATATTTACATAAAAGACAAAATTCTATTTATAAGTTTTATTCTCCAAACTTCTATAATAATGTGAACTTTTACTGGAAAATTAAACATGTTTTTCTAATAAAGATAATATAAGTACATATTCTAATCAATAATAATAAATAAGAACTTCAAGTGCTCCAGTTGGAACTTATTATCTAATTATCTTTCAAGTTTAATTAAGATCAGTGTGATCGTGGATAGTTATAATTGCATATTTTCTAGTGTGCTTACGAAGTGTTAACAAGTTCTAAATGTGCGTTAAAATTTGATTTGCATGCCGGGTACTAAAATGAACTTTGAAAAAAAAAATCCATGCACATGTATGAATTGCAAATTTGACATTTGTAATGAGTTTGTGTGGCTTTGTTCCATTGAATAAATAACTAATAAGGAAACGGCATATCGGGTGAAAACCTAAACCACTCGACGAAATGTATTAGTGTGCTGGGTTTATATTCGTTTCATCATGGCAGTAATGAAATCCTGACGTTCTGAAGGGGAACATTTTTTATAATCCAAATTGCTATGTAAAATAAACAAATTTTTAGCTCCTCCTTATTTTCAGATAATATTTTTTGGCATTGCCTTTGTATGACTGGCATAATTCAGCCACCAATGACAATTCAATTGTAAACAAACAAACCGGCAGTGGTAAAATGTTAAATTTTTTGCCATGGCTCTTTATTTTTATAAATATTTCACTTTTATTTTGATAGAAACACTATAATTAATTAATAAAGCTATTAAAGTTACATGAAGAATGCTTTCCCACGACAATAACTCTATTCGTTCTTGCAGCATAGCACAGCGCACTTTATTACGCTTATTTAAGACTTCGGAGTCTCTATTACATAAAATATCGTTCACAAAAGAATATTTTACACTTATTTCACACTACTATTAAGTAAAAATCCTGTTAATTTATTTGTTTATTACAATAAGGCGAATTCAAATCTGAGAACTTCTTTTCAAAATTATGAAATGTCGGAAATGTTGAACTGACGCAAAATAGCCACTAGGCCCTCTTGTCACCCCCCTCCCCCACCAACCGACCATAGGTCATACTGTCATTGAATTGCTTAAACACGTACACTGCACCCCGCTTCCTTATTAGTTATTTATTCAATGCTGTGTTCTGAGCAACTATTCTTCCTTGTTCCTGGCTGATATGTTGGTAACATGTAAGGCATCGACTTTTGTTTTATCAGTTTTCTGTAAAATGTGATTCTCGCCATATTTGGTGGTAATATCGGAGGTAAAGTTTCATTCATTCCCAACAATTTTACGGCAATTTCATCTTTGAATTTAGTAATACACATTTTTTGTTTTGTGATGTCCTGGAGCAAGATGTAAGCATTTGCAACAGCAGTGCCTGTTATAAGCTCTACAGAGAGCTTCCCATACCATTTCACTCCTTTTCTAAGGCACGGAGCATATGCCTTCAATTGCTCGGATAAATCTATGATACCTTTTAGAGTATTGTAATAAATTACCGGCTTAGGTTTTTCAACTTCGACCCCACGTCTCGTAAGGACGCACCCAGTGTTGCTCTGACGACTGATTTGCTGTTCGGGTCTTAGTTTTGCATTTATAACTTCTCTAGGGTTGAACTTTTGGTTTCGCCGTAATGTTCCTACTAATTGAGGTTTTTTGGCCAACAATTCCTGTGCTAGTCTCACGCTGCTATAATAATTGTCAGTGGACAATGTTCTATCCTCATTTAGACAATTTTGCATTAACGTCATTACGTCCTGGGTTGGTACCGAAGTTTGAACGGGTTGTGTTTCTTTTCTACAGCACACTCTCAAGTCATAGATATATCCCCGGCTAAGACATAACTTGAAGAGCTTTATACCAAATTTATGGTGTTTATTTTTTGTATGTATTGCCGAAAGATAAGTCTACCTCGAAATGGGACCACTCTTTCATTAATACAGACTTCTTCAGAAGGCGTTACCAATAGTTGGAATCTAGCTGCTCTATTAGAAGATTTATTTTATGTAAGCGTCCAGTCGTAGGCGCTTCATTATTCTTCAGATGACACATTCTCATTAGTAGTTCAAAACGATTTCGGGAAATGATTTTCGAGATGTCATTTTTATAAAATGGTCTGCGTGTCCAATAATCACGAATTTCAGGATATTTATATAAATCCCTCCAAAAGATAATGCCAATGAATTTTTCCATTTCAGTAGGAGTTGTATCCGTCCATTTTTTCATTCGAGTGCAGCGCAAATGGGTCTTAGAATTGTGATATTGTTGGGCATAAAAATTAGTTTGCTCAACCATATTCACAATTAATTCATCCTTTACAAGTAATTTGTAGAAATCATATGGAGACGTGGGTTGGAAGTCATTTATATTATCCATATTTACTCCAGACTTTGTTTGAGTAAATTTAAATTTATGGAGTTTATTAGCATCTACTGGTCCCCATGTTATATTTACATTACTAGGTGCTTCATCATCAGAGCTATCTTCCATAACTGCATCAGCTACTACTTCATCAATTACTAGGTCAACGTTGCCGAAAGTTTCAGAAACTACGTCATCTTCGTCAGTTTTATTATTTCCTGGGGTCTTCACAACTCGTAGTGTGAATATCTTACTAACAACAATTTAGAGAACCACACAGCAAGTTACCTTTGCGACGTTTTGATGCTAAATAATCAAAATTCTCATCCGAGCTGGATCCTTCTGCCTCAGGCTCCCATTCATCTGAAGATTCAGTATTAGCAAATGGATCGTCATCCTCTTCATCAGAAAGCATTCGTTGCACAAGTTTCTCAACGTATATTCTTTTCTTTGCTCATTAGATGGAGCCATTGTTATAATCACACTAAACACTGACAATCGAGAAGGTCAACTAAAAATTGCTCACTATTAGCCAAAATGAAAGTGTGCAACTTATGCCCATATTTGGGAATAAATTCGATTAGATCAA
Organism: Dioctria rufipes; assembly: GCA_963924295.1. Classification (NCBI taxonomy): domain Eukaryota; kingdom Metazoa; phylum Arthropoda; class Insecta; order Diptera; family Asilidae; genus Dioctria; species Dioctria rufipes. Next base: position 89,330,466 of record OZ002742.1, read on the forward strand.
GACCGAGTGCAATAAACTATGTAAACGAAAAGAACATGAAACCAATTTCCGGGAAACCCGAAAGCAAAAATCCATAAAACGGTCGTCTGTATTGTGGATTATGACATTAGATTTCGTGGAATCGTATTTCTGAAGAATCAAATGAAGTTCCACAAAATCCCTGCTATGAATTTTCGTGCATGCAGATGGATGCACATGGCCGATTAGGAGTAGATTTAACTTACTGGCCGGTGCATCTAATTAGATGCACGCTAATTAAAAACTGCTACGTTGATGTAAAAGTAAAATTTTTTGTTTGAAATATATATATTAATTTTACCCCAAAATAATGGAGGTGGCCCAAAGGAAGCAGTTTTTTTTCTATTGTGGCGCTTAACGTGTTAAAATTAATCAGTCATTCATTAATTGGGTCTGTAATGTAAATAAACCGATATGCTTACTTTCGTCCTAATCGAACTCTTGAGCCATGTTAACTAGCTGACGAGTTCTCGTAATATAGATGATGAAAACCCACAACCTCTCTCTGCGCAGTGTATCACACGACAGATAAACAGGCCCGGACATGAAGACCCAGAGCTCCTAGGAGTAGAAATGGATTTGGCTATTTGGCGCCCCAAAACTAAAAATGTTTGCCGCTTTTTTTTGTCTTTTAATTAATATTCAAAATGTGATTATTATTAACATTACTTATAAACAACGAGTTGGTCTGAATGTTTGTCATATCAGCACAAGAAGTATGTACCCAAAAATTGATGAAATTCGGGATATTTTTAATGGGTCTCTTGTTAACATTATCTGCGTGTCGGAAAGTTGGCTTATCATCGAAAGTGTCTGATTCCTTGATCCACATTCCGGGGTATAGGGTTTGGCGGAATGACCGATTGGATCGTAGGGGAGGTGGAGTTGTCTTGCTCATTAGATCTTCTATAAATTGTAAAACAATTGTTTCTTCCTGTCAGACTGAAATGAACGTTTAATATATATTTTTTTGCGAATTACTATGTATAACATTAAATGCTTAGTTTGAGCAGTATATAATCCAAAGCCAACCAACTCTAATTGCTTAGATCCTCTCAACGAAGTATTGTTGAACTTAGCTCACCAGTATAGAAACATGATTATTGAAGGTGACTTCTATCTTAATTACCTTGTTCCCTTTGGATGTTCCAACTCATTTTTGTTTACTTTGGACGCTCTTGATTTGCATCGAGTTAATTATCTACCCACTTACTATGCATCTACCTCTCCCTCACTTCTCGACATTTTTCGCACTGCTGAAATGTCAAAGCTATTATTTTTTAATCAGATTTCCCTTCCGGGTATATCTGATCATGACATGATCTTACTAACCTATGATTTTCATACTGAGGGTACAACTTACTCTTATTACAATTATGGGGCTGTTAGCTTGAATGTTCTGTGGAGTGATGCGGAGTCCTGGGAATGGAATAAGGTGTTTTTTATGTATTGTTTGAATGATCATGTGAATTTCCTTAATAACTCTCTTCATCTCTTACATGAAATTCATGTTCCTTTGGTCACGAGAACCATCACTAACCCCCTCTGCCCTTGGTTTTCCCGTCGAATCAGGGATATGATCTCAGCTCGGGATATTGTATATCTTAAATGGAAGAGGTCCAACTTATTGTTTTCCTTGAGGAATATAAAACCTTACGCAGTGGTACCGTTTCAGCTATTTTCAGAGCTAAAATGAATTTTTATGAATCTAAACTTAATTGTAAACTTCCTTTAAAAATCCTTTGCAAAAACTTGAGGATGAGTGGCATTAGTTCATCTCGTAAAAATAATTATGCTATTGATCCTAATTCAGTGTCTTGTGTAGATGATACTGTTGACGCGTCAGTATTTCAATCTTATAAAGCTGAGAACTATTCTTCTTCAGCTCCAATTTTTTATTCTGTCGGGTCACAAATGAAGACATTTTTGCTGTAACTAATAGGACCACATCCTGTGCGATTTGGGGCCGATAATCTCAACTCTCGATTCATTCAGATGTGCTTGCCCTATATTCTTCCCGCACTCACACCTATTTGAAACTCGTGCATTACTACTAGTAGCTTTCCTCTGCCATGGAAGACCACTAAAGTGATTCCAGTACCTTAAAACACCCGCTCACATTGTAGTGCATTTCCGCCTCCAAGTATATTACCATTTCTCTCTAATGTAATTGAGAAAATTATGCATTTACAAATCTCTCATTATTTATTTTTTAATGATCTTATGCATAAATATCAATCTAGTTTTCTTCCTGGGCATAGCTGTACATCTGCTTTCCTTAAAGTGAGCAATGATATCGCGCGTGTGGTCGATAAAGATAAACTAACGGTACTAGTTCTTTTAGATTACTCCAAGGTCTTTGACACCATTAATCATAACTTCTTGACATGAAACTTATAAGGAACTTTATGACTACTAGAGCAGCAGGGCAGAAGCAGTTTTTGCAAATGGTTCTCAATCATCTTTTTTACCAGTCGTATCTGGTGTACCTCAGGGATCAATTCTTGGGCTCCTGTTATTTTACATGTTTATAAATTATACATTTGCTCACGGAAAGTATTCTAATCTGCACTTATATTCTGATGATTTTCAATTGTATAGATCTAGTGTACTTGGCCTGATTGAGGATTGCATCTCTAGGGTAAATGACGATTTGGAGGCTATTTACTTGTGGTCCCGTAATAATAAACTAATACTAGATTATTTTTAGCGAGTACATTGTTAATAGCTTATGGATGTGACATATTTGGAAAGCTGGATTACAATAATAGAAAAAAAGTTGAGATTGGCTTTAATTCTATCATCCGATAGGTGAGAGAGATTTGATCATATTTCTCAATTTAAGAATTAAATTTTGGGGTGTTATATTTCTGTTTATCTTGATTATTGCTCAAAGTAAGTGAGAGGGTCTTATTACTTTGTACTATTAGAAAAAAAGGAATAGGTGATCGACTGCCAAAATTTTATTTCCCACTCTTTTATAGCGAAGTGTCACTTGTGACATTTTATCAAATTGTTAATTGCAAAAATTAGTCAGATGTCAAAAACAGTAATTCGAAAGATTGTGATAATTTTGCAAAAGAAATAGAACGTTTCATCTAGGAGGATCCTACATTCCAGTTCATTTATGATGAAGATAAAGTAACTATTGTATCAGGAATGGGTAAGATTTGTATAAACAATTTATTATCATAACATGATGTTACTAAATAGATATATATATTTCAGGTGAATTGCACTTGAAAATTTGTGCTCAACGAATGGAACGAGAATGTCCAGTAATTTTGAGTAAACCAAAAGTGGCATTTAGAGAGACATTAATAGCACCGTGCTCGTTTGACTATCATCATAAAAACAATCTAGAGGATCTGATGAATATACTCGTATTACAAGAATAATGGAACCGTTACTACCACAAAAAAATACATCGGTAGAATTTTCGGATGAAACGATGGGAACAAATGTTCCCAAGCAATTTGTCGACTCCAGTGGGCTAGCTTTTTATTTATCTACTCAAGGTGCTATTAAGGAAGTTTTCAATGTGGTTTTTGTATAATATATATAGCTATACGTTTTCCCTTTTTATAGATCCACGATTAAACAACGAGGAGAGGAAGTACTCTGAAGTATTAGATGAACTGTCCGGATATGATAGCAGTTATTCGACTGCAGTGGAAAGATTTCTGTATTAGAATGTATTGCCCAAGCAAGAATTTTTCCCAAAGGAAGTGGAGAAATGGTGACAAGAGCACCAGTGAAACTAACTCTCTCGTAGGCTTTCTATCATGTTGCCCAATTTCGAGACTTAGAAAGAAATATGATTTAATAATATTTAATTTAATTTTTACATGTAATTGTGTTAAGTGTATATCTATCCACTCTTAAATAAATTATTTTATTTGAATTACACTCCTTAAATCTTTACAACACCAACTATTTGCTTGAAGCATACTACAGTTTTATAGTTATATGTGGGGTCTCAAAATGAGGAGCTGATTCTGCTAAATGAGCTTGTGTTATGTCAGTCAGGTGGGGGTGGGGGTGTTTTTATAAAAACGGATCGTATAATTAACTACTGGCATTGCATCAGATCATAATAGGTATATTTTTACTCATATGAACAAAATAACTTAGATCTCCAAAGCATCATATCGATAACTTGAAAGGACTCATAGTGCTCTCGTTGCAAACTTACGTTAAAAGTATGGTTTATCTTGTTATCATCTATGTAAGAATGTAAATAATACTTTTGAATTGAGTTATAAAATTTCAATTAAATTTTTTAATTTTAATTATTTTTCAAATAAATTTATTCACTAAACCATGGAAAATTTGGAAATATTTTTTACAATTTGTTTTAATATTTATTAATTCTGTTGAATGTGCTCCTGGATTGCTCCAAAGGTTGATATATCGCCGAAATTTAACTGCGCTATCCAACATTGTGTTAAACTTCGTACATTTGAATTAACACGCACACCTTGCTCAAATCAAGATTTAAAATCTTCGACAACTCAACCAGATTGACTCGTCCCCCAAGAAACATACAACTCGTTCAAAATCTCCTTTTCGACATGTTGCGGTGTTATGTATTCCTTCCCGTCATTGCTGACCAGACCCTTTTCAATCAATAGAGTAACAATAGAGTAACAAAATCGGATCAAAAAAGGCACTATTTTCAAGAACAATACAGATACAGAATACAATAGCGAATACAAAATATTCCCTTTAAAATTTTGACACATTCCATATTTAAAAAAATTTTTAAAAAATTTAAAAAAAAAAAATTTTTAATTTTTTTTTTAAAATGTTTAAAAATGTTTAATTTTCTTTGACACATTCCAGCTGATGGGCTGTGACTTTCTTCAAATATTTTTAATTTGTGTGCGTGTACACAATTATATTCGTACACGCTTGTAGTTTATGTATGAGTTTGCTGCCATAATAGCAAAATTTACTGTCATAAAATTTACTTCTGGCTAGAACTTTTTATGGCTAATTATGGCAGTAACAATTTCCCTTTGTCGGGGAATTTGATATTTAACTCAGTAAAATTTTGCTGGATTATCTTTTGTCCTTATCGTTCCAAAGTATTTTCAGTTAAGGGGAAACTACTTACTCTGTTTTCTAGCAATGTTCGAGTAATGTAAATTAGCCATTAGAAGTAGTGTTTTTAATTTTTTTAATCTTAGTAGTTAGCATTGTTTTTTTTTTATTTTATATTGTAATTTTTTATATTTTTAGTTAATTATGATGCTCTAATTGTTTAAGCTTTCTGTCTCTCTTCCATTAGTACATACTACTTAATCATATTGTTTTTATTTTGATTTTCTTGTACAAATAAAAAAGATTTATGTCTTAATTGTACAATAGTTATGTTAATAACAAATTTGAATTTGATTAGGTATGTGAATGTAAAAAATTTGGTTCTGATCAAATTATAATTATTTTTTTAATATATATATGTACAATGTACATATTGAATATCCTTAAATAATAAATATAACCAAAATACTAAAAAAATAGAAGTTCTTTAAACCATAGGCTTTCTGCGTGCCATTTTTCTGCAAAGTCGTCTATGAAGTCCTGGAAATCCAGGAATGTTGTGAGGTCAGATTCAATATTCAAAAAATTACCATTGCGACCATTCTTTCTTGCTCTACTATTGATCTTAGATAGTTTTTAATCCATATCATATCAAACAAGAAAAATCCTTTCTGCAGAATAGTTTGTTGCTAGTGTAAATAAAAATAGTCTGGAATGCAAATAATATAAATATTTGGGTATATATGGTTTTGAAATCCATATCGTTGAACCACTCATACGACTTGATTGGAGATAGATCAGGTAGAACTGGCTCTTTCTTTGACAGGAAATGTGCTAAGAATACTATTTCATCATCGAACTAATTGTTATCGATAACATTAGGATAGCTTGTGCGAAGATATAATGATTTGGCTTTTATATAATCAAAGCTCATATCTTTCATATAACGGCTTCCAGAATTGATAATTTCAAATTAAATTCCTCATAGCACATTCTTATTTTGCAAATTTCCGTTATACATCAAACTAAAAGGCTTTCCAATAAGAGGTGTTATTTTGATATTCAAAGAAAAATGCCATTTTTTGAGTTAAATGATTATTTCATTATAAAGAGGAAGGTATGCCGTTAATAATGGAAAATAACATCAGCCAAATGACCACCACGACCACGCCTACAGGACCATATCCTTTTAATGAAATTTTTCATAACCAAATCGCAAATTGGCTGCCCTATGTCCTCGATAGCCTCACGAATTCCATCTTTGAGGTCTTGAATCGACGCTGGGCTGTTGGCGTAGACCTTCTCTTTCACGTGGCCCCAAAGGAAGAAGTCTCAAGGTGTTATGTCACAAGATCTGGGTAGCCAATTGTGATCACCGGAAACCTTTCCCGTAAAAGATCAATGGTTTCGTTGCTTGTATGGCACGTAGCGCCGTCTTGTTGAAAGTAAACGTTGTCCAGATCAATACCATCCAATTTCGGCCATAAAAAATCATTAATCATCTGTCGATAGCGTAATCCATTCACCGTAACTGTTGCTCCAGCCTCATTTTCGAAAAAGTAAGGTCCAATGACCCCGCGGGACCATGAACCGCACCAAACAGTCACACGTTGAGGATAGAGAGGCTTTTCAACAATAACTCTTGGGTTTTCCGAGCCCGAGATGCGACAATTTTGCTTGTTGACGAAGCCATCGAGGTGGAAATGGGCCTCATCACTCAAGATGAGTTTTCGATGGAATTCCGGATCATTTTCATGCATTTCAAGGACCCAATCAGCAAAGACTCGACGTTGTTGATGATCGGCCGGCTTAAGTAATTGTGTTAACTGAACTTTATAAGCCTTAAGACCCAAATCTTTATGGCAAATACGGTGTAATGACGTTTGTGGAATGCCTAATTCCAAAGAACGACGAGGAATGGACAAACCTTGGTTTTCTTCAACACTTTCGGTTCAGGTTACGTAAGCGTCAGGTAGCTTAGTTATATTGTCATTAAGTTAGGTCAGTTCTCGGATAAATAAAGTATTGTTTTAAATGCAAGTAGTGTGTTTTCTTCTGTTTAAAGACTTATTGTTTTATCGATTCGTGAGTTTTATCATTGGGACACGACAGAATGTCTAATTCCAAAGAACGACGAGGAATGGACAAATCTGGGTTTTCTTCAACACTTTCGGCTATAGCGGCAATATTCTCGGCTGTTCTTGAGCGACGTGCATGGGTTTTATTCTTCACATCACTAACTTGTCCCGACAGCTCGAATTTTTCTACCAATTTCTGTATTGCGGTCCGACAAGGTGCTTCACGACGCACAGTGCTTCGTCATCATACCTGTGGCTGCTCGAAATACAAATAAGGGTAGGTAAACAAATGACTAATTTATACCTGCAACTTAAATCTATATGAACTGAACCACCCTAATCCGTTATTATTTTTTCCTAATTACCTTACGATAACCTTTAAGAGGTGACTAAATATATGTAAGTATAAATTGGTACAGTCGAAATGCATCATGATCAGTTGCAATTTTGCGCTTGTGAAAAAGTTTAATATTTTCTGTGGTTTTTGAAATATTTATTTAAAAATAATGGAGAGTTCAAATGAAGGTATGTTTTATAATATGATATGTTTTTTATAGCGCTGTTAATTTATTTTTAGATTTTATATGGGCTTAACTTGAACCATATGCTTTTTTAAAAATTGTTTTATTTTGGCTAGCTTTGACAAAGCTTTTAAAAAAATTGACAGTTGCGCACTCAACCATTTTTTTATATATTAATGAGATATTAGTATAAAATCTAGGCATAGTAAATAAATACTAAATTTAGGTTCGGAACATACTTAAAAAAAAATTTTTCAGGTGCAGGTCACACGGTGACCAATGCGAGTTGTTTTCGGGTATAAAGCCCTCACGGGAACAAAATTAGTTCCGTTAGAGCTTCTTTATCTCGTTTCTTCGATTTATACAATTGCTCTAATGAAGACAAGTTTATTGTTAATGAGAAGATTCGGATATTTTCTATGGTAGTCTCCAAAAAATGGCTATCTGCAGGAAAAAATATGGATAGCTTTTTAAAATATAATAGGCAGTGGCTAAGTGAGGAATTGGGATTGCCAGTCTCTTTAAAGAGGCTATCAGAAGACGAGGCGTAACCTGGAGTTAGTGGCATAAGAGGAAGACATCCCAAAGCGTTCGAAGAATGTGCATCTTCAACTAAGAGGAAGAAGGTTCACGACCTGTTGGAAACCCGTTCTACGTCGGAATTGTCTCTAGCAACTTCGTTGTCGTTGCGGGCCGGAGGACATACTGCTGCTGCAGCCCTTGTCAAGGACTTGTCGACATCACCAGAGACTGCTAGGAATTTGAAGAGCATCAAAGAGAAAGAGGAGGAAACAAATAAAGCTTTATCTGTAGAGCAATCTTTAGCACTATATTTAGATTTAAATCTCTCTGAGTCCAAGTATAGGTTGCTTCGAACTACTGTCAACAGCTTGCATAAAGACACATTCCCCAGTATTTATGCGCTAAGAAATTTTAAGAAAACGTGTTATCCAGCTGAGCAATTTATTCAAGTATCCGAAAGTCACGCGGAGGTAAATCTTCAAGCTTTACTGGATCACACAGTAACTAGGATTGTAGAGATGCAAGCGGAAGTTCTTAGTCAAGTTTCTTGTCTTCAAGGACTGACTATGATATACAAGTGGGGCTTTGATGGTAGTTCAGGGCATAGCTTATACAAGCAAAAATTTTCTGACGCTTCTCTTACTGACGAATACTTATTCTCAATTGCTTTAGTTCCTTTGCAGTTGAAACATACGTTAGATGAACAGATTATATGGCACAATCCAAGACCAAGTTCTACGAGGTATTGTAGACCAATTAAGTTTGTATTTGTAAAGGAGAGTTCCAATGTAGTAAGAAGTGAATCCGAGAGCTTTCAGACGCTAATTTCGAATCTGTCTTCATCTAACGTCTCTGTTTCAAACTTGGATGTAGAGATATCTCATGATTTACACTTCACAATGGTTGATGGGAGTATATGTAATATTGTTTCAGGTACAGATAGTAGTGCAAAATGTTTCATAGTTATGTGGCGCAAAACCATCACAAATGAATAGTTCTCTAGAGAGAGTGCCTAATGCTGAAAATTATAAATTTGGAATTTCCACACTTCATGCTTAGATTCGTTGTTTCGAATGTCTTCTACATATAGCATATAAATTGCCTATAAAATCATGGCAGGCTAGAGGAGATGAAAATAAAATAATTGTACAGAATAATAAACAACGAATCCAAGCTGCATTCAGAGAAAAACTGGGCTTAATTGTCGACAAGCCGAAGCCAGGTTTTGGGTCAACAAACGACGGAAACACCGCTAGGCGATTTTTCAGGAATGCTTCAATTAGTGCGGAAATAACTGGCATAAATGAACAAATAATAAAAAAATTTTCAATTATTTTAAACGTAATATCCAGCGGTTATAACATTGAATTAGAGAAGTTCCGTCATTTGTTGACCGAAACAAGAGCACTCTATTTAGAAAACTATTCGTGGTACTACATGCCAGTCACTGTACACAAACTCCTTGTACACGGAATTGACATAATATCTACTTGTATACTCCCAATAGGTCAAATGTCAGAAGAAGCCTTAGAAGCAAGACACAAAGAAATCAGGAAAATTAGAGAACATCACACAAGGAAATCGTCTCGTGAGAATACCAATAGGGATCTGCTAAATTTGCTTCTTTTGACATCGGACCCCAAAATTTCATCTCTTCGAAACTGTAAAATACCACGCGAAAAACTTTCAGCCGAAACACTAAACTTTTTAAAAAGTTCGAATCCTTCAATTCCTACAACACCTATATCCAGTGGTGTTTTAGAAGACATTAACTTTTCTGAAACTGAGAATAGCAGCAGCGATTGTGAAGAGTAAATTAGATTATGTAGATTATTCATATTGTAGGAGTAATTACTTATAATTGTAATGTAAGGATCTGTTTTTCTATGTAGATTACGATAAGGTCAATTTTAAGTAAATTAATTATAAGTGTGTAGTAAATAATATATGTTGCGGAGGTTCATAAAGCTGTGTAAAATAGGTCGTAAATAAATGTACTTTTTTACCGAAATATGGTATTGAATTACTCTTTCCTTGAATTTTTACATAACGCAGTTCTGATACCTATATTTTATACAAAATATTAATATAACTACATAAAATGATATCATAATTAAATATGCAACTTGTTTCAAGTTAAAAAATAAAAAATTAAGTCATTCCCGTACAGCGCGGAATTTCGAGCGATCGCATGTATGGCGACGGAGCACTGTGCGACGACCCAAAAATGTTCGAGTTTTACGAACCGTCTCTGCCACATTTTCACCATTTTTATAATGAATTTTAATAATTTCAATGCGTTGTTGAATCATGTATCGTTCCATTTTTTAATGGCGTAGTTCCTACTTGTGAAATGTCAAAAAATGACAGCTCCAAAAGTGACATCTACCGAAATTGCGGGCTAATTAAAATAACACCTCTTATTGGAAAACCCTTTATCTTGGTACTAGAGTTCCATATCCGAATTAGCTGTGCAAAGTCATCCCTTGACGTGCCTATGTGGGAATTTATTTATTCTTCGGAGCCATGATGCCTACTTCCTATTTACAAATTTTGTAAAGATGTTAAGGTGTAGTTTAACATCAGCCCAATTTCTTATATTTTTGCTGAATGACCCATCGGCTTGCCCAATTTTTCATTGTATCATATCATTAAGAGTCTTGGGTAGATTGGGTAGCCAGGACAATATAATAATAATAATTTAGATTGTACGACAACCTATCTACTTCCCTTGTTTACTAGCGAACTCACGTCGTGTACATTCATAAGGAAATATGATTGGTTAAAGTGTGGTTTGACGAACTATGAAATATACATTGAAACTATGGGACAGACTACCAATACAAAGAGTTATATATTCCATGTTAATGTAAGCCCTTTTAATCAATTTTTGTCCCGACAGCTCGAATTTTTCTACCAATTTCTGTATTGCGGTCCGACAAGGTGCTTCACGACGACCCTAAAATGTTCGAGTTTTACGAACCGTCTCTGCCACATTTTCACCATTTTTATAGTGAATTTTAATAATTTCAATGCGTTGTTGAATCGTGTATCGTTCCATTTTTATTAATAGCGTAGTTTCTACTTGTCAAATGTCAAAAAATGACAGCTCCAAAAGTGACACCTACCGAAATAGCGGACTAATTAAAATGACACCTCTTTTTGGAAAACCCTTTATAATATTTAAGTAAGAATATACAAATTTGAAATGCCTCTCTCCTATTTATATTTGTTTCATTTTCACAATATTCATTGCCTGTACTTTTGCAATCCAATTTATATCCAATTCCTTCTGGCCTACTTGTCTTTTTGTCTCCGTGTTCCTATTCCTAAAATATTTGTCGCGCAGATTCAATTACGGCGATTCAAGAATCATACATTTCTATCACTTGTATGATATTTACTTCCACTTTTTGCAAGGATTTCTTAAACTGTGTTAATTCCATTTAGTAAAAATCGCCATGCCCCGTTGTAGTTTCTGCCGTAGGGTTCTCGGTTCATTTCTGGTTACAGATTTTTGTAAACTGTCTTTTTCGATTTCAGCCGATGCTCCACATAAGCTCTTACAAGCATCATCTCCGCGGACCATCTTGCAGAAGATACACTTTTCAAAGTGGTAGTTCTGGAACTTTTATTCTAGTTATTCCAACGTGTTGTTAACAGTTCAAAAAATTATGTATAAAGAGAAAAAAATTTCTAAACAATATTGTAAAGCTTTTTCGCCCACTAAATTAAGGGAATGTACATAACAAGGAACATAGTACGCTTGGGGAGACAATTCTTTGAACTAGGCTTGTAAACCAGTACAGACTGTTTTTCATATCTATACTCAAAGATAGAAAAACGTTGGTCAAAGCAAACATATTCACCCTTATTACAGTTGTCGACTCACCAAGGTGACAAACTTCGCAGTCACTCTCACTTCACTTCACTTTTCGTATTATCGTTGTCGAACGGTGTGACGTGACATTTTTCTTCAAAGCCGTATTATAGTTGTCACTTAAAGGGACAGGTAGCATCAGGGCATGCGTCAGGGTGTAGGCAAAAGTGAGGCTTGTCTTATTTCGTGGTATTGTTGTTATTCTTGAAAGTGTTTAAAAGAAAAAAAAATATATAAACGCGATGTATTTTAGCCATTTAGCTATAACAGGATGCTTCACCATAAAATCAAATTGTTTTTTTGTTGTAATCTTTACACTACAATTGCAAAAAAAAATCATTTAATTTATAAAAATCTATTGAATTTTATGTTTTAATGAACAACTTAGAAAGCCATTATAAAATTTATCATTTTCTGCTTGCATTTTCCTTTTCGAACCAGAGTTATTTGTTGGTTGGTTCATTGGAGATTAGGCATAACGAGTAGAGTATCTAAAGAGCTATGGAACTTTATTGACGTTACGGTCGCGCTATACACTGCCCAGAGAATTTTTAATGTACCTTCTATCATCATCATTATGGCAATAGTTTAGCTAGTTTTCTTCCATAATGTCATGTCATTTTATTTCAAATAATTTTCTTTTTTGTATAATATTTGATCGTACTGTTTTTCTTTTTAAAATCACCATGGGATTGCAGCCCTAGGCTTCAGGCTAGTCTGCCTGCGCGGTTAACAGAATTACTGCCCCTTTTTTAAATTATTGAATAACAGAAAAATGTTACCGTTATTTTTCATTTATTTAACGTACATCGACCTTAGAAAATAAACCAGCAGACTTAGGAAAGGATAACCTAACTATATTCCACAGACTGTATTGTTTCTGACTCTATGTACAGCATAGAGAGTGAATTGGGCCTGATATCTTCCGTGATGGATCTTAAATAGTTCTTCACTCGTCTTCCGGAGCGTTTTTCCCACATTTGAATAAATGTCTAAAAAGCCTTTTCCTAGATATACTTGTGTAACTCCAGGGCCGATAATTGATTTCCCTGTGTATTCTCAGCGGCCGATAAAGGAGTCCGCAAATGCAGACACTTGTTTTTCAAAGTTCCGTCTAAATCTCCTAGATAGAAGACTTTCAAGTTCCGTACGCCCTTGTGGATATCTTTAGATTCCATGCTATTACTTTCACTACTACTAAAGTACTCGTACAGCAGAATCACATCTTTGTAGGTTTACAATCAACTTGTCGATAATGACGCTGACAACGGTAACTCTGAATCCGTCCCTGCCGAATAATGCGATTTCGATCTCATTTCCTTTTACTTCATCAATTGGGAAGTTACCGCCCCCAAAAATTTGCCGCCTTGCTCTGCCTATTGGTAAATCCACCCTTATATGAAGGAACAATAAAGTGAATTTTTTTTTTTTTAATATCCGATGTCGAATGTCCTCCATATATACCATTTCGGCCCCTGATGGGATCCCCTCCCTACACAGTTGGGTTCGCAGGCAACTGCCTATTTTGCATAGGTTCTGTTCGCCTGCTGATAAACTCACTAACAAGGCATAGATTGTATATCACCTAATAGTACTAATAAAGACCAAACACGTGGCGAAAATCATACTAAATTTTAGAAGGATATACAAGCTCCAAGGCTTTACATTCAAATTTTATTGCGAAAGTATGACGCATGTTATGGTAAGTGCAGTATTCTACAGGAATTCCGAATTTAAAATCGTGGATGCACTAAACTGGTGAGTGCACTAAAATATTAATTGTCTTGTGCTTCCAGCAGCCATACCTTATTTCATAAAACAAATTTCTACCTATAAATTCTACAATTCTACAAAATTTTAATATTTTTTAACAAATTCATGTTTCAACAAATAACCAAATGTACAATTAAAAAATTAAATAAAAAAACTATTCATATGATACACTAGGAATGCCCGGATGTAATTTGGTACAGTCACCCATCAATGCAAGTTTGATTGTTGAAATGGTTTTTCGCATATATTTCTAGAACTTTTCCGTACAATAAAAACGTCTAGTACTAATCATTTTCAAAATATTCGTCAAAATCTTAAATTTGTATATGGCAACACCAAGAAGGGGTTCCCCCATTTAGCAGCAGTGTTTTGTACAAAGATGTACTAGGAGTTACCCGATTTTCGAACTGAATTTTACTTTTTTTTTTAAAAGCCCTTGTGCAAAATTTATCAGTACACCTTTCTCGAGTTATCGTGGACGTATAGACGGACAGACGGACGGATGGACATGCAAAATTCAAAATATAGCATTTTCAGATTTAATTAAACCTTTTCCACAAAGAATTCAACCTTCTCCACAAAGAATTAAACCTCCTCCACAAAGAATTAACCTTTTTCCACAAAGAATTGAACTTTTTTCACAAAGAATTAAACATTTTCCATATAGAATTAAACCTTTTCCACAAAGAATTAAACAAAATTCATAAACAATTAAACAAATAATTTTATTATTTGTTTTTTACATTTGTAAATATTTTGACGTCAATGAAGTGGTTCGCCAAGCGATGCAGGAGCAATTTTCATCATCATGTCCATTATAAAATTTACAGCATCTGTAGAATTTATCTCTCTAACGCTACTTTCTATAACTGAGGAGAGGGTGTGCTCAACGGATGTATCTGCGAGAATCCTCCTCGCAGCTCCTTTTATCTTTGAAAACGCTTGCTCTATAGGATTCAGCATATGTGAATATGGTAGAAGTAATTGAAGTCGTAGATTATTACCGGTGGCAACTACCTCTCGAACAGCATTCGTCTTGTGTATGGCGGTATTATCCAAGATTAACCAAGCATCTCCTATATGTGCAATTTTACCTATAAGCTCTATAAGGAATGAACAAAATTTATCGGAGTTGCATGTTGAATTTGAAATAATTTTGTAATGTAGAATTCCATCATTGTTTATTGCTGCTAATAAGGTAGTATTACGCCCACGGACTGTGGGAATAACAACACGAGTTCTTGTGTTTACTCGCGAACTAGCTTGTTGGCGCCTTATATGAAGGTTGAACCCAGATTCATCGATAAAAATGAGTTTTTCTCTATTACTTGGAGCGTTTCTTGAAAACTCCACAGCATATTCTTTTCTCTGTTGAATCGTAGTAGCTGAATTCATACGATCCACCTCAAATCCGGCCTTTTTTAAAGTTATTTTTAATTCACGCATCCCTTTATCCACAGTAGATTTACCTAATATAACACCTTTTTCCGTTGGATTTGATTTATCGTAATTCCAGGATTATTTTCGATATACTCTTCAATATAATTTAGAACATCATCAGTTAATTTCCTTGGTCGATGTCCTCGGGGTTTCGGTTGATGTATTACTTCTCCATTATTTTTGTACGCCCTTATGAGTGATTTCACTGTATTTAAATGTATTCTCACAGTTTCAGCACATTCCTTCAAAGTTTTGCCCTCTTCATACAGTTTATCAACAATTTCTTTTTTTTTTGTTCGGAAATCGTTTGATATCTTCCTCGTAAGCGCCTTGGATCATCACATCACCACTTTCACTACTTTCACTACTTTCACTTGAGTTCCTGTCACTCATTTTGTAATTGAATAATAACTTTAATAATTCGCGGATAATAATTTCAAGAAATCTAAGCTTACTGCGATTCAACAGTGGCACTGCTGAAATAATAATAATGATGCAAAAATGATGCAAAGAACAGCTGCAAATTATAACTGGATTTTATGTACCTAAAAAATAAGCTTGTTGCTTTATTGGTTTGTTTTTGGTACAGAAATACAGTTTAGGTATTACTATCCATGAATCTGAGTTGTATATATAAAAAAATCAAATAAAAAAATCATTCCTTTAATTGTTTACGAATTTTGTTTAACTCTTTGTGGAAAATGTTTAATTCTTTGTGGAAAATGTTTAATTCTTTGTGGAAAATGTTTAATTCTTTGTGGAAAATGTTTAATTCTTTGTGGAGAAGGTTTAATTCTTTGTGGAAAAGGTTTAATTCTTTCTGGAAAATGTTTAATTAAATCTGAAAATGCTGTAACTATTAATATTATGCGTGGGTGTCCAATCCATTTTGCTCTACCATCTAAACAGCACCCTTCTAATATCAAATGTCTTTGTTATCCTAGACTTCAAGGATGCATATTCCGGAGTAGTCGGTCTGTTTGAAACTGCTAGTGGTGCTTCCAGAGAATTAATGTTGCTGCTCTTTATATGCATTTTGTAGAAATGTTTCCTGTTTGCCAGCTATTCAGATATTTTCTGTATATCTTCATATATTTATTTTCTTAATAACGTCTTCTTATTTTCCCCTTAGTTAGTAATTTTTCAACAAAATAGATACCTAAGTACATTACATATTACATATACATGAAAAACTTCTACCAATAAGAAATTTTTATTTGCCAATGAACAAATCTCAAGTAACTTAATGAAAAACACATCTCGAAATAAGGGTTCATAAATAATTATATCGAATCTTATGTATATACGTCACCACTACTATCTTTTCCTCAGTCTGTTGTGAAATATTACTATTAAATTTTACATAATTATGTTTAAAATATTCTACAATTACGGATCGTTGCAACAGTGTAGCAAATTTGTTCTTCATGCAAGGCAAAAAATCTTTTTCCATAATGATGGAGTCGGTGGTAAATGTTTCGGTAAAAGAGCATCCCATATTGCTGTATCGAACACGTCCTTAACTCTTTCCTGGAAATAATAAGAAGACTATGTTAAAAATATGAAATAAAAATATATAAAGATTTTAAAAAATGTCAGGTTGAGCAGATGAAAGTTTTCATAACTAACACATGTGAATAATTTCGGCTTCGCTCTGAATTTGTTCGTTTCAACTGAGTTGGATGTGGAGAGAGGATAAATTTCAAGCGAATTCGAGATAAGCAAGTATTGCGCCTACTTAATTTCTCACGCTTGACTTTAAAATGAAGGAACTTCGAACTTTCTAGGCCTGACCTGATACTGCTTTTTGGAAGGTCACTTTAAACCAGGCTATGAACAGAAAGGACCAAAATTTGTTAGCTATTGTTGCCAAATATAGTATGTATATATTTGAATAAACATTTATGCACATTAACTGTTTGAGTAAGCTTAAAATTTAAGATACCTAATATAAAATACCTTTTGTTTATTAAATAGCAATCATAGATAAAATTATCAATAAATCAAGGTAGAATGGTTTCTCCACCGTTTTAGATGTTGGTTTTGCAAACATCACTGGAGATGAAGTCAACCCCACACAACACAAATATGTCCGTGGTATGTTACAGGGAAATCCTATTAGGATATATAAATTGTCCGTGGGAAATCCCGTCCGGTCCCATTTAACAACTTAGAATATCCTTGGGTGTGATGAATGTCCGGGATTGGGATTTACCTGATAGATCCGATGTCCTTCCCACAGGATTTCCTGTGGTTGTACTTCGGCACAGTAAGCGCATTCAATAATGTGAATTCCCACTTGCAAGCGTACCTAGGACGTCTGACGGATTTTCTAGTTTGTTGGCAGGATGTACGGGGGAATATCTTAGGATATTGTTTGATAGAATTTGCTTGTATGGGTACGCATTTTTACAAAAAACAAAAAAACAGAATAAATAATGGCTGGAAAGTAGATACCAGAGGTGTATGCACTTACACAAAACATAAATCCAACATTTTTAACACAGGCAAATTGAATTCCTATGACAAAATTACTAAAAAATCACGTTCTAAATGTACAACTAACAAACTTTGCAAAAACAAGAAGAAATTGCAGAAACGAATAAAATTCTAATATAGCTTCACGCATGTAGCTGGCTTAAACAACGCAATTCTGATATTTCTTCTTTCCATGCTTACTGCGTTATTCTAATTTTGGTCTCCAAAAACGACACAAGGGAGTACCCCATGCGACAAATTAGCGCTTTCACCAGAAAACCACGTGACCCACGAGAATCAAAAAACATAACGAAATAGATTCTGGAAGGGGGAAAACTGCTTTCCCATGTTCGTCCTAAAATTGTCCTGCACATCCCGTATGTGTTTGTCTGCAAAATACTGAGAATGTTCCTATAGAGAGCTGTTGTGGAATATCCCACAGAATAACTTAAGGTAAATTTCTAATAACTCCTAGAAATAAGATCCTAAGTACATTCTGAATACTTCCTGTCTATCCCGGGAAAGTTATGGGATCTGTTGTAGAGCAAAACTATATACATAATAAGGGGAGCCCGTCGGCGTTGCCCACCAATAATACAGATACCTAGATGGGTGGGGGTTGGGTGGTTAGAGGTATATAACATCTATCTGACCCGATCGTGCGATTCCTTACTATATGGTTTCACTCTGTGTCTGTATGTATATGTGTGTGTGAGCGCGTGTATGTACGTGCCTGCACACATTCATATGTATGGGAGAGTGTAGCTCTTTACATCGACGCGTTCTTATTCAGTGCCCAAATATATAGTAAAACACGAAATTTTGGTATGACAAAACGCCGTGTACAAGATATCAGCTCTCCACCTCGAAGCTTTCTCAGGCAGCTACTAAGTATATAGTGAAAAACAAACGTTATGGCAATCCTACGAAGCAGTTGCCCGATTGGTCCCAATTTTGAACTTAATTTAAATTTTTTTTAAGAAAGTCCCGTGTACAAAACTTCAGCTCTCTACGTCGACGCGTGTCCAAATATACAGTGAAAACTCAAAGTTTGGTATGGCAAGGGCAGTGGCGGATACAGCGGGGCGATCACCCCCCCTAGAGCTCTAATGATAATAAATCAAAATTTATATTCTAATCCAATGAAATAGAAAATACAAAAAAAAAATTTTTATAAAAAAAGACCGTTTCTAAATCGGCGTTAAAAAAATAGAAAATAATTTCTCCCTTCATTTCTCCAGAGTTTCCCTTCATTTTGCATTTAATTAAATTTTTAAATTATATTACACTTGTATATAAATTTTAAAATTTTCAAGGTATACAGAGAAAACAAGATCTGGACAGCTCAAATTACACTACAATGAATAAAAATTACCCGAAATTTAAATTTGGAACTCCTAATGTTTATCAAAATACTTAATTAAATTACTTTCCTTTGAATATGCTTTCTTTGTGTACCATGAAAATTTTAAAATTTTTATACAAATGTAATTTGATTAAATGGAAAACTCTAGATAGTTATAGTTATATTTATTGTTTTTTTCTTTTTAGTCATAAATTATTCTCAAAAAATGTAAAATTATATCACTAATGAATTTTCAGTACAAGCATTGTTGTACTTTTTTGTGATCGAAATCTCACAAAAGCCGGGTATTTTGATGAAAAGTAGTATGTTGGGAAAATTATCATAGCCGAGGTAATTAATCTCAGATTCAGTTGTCCTGCAAATATTTAATTTAAGGCAAATAGGATAATATATATATTAACCCTACCTAATTAGCATTCCTCGAAAATTTCTTCCACCATTTAAGTTGCAAGAAATTGCAGTCCAGCCCAAGAAATTATGGTGTTTGAGCGAAATGCAAGCGACCTATGTATGAAAAACACCAGTAGCGCAAGCAAGAAGTGTATAATGTCTATTTTATGTGGGATTAAATTTTACTATGCTTACGGGATCAAAAACTTATATTATATAGATAAAAGAACTCTGGCGATATCTGAATGCTAATGAAATTTTCATGCCAAAACGAAATGAGAAAGCTATACAGAGCAGTCCACAGCTTATGGCAAGTGCGGTTATAGGGGGCGATGGGGGCGATCGCCCCCCCTAGAGCAAACGTCTGGATCCGCCCTTGGGCAAGGGCAACACCAAAAAGTGGTTGCCCGATTGGTCCATTTTTGAACTTGTATTTTCAATGTTCATGAAAACGTCGTGTACAAGTTTCAGCTGTCCACATCCACACGTTCTTAGACAGTTTTCTAGCACTCAAAGCGTTAAATTCGTTTACCTCCGAATCTAAATTGGTCTGGGACTGCCATACTATTTGAAAGTAACTAGCCGAAAAAATATGCTTACGCTGATTTGGGTGCCAGGACATGCAGGCATTAAGAGGAACGAGATTGCGGACCGCTTTGCAAAGGAAAAAAATGTCTACCGTGTTAATTTTTCCAATTGAGTATTCTAGTAACACCACAAAAATGTTAATAACTTTTGACGAACTAAAGATATTGACATGGCTCTTTTTTATTTCAAAGATATCTTAAGGGTGCATTTTTTTTTTTTTTTTTTTAAACCATATTCTTATTAACAACAGGACGAAGGATAAAAAGGTACATCTTTAACCAAAAATTTTAAAAATTTGAAGATTTAACGTTCATACCTGCCATATTTGCCAACGGATCGAGACATTTTAGGTACTGTTAGAAGGCTCATAATGCATACTTTTTATCAGAATCTTACTTGTCATCCTACCGTGTTTCAAACAGACGTTATATGTACGTTTTATATGAGCTCACCTCCCTGCACACGCAAAAATATTTCAGCCGTTAAAAAACGTGTGTAGGATAGGTTTTACGAAAAAATTGCTCATCGTGAACGCTGATCATAACACTGTGAGAAATCGATTGGCACATGTTGGAATACTTCTTTACGAATCACCCTGTGTATTGTGAAAACATAATAAGTTGTATAAGAGCAAGCCGTGAGCTACAAGAAAGAATTTTTCAAAATTGTTGTGAAAACTTCATTAAGTCTTCGCACTTCGGTGGGTTGTGCGAACCTGATTTAAAGGCTGCTAAGAACCATATAGATATTTAGAATTATCTATTGACTTTTGAAGAACTTTACATTGTAATTTAGTAAGAGAGGACATTGATATCATTATCAGCCCATCCAAGCGAATTGAACGTACTACTCCTAATATTTCGGAAAATTTGCTGGTTTCGACTATGCTGATGTAACATTTCTAGACGGGATGGTCATGGAAGTTAAACAAAGAACAAAGTTGACTATTAAGAAAGAAAATATCGAACTATAAGCTCTGCGTCTACCGACCTTATTAAACTGACAATTAAAAGTGGTGCCGTCCATCTGAAGAGTGAGATTAAAATAATTTTATATTCCAGCGACACCTTTTCAAATGTGCTCGTTCCCACAAATGATTTAACCTACCCACATGGCAAACATGGTTATCGTCGAAGCATAGTTATTTTTATGCGTTAGACATGTTAATATAAACTTAATATCATTTGGATATCATAATGACGGCATATATAAATCTCTGAGGCCTATTATGGAACTCAAAGGGAATATACTGGAAAACCTTTCAAATATTGAAAATCCTTATGAAACAACATTGAAAAATAATCAAAGTTCCACGTTTAAAATTAGAAAAACGATTCACTTGCGCGATGTAGAGGTACAAAGAGCGCTAGACCAGTATTCGACCGTCTGTTAAAAAACAACTTAACAGGGCGTAACTTTAAAATCTTTTACCCGCT
This sequence comes from Dioctria rufipes, assembly GCA_963924295.1. Taxonomy (NCBI): domain Eukaryota; kingdom Metazoa; phylum Arthropoda; class Insecta; order Diptera; family Asilidae; genus Dioctria; species Dioctria rufipes. Next base: position 89,352,002 of record OZ002742.1, read on the forward strand.
TAATATTTATGTAGCAGAATTACTATTCTATGGCTACGAAATAGGCTAATCCACTGTAGGAATTTATGAACTACATAATGTTCCTGCTGAATGTTACATATTCGGTGGATATCGATCGTATCCTAGAGGAAGACATATAACAGAAATTCACCCCATGGAAAGTTTGATAATCTGATAATTTTAACAATAAAATTAACTTTCGTCCCAACAGAATTTGGACATGTAAGTCAAATATATACGTACATCAAATGTGCACTGCTGTAACTTATTTTGGGAAATATGTCAGAAGTCATCTGAACTTTTCTTCCATAATCGATGCATTTTTCTCCAGGGATAGTCAATCCATAAGAGCATTCTTTAGTCGTAAGTCGCTTTTAAAAACAAAAAATAACGAAAGAACACACGTCGATACATCACCAGAGCACAGGAAATCTCCGGAGAAATAAAATGGCGAAGCAAAACCTTTTATGAAATTCTTTTTTCTATACCCCATATGTCAAATCGTATTTCACGCAAGCAATTTCGCAAGAAAATGCTTTGAAATGATTTGCTAACGATTTTCAGGAAATTTTCCGTTCTCTGAATTTTTGATTGATTGTTTCTGATCCAAATGTACCAACCTGTGTAAAAGACGATGTCTCTACGTATTTGGCTCCAACGGAAGTGGCCAAATCCCATGCATCAGCAAATGATATCGGCTTTTCGCCTCCTATCTGAAACGGATAAATCTTGTTAAATTAAATGTGGTAACCGTATTAGGTATGTACCTACGGCATGCTAGATAAATCACTCACCTGCAACTTGTTGAGAACATGGGAGTCTGTCCTTAAATCAACTTGTGTACCCACAAGGATGAGAGCTGCTGTAGTCTTTGTGAACTTCGGTGCCCATTTGGTTTTGATAGATCGAAATGTTTCTGGCTTTACAACTGAAAAGCACAGCAAAAACACATCACTGTCAGGATAACTTAGCTCTCTTAGGGGATCAAGTGTGTCTTGGCCAGCCGTATCACAAAGAGTCACGTGCACAGGGCTGTCATTTACCATTACTTCAGCTGCAATAAAAACATTTCAGTAAGTTTTTAATACACTATGGTATTGTAAAGGGCAATTTCATTCTTAAATCCGTATAAATGTAAGGAAACTACTGAAAATCGATTATAAAAAAAAAGTGTTAGCTTTATCAACCCAAACATGAGAAAACATTTATTCAAGGTAAACAGTACTAGAAGTACTGTTATGGATATATATTTCAAAACAAAAGTTTTACGATTTTTATTTATAGTTACCAGTTTTGCTAGAAAATTTTAATTTTAAAACTCTTTGGACATCAAATTTCCATAAACTCCTAAACTGCCTGCAACATCATCTTAAATCACTTATTCTGATCGAACTACACATTGAAAACACAATAAAGGAATTGATCTATAAGTATCTAGGCAGAGAATGGTTAAAGTTTTTCATTGCCTGAAGACAGACTTTCATCAAAAACTAGAAGTCTTAAGTATTTCCTAATTGTGCAAGAAATCTGGAAGAGAGAGAGACTAACCATCATAGAAAAAATTAAGAAAATAAAGAAACACATGAACTGCACTCTAGAAGTTTTAATGACTTTATAACTTATGAAAGAACCAGAAAGTATCGAAAATATCAATCTTAAAGATTTTTAAACAAAATCTCTAGTTGAAGACTTTAGTGTCGAGGAGTTTAGTACATGCGCAGTGCAACTACCTAGCTTTTTAGTGCTGAATTAAGGTAAAAAAAAATTTATACTATAGATGAAGTAACTTTTCTTTCAAACCAATTTTAGTGGAAAATTTGTGTTAATAATAAAAGTAGTTTTGGCATTCTTCCGTTATCAATCGCAAAATATAATAAAAAAAAAATGTCCCAGTCTCTCTCTGTAACGCATTTGACCTCCAGCCTGCCTTTCTTATTTTAAATTAAAAAAAAAAAAAAAATTTCACAAACTGAAAAGGGAACTCTCGTTCTAAGAACGGACAACTTTGTCTAATTGAAAAACATTTTCCCAATAACCTCATTAGCAATGTTAGATTTTTGTTAACCTCTGAAATGACATCTTTTCTACATATTTAGTAGTAAAGTAGAAACTGTGTGAGCACCGACCCGAATGACTTTATTTTGAAGGAAAATGTATCGGTATTGGTTTCACATATCATGGATAAAATACCTTTCATTCACCGTCTGACAAACAGAACCCACAGAATTTTTTTTTTGTTTTTATGAAGATGCCAAAGCTCATGGGATATCCTATGATGCCGTAGCACAGCCTTGGTAGGAAAGGAAGAAGGGGGGGGGGCGAACTGATGATGGAAAACTGTTCAACATTCGTACTGTCCTGCTTATGAAGTATTCGCAGAATTTCACGGTACGGCCGAGTTTGACTTGATGAGTGTGAGGGTTAGCTCAGCTGGTGTGGTGCGCATAGGAAGAATTCTACAAGGGATCACGCTAGAGATTTCGTCAGAGCAATAGCCATAGAAGTATCTATAAAAGAAGATAGACAACCGACATTACGCCGGTGCTCTAAGGAATCAATAGTTGCTATTGATATGTCAATAAACCGGAAGACTTTCTTTTGGACTTTGTCTAACGCGGACAATGCAGTACGTTTAGCCCCTGCACAAATATGGGAATTACTTTTTATCTACACCTGATATGAGACTTAAAGATTTGCCCCAAGTCTGATGGAGTAAAATATTTCCTGCTTCTTTGCAAGAAGCCTAGGCATTTCATCGCGTTTTTGATGATACCAAAAATATGATCGTACTAACTAAGATTGTTGGATATTTCAATGCCTAAGATGTTAAAGGAGGGCGAGTTCGAGATATCTTCTCCATCGACGGAAATGGGTTGAGGGGATGTTGCAATACTTTTGAGTGATGAAATACAACATTACGTTTCGGAAGCATTAAACAAGACCCAATTCGCTCTGCTGTAATTGCTGTAAGGTCATGGTTTAGGGAACTGAACGTGTGGCTTCGTTTGTCAACTGTAGCATTCCCACGGGAATCAACTATAGAATCGAACAAGTACACGAAATCAAGGGTGCCATCGTCTAAACTATGAATAGGATTGAAAGTGAGAGCTAGCAGATCATTCATAAAAATGAGGAAGAGAATAGGATAGAACTCAGAGCCTTGCGGTACACCGGCATGGATTATAATACGGTTCGAAGTATACATATCTCCGCCCAATATAACTTGAATTGAACGGCGGGAGAGAATACTTGCAATCCATTTTAAGAAAAGAGGGTCTAGACCGAATGCTTGAAGTTTAGCTAAAGTACAATCAAATAGAAAGCAAGGGACACATTTGTAGTTCCTATCGGTGGTTTCTCACTGAAATGAAATTACCCGGAAATCTGGAATCAAATGATTGAGAATATAGGGTAAGTGCACCAAAAGTCGACCACCTTCCAATATTTTATGATTATATAGGATACCAGATCATTCCACAAAGCTTTACAAATTCAAGGATTTCATTTTCTGTTATTCCAAGTTGTTATAATTCATCTAAAGTACTTATTTACCATAAAATGGAAAAGCTAAAAAAAAAAAACTTATATAAATTCAGAATCATATCGTTTACGCCTTAGGTCGGCCATTTAAAATATAAAGTCGGCCACATATGTTTCAAAAACGGCCATGCGTTTTAAAGAGCACTATGGAAAAGAGGAACACCAAAATCAAAGAAACCAGATATAAAAATTTATTTGTAAATATGCATTAAAAAATAGATAAGAACGAAAACATGTATTAAAAATTAAAAAATTCAAATACATAGATAAAGAGTCTAGAACAAGGGTGAAACCATCTTAACTTAACGTGTAACTCTCTTAATAATATTAAATAGGAACATTTACTAACATAAGTAAATTAGAAAAAAATTAAACTAAAACTTAATATTATTAGTCTGTTATATATTTATTAAAGTAGCAGCATGAATTACAATTTTTTATTATTTAGAATAAACATGATTCAGAAATAAACCTTTGGAAGCACACGTTCATAGCAGATAGCAGAACACTTATCACTAATATTTTTTTACGTTTTCTTCTTCTTTCGTGCAAGCTTTTTATTCTTGCTCTCTTCTTTTATTTTCAGAATCTCTTTTTTTTCTTTTCAGACTGTCTTTTTTTCTTTTCAGTCTTTTTTCCTTTCTCTTTACTACTTCTTCTTGCTTCTGGAGTTTTTCATTTTCTTTGTTTCTTAAAATTTCTCCATATTTGCCTGAAGATATTGCAAAAGGATATCGATTTGAAGATGTTCCGCTTCCTTGCAAATTCCTTTTATTAGTTTTAAATAAGTTTTCCGCCGGATAAACCAAGTGTTTTTCCAAATTGGATGAACAATATAAGGGATTGATCCTTTTGCATTTTGGAACGGTGTAAACTGGTAAGATATCTTGGCTTTGTTGAAAAGAGCTTGTATATTCAGTAGAAGTTCCAGGCACTTGCTGATGCTTCTCCAAACATTGGGAGGTACTGGCACTTTTTGAAGCAAAATCTATTGTATCCATTGGCAGGTCCATAGAAAGGACTAAATTTTGGGCAGAAGTTGCACTAAATTTAGGTTGTTGACGCACCGCAACCGATGCATCTGCTAATAAACCTTCATGTATGGTTTTTAAATTATCTTCAAAAGTACCTGACAAAACATCTCCATCCGAAATTAGATCGTATGCCCCATGAAGAAAGTCTTCAAGACCCAATGAAGTTTGAGCAGCATCCGAAGTAAGATCATATATTTCAGTAGGAAGATCTGACAAGCAATCCAGAGAAGAACCATGTACGGGAAAATCCTCTTGCATTACATCTTCCATACATTTATCATTTTTCAATCTCCCTCAGAATAATATTTGGATCAATATTATACTGCCGCAAACTCGGTGAGATGAACCTAATAACTTCTTCCGCATGATGAAAAAATTCTCTTGCCGGCTTTTTTGGTTGTGCATTTGGCAATATTGCAGCACCAGTCAACGAGCTTTTTTTCTTCTGTTGGAGTCAGTACAGGATCACGACCCATTTTTTCTATATTTTCTGGAACTCTTCCGGTCAATCTATTTTGAAGTGTTGTCCTGGGCATCCCAAACTGTCGACTTGCCTCTCTTATACTTATATTATTCTCCCTTATGGCAAGTAGTGCTCTTGCTATATTTGTTTTGTCATAAAGACAAAGTTTTCTTCGTTTTGCAGCCATTAATTAAGCTGTAAATATGATTAATTGTGCATACGTTTTTTATAATACATAATATATTATTATACATAATAATACAACAGTTTCATATTTCTAATGGTTTTTCTATATTTTTAAATGAATCGGTAGTTACTTAATAGAAACTATGAGATCGCCGTGGCCGACTTCAAAGACAGAATACAAATTTAACAATTCTAAAGTCGGCCAAAGTGGTCGACTTTAGAAAAATTTTAAATTTAAATGAACGCTAAGTCGGCCGGTCTTTATTCAAATATCGACGTGGTAATTAGTATACAAATATGGCGAAATTTATTTAAATCAACTTATATAAATACTATATAATATACTGGAATTAATACCATGTACAATGAATACTTACTATTTTCTTTACCACTGATTATTTAAAACAGCAAATCACTTTAGAACACGCTTTCACTTTCTTGTGGACACTACAATAATGACACGCATATTATCACCCTTGAAGTGATAGAGCGATTTGATATTCTGGAACCAGTTTAACAGGAGAAAGGGTATTGCAACTGTGTCCCTTTCATCATCAAGACTTTGGTTTTTTTCTTATTTTTTACATTGTAATATAAAAGTGCCCGACTTTAGGTGCATTTACCCTACAAGTTTTAACTAATTGTTATTCCACATAAAAAGCCGATTGTCAACATTGTGTTGGTTGTTGATGGTCTGCTATTTAAAGTGGAATAGCAATTTTTTGCGATGCATATAATGTCATATGGTATTATTTAAATTGCGGTATATTATAAATACAACTTTTATAGCTCAGGATCTTTTTGAAAATGTTACGCCGTCCAAGTTCGTCGTCTCCATTTCTGTTTTATGTTCTTTCTGTGAGCTGGCGGTACTGCTTACATATCGTTGTCTTTATGTAGGTCTATACTGTACAGACGAAGGACTCGGATCTTTAGATTGATGTCGTCCCTATTAAGCCTTCTGTTCTCCTTTTATGGATTACGATTAAAGAAATCTAAATCTAATTAAAATTCGATGCCATGGATGACGATTTATTTCGAAGTAATGCAATCACGTAGCGCAGTATAAATTCAATTCTTTACACCAACACAAAATATTCTATGCGGTTCCCTTTCATACTATCTGGGAATTATTACGTACATACAATCTATTCGCTTGGATATCAAAGATATGCTAGTTGCTAGGAATATTACCAGCGGGAAAAGAACACTTACATATCTTCAGAAAAACATCGGATTAATTTGCCAACATCCATTGTTTTTTTAATTTGCTGATATTTACTGTGATTTAGCCATTACCAATTACTTTTTGTTTCAATTAAAAAATATATAATAAATAAGTTAATTGAATAATATAGCGTAAATAAGATTACGAAATTGTCTTGTGTAAGTTTCTTCATTGCTTACCCGAACAGGCCAGTTTCCCTGTCATCAATGGTAAATTTTGCGATAACGACTAATTCCAATCATGAATGCATAGTTGACAAAAATAGGAGCAGGAAATAAAAACGAAAATAGCATATCAAGGATATAAAAATAATAATAATACATACCATGAAAATTATATCTTAAGATATTTACAAGATTCAAACAAGACAAAGTATAAATAAATAAAACAATAAAGTGAAACATAAAACACCACATAGAAAAAAAAACATATATCGAACTTAATTTTAAATTATAAAATATCGGAAGCAACCAGCTACCACACGAATCAAAAAGTGAAGTATACAGGGTGATTCGTAAAGAAGTGGTCTAACATGTGCCAATCGATTCTTTACAGTGTTGTGATCAACGTTCACAATGAGCAATTTTTTCGTAAAACGCCCTCGTCACCCCTTTTTAACGACTCAAATATTTTTGCGTGTGCAGGGAGGTGAGCTAATATAAACCGTAATAACTTCTGTTTGCAACACAGTCGGACGACCAGTAAGGTTTTGACAAAAAGTATGTACATATTATTAGTTTTTTAACAGTATACCTCACATGTCAATATCTATAGTCCATCAAAAGTTATTAACATTTTTGTGGTGTCAGTAGAATAGTCAATTGAAAAAAATGTCTGCATTAGTGACTCTATAAAAATGTTAATAACTTTTGACGGACTAAAGATACTGACATGGTTCTTTTTTTAAGGGCGGATTTTTTTGTTTTTTAAACCATATCCTAATTAAGGAAATTTTTAAAGATGTGTACAGTTTTAATCAAAATTAAAAAAAAAAATAAGTTTTAAAGTTCTTATCTGCCACATTTATCAATGGATCGAGACATGTGCGTTAGGTACTGTTAAAAAGCTCGTAATTTTATCAAAACATTACTTATTACATTTTATATGAGCTCACTTCCCTCCTGCACACGCGAAAATATTTGATCCGTTAAAAAGGCGTAAAGTAGGGGTTTTACGAAAAATATTGCTCATCGTGAACGCTGATCACAACACTGTAAGAAATCGATTTGCACATGTTGGAACATTTCTTTACGAATCACCCTGTATATGCAAGTGCGTGTGAGAATTATACCTCTCTTGTTGGGCGATTGGATTTTGTTGGAAGGTAATTCACTGCCTGAACTAAAACATATTTTAAAAATAGAAGAATTAATAAATTAAGTTGTGTCAATATCCTTTAAAACAAATATACGAATATAAGTACACAGAAAGCTATATATACAGGGTGTTTCCTCCATGGTGATCCATAGAGCGGGAGGTAATAATATACTCAGCTAGACAAGAAAAATTGTATGGCAAGGGGGGGGGGCATCTCGACCGTTTCGGAGTTGCACAGGGTGATTGAGAAATTATGCTAGGTTTTCACAAAACACACTGTATCCTAAAAAGTATCGGGTGTACGGTCACTGTTTTAGGCTGATTTTATGCAAAGCTTCATGACCTTTCCAACGACTGCTCAACCATTTCCGTACACCTATCCCCTCAGGAGTTATTTTGGAGTAAACTCAAAATTTCGGATTTTGTTACCTTTTTTTTTATTTGACCTCAATTTTTTTCGCAAAAAGGTCATTAACATAGCTTCTTTTATAAGAACTGTAAAATGTAGAAAAAAAAATGGAATTTAAAGGTTTTGATTGGAAAAGATTTAAGGATGTATGATTATATTTATAAGGTTAACAAGCACCTCCAGAAATTTTATATACCTAAATACTTATCAGTTGATACGCCAAATATTTCAATGGTTTTGAATAAAAAACAAAAATCATTTGATAATAGTTATACAGCGTGTCCCTATCTAGTCCGTACACCTGGTACATGTGCACAGTGGCGTAAATAACAGCCCCGCAGGCCCCGCGTTGCGGGGGGGCGCAGCAAATTCAGGGGCGCCAAGTGATAAATTAAGTGGAGACGGACATTCGCTTCGAAATAATATAAATAAAAAAAATTGAAAAAGACCACGTTTTTCTAATAGACTAAAAAGAATAAAATAATTTTATGATGAATTTTAAAACATATACAACTAAAAACCTGGGCAGAGCTGGGCAAGTACCAAAGAAAAAGTACTTAAGTACAAGTACAAGTACCGAAGGAATGAGTACGTCAGTGTGAGTACAATACCGCATATATGAAAAGTACTTGTAACTAAGTACTAAGTCTATAAAAAGTACTGAGTACTTTTTGAAGTACTGTTTCAGAATCTTTGTACGTTGGTAGTAATATAATGAAGTTTATCGAGTTCAGTTAATAGATATTAATAAATCAATACCTTTTGAAAACTATAGTATGTCTAGTAACCAGTGGCTACTATTTATAGTTTTCACCTCTCCTTGCTACACTCACATAAATTATTAGAGGTCCGCCCAAGCACTCGTTATCGCCTCCAATAATGCATAACAATTCTAAGGAAAAAATTTCAAATAAATTTCTAAGAAAAAATTGAGGCCTTCCCTACATCAGGTCGAGGCATCTTTGATTTTATAATAGAGCGAGGCATTGCTTGCTTACTCTAGGTTATGTCCACTGACGTATATAATATGGACTGCTTACGTTTTTATTTCACGTGGGCACAATTGCTTGTGTCAAAAAGAGTACTAACTTCGTTGCCAACATTGAAAAAATGATTGGCGGGAAGTTGAGAAAGTGAGCTTGCAGCTCGGGAAGTTATTTTAATATAACATTTAGAAATTCTTCTGCGTATCTAATGAATACATTGTCTTTGATAAAACAGTTTTTGTCAGTAATAATCCTAAATAATTAAAACATTTATTTCGACGAATCCACTAATTTGTATGTTGTTTTCAGTAATCTCTGTTTATACTTGGTGCTTAGGCCGAAAGAGTCAGCAATATAGAAGTAAGCCACTTTTTGCAATCCATATTATAAATGTCAGTGGTTATGTCATCAAGTCGAGGCATCGTCGATTTTATATTCGAGCGAAACATTACTGGTTTTTGTTCTGCTTGCCCAGTCTTGCGTGCATGTTATTAGTTTGTCTAAGGCTCTGCCTTGACGCGTGAGTGCGTCACATTCTTTGACATTTCTTTGCGTGCTTTAAAACTCAACAAAAAAGGAGTTTCGCTAGAGCTTGTCTTTGCTTTTCAACGAAGAGCTAGATATTTGTATGTACTTAATAGACACAGAAATACCTAAGTAAGAATCTTGGTACTTAAGTACAAAACTAAGTCTTAAGTACAAGTAAATAGAAGCAAGTACTTATGTTCAAGTACTAAGTAGAGGCATTTCAAAAGTATTGAGTAATAAGTCTTAAGTAACGAAAATGTACTTTAAGTAGTACTTAAGTCTTTTTTTACTTAAGTATTGCCCAACTCTGAACCTGGGGCACAAACACTTGTAAACAGTTGTATGTATCGTGTTTATGCCCCACGTTTTTAGTTGTATGTGTTTGGAGAACGTTGTGAAAGAATTTGCTAACGCCAAAAACCGCCGCGGTTTGCTTAGTTAGTAATAAGTTTTACTCTAAAAGTAACTAATAATAATGTTTATACGATTTGTATCATATTCATGCATAAATAAATGAATAATTTTAACACATCAAATTGCTAATTTTCAGCTAATCCCAATCCCCCTCCACACACATATTAACCCTTCGATTTCTTACGTTTTAATCATTAAAATGTTTTTTAATTACAGTATATTATCTTTGAAATTTTATCATTTTTACAACAAAAAATTATTTTATACAGTATTTATTAAACGTTATAATTAAAAAACTCTTACGAGTGAAATGTTTTTACCAAAATGTTAATACGAAGGATCAAGATGGGTGAAAAATAGCAGGGCGCTTTCAAAAATCTGCGGGGGGGGGGCGCTCGTACTCTTAGTTACGCCATTGCATGTGCATATTCAAATTAAAGGAAACATTCAGGGGTTTCTACATCTTGTAAAAAAACTGTATAATTATCATGCATTTTGTCGAGAAAATAGTTAAAATTTAAAAAATTAGAATTTTTTTTACTTTGACGGCATATACACCTTCCGACGATTTGCTATCACCTCAACTTGATGAGTTTTATTGTAATTTGTCTTAGAATAGAAATTGAGGTTAAATTCGACATAGAAGGATGAAAATGATGCTATAGGGCCATTGAGTTATAGCTAACTTTTAAGCAATTACCGTGCTAGCTATTCTCTAGAATTTTTATATAATCTAAAGGATTTTCGATTTAATTTCCACTATAGAGATTAAATGTTACAGACACGGAATCTGGGAACATATTTTAATTCAAATACTTTCCCACCCAGATAAGATATTCCATAGCAAAGCAATGTCCATTGCACTTGCAGTAAACATTGCATCAGCGAATTACTTGGAAGTCTTTAGTTAATACGATACCCTAAGTATCGTACGTGCCTTTATGTCATTTTCAATGGCCATTATAATAATATCATACCGCAAGTGTCGTATGTGCGTGGGCTAGTTTCGACCACCGGCATTATCCGTGATCGAAATTGGTCTTTTGCAATCTTACAGAACGGAAGTTTTAATTCTATCTTCGAGAAGGAAAGTACCTCCTTTGTCGGGTTCCGTCGGACTATCAGTTTTGATAGTAATATAGAAATACTTTACTTTTAGCATAGTTAATCTTAAATTCATGTTTATCGGAAAGATTATAATAAAATTAATTATTCTTCTTTATTTTGTGTTTTTTTTATTAAACGTGTTCGTGTTGTTTAAAACTGGCGCAGTCGGTAGGATGATGTCAAGTGCTAAGAAGTACGTGTATTTCAATACTTTGTGACATCATTCACTACATTAAAAATATAAAAAGATTTATATTTAATCTGCAACGCGAATAAACCGTGTTTAATAAAACTTTCTAAGCCAAAAGGAAGGATATAAAGTTATACATATATACATATGTACATAAGTGAATTAATCAACAACAGTGAAAAAAAAAATCCTAATTTAAAGGAACGAAAAAATTTTTTTTTTAATACAAAAAAAAAATCAAATATCCTGTCATAAAACTTGGAGGATATATTTGCTCATAAAAATAGGGCTTACTTGTTATTACACAACTCATGCAAACAACTCAACAACGGAATTAATTGAAACAAAAGGAGAAAAACAAAAATTAAGCATTTACACAAAGGTGAGGCATCAACAAATCTACCACAAATAAAGCATCAAAAGGCCAACTAAGGAGGAAGCTAGTTACACAAGAAGAAAATATTTCAACCACCAGAAGGAAGGACGACTCTTAAGTCTTAACCGAAAATAAAAGTGTGACAGTGTGTTTTTATAGTAAATTTTTGTGTTTTCTACGTGAGTACTATAGTTATATTTAAAATTACTATCATTACCTATTCATTTAAATAAACAAATATTTACTTATATATGTATATTTATAGTATTATATTATAAAATTCCTTTTATCATTTTTTTGTTATTTACGAAACTAATAAATGCTAAGCGACTTAGCATCTAGTTTGGAAGCCTTAGCAGAACAGTCCCAAAATTTAGATGATATAATTAGGGAAATAAAATCAGGAATAGCAACCCATCCCACAGATAATAATTTAGAAAACTTAACAGAAAACATGACATCCTTAACGATAGACCCACTAAAATACTTAAACGGGTTACCAGAATTTAATGGAGATTATAAAGAACCGCAAAATTTCATGGCTTTGATTGACAAAGTGCACCCATTACTAATTAAATATGACGATTTCTCACAGAATATATTTTTGGATGTAATAAAATCTAAACTCAAAGGAAAAGTTAGGGAAGTGATCGAGATTAATAACCATATTACGAAATGGACAGAAATTAAAACGGTTTTAAATAATAATTTCGGGGATAGGTTAACTATCGAAGAACTATTCGATCAACTAAAGAGTGTAACCTTTAGAACCAATAGTGTAGACTTCTATAACGATATTAAAAACATACTCAGACGAGTAAATAATAAAACTAAATTAGTTAATAGTAGCGACACAAATACCGTAGAAAAAAATCTGTTAGCTAACATCAATTCAGCGCTCCAAATATTTAAAAATAAATCTCCTGAGCCTATCAGATCAATTCTTTACTGCAGAAATCCCAAATCACTAGAAGAAGCAATGAGTATCCTGTACGAAGCAGGCTATGCATTTTATAATCAAAATAGAAATCCTATAAGAGAAACAAGTAACTCCACTCCTAATAAGAAACCCCCATATAATAATTTTAACAAACAAAACTCTAACAGCAATTACCATAATAGCAGCTATAATAATAGAACAGATAATAATTACCGAAACCAGAATCATCGTAATTACCAGAATAATAGCTATCACAATAGCTCAAACAATAGATATCAGCCTCAATACACAAACTACCAAAATAATTATCGACACCCCACTGAAAATAGCTCTTCGACAATCTCTCAAAATCAGGTTTCTTACAGAAACCATTCAAACTCAAATCAAAACCCATATTATGAACAGACAAAATAATGGATTCTTCAATAATAATCCAACTGCGAATACTTCCCCACAAACAAAACCAGAGCCTATGGATGTGAACCATAGTCAAATTTCCTCAAACACGGAAGGTCAAAATTTTCCAGTGCTTGCCTCCAATATAACATACCCCATATAATAGTCAAATCAAAAACTAAGCCCCTTAGGTTCATTATTGACACCGGAGCTACCCATTCGATAATAAATCCGGGACTCTGTCATCCCAAATGGGAAATACCAACTACGGAATGCATGAAATTGAGAACTCTTAAAAACACTATTGAAATCAAAGAGAAAGTTAGTATACCACTCTTTGAAGAGTTGGGTGACCCATCTCAAAAAATTGATATGCTTGTCTATAACTTTCACAATCAGTTCGATGGTCTGATTGGTAACAATATTCTCTTACCTCTTAATGCAAACATAAATTATGAAACAAAACATTTAATAATTGGCAATAAAACAGTGCGCTTACACTTTAATGTCGAAACTGATGAAACCAATTTCTGCGCGATAAAAAAGGGTAATTACGAAATCCCTATACCAGTGCAACAAAAGTCAGGCTTAGGATATTTGCAGGAATTACGTTCAAACGACGGATTATTCGTTATCAACGAAGGTATATACAACGTAGAAGAATACAAAATTATAGCAAAAGCAAAACTGCTTGAGGATCTTCCGACAAATTTAAAGTTTACCCCATTACCTATAGAAAAGGTAGACGAATATAACTTTAATATTATAGAGGAAATGGAAAATAAAAACATAATGGAACAATTAAGAATAGATCATTTAAATTCTGAAGAAAGAAGAGAACTAATGACATTGATCAAACAACACTCGAAAATATTCTACCAAAAGGATTCTGATTTAACTTTTACAAATGCTATAAAGCATGAAATCAGAACTGCCAATAGCATTCCAATTCATAGCAAAACATACCGCTATCCATATATACATAAGAACGAAGTTCAGAGCCAAATTCAGGAAATGTTGACCAATAATATAATACGCCCAAGTAATTCCCCTTACTCAGCGCCCATTTGGATAGTACCCAAAAAAAAGGACGCCTCAGGCAAAACTAACTGGCGGATAGTCATTGATTACCGTAAACTTAATGAGGTAACCATCGACGACAAATATCCGATTCCTAACATCGACGAAATCTTGGAGAAATTGGGAAGATGCCAATACTTCACAACTCTTGATTTAGCGAAGGGTTTCCACCAAATAGAAATAGCCGAGAAGGATATTTATAAAACTGCATTCAGTGTAGAAAATGGCCACTACGAATTTACACGCATGCCATTTGGACTGAACACAGCACCAGCCACGTTTCAGAGGCTTATGAATAATGTTCTGAGGGAATACATCAATAAGAATTGTTTGGTATACCTTGACGATATTATTGTCTTTTCGACATCGCTCAAAGAACATATTGATTCCTTAAGGAAGATTTTTCAAAGGTTAAAAGAAGTCAATCTTAAAATTCAATTGGATAAGTGTGAATTCTTAAAAAGAGAAACAGAATTATTTGGCCATATTGTCACCCAAGAGGGCGTCAAAACAAATCCAAAGAAAATAGATTGCGTTAAAAATTTTCCTATCCCAAAAACGGCTAAACAAATTAAGCAATTCCTAGGACTTTCGGGCTACTATAGGAAGTTCATTAAGGACTATTCCAAAATAGCAAAACCCATGACGATATATCTTAAGAAAGATATGAAAGTCGATGCTAATAATCCGGAATACAAAACTAGTTTCGAAACGCTAAAAAGAATGCTAATAAACGAACCCATTCTACGTTATCCCGATCTTGATAAAACATTTACCATTACCACCGATGCTAGCCAATACGCCATAGGTGCAATTCTTTCACAGGAAAACCATCCTGTTTGCTTTGCTAGTCGGACTTTAAATACCCATGAGCAAAACTACAGTACAATCGAAAAAGAATTCTTGCCATAGTGTGGGCTACGAAATACTTCAGGCCTTACGTATTCGGTAGAAAGTTCATTATAGAGACAGATCACAAGCCACTAGAGTGGTTGTTCGCTATAAAGGAACCAAATTCGAAATTGGTGCGATGGAGACTTAAGCTCTCAGAATTCGACTATGTAATAAGGTATAAGAAGGGAACCAAAAATTCAAATGCGGACGCGTTATCTAGGATAGAAATTCATACAAATGAGGAAGAACTCATTGTGGATATTCCTACAAGCGAATCATGCTTGAATGTATTTAAAACACAAATAGTTTTAAAAAAATCTAATTCTGGATCAATGAGAATTAAAAATACAAATGTCTTCAATAAAAATAGGAAGATAATATATATTAAGAAACTGGACGAACAGACAGCAATTATGCTAATGAAACACCATTTTAACCCTACCCAGCTTAACGCACTACTCGTCGAAGAGGAAGATTATTTCAATACAATAATGAATGCCTATACTAAAGCATTCACAGAAAATTGCAATTTCAAAATCATTAGATGCACAGTATTACTAAACGACGTTGAAAACGAAGAAGAGTTAGTCAAATTAATAGAACAGGAACATCTTAAAAACAATCATCGTGGTATTGACCAAGTTCTTAAAGAACTAAAAGTTCAGATCTATAATCCATATCTAAAGAAACGAGTGACTCAATTTATAAATAATTGCGAAATTTGTAATCTAGAGAAGTATGAAAGGAAACCTCCTAAGCCAACATTTAAAGTAACAGAAACGCCAAATAAACCTGGTGAAATCATTCACATCGACGTATTTTACAGCCTACAGAAGCAGCTATTTATGACAATAATTGATAAATTCAATAAATTTGCACAAGCTATTAAAATTATGGGGCGTACTTGGACGGAATTCAGACGAGGAATCCTACAGTACATTTCATCTTTTGGGGACGTAAAAAAGATAGTTGTTGACAACGAACTGGGCTTTAAAGCCTTGCCACTCCGAGAATTTTTAAAGAACCACAACATAGAAATCCACTATACCTCAAACAGCAACCACACATCAAATGCGGATATCGAAAGGTTGCACAACACAATTAATGAGCATATTCGACTAATTAGACATGAGGAGGAAACTGAAGAAGAAACTGTGGAAGAAAAAGTTTTAAAAATAATAAGATTTTTCAATAATACGATACATTCTACTACCAATAGAAAACCTATAGATTTTATTACGGGAAAAGTTAACCAAAACGAATACGAATAAATACGCAATAGAACACTTAAAATTAAAGAAAAAATTATAGATAAATTGAATAAAGACAGAAAGGATATAAAATTAGAATCAGGTCCGAACTTTATTAAAGAAATCCGCGGCGGAAAAAATTATCCTAGATTTAGAAAAATAGTTACAGAAGAACTTGATAGGGATCATGTGATAGATGTAGACACTAGACACAAATACTATAAAACCCACGTCCGTAAATCAAAAAGATTTCAGGATAGAAAGAATCCCACCATTAAAGCTAAACATAAAACTAAACAAAGACAAAGAATGAAAAAACTTATTTCAGGTGACAATGACAACGATAACAATAATCCTTCTGTTCAACGTTCTGATCAACCTTCTACAAGTGAACTCACAACGACTGGAGATACAAGACCTGACGAACAATAACGGCTTCGTGACAATCAAATTGGAAGATAGAAAATTAATTAAAATAAAATAATATTATTAATATCACCGAGTACGAGGATGCAGTATCTCATATAGAAAATAATATTCAAACCCTTAAGTCTAATTCAAGAACTGGAGGACCAATGCTTAATACAATTATTCATAATTTCAATTTACTAGAAAATAAAGTTAATGGTTTGAAACCTCACATCAAAGCGAAAAGGGGTCTACTGAACATATTGGGAAAAGGACTAAAATTCCTGGCAGGAACTATGGATAGCGACGACGAGCTTGAAATTAAGGGTAAATTAGACGCTATAATCCAAAATAATAAAAATCTGATTCACGAAAATAATAGGCAAATCGAAATAAATAAAGAAATTTCAGAACAAATACAAAACATAACAAGTCATATTAAAACCCAACAAAACTTAATAGAAAAATACTTAACTAACTATACCACCCAGATCAATGCAAGAATCAGAAGTCTGGAAGACGAAATTACATATATGCAATATATTTACCAAATAAACTACGATATCAACCTACTTAAAACCCATATTGACGATACAGAACAAATTATAATGACTAGCAAGTTAGGTATATTAACAAGAAATATCTTGACAAACAAAGAAGTCGAGATGATCGATGACTTAGAAGCATTTAAATATATTCAAACTGTGGTAGCCTTTTATGAAAACCAAATAGTTATAATATTGTTAATCCTACAGTTCTCTAATTTAACATATTCACAGATTCTAATTGAACCATTGCCTAATCTGGAAAATAAGTCTATATATATAGAAAACACTAGATACTTGATAGACCAAAATAATAATGTCTATAATTCCAACGTAAAAAATAATTTAAAGAAAAATTTGATAAAAATTGAAGATGACTGTATTGAAAATTTAATTAACTTGAAAAACGCCAATTGTAACATGCAATTTTACCGTAATGAAGAATTCAAGGAAGTGATAACTGGAATAATTATAACCAAGAATATTGAAAACATATTCATTGATCAGAATTGTAACAAATTTAATGTTAGCATTAAAGGAACCAAACTATTAAAGTATGAAAATTGTAAGTTGAAAATTAAGGGAGACATATTCGAAAATTTAAGTATTAAAATCTACGATCACGTCGTACTACCAAACTTTGTATCCAAAATTAAAGAAAATAGAACTATTGAAAATTTTAAACTAGAAGATTTGCATACTAAAAATATAGATAATAGGAAAAGAATCGAGGAAATTGTATATGAGAGCCATGGAAAATATGTAACAAGTATTGGTATAGATATAGTGACTATATGTATCATTTTTATAATAATAACAATTTTGATAATTTTATTTAAGAAAAAGAAAAAATTAAATAATGAAATTAATATTGAATTAACTTCGTCGGAGCCTCAGACAAAGGTGGGGGGTGTTACAGACACGGAATCTGGGAACATATTTTAATTCAAATACTTTCCCACCCAGATAAGATATTCCATAGCAAAGCAATGTCCATTGCACTTGCAGTAAACATTGCATCAGCGAATTACTTGGAAGTCTTTAGTTAATACGATACCCTAAGTATCGTACGTGCCTTTATGTCATTTTCAATGGCCATTATAATAATATCATACCGCAAGTGTCGTATGTGCGTGGGCTAGTTTCGACCACCGGCATTATCCGTGATCGAAATTGGTCTTTTGCAATCTTACAGAACGGAAGTTTTAATTCTATCTTCGAGAAGGAAAGTACCTCCTTTGTCGGGTTCCGTCGGACTATCAGTTTTGATAGTAATATAGAAATACTTTACTTTTAGCATAGTCAATCTTAAATTCATGTTTATCGGAAAGATTATAATAAAATTAATTATTCTTCTTTATTTTGTGTTTTTTATTATTAAACGTGTTCGTGTTGTTTAAAACTAAAACTCAGAATTGTCAGAATTAGAAATATTAGCAAAAATATCTCTCCGCGTTTCACATTCACAATGACACATGCGTTTTAGGTGAGAGCTGTTAAGTTAATACTGCCTTACAGCTTCTGCTATAAAACGCCACTTCACTTGTCATTGTCATACTCGTCCTTCTATCACGTTAATTATCCACTCCACCCCTTGAGCTAATTTATTATCCACTGTACATTTTTTTGAAAGATTCCACGCCTGTAAGTACAAATTTTAAGGAATTCAATTCTACTCGTAAGTGAAAAATACTTTTTCCGGGAGGGAACGAAGAAATATTTTGAAATTCTTTATTTTTGCTTATCTCGGTGGATATGTACGGAGCTCTTGTTTTATAAAATCTCTTTGTGGTTCCGCCTGATGCACTTGCCTCTGCTAAACTCAACAACCGAGACGAAATTAAAACTCTTTTGATCTTGAATTTTCACATTTACCTTGAAGGCGAATAGTGAAGGTTTCTTGAGAACGAATCTAGTTGTATTCTTGATACTCGTATCCGTATGTATTTCTGAAAAGGGGTTTCGCTATTGACGTCAGGTTCTTATCCAGTTACCAGGTTAAGATGAAGGCTTATAGGAGTCATAACCTTCATGTTAGGAAATTGGAAGGAGGCGAGTAAAACTAGAAAACAAAGAAAACTCCGTAATTGTGGGTGGGTGTCTGTAAATTGAGTAGCTTTATACCTAAATCATTTAAATAAGTAACTGAAGTGCTTTTATCATAATATCTTTTCATTAAACAATTAGATTGGATCATTATTTTTCCCTTAATAAATTTGTCTATACAAGATAGAGTTGTTAAATTTTTTACTATGTTATTATTTTTCTGGGGTTTGGTGTCGAAAATAATTTATTTATTGACAGCTATTGCAAATGGACGTTATTGTACGCGTATAAGTAAGTGTTCATCCCCCTAGTTACTAGAGGAAAACGATACGGTTTTCTACATACGTTTTCAAAATATCTTGCAAAGAATTCCTTCTAAATGAACCATTCGATCTAATTGATTCAACAATTGATTTTATATATCGCCATATCGCCATATCTTTTTCGACGAACTCGTATGATGCATAAGCTTTTGTGCAGCAGCTGTTGTCTGCAATTGCAAAAAATCGATGGAAGTACAAGTACTTGTAATTACGTGCAATAGCCCCGAGCTCTTTCGGTTTTGTGCTGTTATACAATACAATTCAGGAATAATTTACAAAACAAATTTGATATCTCTCTCACCTTCAGAGTACAGTTTTTTTTAAATGCTTTGCTTACACTGGCAATAAAAAATATATTTTAACAAAATATTTAGTCGCAACGTGAGTAAATTATTGTAGAAATTTCATCTTAGATTGGACTAAACCAAAGTTAAGGTCCATATCTTTCAAAAAGAATATGAAACGTTCTTTGGTTATAAAAATTAAATAAACAATGACATCATACGACTCAAATCTGACAGTATCAATGTAAAATGGAAGTAGACTCCATTTCTACAGATTAATGTTTTCATAAAGATTTCTAATTTTTATTTTCTGAAAGCAAAATGATCACCGTTTTGCTTTTTTATGCAGGTTTATAGATTTATTTCAAAACTTTTCTCGTTCAGCAAGAGCCAGATATTACTGAAAATACATATGCTATAGTTAGTTAATTGCTAAGGGAAATTTCAACACTCTTTCAAAAAGAATTTTGGTAAAAATTAAAGAATTTGTGTAAACTTGGGTAAAAATATTAAGCTTTAAAACCCTGTTGGCATAATATATTCACGAAAATCAACATTAGCTTTTATAAACCAAACCTACAGCAGAAAACTACAACTTTATCCCAAATACAACTGTAGTGATTTTTTAAACGGAGACCGGAACATTAATTTGTTTCAGGTTGGAATTTTGAGAGTTGGTGTAGGGTGGATCTGGAAGTATTGCCGTTTGGAGTTTTCACTGACGGCTCCTCATCTTGATAACACGGAATTGATATTTTCAGATGAAGTCAAATATCTGGGGGGTCACTCTAAATAAGAAACTTACCTGGAATTCGCATCTATCCAGACTGACTGAAAGAGCGTGGGATCTCTCTACACGTATTGTCGCTTCATATTCTGAACATGGGGTTTGAAGAAACAAATAATATACTGGATGTACACCACAGTTCTTAAACCCATGGTCATTTATGTAGCCCTCGCATGGTGGCCAAAAATAAATCAAAAGAAGGCTGAGGCTCTACTTAAAAAAAACCCCAGCGGATTGCCTGTCTAGGAATAACTGGTGAAATGAGAACCTGTCCTAGAGCAGCCATGGAAGCCTTATTACGCTAGCTCCAGTGAAATTAGAGTGTAAAAGGAGAAACAATTAAAGCCAGGGGATTTGGTAGGTGATTTAAGTATCTTAAAACAGATATGCTTCGAGCAAATGACGACAATATCTGATATAATCACACTACAAGGTGGATTTTGTAAGACCATTCCATGTAGTCTTGGGAGACCGACAACAATGGCGTTCCGCTAAACTGTCCTTCCAACGAGGATCGATGGTGTGGTATAAAGATGGTTCAGAAACGAACAGTGGAGTCGGTCTGGGTGTATACGGCCCCAAATGCAATATATTAAAGACCTTGGGCTCTAACCGTAACGTATTCTAAGCCGAGGTATTGGCCATGCAAGAATTTGTCAATACCTGCATTAAAAGAGCCATAAATGGCTCAAGAATTAATATCCTCTCGGACAGTGAAGCTGCTCTCAAGGCCTTAAAGTCCTACACTATCAAGTCAGTAGTAGTCTCGTGGACCTGAGAGCCACAAAGGAAATAAAATTGATGATGGTCTAGACAAAAGAGGAGCGGAAACTCCTTTTGTAGGATAAGAGCCATTCTGTGGCACTTCAAAGTGTTACCTCAGAGCTGCTTTGAATAACTGGGAGAATATCCAAAAATGTATTGGAAAAGGCTACAAGGAGTCCATCATGCAAGACAGTTTATCGACATCTATGGCGGAAAAACAAAAGAACTTCTACTCCTTAGAAGAACAGAGCTCTTCTCAGGCCATTGCCTATTGAGTTATCTCCTAAACAAGGTTGGCTTGGCTGAGACTCCATCTTGCCGTTTCTGTCAGGATGCTCATGAAACCTTAGAGCTCTGCAACTATGCGAACATAATAAATTAAGAACAGAAAATTCTAAGGTAAAAATGCTCGAATGATATTTCTTTTAGTTTTGCACAACCAGCCAAAATTCTAAGAAAAAATCAAAAATATTCCAAGATGTGTTACCACAGCAAAACATGAGCGCAAATATTGTGCAACATATAATCCGAGAACTTTCTTCACTCCTTTCTTTTTCTGTTCCTTGCGCGAAAGATGCATGCTTCTTTTCGTTGCTAGCTCTCGAATCAAAATCTGGCAGAATTAAAATAGTTGGACAAATGTTAGTGGATATATCGAGGCGTCCAGGCTTATGATCTTTCGCTTTCCCTTTCGTGTACTTCCGAGGTAGACATTGGTCGTAATAGACTTTTTTATTTAGAATCATATTTGGATAAAATTGTACTTTTAAATGTTACCACTAGCGAGCCGCACGTATGGCAATGGCAAATAAATTATCATGCGTTCGGGAGTATTTTTATAGTCTTTCATCGCTTTGTTTTCGCCCTAGGATGCCGAATTTTTGCTTTAATACTCCCAGGACCACCCTATGCCAACCCATTTTTTCGGCTTATTTGACTAGGCGATAAGATGAATTTAAGGGTAGTTCCAGAAGTACCCGACCTGACATATAGATGGCGATTGTTGTTTAAAAATAATGATAATAGTATAAATTAGCAAACTTAGAAAGCTTAAGTTTTAAGTTTGACGACACTACGTTGTTTAGTATTTATTTGGCAGCCATAAATAGTGAACGCTCCACGTGAATTTTGAAAAATGGAAAGAATTGGTCATCGATATGTTATACAATACTTATATTTAAAAGGCCTCCAACCAATATAAAAGCAGAGCTAAATGAACTCTAGAGGAGTCTACCTCCTTCTTTTACAACTCTAAGATATTGGGTGACAGAGTTTAAACGAGACCGTACGACCTGCCAAGACGAACATCGCAGTGGTCGACCAAAAGAAGTGACTATGCCAGAAATAAAGAAAAAATCCACAAAATGGTATCCGATGACCGTCGCCTGAATGTGCGCGAGCTTGCAGACATAGTAGGCATTTCAAAAAGTGCTGTACATCGAATATTGACGGAAAATTTTGGCATGACAAAGCTGTGTTCAAGATGGGTGCCGAGATTGCTCTCAATGGAAGAATAATAGCGTAGTGGGGATGTTTCAATAGAGTGCTTGGTGAAGTTTCACAAAGTCAAATTTTTGCGTCGCTTCATAACCATGAATGAAACATAGGTCCAGCACCTCATACCTGAGACGAAGCAACAATCAGAACAACGGACTCAACAGGGAGAGTCGGCTCTGAAGAAGACGAAGGCAGTTCCATCTGCAGGCAAGGTTATGGCGTCAGTTTTTTTGGAATGCGCAAGGGATAATTTTCATAGATTATCTTCAGAAAGGGCGAACAATCAACGGCGAGCATTATGCGAACTTATTGCAGCGTTTAAGTAACGAAATCAAGCAAAAACGACCGTATTTGGAGAAAAGGAAACTTTTGTTCCATTAAGACAATGCACCAGTGCACATGTGTGTAATTGCCATGACCAAAATCAATGAATTAGAGATCGAATTGCCTCCTCACGCACCCTATTCGCCACATTTAGCCAGCTCGGATGAATTTCTGTTTCCGAACTTAAAAAAATGGCTAGGTGGTAAAAAATTTGACAACAATGAAGAGGTGGAGTCTGCGGTTGATGACTAATTTGAAAAGCTCGACGATCTCCACTCTAAATAGGGTATCGAAGCTATTGAACATCGCTGGGAAAAGTGTATTGGAGATTATGTAGAGAAATAAAGATATTTTTCCCAAATTTTTTGTATTTTCTTTGTACAGTCGAGTAAAATTAAATTTTTTTTTTCATTTTCAAAAATTAAATATAAACAGCTGTAAAATAAATGGGAGGCGTCTTACCAAGTATGTATATCATTAAGTAGATATTTCCACTTTTCCTATCTATATCGCGTCTACTCGACTTGTACCTTATTGACAATCTTGGCCAAGTGCTTATATGTATCTATGAAGCTTGCATAAAAAAGAAGGATACAGTCAGTAGCAAATCTACAACAGAAGTGGAAATATCTAAATAAAAGAAGTGGATATCTAAATTTAAAGCTCTGCTGTCAAATTTCTTTGCATCCAAGTGTCAAATTTTCAATTTTATTTCAAAGATATCTCGACACAATTCATTTTTTTCTACTTTGGATCCAATTCGGTCCTTCTCCCATATATCACTACTCAAAAATTCAACCAATCAAATTGCTAACAAAGCGGACATTGTCCATATAAAAAAGCCAATATTACTGACAGGTATCGATACTTTGATACTCGAGTATCAGTATTGTAATAGTATTTCATGACTACGGTGCTATCTGGGCGGGTTGGCAGCCAACAGTTGGGATTTATTTAGTTTGCTCTTTACTCGAAAGTTTTGTTAGATTATATATACTCGATCTCTAGCACCCTTATAACTAATGTACAAAAAAAGATTATTAAATCTTGTGTACAGTATCCTTAAATAAATATTTCTATTTCTATATTTATTGTAAGTTTATTTTGTTTCCTTAAACAGAATATATAATTTTTATAACTCAATCATAAAAAATACCATAACTAAGATGTTATGTTGAACTGTCACTTCAACTATATTTGGACTCATCGTTCTCAATTCAATCTCTTAACCCTGCGTGCTCAAAAACACGAGTCGAAAACTCAACTCAATCTCAACTCAATCTTTCAACTCTGCATGCATGTAAACATGGTAAATATTGCTGTTGCACTTGTTTCATAAGGGTGACTGTTATAATGAGGATAGAATTCCTGAAAGGCAGATCACCTCGCTATACAAACACAAGATTACCTTATTTTTAGGTAGAAACTGAGTCATTAGGTAAATTTATATAAAAAGCTTTCTTTTAAACAAAAATACAATTACGAAATGAAACTGAATTCTAATTAAAAAATTTTATTCTAAATAGCACACAACCGCAATTTCTCTGCCACATTTATTTTCATTTTAGGCAAAACCTTAACTCTCTCTTCGTGAACTATGCCAAATCCTTGTATTTGAATTTATTTACCTTTGCCAAATGATTGCAACCAAGAAGGGCAATGCAGAGTAAAAGGTACTTTGTTCGCATTTCAGGTAAAAATATATAAAACAGAATAATCCACTACGAAAGAAATTAAGCCACGTAAGTAACTACTTAAAAAATTAAGTCGTTTCCATTTCGACTGTGAACCTTCACGGCATTAAGATGTAAATTTCCCGTGCAAAGCATTCCATTTCCCTTAATGCACTCGCATTTTCCGCTTTATCTACGATTTTTTGCGGTGTTTTGTTCTCGCTGCGGGCACGGCAAAACAATAAAAGGAAAATGGAGAGAAATTTTGTTGATGGAATAAAAATGTATGACGCTGTAATTTACCGAGTTCATTATGGAGTATGAGAAAGTTACAACTTTCTGAGTATAAAAAGTAGGCGCAATATTTTTGCTTTAAATTTTGAATGAAATAATTTTCACTCGCTGCAAAAAAATATGTTAAGGGCGCTGCTTATTATAAATAATGTAACCAGTGAATGGGGAGAAGTATACCCATTAAAGTGAGGCAAGGAGAATTTGATGTGTTTCGTCGTCTGGGTCTGGGTATGTATTTTGCAAAGCGAAATAATTCAAATTCATTGCTTAAAGCTTTTTATAAGTAATTTTGGAATTCCACATATACCTATATAATACATCCTATATGTATAATATGTATATATATTCTGCTTCTCCAAAGCCTCGAATATATTTTCTTTAGAACTCAACGTTAAACTTATAACATTTTTTTTTTTCATTGAAAATAATTTCAATAATTTTTTTTGTATTATTTTATACCAATACCGGAGCCCCCCGTACTTAGGACAATAAATTCCAACAAATACGATTTTCATGCGCCTAGTCGACAGGTTAGCGACAAAATAACATTCACGCTCATTAATATAAGTTGATATGTATATTTTCGAGATACGACGAAGTATTCTGCAACGTATACTGATTCACCAGTCAGGTCCACCGTACCTGAAGAAGGAGCAAGAAGGAGGGCATACTGGGAGAGCCCCGTTGCCGTACAGGCAAGTCAGCCTCGACTCAGTATTTTTGGCAAATAAGTCCGTTTGACTTAGTTACTTGTTGTATTGTAGAGGCGCTACTACTGCAGACGTAACCAAAGGGTAAGACAGCAATGCCTTGCTCCAACATAACATTAACGATGCCTCGACTTGATGTAGAGAAGGAAGGCAGACATTTTTTCTGCGAAAATTTACTGGAAATTTTTTCTTTAGAATTAATGCCAACAACAGCATACATTAGGCCATCCCATACGAGTATTCTCGATGCAGTAAGCATACCGGTTTTCCAGGGAGGATGTGAGAAGAAGCAGAGATATATCGCTATTTGCTTCTTCTTACCTCTTCCCCAGAAAGCCTGTTTGCATAAGTCATTAAGTTAACTTTGACATAAGGCTCAAGGTATTGCAACATCTATTATAGTTCTACTGCAATGTTTGCACTTAGCAAGAGCAATTTTAGAATTTACAATAACGAGACCTCCTATTACGCTTTTACCTGTTTCTTCAGTAATTATCCTGCAGCATATACTAGTTGAGGTCGAGATGCACAACTTTCTTGTTTCTGCATTTTAGTTCCTGTTTCTCAGTTCTTCCGGTATCAAGATTTACTACTTGCAGTAGTGCACTTGCTACTTAACCTAAATATTTGTGGGGCTTATGAGAAATACCTATGAAGTTTATTTCACTTCAAATTATTCGATTTCCCGAAATTGCAATTTCAATACAAATCTCTTTGACTCCAAAAAATTGATTAAATATCACGTTGTAGAGATTTTAAAAAGCTCTTGTTCGGAAGTCTTTTTGTTTCTTAAATAAATCTGCAAGGTAAACAAAAACGAATAGGTACATTACATTTATATTTATTTACTATCCTGCATTAGTGTCAAGATTCCATTTCGAATATTTATCTTGGTAATGGAATTGTCAACCATCCAAAAGCTCACGAACCAATATGATTGGTTATGCGAAACATGTCTACGGATTATCACAAGGAGCACGTATTATAGCTCTTGGTATTTCTGGAATTCGTCTGGAAATCAACAAATCGCGATCAAAGCGATTTTCTGGAGCTTAATATACATATACGTATTATCTGAATTTAGAAAGAAACGTGTCAAATCGTATTAGTATGCTCTTATTGAATATCTTAACATTGCCGATGGATTCAATTTATTCTTGTATTAAGTTCTTAAATGCATATGATAAGGATTTTCCTATAGCACTAGACATGCTTTTACTGTATGGAAATAAGAATTGCAAGGTGAGAATTTATAAACAACCGTCACTAAACGAGATTAATAGATAAGCGATATTCCCTATGTTATAGACGCGCAAACATCTGAAAAGGGCTAACAGTAATTGTGTAGTTTACTTTTATATAAATTTACTGAAAATTCAATCTGTGCGCATACTTTCTTCAACTACTTTGAAGTTCAAAGAAAAAAGAAATCATGTACGAAGTCTCCCTCATATTCTATCACTTCATGTATTGCTGACCAGTAGCAAATGTTGTTATATAGCATATAGTTATAACCGTATAGGAATATAAACATCTTACAATATTGTTCCATCATCTGAAGCTTTTTAACCCTTGCACCACCCGTGACCAGTAATCTTAACATGCTACTCAAGACTTGCAATTTTAATGCTATTTTCACGATTAGTTAGAAAACTAAAAGTAATGACAGTAATGGCATGGATTTAGATATGGTAGCAGAACTCAAAATATATTAACGTAATATGGTTACACATTGGTCAGATAAACATATATAAAGATACATGACGGATACATTGTACCTACATATATGAGTTGCTGTTTACTATATATATGTAGATAGAAAGACTACTTATGAAAAAAAAAGTCAAATGAAGCCTATTAAGTAGGTATCTGAAATTAAATTTTACTCAAACAATTCACAGAAGGCGTGTGATTAAATGTTATAAGCCTAATAAATAAAGTGAAAATTATACTTCCAAAGTTTATAAAAAGCTATTCGAATAAAGTGTTCCTCATCATTTTGATTTAAATACTTAGGGCCTGTCCGGATCACTGACTTATAACAATGGACTGAGCGATTTGCTATTTCATGTGGCACAAAAAATATTGTGTTTCTGTATATCACCGTTAGAGCACCCTTTAAAACGATTACTTAAAAAACATGTAAAACTCAACCAATCAGATGAAATTTTACACCCGAAAATCGAATTAAATTAAAAAAATGTATTTTCTTGTGTCCAAGTGATATTTTAATCGTTTATAAGGGATTAAACTCATTCCGACTTTAATTTTCAAAATTTATTCTTAACTGAATCCTGCTTATGGGCAAGAGAGACGGAGCATGGTAAACACTATCTTTACCTTATTCCTTCTGAAGTGATTGCATCTGCAGCCAACATAAAAACATCAAATGGCATAAGCAAATGTTCCCGAATGCAATATTTTGTGTTGGTAGCTCCAACTCTGCCATAGGGCGAAAGAGAGAACTATAAAACTTGTGCCATGCTTTCCTATAGGAAAATGGCAATACGCTCAGTCCATTGTTATAAGTCAGTGGTCCGGATCCAAGTCTTCGACTTCGTCTTGTTATTACAGCTAGTGACATAACATCGAGACAAGCTCTATCCGAATCCATGTCTATGCCACCGAGCTTTACTAGTTTGTATAACAGTTTTGACATTTGGTTAGCTTGATCACCGAGTCAAGGTTCGAGTTGACTTATTTAAATAGACAACGTATTGTGAGGTTATGTTTGTTTGCTGTCTGTGAAATCAAACTGAGCAAACGAATGAATTCGGACAGGTTTGCTTCGTCTTCGTCTAACTATTATAATAGCTGAGCTTGTTGTGTTACATCACTAGCTGTAATAACAAGACGAAGACGAAGACAAAGACTTGGATCCGGACAGGCCCTTAGCTCTTTTCTTACGATTCGATTCATGTCTTGTATGCCGTTTTATAACCGCGTAAAAGCCAAAACACAATGAGAGCGACACAACAATGTTGACAACTTAGTTAGTGAACGCGACTCGAGAAATGTTTTTGACAGCTATCTCTGTTTTATTTATTGTAAAAGAAATGGCAAAAGGATAATATTAAGGAAAATCGCTAGTACAGTTTATGCGCCTTACTTAAAATTGCAACGCATAGAGAAAAAACTAAAAACAAGACTAAGAAGAGATTTCTATACATGGGATGACGTTTATTGCACAACATAACTCTTTCCCTCATTTTCTCTATTAATTCCTCCTCAAAACCCATAATTTGTCAAACTAATAAATGAAATTAATTTTCTACAAGTTTTTAATAATTTACTATGATCCATAAAAATATCCAAATCCACATAACATGAATGTCAATTATTCACTATTCACACAGAAATGTCAATTATGTTGGCGACTAATTTAGAGATTTTCCAAAACTTTTTGTTGGCAACTTATCGCGTCGCCCTCATTGTGTTAAGTATTTGGGACCCTGGTACAAAGAATATACGGTATGTTGGTATGAAATGAAAGCTCTTTAAAGCTTTCTGTGGCGTCATAACGAGCCACTTTATCAAATGAACATAGGAATAAATGAACTAAATAGCATTTTCTGTTCAAATGATTATTTTATTTTATTTCTTTTCCTTGCACGATTATTTCATTCTTCCTTTCTATTTAAATGCTTTGTTTGTTCTGCTAATTTAATGATATTCTTCAAAAAACCTTTAGAAGTATAAATAAATTCTTTCAAGGATATTTATTTTGCATCATCTCCTGTATTTCTTCTTTTCGATAAGTCTTTTTCAATTTTTTTTTTCCAAGCGCTATCATGTTTTAAATTATTTATTTCTCCAAATTCCAGATCCGATCCCTGAAAGTATTGCCCTGTTCTACTCGACAGCTTTTAATGACTACCTACTCTTAAAACGAAATCTTCATTTTGTGAAAACCAACTTAATGTTGAGTTTTCAGAATCAACTTCTTCAAGGATACCCACTGAACACAGAATATTTTCATTGCATCCTATAAATATATAAATATGTATAGTCTAATTTAAAAAAAAAATTTAAACTCAACTAAAATAGGAAATTAAAGTAGGAGAAATATAGATAGTTTATGATAACAAAATGTTAAAAGTAAATTACAACATTTCTAAGATTTTTATACGTTTTTAAATGGAACCAATTCAACATACCTAATAAGTATGATCTTAATCTATGTATACTTAAAGTCTGTAGTAGTAGGGTGGCCATTCAAACCACCTTTAGATCTTATGGCACTAAAGAAATTATCTATGATATTTTGATTAAGTCGACTTGTATGTATAAATATAGTCCATTTTAAAATACCCCGTTAAATATGTATGCAAATCCGATTAATTTGTTATTAAAATGCCTTTTATACATTCATTCACTGTGCACGTTTTAACCTAATACCATCGACAAAAAAAGTGGCTCGTTTCGAGGTCATAAAAAGCTTAAAGCTTTCAAGATGGCGAAAACACGTTCAGATACCAGCATACCTTATATTCCTTGTACCATGTTTGGGACTTCCATATATGTATTCGAATCTTTGACAGCAACCAATTTACGGCGACTTTGTTGTGTCGTCCTCAGACTGTGTTTTGGCCTTAAGGTGTTCACCCGGCTAGAGCTGGAGAAGGGTGGGGCTATACGCAGGGCCTTAAGACCTGTTGGGCGCCGCGTGGTTTTACTTTCGAGCCCACGAGCTCTCAAATAAAAAAAATAGAACTTTATATTTTTCACTTCTTTGTTTTAATAGACCAAACGTTATAAATGCAATTCTAAAACTATTGATGAGTTACTTATCAAAACTCCACACGTAATATAAGTCAGACCAATCGAACCCGAAACAGGACAGTTAAATTGGCAAGGAAGGAAGCAGGAAGGAAGCAGCAGCACGAATGCAGGACAATTTCAAACTCAATTTTGAACCGCAACAAATAAGTTGAAAAATAATACTTATCTTTTTCTCTTTGTGGATTTTCCACTTTTACTCAAGTAATCCCCCGCGGAACTAAGACCTCCTTGTTTAAAGCCTTTCTTTTTCCTCTCTTTTTCCTGTTTTGGTAAATCTAGTGACTTCCTAATTTATCTTCTTTTTTGCCTTTAAACTTCTCGACTATTCTTTTAAAACCTCTTCCTTCTTTGACCTTGTCGATTCGCTTAACACCTTGACACTTGACATTTTTTAGTTTTTTTAGAGACTGCTCGTTTCACCTACCAAAGCTTTTATAGGAAAAGCCCACTATTTTGCACTTCCGGCCTTTATATGGCAAAAATTTGAAGCGTTGTTTCGTTCCAATTCTTTGAAGAATTGACTGCTTTTGTAATGTGCTCTTAGAGTTTTTCTTGTTTCCTCTTTAAATTATCGTGTGAACTATTCATGGGTTTTATTTTTTTGGGGTATTTCGATTTTCGTTTTGAGCTACTGGCAGCCCCAATAATGAAACAAAAGTTTGAAAAAATTAGGTTGCGATAAGCAAATCTTGTCGGTTTTCTGTTGGTGACCAGGTTATTTTAACGGTTGTGCTCTGTTTTTTTATGTTAGGTGAGAAGGGAGTACTGGGCCAGATAAATTATTGTCAATTTCCGAAAATAATAATTTCTTAAGTACACAGTAAAAAAAATTGAGGTGTAAAGTAACACCACATGTCGGATAATGAGTTATTATTATCCTTTTGGTGTAATTTGTGAACTTAAAAACAGCGCTTAAATATGGTTAAAAATGTTATTATTCTTTCGGTGAATTTTTTTATTATTCGGTGTAAACATTTTCCATAAGATTAATTATACTGCGAAGGGAAATTCTTAGTACACCGAAGGGATAAGTTTTAGGAACATCTTCATTCATGTTACTTCAAATTATTCACTGGGTGCAGTGCTGTCATTTGTACTCCGATCGGAGTATATGTACTCCAAAAACTAATAGCGTACTCCGGTACTACTCCTTTTATAATAGTACTCCGCTTTTCATTTCTTCATATGTTAGCATATGCTGTTAGCAAAAAACAAAAAGTTTTTATTCACCTAAGTAGACTGAAACTTATCTTAAAGCAGAGTATAAATCACTTTTGCTATAGGAGAAGTAAGTCTCAAGGTATCTAAAATATACATATGTACATAGGTAAAGTACTAAAGTCAATTCTTGACAATATTGCATATTGAACTTTTTAAATTTAGTGGTTATACTACGAATGCTATGAATATGACAAATGTATCCGAAGATCAAAGGCAATGTAAAAACTTTCCAGAAAATTAAACAAATATAAATAATATAGAAAACTGAATTTCTAGTATAACGAAAATTGTAGGGCACAA
This sequence comes from Dioctria rufipes, assembly GCA_963924295.1. NCBI lineage: Eukaryota > Metazoa > Arthropoda > Insecta > Diptera > Asilidae > Dioctria > Dioctria rufipes. Next base: position 89,384,299 of record OZ002742.1, read on the forward strand.
TGACTGGATACCTCAAGAAATATACTTGGAAACTCTATGGAAACTGTTTTGTCACGACCAAAATGTTATACTATTAATAAACAAACTAAACGTGATCAAAAATTTCGCTCTATATGGATGGAGACTTATAATTAGATAGAAAAAAGAAACATCAGAAGGTTTTGTAAAATATGTTTTAAACTTATTGCAAAACAAAACAAAAAGCTAGAATTGGTCTAAGACCAATGACCAACTTAGTATACACAATGATTTCATCTAGGGTATAATAATATGGTATGACTCCTAATGGGAGGTGCTAAGATAGCTATAAAAAAACCAGCCACAAATAAGCAATGCTGATGTGGTTAAAGAATTTCAATCCATTATAAAAAAACAATCAAGATTGCTGAAATTAAAATTATTGCCTTCCTTATTTGCATAACCTTGCCTGTAGGAGCTTTTGTGGATTTATTTAAAAGTGTTGCTGTTGGTGATTCAATTATTGGAAATGTTTTGAAATGCAGAAAAATTAAAACAACTGAAGTTGTCAATACAATTTTGCATGATGACTGTATTAAAACTTAGAAATATTTTGAAAATTCAAAAGTTTTCAATAAAATAATTTAATTAATGATAGAATTTATGTATTTTATTAATATACACCTGTATTAATTTGATTGATGCAGGTATATTTTTTTTCAAAAATAGGTTTTCATGACAAAATGCTTTTACTCATGCAGGTATAATTACCTGAGACAAAACTACTAATTAATGATACTTTTAAATCAATAGCTGTCAACTTACTTTAAAGTTAAAACTTAAGAAAATCTTATTGTTGGAAAAGAAAATTCGTGGAAAAATCCAAAAATAAAACCAGTTGTTTCTATATAATAAAATAAATAAATAAATAATGTAGCAATAACAGTAATAAGGAAAAAAATTGAACCTTTATGAACCATAAATTATGTATGAAATATCTCTCATAAATACGTATCTTTTTACTTGTAGTTCAGGGTCCATAATTTCTTTTTCTTACATTCAAGTCATTTTGTTAATTGATTAAGATGCCCATTGTCTTGTAGCAAGTCTCCACCACGATTCTCAGTTTCTGTTCTACCTGAAGCCAAATAACCGTTATTATTATTACACACTTTCTGAATATGCTTCTTTCCAATATTTAACATTTCACGTAATGCAGTTTGCACACCCTTTTTAATTTGCCAAGATGATCTCTTATGTTATAAAAAAAAATTCACATGCTCTCGGTTTTCCTCCTTTACGCCGATCGGTAACGGTTCGGCTGTTCTTTGATGAAGTTAACAAAAAATAGTCTTGTGCAACTTTATTACGTTATTCATAAAAGCTTTAAGACATCAGCTTCTCTTATTGTACTCCATTTTAGTTTGTATTGTAGCATCTTTGGCATTATTTAAAAATATCTGAATAATTTAAAATAATTTGTCATGAAGATGATATTGTAATCTCGAAAGCAGAAAAGAAGGTGCAAAACCACAATTGAATTTTAATATTATGATGATGAGGAACTTCTCTGTCAGTTTACTGTCTTAAAGCCAAAATTCAAAATTTTATTAAGAAATTTTGAGAGTATACATAGTGTGGTTTCGATCAGCAATAAAGGGTGATCTCATCAGGATAGCATTGAAACTCTGCTACTGCCTGCTGTCTGCACTACAGTTAACTCAGCCAGCCAAGCGGGCAGTGCTAGATATAGATTGATTTAAAAATCTAAATATGAGTAGTTTTAACGAAAATGGGTTTTATTAACTGTGCTCCGTTTTTTCCAAAAGTACTCCGCTTTGGCAGCAAATTGTACTACTTTTGAAACTATTCAAACGACAGCGCTGACTGGGTGTTAAATATCTCCGAGCAGTGCTTTTGTTATTCTCTTATTGTATGGAAAGGAAATATTTGGAGTCATTTGTTTGAAGTGCGTCAAATAGTAAATACATCAAAATGAAAAAACTATTCAAAGTGGAACATATTTCGCGCAAAAGTTTGTGCTAGTTGAGAGTGATACTGACGAAATCAATTTTATTGATTTCATTAGTGCGTATTAATTTGAAATTTGATGTATGTGCATATTCTTGAATAAGTGTTTTTTAAGGTGTTTTAAGATTTGACGTGATCGTTGACAATTTGTTCATTTCCGAGATTTGTGACAATACAGAGCTTGATGAAGAGACATTTAACTTTATAGTGTCTAATTCCGCAGCTTGTGTCAATAAAATTTTTCGAATTAAAACTATTTTAAACGCAGGTATAATATTAATATGGTTTCCAATATTAAAATTTGTTTATGCTGTACTCAGGGTAGTTTTGAAGATATTTTCTTACTTATTATAATGTCGTATGGCTTCGTTTTGTCTGTCGGTCTGCCGTTCTTTCTGATTTTAAAGAAAACATAATTACAAGTTATTTTGATTTATCCATCTTCAATCCTTGTGATAATCGAACTTAATAATAATAGAGCAACACTCACCATAAAAAGCACTTTTATGTTAAGAATCATCGTTTCCAAAGGAGAACAAAACATTATGGAAAGCTAAAATATGAATGATATACTTTTGGTAATTAGACACGACAAATTCGTATACTGTCATCCAATAGTATCATACTTAAGAATAATAATAATGCTTCTGCATAAGTCAAACGACTATACATACATATAGGATTAATATAAACAAATGTAATTTAAATAATAGCATGAGTACAGTGAAATATAATAATCAACTTTTGCGGGCCGTTCCTGATATAATAGCGGAATATAATTCAAAGGGCACTTTAGATGACCGATACAGAAGGAAAGCAGTCAACGACATTGTACATTTTATGACAGAATTTTTGCGATTTTATCCGAGCAGAAAAGACAAAATATTATGGGCAAAGGCAACTGCAAGTATATTCCCAAATTTATGTGTTGGAAAGAATCCTAGTAATTACGTAAGAGTGAAGTTATAAAATACTCATAATCTTGTAAATCTTACTTAATCTTATTTTCAAGAAGTTTTTTATGATGACTCTAATAGGGGAGGATATTTTGGCCATCGATTAAGAACGGTAAATAGAGTAGCGGGAAATTCCTCACGAAGAGAAAAAAAAATAGAGGAAGACATTGAATTAGAAGATATGCAAGATGAAGTTAAATGGCTAAGAAATGCATTCTCAAAAGAACAATTGGAAGAAATATTTCCTAAAATGGAAAGAACATTTTCCTACAGATACTACAAGTGTAACAAAGCTCAGGCAAGAGTTTGTAATAATTTTATTGATATTTGCAAGACCTTATCCATAAAGCACCAAAACTCATTTTACGCCGAATATGAGAACAGAAACTTTAAACCTTCATTGGGATTATAAAAGACAAAATTCAAATAGGGGAAAATACAATATTAACACAAATAAATATATTTTAAAATGTACCTACGAATATAGAAAAGGATTCTTTATATGTGTTATGGTCGATTAAGAAGAAATTGTTTCTTTCGGTGTCATAAAACATATATTAATAATAGATGAGATTATTTATTTTATTTTACAGAAGTATGACACAAGCGAATTTAATACATTTATGCCACCTTATAAAATAATGATTTCTCAATGTGTTTGAAACGTTAAGATATAAGGAAATTTTGAATTGACTCATTTTCAAATGGACAACTTTTCATATATAATACCAACAAAAGTATTTATACTACCCAGAAGTTGGTTCTGTGTTATCCACTACAGAAAAATTTTAATAATTCTTAGGTCTACTTTTCCCCGCAAGGAGAAAATATGTATTTTGATGAGGTATTACTTTAATATATATATTAGGGAAATTTATAATCTTTTTAATTCGTTTTATTATCCAGAAATGAATCTTTATTATCCATTGCAGGAAATTTTCTAACTATTTTCAGTGTTATTTCTTTTCCACAAGGATCTTCGGTGTAAAAATAACACCAAATAATGTCGGACTCCATGGAACACCATTTTGAGGTTTTATTAGCACCGATTTTTCACATTATAGAGATAAATATCATTTCTTTTCCTTTTCTAAGATATGGTATTCAGAACTACTTTGCGCAGTACCCCAGCCTTCCTTACATCACCTTTACGAAGGTGAATAATACTTTAAAATCATTTAATGTATTAAACTTAATACTACTTAATTATAATTTCAGGAATAACTTAGACTTCTCAATATTGTTTGTGACAAAATAAAGGCGAGAGTAGATATATCAGGTATTATTTTTTTTTTATTTTTTTTTTAGAATTCGCTCTGCTTACATGTATATATATAGCTCACTCGACTTACAGCGATACTATATTATCCTTAGTAGCCCCAGGCTAAGAAAGTATTATGTATGTGTTAGAATCGGCCTCGCAATTTATAGAGGTGTTTCCAGCTTTAGAGAGGGTATGGGTAATTAGACTATAGTGCTCACGATCTGAAAGTAATGGGAAAATCTTTCCAAAATCAACCAAATTTAATACTGGAGAAGACAAGATGAGACGAAACCAACACGTATATAAGTAATACCGTATATTTAAATATTTTTTTCATTTCCAGGCCAACACATCCCCTACATCCAAGATTCACCACATAACAGTCTATGATCTGCAGCTGTGTTTCCATCCTAGCTAATATCTAATATTAGTCACAATAAATTACCGCCAAATAAGGTAAATATGTTGAGAAATATCAATATTCCATTTATTATATAAGTTAAAAAGTAAATAATTTTTTAATTCTTATATCTGCGTTAGCTATGTTTTCACCGTCCGATCAATTCCCTTTATCAATTTGAGAATTCAGATTTCTTAATATGACTTCTTAAGCCACTGTTTTAGCCTTAAAGAGTTGACTACACGGCAAAAAGCAACCCTATGCTGAGTATCTGCCCATAGGGATATCCCAGGCAACAAGCTGGCTGATGAGTTGGCCAAAAGAAGTCTGGAACGTATAGCTCCGCAGCGGCAGCTTATATGAGGATCCCAATCGGAGCTTTAAAATAAGAGATCATAAGGGGCGCCTATCAAAAGGCAAGCCTCCGATGGATCAAAAGGGCAACCTGCCGTATTGCGAGGCAATTCTGGCCTGAATATGACTGGAAAAGAAGAAGACAACTACTTAATATCAACAGAACAAGGAATCTAGTAGGGGTCATTACGGGTCATTGGGCCATAGGAGATCATGCTAGAAGACTGGGTATAGTGGCGTACGATTTTTGCGGGCGCTGTAATGATTCGGAGGAAATTGAATTCGTCCAATACGTACTTTGCGAGAGTATCTGAGATTCCTAAGGGAAGCATGATGGATCTAGGCCGATTTAAAAGGTTATTCCGTGAGGTCAAGGGCACAATGAAGACATTGGAGGTTTAAGTGAAGCACCCTCCTACCTAACCTAACCTAACCCACTATATCTTTTCAATAATTTTTGCTTTTAAGTTGCGAATTTTGATTGATTCAACTTTCAAATTCTATCAATTGTGAGCTGCTAGGTCACTTTTTCCAGATTTGAGCGCTGGCAACCAGTTTTTATTTGAAAACTTGTGACTCTATCCACGATTTAACAGAAAAATATGTTTGGTGAACGCAGAATAAAGCAAATTGAAGGAGTAAAGTATGGTGGTAGTTTGTTATGATAAAATTTAAATACTTGGTGCAATTAATAAAACAAAAAATCTAAATGAGCCTTGAACCTTACAAATGTGTAATGAAGGACACATTGAAGTTAGAGAGACAATCTTTATGTAAATATGTAAATAACGTCTGAACGAGATCAAAATTGAAATGAAAAACCTGTACCTGAGTTCGCATTAAAGGACATATACCTAAAATTAACCTGCTTGATTAGCCTAACACTACATCAGCGTATCTGGGATTTCCGGGAAATCTTCCAACCGTAGCAGCAACGTGACTACTAGTCAACGAAATTATCTAAATGAAGTCAATGCAATGAGACGGTAGCCCGAGTAGTATTAAAATATTAAAACAACGTCAAAACTAACCTACAATCAAAATTTCAGTCAATTCGATGAAAAGTAAACACACTAACCTCTAATACACTAATCATTTAACCTAGATTGATTTCCCTTGTGTGCAGCAAAATCGCACGAAATTTTCTTCATTGCACTTCATGTATTTGTAAGGAATTAACAAGAATTAAAAAAAAAATCAATTTATTTGAATACATTCAAGATTTTCCTTTCAAACTTAACAGCAGCAATTAAATACTTCTGCCTCAAAGGGATCTTTAAAATTCCAGAATTCCTTTAACTGCGGGTACCTTAAAACAATATTTCATTTAAAGGACACTTGGCGACCACTTAGGATGAATATGAAAGCCACAAGAATTTTCGAGGAATGAGTTTAACATCAGACTAAAAATGAAGCAATGCACAGCACCACTGAACTGAGCTGAACCCACTGGAAACAGTTCGGAAGTCCATTTAAACAGAGTTTGCTTTTCTTGTGTGCCAAAGAATTCTAAATTAGCGCATTAAAGCATATTTCTTACCGTAAGCTTGATAAGAATTCAGTTTTTTAGTGCAATTTTATCTCCAGCTCATTAAAGGGTGAGCTTACAAAATGTTCTCTTATATTTAATATTTGCAAAACAAGTAACGTTAAAGAGTGAAATTTTTGAAACAATTACGCATCGGACCAGTCACACTATCTTAGCAAATTCCAGGGATATATGCAATAAGTTTTCCACTAAATAGAGAAGTGTTTTAGAAAACAATTTTTGGACAGTCTTCTTGAATTCCATAAGAAATGCGCCGTATCAGAATTCACAATATCTTATCATAACAATATACTAACAGAATTGGGCTCAAGAAAGGTTTCAATCTTAGAAATATATAGACGCTGCGCTGGAGCCATTAGCTGAAGCGCTTTTTCCCGGACCAATAGTTCCATGTTAAAAAATAAATAAAACCAATCCTATTAGCCTTGTGTATAAAAACACACGGATACTACCCATGTGTTCGTTGATTTATATTGGAGCAAAGCGAGCGCCTATACAATACAACAAGTAACTAAGTCAAACTTCGTTTTGAAATCGCTATATATTTTATATACAAGGATATTAGTATGGTGGTTTCAAACGATATAAGCTGGAAGAAATTCAAAAGTTCGATGGAGGACACTCATCACAACTCGAGAATATCAAATGCACAAAATTTATCATTTGAAAAGAATCAGATCACACGAGGTGGTAATTATTTATTTTGTTTTGGTTTGTAAATTTTCCAGCATTTAGAGGTTCCACATCATGCATTTTGGACAATATTCAATGAAGGGAAGGCTGTGATGTAAACAATGTATCAGAAATAAATACGAAATTAATGTTTGATGTAAATCAGTTTAAGAGATCGATCGAATATTACAAAATAAGTACACGCAACCAAAATAAATAATGGTCACACAATTATGTTGCCACTAGGAAGCGACTTGTAATGTATCGATGCCTAATTCTTGAAATCAACAAATCAACCTTCGAAGGGTAAGCACGCGGCGTAATTGCATAAAATATATAGAGTAAATAAAGTAGTGGTTTTTATATTATTTCGGTGGTTTATTTAAATTATTTCATCCCCAAATAAATATCCATTACAAGGCTGTGTGACCAGCTGGGGCCCAGATATAGGGATTCCATTCTAGGTCTGATGTAAAACTTGCAGAGGAATACTAGATTCGATGGGTTCACATATTTATTACACCTTTTCAAAAACCCAAGACTGCTGTGGCAACAGAGGAGATGTGATCTGTCCAGCTTAACTTACTGGAAATATTAATGCCAATAATGCATAAAGAGTTGGGACTTAGATACATTGAATTAGACGCGATTCTCTTACCCCAAGTGAGGATCTAATCATACAATTTGACAGATGTGGTACTCCCTCTGGAGTCTCCAAGAGTGTCCAGACAGTGTATTGTATTATGTTTATCTAATAACTTTGTTCTCCAATGTTCTACTTACGGTTGTACATTAATGTCTGCCTGAAAACTGAATCATTCCTACATATAATTCCTAACCTGTTTATTCTCCATCCTTGTGCGCTTTATACAATATTGTTACGTGCAATAGAAAGCGATAACTGGTGACATCTACTAGCAATGGAGAGTAAACAACTTCAGGTTCGGAGAATCAATGATGGAATCTTCGGGAGGGTTCAGAAATAGAAAAGTCAAGAATACTCTGGAATAGAACACTCCAGAATAATCTGGATACTTTCTAGGGTATAAATATAACAGCTGTCACCGCCAGAAAAAGAGTCTTGTCTTAGGCGTGTTAACATCCGAAAGTAATAAACGTGCGCAAATGTTGTAATTGGATTGCGATAATTGAAAGTACAGTATTAGCGATAATTAAAGTTGAGTTGATTAATTGAATGATTGTGAATTCTATATGATTAGAGTGAAATAAAGAACATGTGTATTAAATATTTAATATTGTGCTTTAAATAACGAACCAAAGGCCACGCTCGCAATAATATATATTAAGATGCATACACTACAAGAGTAAGAAAAATTAAGGGTACTGTCATCGGCGAAAATATGAATGGGATTGAAAGTAAGCGAAAGCAGATCTTTAATTAAAATTAAGAAGAGAGATGGAGAGAGTACTTATAAGGTGAAGCTATGATGAAACGCCATCTGGTACAACCCGTATTAGGAGACCACATAAAAAAATTTCAATCCATATAGAAAAGGAGTGGAGAGACCAAGTGCTATAAGTTTGACTATAAATGGAAATGGATACCAGACTCTCTAAAAGGCCTTTGAAATATCCAGAGCAACGATTTTGGACTCCCCACAATTATGAAGACTACGGCTCCAATGTTCCGTACGAAAATACGACAAGTTTCCAGGAGAATGTCCAGTTGTTAGTTTCTAGATACTTCATTAATTTAGAGTTAATAATAGATTCAAATCCCATTGAAGAAATTGAAGTGTTTGCAATTGACCGAGAATTTGAGGAATCGCTACCCTCTCTTTTCTTGGGAATAGACTGAACGTGAACTAGTTTCCAAGCAATTGGAAATTTTCGTGCCGATATGACACGTAGAATAGTTTGCGCAGAGGTTTAGGCAAGTATAAAGCGCAGCTTTAAATTAACAGAGGTGGGAAACCATTAGGACCCGCGGCTTTGGAGAAGTTGATCCCTTTAAGGACCTTGAACACATATCACGTACGCAGTTGTATTGGATCTTGTACACACTTACACGGTAGATGCAAACCAGGTGTCTGTGACGTGGGTGGAAGACGAGAACTTGAAGCGAATCTAACAGCCAGAATATTAGCTTTATCGATGGAGTCAACAACCACTTCATCATTATTAAGTAGTGAAGGTATAGAGGAGCTCCTGAAATTGTTCCTGATGGTTTTGCTCAGGAACCAGTAACCTTTTCTGCCTTTCCGGCTTGCCAAGATTCTTTGGCTAAAATTCTGATCAAAAAGAAATTTTTCTCTCTAAGTAATGGACTTGCAGGTGCTCCGTACCATCTTGCAGATTTGTTTCAGTTCTGGACATGTACGCAATCGATACATCGAGCACTCAGCAAAAAGCCCTTGACAGCTGTATTCAATTGAAACAAACCATCCATCGCTCTTACCCATATAAGCCTTGTCCTGCTTCAAACACCCCGAGAAAAGCCACGCTCATGTACACGAACTCTACAGGTATCAGCATTTCCTGCTTTCTCTATAGCCACGATCTAAAGTGGAACGAAGGCCAAGCCGCTAGCCATAAAGGCTACGTTTTTAAATTTATCAAATTGAATGCTTCCAGTAATTTCTTTATTTTTTACATAAACTATAGTAGATCTAAGATCTACTGCAATTTTTTATTTAGTGGTCTTCAGGGAGACTCGTGCCGTTAATGCTCCGACATGGATCCGCCCCTGATACGATATGTACACGTTTGTTTGAAACGTAGGTATTTTTCCAGAAAGATACTACCATGAAGTTTTGCCCTTGAAGGATTTTATAAATAAAAAAAAAAAACACATCGGGAGTTTTGGTCGGAATCCTGGAAGATAATAATTAAAATGTCCTCGGTTTCAAAACGTTGTCCACTACGCGTTTAATATTTTACTTACTTTGGTCAATTATAGTCGAGCAACTAATAGGACGACTAGTGTGGAGGTACACCAGTATTCTGACATATTCAGACTTGAAAAAATAATTCTGGAACAAATTATGTGTTAACCCACCAAAGAGCAAATTATACATTCACGAAGAAAATAACAGGAGCAAACTGCTAAGCCCCAATCGCTTTGACGACAAAATTTAGTTTTTCAATTAAGTTAAGTCTTAAAAAATAATCCTAAGCGAAGACTAACTATTCACACCAAACTCAATACGGGGAAGGCCAGTATTTCACTCTAGATCTAAACGCGAACAACATGAACAACAGCCTACAGTGTAGAAGTAAATACAGTAAATGCAGCAGCTCATAATGGTAGAAACACGTCCAGGCCTCGAGGATTCCTCGAGGCGTTGTCAAAATTTTCAAAACGGGTTTTTAAATGATGCTCAGTGTTAGAAATTTTTCTCTCTCAGGCCTACTTCTGCCAACAAATATATTATCAAAGTTACAATGACAGCACCTAGTCCGGTAGTTTTTGTTTTCAATTCTCTGAGGCAAGCCTTGAGGCGAGGTGCGAGGAAGCCTAAGAGAGGCTTGCTTGGATGTGCTTCTGCCTACGTCTTAGAGAACCATTTTAAGCTGGACATTTTTCGTCTTTATTACACTGAAATTCATTGAGAAAAAAATATGAATTTACAAAATACATTGAGATGCAGAAAAAATATCGAACTCTTCGATACAGCGATCAGAGAGGTCTCATCAGTGTGGTTATCTCTGATCGCCTACCATTTTTGGGAAATGCATACTGGGATGCGAAATTAGCTTGGCTAGGAAGTAAGCAAACAAGTGTTCTTGGAAAATGCGAAAAATGTGAAATTATTTAAAGAAAAAGTGCGTCTAAATATACAGGATGTTTCCGCCTAGGAGGTCAATAGAGCAAACAAACAAAAAATTGTATGACAGAGGGTGGCGGGGAGGGGGGATTACAAACGTTTAGGAGTTACAGGGTGATTAATGAAAAAAGCTAGTCTTTCACAAAACACCCTGCACCTTAAAAACTACAGGGTATGTATATTACTCGCCTTGCCAATGACTGCCAAACCAACCCCGTAATCCTCTCCACACAGGAGTTATTTCGGTTTAAACTAAAAATTTCGGCTTTTCTTACCTTTTTTTTTACTTTGACCTCTATTCTTTTTTGTAAGAAGATCATTAACATAACTTTTTTTTTGTAAAAACTGTAAACTATGCACTCTCCTCTTTAATTTGACGTATTACACCTTATGTCCAAACTATAGCCGTTAAATAGTTATTAGGTCATTCATTCATTCATTCCCAAAGTTAGTCTCAAACCTATGTTCAAAGATAATTTGTTTCCATAGTGACTGAAAATACATCATTTTAAAAAACCGTTGTGTAATTTCGGCATAACCGGAATAGGTTATGAGCTAATAACTCTTTAACGGCTACAGTTATAGGACATAGAGTGTAATAGGCCAAATTAAAAAGGAGAGCTTACAGTTAACTGTTCTTATAAAAAAATGTTATGTTAATGATCTTTGTGCAAAAAAATTGAGTTCAAAGTAAAAGAAAAAGGTAAGAAAATCCAAAATTTTTATTTTAGACCCTCATAACTCCTGAGAAGAGAAGGGTATGGGGCTGGTGTCGTTGGAAAGGCTATGAAGTTCTACATACAATGAGGTCTTAAGTGTAACCGCACGCCATGTACTTTTTAAGATACAGGGTGTTTTGTGAAAAATAAGCTTTTTTTCTTAATCTCCCTGTAACTCCTAAACGGTTGATATGTTCCTTCCCTCCGCACCGTACAATTTTTTGTTGACTAGGTGAATACTATCACCTGCTACTCTATTGACCTCCTAGGCGAAAACACCCTGTATTTTAATAGATATTATAGGGTTGTCGAAGCCAGAGCGCTCAAAATATTCCAAAAATAGTGTAGGAATTTTATGCATATAAATACTAAAGAAATGCGAAATTTTTGAAATAATGTAAAGCAAATTAATGGTCAAGAAAAATGATGTAAATAAATCGAAATATATACGAGCTGATAATATTAACTTTAATAAAGATACCAACGAACACTACAAGATTATGCTAATTAGTTCAATATATGATTTTCGTTATTGCTGTGCTCAGAATATAAGAGTACCAGGAAAAACGGACGAAGTTGGAATGACAATTTGCCTCATAGAGAAAAAGGTTAATCGTTGTCATCCGTAGAAAGTAGCTATAGTCACTAGTGGTATCTACAAAACGAATATCGGGGGGAACTGACCAGATCTATAGAGAGAAGATTCACCAATTTTTGGCATTGTACGAAACGCTTAGAGTGCAGAAACTAACAAACGCTATCTGGTCTTAGACCAGTTATAAGTTTTTCTCTTGTTTTAACTCTGTTTCTTTCTAAGACGAAGTCTCTTCTCATTTCGACTGTATTATCATACAGACAGAATGATGATATTGTACGAAACATTTAGAGGGGAGAAACTGCCAAACGTGATAATACAGTCCAAATTAACGCTGGAAATGTTACCCAAATCGGAGATGGTCAGGTTCCAAGGCCACACAAATCCTGAAAATTTCATCCAAATCGAAGATTGTCGAGTGCCAAGATGATCGGCTTCGAGTGGAATGGTTAAATAAACTTTTCCGGAAATAGGTTGAACCTCGAAGTGTGTGTAATTATTGGATTTACACTTTAAACAATTGGGCCTTCTACCATCGCGATCACGAAATTTCGAAAATGTTAACTGTACAGACAAATCTATAATGGGTCTACCTTTCTGGTTCTATATAATATGTACACATCTCAAATGATTATATCTGATGACTTTATTTCAAACATTCCTACAAAGCCACGGGTCAAATAATAGCACAAATAATGGAAAATATTTTCCTTCCATATTACATACAAATTAAAGAACTTTATAATCAAAAACAGTTTTTGAACTACGAACTTACCATTGTATATGTCTGAAGCTGTGGGTACATGTTCGTGAATAAACCTATTTTCAAGATATGAAACAATAAGATTAGTTTTTCCAACAGCGCCATCACCCACAAGGACACATTTTAATTTTGGTCGATTTTCCTTTCCATTTTTTTTATCTAATAAAGGATTAGGTGTAAAATATTAAACATATCAGTAGTAAATACCATAAAGCTTATACCTTTACAATTCCTTTTTCCTTTTCGTCCCTTCACTAACAAATTGCTGTAATTTTCAGTATTGTGTGAACTGGAACTCGTATCACTATTTGACTGAAAGAAAATTATTATAATTTAATAAACTTTGTATGCAAGTATGCATGGATATATATGCACAAGAAAATTTTTATGTATATATTTGATGACGGTTTGAAAGCACATAAAAAATCCAGATTAGTCAAATTTCTCTCTAAAATGTTTACGTTGAAAATACTCGTACGTATGTAATTAGGAAAACAATTAATATCATTATAATTACTTTCTAATTTTTTTCTAGAACGATTATTGGGAAGACAATAAACTTTTTTTTTTTTGTAATATTGTCTGCCTTTACAAGCCCCACTATAACCACCCCACTTTTCACCGGCAACCCCACGAAGGTGCTGGTTTTGAAATGGCACCTGAAATTGTATTATAATTACTGTTCGCCAAAAATTGAAGTATCCGTTTTACGTTATCAGTCAGTATGTAAATATGGTGATAAATGAGACTGTTGTGTGTGACCAATTGCGACCAGCTATGTAGGTATGATTAGACGTTTGAATACAAATATTGAGATTTATATGAGATACATACATACAAGCCAAATAGACAACTCACGATACATTATGCTCATATAAATGCACATACATTTGCTTGCAGGTCATACAACAGCTCACACACTTCAAAAATGTTTCTATTAATTTGACAGAAATTTTGGAGTTGAATAGACTTAATAATTTAACACTTATTTTGTTCATAATGATTATTTAAATTGGGACGTCAAATTGAGACAATAGCAATGAGGTTCTCTTTCTCTACAAAAAAAAAAGATTGAAGTTAAATGGTATAACATTAAAAGCCATTCGTTTTTTTTCATAATGTTGCCAAGTCCCAAGGGATACTGTATGAAATCGTAATACAACCTTGTCAGGAAAGGCAGATGGGGTAGACAATTAAGAGCTATAGACAAAGTTAACTTAATGATAATTAACTTATTAGGTTAGTTAACTCAACGGGTGTGCATTTCTCTTGCATGCCTGTGACTCATAACTAGGAAGGGTAGGGGCTACCAGATGATGGTAACCGTTCCATATTCATAAAGTTGTGTTTATGAATAATTCGCGAAATTTTACGTTACGGCTGTATTTGACTTCAAGAGTGTGGGGATAAGCTCTGATTACAGAATTTACAAGGGATCAGGATAGAGATTTCGTCAGAGCAATAGCCATAGAAGTATCGATAAAAGTGAGATAGACATCCGAAGTTATACCGGAATTAATAGTTGCTGTTTTTTTTTTTCATCGCTAATAAGGCCTTCTTTTGGATTTTGTCTAACGCAGACAATGCAGTTCGTCCAGCCCCTGCCCAAATATGGAAATTATACTTGAATCTAGGCCTGATAGGAGACTTGTAGATTTGCGCCAATTCTAATGGGTAAAATATTTCTGGCATCTTTTGCATTTTATCGCATTTTTGGCTACCCTAGCTGAAATCATAGGATATAAATAGTTTGTCATTCTGTTTGCAACGCACCGAAATAATGCTGGTAAAACAACACATAATACTAAAAGTTATTTTGATTTTTGCATGTCCGTCTGTTTGTCTGTCCGTCAATAACTGGAGAACGCGTTCACTTAGAGTGCTGCAATTTTGCACATAGGCTTTTAAAAATAAACGTAAATTTCAGTTCGAAAATGGGACAAATCGGGCAAACTGCCTGAGAACGTGCGTCGACGTAGAGAGGTTAAATTTGGTACATGATGTTGTCGTAGCAATAGTAAATAAAATTTTAAAAATGGGCCAAATCTAGTAACTGTTTCTTGGTTTTGCCATAAAAAGCTTTTGTTTTCTACTATACATGATGTCCCAGCCTAATATGACTATATTTTACCAAATGATTTCTCTCGTCCAGAGAATTAAGAAATTCTGTGGCAGGGGGGGGGGCAGAAATGTTACCCTACCGAGTTATACAGGGTGAGTACTAAAATAATGTTACCCTAACGAGTTATACAGGGTGAGTACTAAAATATGCTCTTTTTTCATTAAACAACCTATGTATATCTTGGCATTGTATGCAGAATCTTAGGGTCTTTCCTACAATGCAATAAAAATGTCTACGACTGATCGTTTTCACAGTATATGTGAAAAACCTAAATTTTTATATGGCAACACCAAGAAGGGGCTTCCCGATTTAGTCCAGTTTTGAAATTTTATTTGCTATTACTATGAAAACACCATGTACCAAATTTCAGCACTCTATGTCGACAAGTTCTAAGGCAGTGTCCAAATATATAATAATAATTTTTGTATGGCCACCCCACGAAGGAGTTGCCCGATTTGTCTCATTTCCGAACTTAATTTTACTTTATTTTTAAAGTCCGTGTACAAAGTTTCAACTCTCTAGGTATACGCGTTCTCGACTTATAATATGGCAATATGCTGAGCACCAAATCGTTTAGATTAATGTTTCTTATAAGAAGACGAAGATTTAGATCTGATGCGTGATACAGATAGAAGTTTTTTCAAAGATTAAATGGTGGTCCCTGCATAAACGATATCCCATACAACGCATTGACCTATATAGTAAATGTCCTGGAACTAAAACAAAATCCGCTAAATCGAAGCATCACCTACTGCTGTCGATTGATTGGTCGGGTATAACGCGATAGATAGTTAGAAAGTTAAAAAAATTTTTGCATTTAGGTGCACCGAGTAGGTAAAAAACTCTCATTGAGTATTACGAATACCGCTGATGAGCTCCGTGGCGGGAGCGACAACAACGTTTCCGATTAGCCAAATAGATGCCTATACGCCTCCATTTTTACTTGAAAGTCAGATATGGTCTGTTTCTCGCGAAAATTTATATATCGATATACGTATGTTACCCCCAATGGGTCGAGAAATGAAACTGCCCAGTATAAAATGCACCCGCGATAGTGGAAGGTAGAACATCATCCACTCGGATGACGTTTATCGTGTTGTATATATTTATATATGCAATATGGCGATAAGTCGAGTACGTACTAAGAAAAAATTGCAGAGAGACAGACAGACGGACGGACGGACGGACATGCAAAAATCAAAATAACTTTTAATATTATGCGTCGGTGTCCAATCCATTTTGCTCTACCATCATTATTTCTGTGCGTTACAAACAGAATGACAAACTTAATATACCTTATTTCATCTAGGGTATAAAAGTTAGCAACACTCTCTTGGTGCTTACAAAACTTTGGGTTTTCACTTTAATTAACTTGGACCGGTTTCGAAACACACAATCTCCACAGAAAAAATAAAAATTATATTTACTCCATCCATGGAAATGGGTTGAACGGGTGTTGGCGTATGTTTTAATGATAACAGACAATATTGCGATTTGGAAGCAGTAAAATAAACCCCTCTCGCTCTGCCCCAAGCAAATATTGTTGAAATGTCATTGTCTAGCGAAGTACAATTGTAGCTAACTTTGTCACATTCCCGCGGGACTTAGCTATAGAGTCAAACGAGTACACGAAATTAAGGGTGCTGTCGTCTGTAATTTCGTGAAGTTTAGCTAAGAGAGCAGGATGCGAAACTCTATCGAAACATCTAATCTGATAATTTCTGATTCACCAATATTATTATTATTCTTGGTAAGGAATGTTAGTAAATCTTCAGTAGAGCGGCCAGCATGAAAGCCGCGTATTGGCGGTCGCCAATAAGGTGCTAGCCGCTAGATATTTTATCAATTGGGTATTGATTAGTGTGATTAGGAATCGAAGTAATTGTAATTGGTCTATCACTTGCGTCTCATTTTTTTATTGTAATGAAAGCAATAGTTGTTCCAATGTTATGTGCGGCTTATGAACAGAATAGATAACAATTATTTAAAGGAGTACACACACAAATACATATTTCCCCATAAGATGGATAAATTTTGACTGTAGGACGTGTTGCAGAAAATATTTCTTTATAGAATGGAAGATGTTTTTGAAAATTTTCATTTTAACGATTCCAAATTAAATTATAAAATACCAGAGCCAAAGAAATCTTCTCGTTGAAGCTGGGACCTTTCCGACGAGGGGGTTGATTTTTCTCTTGTAATTCATAATTTAATTTAGAATCGTTAAAATAAGAGTTCTTCGATTCCATCTATGACCGTTTCTAAAAAATTATGAGTTTTAGTTCATTTTAGTGCATTTTATATTTCACGGATTCTTAATATTTATAGAGGGGAGACCCGGTATGGTTGGGTACACTTTTCGAATCTCTGTCATAGCGAATAGGAGAAAATTGCTATTAACTTCATATTTACAGTAGACTTAGCTTGACTATTGTGCTTGACTGTAACATTGACGTGAAACCTTTATCAGGGTAATTATGTTTCTAGTTGCAATTTTATAATAACGAGATACAAATGTGCCCACCAACCCTGTAATGGGAACAGTTGGCACACAATTTAGCATCTATGAACAAAAGATATTAAATCAATTAAACAAAAAGAAATAATTTTATTTTGCTAATTATTTTAAATTCATTATTCGATGACATCTCACTGAAATAGTTTTGACATGTATAAGATTTATTCCTATCCCTGAAAGGTTATGAGCCCACTTATGGCACGAAGTGCATTGGATCCACCGATCTTTTCCTACGTTGTTTGAAAAGAACTCAACACACACAAGACAAAAACAACCCACATCTTCTTCTTCAGAACTGGATTCAACTTTCTTCTTCTTGCTTTCTTTTCCACCAACGGGATTTCTTTATTTTTGAGGTTTGGACCTACATTTCTTCTTACTTTGAAGCTGCTTCTTTGTTTCTTCCAATTATTTTCTCACGTGTGAATCAGTTAAGGTGAAAACCCAGTGAACGCGGCAGGCGTCGCGTCGCTTTGACAGTTCTCCGTGGCAGACGCGTGTAGGATTTGAGCAAGATCCAATGGACGCGTCGCGTTGGTACTCTTAAGATTTATTTATAAAAAGATAGAAAAGCTTGAGTTATTATTTAAATGTGAAATAGTGGATACATCAGAGTTATTAGATGTCACCAAGTATATAAACAGTTTAAAATCAATCAAAAGAACCGTCAAAGCGTCTGCCGCTCATTAAAAGTAGAACATTGTACTACTTTCACGTCGAATCCGGCAAGCGCGGCAGTCATTTGGCCAGCACGAACTTAAACACATGTATTCTATTGAACTGTCAGCGACACGATGCCTGCCGCGTTCATTGGGTTTTCACCTTTAATATGGCAGTCTTCCTTTTTCTTCTTCTGCTTGAATTCGTTTTTCCTTTCTATTGCTCTAGGAAGTGGTCTGATAGCTTCCAACGATGAACATGTCGACGTTGAAAGAACTGTTTCTATTGAAGGTGTTGGTCGCTTATGGAACGTGACGAAAATGGTTCATTTCTATTGATTTTCAAGATTCTGCAGAGAGTGGTCCCTCTGTTGCATATCCCGGCATGAAATCGGTATCTTGAAAGATGTCTCTATTAAATGGAAAAATTCGCGTAGCTTTAAATCCTACTTCAATATTAGCAGGTGTCGCTGGCGAAGGTAGAGACGATTTTATGATTTTTGGGATATCATAAACTATCGGTGTGCTACCTTGATAGTTGGTCATCCAAATCTCACAAGCGCTGTTGACATATTTCATTAGAGGTCCATACACTCTTATATCCAAAGTTTGCAGTCTATTACTACAATGTAGTGGAAAAGATAGCACACAAATCCCGTTTTCCTTTGCGTAATCTAGCTTTTCAATAGATAAATGATAGCAAAAGAAGACCGAGTCTTTCTTTCGAACATCTAATGTTCTCCACAAAGTTTCTAAATAATTGGTAGAAATGCTCTTCTTTCATCCATCTTGAAGCGTTAGCGCAGCCGGAACTTCCTGGTGGAGCAGCTCTTAAGAAATGTTCTCTGAAATGTACCCGTGGAAAAATAAAGAATGACAGAGTTGAGTTACTAAATCTGCTAACAATGCCCATTTCGTCTGCATTCCAGATATCTCCAGCATTTAATTTAAATCGATCCATTTCAACATTCAAATTTTCAAAAAAAAAAAAATAGCATTGACACTGGTTCATTTAAGCCTTGAAGCACTAGCCAAATTTGTAGGCTCTGGGGTTCGAATAGATAAACTGATGTTCCGTTTCATAAACCTTCTCTTTAATATTCTTGGCATTTTCTATAATAAAACCATTAATAGTAGCCCTGAAGCTAAATAAAACAATAAAAAGAAATCATTAAGTGTGCCAACCAATCCAAAAGAGGATGAGCCAACCAACCCCAAATCAGTTTTGGGAGGTTTTAACGTGACTTATGATGAGGTTATGGAAGTACATTAAATAATGCACAGCTAAATAAAACAAGAAATTTCTCATATGAATAAATATTACTTACCACACATACAGAGTTAGTTGTTATCGCACTCAGAAACTTACATTTCCACGTTGCGTCTAAACTAGTGCTTCCTGAACACTGAAAACAATTAGGGTGGCGCACAGTATCATTCTACAGTATCGACTTAGTCAGTGGCTCGATCTGTCGTGCATACTGAGAACTATTGAAATTGTGCCAACCAACCCCTGCAGCCAACCATACCCGATCTCCCCTACATATACCACTCTTTATTAAAATCATACTACCATTTGTTTGAATGTTTCATATTATTAACCCTCGCTTAAGATATATATACAGGGTGTTTCTGCCTAGGAGGTCAATAGAACAGGAGGTGATAGTACTGACCTAGGCCAAAAAAAAAATTGTACGTCAGGGAGGGGGCCCATAACAACCGTTTAAGAATTACAGGGTGATTAGGAAAAATACATAGTTTTTCACAAAGCACCCTGTATCGTACAAAGTACAGGGCACACGGTCACAGTTAAGAACTCATTGTATACAGAACTTCATGACCTTTCCATGAACAGCTCAACCAGCTTCGTACCCCTCTCCTATCAGGAATTACGGAGTCTAGATTCTCCTCTTTAAATTGATCCATTATAACCTACATGCTATCTGCAGCTTCTAAGGAGTTATTAGTTCTCAAGGAACAGTTATGTTAACGACCGTTTTGCAAAAAAATAGATCCCAAAGTAAAAAAATCCGAATATTTTTGTTTAGACCCCGTAACTCCTTAGATGATGGGTACGGGACTGATTGAACAGTCTTTATAAAGGCCATGAAGCTCTGCACACAATGAGCTCATTTTGCATAGATTAGCATAGTTTTTTGTTTTGTTTTTTTTTATCTTTTTTTTTTTTTTTTTATTGTGTTTTACGTTGTTTTAGTAGTATCACTTTGTAATGTACGCTTTTAGATATAGTTTAATTCAATTTTTGGTCCTGTATTATCTTGATTAGGTAAATCAATTAGCCGTCTGAATTTGTAGTTTTATGTTTAGTTTAAGCTTCCATTTTGCCCTTATAGTAACCTATTTTTCTTTAAACGATGCTGATAAAAGATTGTAATGTTGTAGTATCTTAATGAAATAAATTCGAATTTGAACTGTGACCGTACACCCTGTATTTCATAAGATACAGGGTGTTTTGTGAAAAACTATCTTTGTTTCTAATCAACCTTTAACTCCTAAACGGTTGATATGACCCCCGCTTCCAAACAATTTTCTGTTTGCCTATGTGAGTACTATTACCTCCTGCTCTATTGACCTCCTAGGCAGAAACACTCTGTATGTATATGTATTTTGTATAAATATGTAACCTAGGTTTTAAAAATCACTACAATTTTTCCAATACCAAAAAACAGTTTACCTGAGTCATTTTCATATTTTCGACCGAGAATCATGCAACATCTCATTTCAAAAAAGTTATACAGGGCTTTCCAATAAGAGGTGTTATTTTGATATTCAAAGGCAAATGCCATTTTTTGAGATAAATGATCGGATCTTTATTTCATTATAAAGAGGAAGGTATGCCGTTATTAATGAAAAATAAGATCAGCCAAATGACCACCACGACCACGCCTACAGGACCATATCCTTTTCATGAAATTTTCCATAACCAAATCGCAAAGTGGCTACCCTATGTCCTCGATAGCCTCACGAATTCCATCTTTGAGGTCTTGAATCGACGCTGGGCTGTTAGCGTAGACCTTCTCTTTCACGTGGCCCCAAAGGAAGAAGTCGCAAGGTGTTAAGTCACAAGATCTCGGTGGCCAATTGTGATCACCTCTTCGAGAGATAACACGGTCCGGAAACATTTCCCGTAAAAGATCAATGGTTTCGTTTCTTGTATGGCACGTAGTGCCGTCTTGTTGAAAGTAAACGTTGTCCAGATCAATACCATCCAATTCCGGCCATAAAAAATCATTAATCATCTGTCGATAGCGCAATGCATTCACCGTAACTGTTACTCCAGCCTCATTTTCGAAAAAGTAAGGTCCAATGACCCCGCGGGACCATAAACCGCACCAAACAGTCACACGTTAAGGATAGAGAGGCTTTTCAACAATAACTCTTGGGTTTTCCGAGCCCCAGATGCGACAATTTTGCTTGTTGACGAAGCCATCGAGGTGGAAATGGGCCTCATCCCTCAAGATGAGTTTTCGATGGAATTCCGGATCATTTTTTCACATTTCAAGGACCCAATCAGCAAAGACACGACGTTGTTGATGATCGGCCGGCTTGGGTTCTTGTGTTAACTGAGCTTTATAAGCCTTAAGACCCAAATCTTTATGCAAAATACGGTGTAATGATGTTTGTGGAATGCCTAATTCCAAAGAACGACGAGGAATGGACAAACCTGGGTTTTCTTCAACACTTTCGGCTACAGCAGCAATATTCTAGGTTGTTCTTGAGCGACGTGCACGGGTTTTATTCTTCACATCACTAACTTGTCCCGACAGCTCGAATTTTTCTACCAATTTCTGTATTGCTGTCCAACAAGGTGCTTCACGACGACCCAAAAATGTTCGAGTTTTACGAACCGTCTCTGCCACATTTTCACCATTTTTATCGTGAATTTTAATAATTTCAATCCGTTGCTGAATGGTGTATCGTTCCATTTTTATTAATGGCGTAGTTTCTACTTGTCAAATGTCAAAAAATGACAGCTCCAAAAGTGACATCTACCGAAATAGCTAATTAAAATATAACCTCTTATTGGAAAACCCTTTAAAAACGCTGTATGCTTAAATTGCGGCTTTGCGATAGTAACTACCCCGCAAAGATCGCGGATCAGATTAAGGGAACATAAAAGTAATTATATTTTAACAGATTTACACTGAGTTTTCTGTTATAAGTCTGAACTACAGTAGAAGTAAATAACTTTACGGAATTTAACGAGACTAAGGTTTACTTACGAAAAATTAATATTTTTAGCCTAATATACATTCCGTAAGAGTTATTAACTTGATATTTAATGTTTTCAATCTTAAAAAATTGTAAAAGTGAAAAAATTAACAAATGGAATGTAATTGAAGATTTGTGCCTTCTATTAATTCGCATACCATTTTTATTCCATTTTAATTTTTACATTGCACTTTTAATCATTTATTAATAATTTAATTGTTTGACACATCGCGTTCTTACGGAATGAGCGATTCTTACCGCTCCTTTACTGACTGCAATTTGACTTTTAAACTTAACGAAAGTTCCCCTTACACGAGTTAAAGTAAATTTGTATACGCCTGTTAAATTAAAGGGCAATTTCGCTTTACGTAAGTAAATGTACTTACGTATAAGGCTATTGTAGCTCAGCCTATACTCCTAAATGCTTCTGGTGTAATCGGTAACTAAGCCAATGCGTTAACCTTCTTTAAAAAAACTTATTTATAATTAAAATTTAAGATCAAATTTTATTATTAGTAACATAATTGGAATTAAGAAGGGAATGTTAGCTGTTGTTTTGATTTCCTTTCGTGTTATACGAATTTAGGAAACAATTTCATAGATTCATGTGCTCCTCTAATTCCACATAGCTAGTGCATTGTAAAGAGTTTATGTTTAAGTTCAAAGGTTGAGTTCATAGAAAGTAAATAAAAGCTTGAAATTGCGATTGGGCAGAATTTTAAACAAAAACTAATTCTTCTGGTGCTACATACTCGTATGTATAGCAAACAGAAGAAAATTAGTGCACTTTTCGTCGCTGAATTTCAGTTCACAATCCCAAGATAGTTTCGAAACAATGCTGCGGTTTTAAGTTGTAATTAGACTGGAACTCAGAAGTCACAGCAAAAGAACAGGTCTGTATGCTTAAAGCGATAGTTATTCTCCTCGACTTGCTTTAATGTCTTTCAACTTGGCATCCTCCTCGCTTGATTGGCTTTAATTTTTACTTAGCCACATGTTTCCCTCACCATATGAAGGAAAGTTAATGCCACGAGCAGAAATTGGATTTTATCACAGAGATGATATCGTATGTTCCCCGGCTTGATTTTCACATAACAATCCCAGGGTGTAGATTTTCGTACCTTTCAAAGTTTTTCTTTTATCCCAGAACAGTTCTATTGCTGAACTTTCAATGAAAATTGCCGGCAACATCAACCAACAGAAAAACGATGAGAGAGATCAAGATAATTTACAAGACGAGGCAAAAAGAAATCTTTAAGGATCCATCTGGGGTCGGAAGGTTAACAAGAAGTTACCACCACATTGCTTTGACCTTTTTGCTCTTCGAATGTTAAAGGAAACATATCAACCTCAAGAAATGTATGTACCTACATAGTTACCTATGTACATATAAGTAACATAATCATTTTGATTTCATTTTAAAATTCACTTCTTTTTTTTTTTGTAGATAAAAGGACTGCGGGAGATTCTATACTTGTTAAAGGATATATCACCCACATATCACGTCTTATGCCGGGTGGGAGTGACAGTCGCACAATTTTTATTGCTTTTAACATTGTAAATCGCCAATGTTCACTGTCAGTATAACTTAAAGGAGATATGCATGTCTCCCACGAAAAATTTAATTATCTCCAGGTAGAAGGTAGCTTCTTACAGAAATCGTATACGAAATCGTACAGACATTTCTATTTCGTCATGCACTGGTTCTGAATAACAAACAACAAGGGATGTGACTGCTTTTCAGACGTTAACCACGAAAAGCAGTGCAAAACAGAAAGGTGTTTCTATAATTTTCGTTCACAGGAAATCTGTCAAAGCGTATGTGCACGTTGTATGTAAATACTTGAGTCATCCGAAGGCATATGGATAAGAGTAAGTATGTAGTATTGATGTTCAGTTGCGTTTTACGTCATTGATTGAGTGATTCACTGGTGGTTTGTAACTTCCTGAAAAATGACAAATTATTCTGAGGATGACTTTGAAGGACTTTCATTTTATAGATACAGACCATAGTTTGAGCTAGATGAAATCATAGGGTAAATTAAATTAATTCTTTCGCTTTTACAGAAGAGTAATTTTCGAATGGCGATTTATCTGCCTGTTCGTCTGCCTAATATTGTTCATATTGAAAAAGATGATGGGAATGGGAATTTTATTCTTCCTGGCGCTAGATTTGACGAATTGAAACGTTTCTTACCCCTTTTGATAGATAATACGAACAAGTAAAGTTCAGAGGACTAATAAGTGAATGATAGCAAATGTAGATGAGGGAAGAAGACTTTTACTTCGACTCACCTCCCAGATTATTGACTTTAATAAGATCCACAGTTTGAGTGATGAAGTAACATTGCCACCCTACACCGGGGCGGTGACCGGTTTACTGCTGAAGTAGATAGCCTTCATTGCTCCGGTTTTAGATGCAATAACTAATTTAAGAGGAAGTACGTATCACAATATGTCCAGGTGCCGAGAATAAACATGAAAATTGTTCTCATACCGAAACTTGTCATTACATATTCATCAGGAGACTATATTGGAATATGTGGGAAAACTAAAACTTGAAGTCTTAAGAGCACGTATAATGGAGAGGCCGATGGATTGGGTACTGTTAAGTACAAATGCATGTGGCATACATTTGGAAATGCTTCATAGTCTTAGCGATGCCAATAATATCTGCTTGATGGTTTACCGTTGGAAAATGACATCTGCAAAATCTAGTTCATATGAATTAAGACTCAATCCAGCCAAGCCGAAAAAAATCAAATTTTTTAACTGAATATACACTTGTCTCTCCGAAAGATTAAAGAAGCAATATGTAAGTAAGGAAGCGTCACACTTTATTCCATGTGCGGCACAGCTGGTTAACACGGTGATGATACCATAATTATTCGGCATATTGACTAAATGTTAAGAATAATAATATCTCGAAGTTGTGTATGTAGTCACTCCCAGTCAAAATATATGTTGCTACTTTGCTTCTCTGGTAGCATAGTATCTCATTTATTCTGTTCTATGATAGCAGCTTTCCTTATCACGTCCTTAAGTTATCACGAACTTTCATATGGGGCATATGCTGAAGATGATCTTCTGCTTAGCTCTAGTTATAGAGTTACTGATGTGCCCGTCATAAAATTATGGTAAATTTTACATATACAGGCTTAGGCTTTTCAGCAAATGACGAAATTTTAACAACTTTTTCCTCTCATGATCTTTTGAACATACTCTATGGTTATCTTTACACGTTAAGTATCATATGTTCCACCATTCCTACCTAAAATCTAAGCTATCGCGGAAGACCCATATTGATGAAAAGGTCATTCTAACTACTAGGAACAATTAAAGTATGGGTTTTGTACTAAATGTAAATATGAATATATTTATATTATGGTGGCCGAAAATGCGTCTCCAACCAAAGTCTGGCAGGCATGTAAAGCCGCATCTATATCTGGGCCATTCATGTTTGTAGCATGGCCTAATGCAGATGTTTGGAAGGTGTTGTAATAGAACTGAACTGATCACGGATCCCTGTTGCTTAAGCTGGAAGAGATCAATGTATTAGCCTGCATACTAAGTAAATCTATGTATACTGCCGATTCCCAAATGACCGTCCCTAACAGAGCTTGTTAGTCTAAAATCGAAGCAACCTTTACTAAAGATTCACAATATTATGCAGCTTCAGAGCCTTCTAACACATAGCAGAGATAATGGGAATTCAGCGAGCTAAAATCAAAGAAAATGTCATCATTTGTTTACTTCTTCAGTGTTGCTTGAATTTAATTTCCCTTAAAACTTAATAATAGCCATTTTGACATTTATCACTATAATTTATTACATATGTAAATATTTTTAAAATAAGTTTGGTGCATTATCGGGCGAGCAATTCTATGAATTATCTATTATTTATTTTTGTGGCTTCCAGCTGCAAATTGGGCAAGTCTTGTGACTAATAAATAATATTGTTCATCACTGTGATTAGTTACCCCTGTCCTGAATTTTTATATTGATTATATCACTTAACTGTATACCATCTGAATGCAAGAAACCCTTTTCGACATACTAGTGTCATAAACTGTAGCCTTGAGATGAGTGCCCATCATGAACTCTGTCCAATAAATAATGTCGATTATAAGATGGAATGTTTTCTTTAAACAGAGCAATTATATAGTCCGTGGAAAGGATGCAATAAGAATAAACCACTACTTCAGTTGTAGTAATCGGGCCTTACTCCATAATATAGGGTGATTTGTAATTGCTTGTCATAAATAAAATAGGTAATAAGTAGTAGTGTTAGGAACAAAACATTGTACAGCAGGGGGCAATCTCAACTATTTAGGAGTGTTTTAGAGTGATTAAAATGCGAGTTTTTGTAGTTTTCTAGGTTTTTCCTGATAATAGTTAAATGCTCTTGCAAGATGTTACCTTTGATTACGATGCAGAATTTCATTAGTTTTGCTACTGACGATAAAATTCGCGCCTACTGTTATTCAATTCCACGCAATATTAGCAAAATGATTAATATTAATTAAATTAAGTAAATTTTGCATCATTATCAAAGGTAACATTGGATTCCAAACCTTGTAATAGTTATTAGGCATTTTAGCGGAATATTGGGTGGAGTGGGGTGGTTCGACATTCTTTGGAAAACTTATATGATTTATTATCACCTTCAGAGGTTATATAACAAGGAAGTTACGGCGTGTTTCAAAATCTAGCATATTTTATTTATTACTCTGTAACTCCGAAATGGTTCAGACTACGCTCGCCACCATTCACTTTTTTATCACTGACACTTCAACCTATCACCAGTTTTATTTATGACCACCAATTACAAATCACCCTGTATATTTTCCGACGTTATTTCGCTTCCTACATTTGGGTATTATTTGTCAGTCTTACTTAATTTTTTTCTGGCTTAGTTTCATCATGGCCTTTCCGGGCATTATTTCGAAAGCAAAAGAAGCCCAAAATTTTCGGGCAATAATCCTTTCGGATGCTATTTCGTCGGGCGTAATTTCCCTGCGCCGATTATCCTGAGGAATTATCTGAGATGTAAGGGTCTTCGGCCTTTTTTTTTAGGGGAAGTATAGATGTGAGCTATGATATTGCGAAGTATAAAAATACAAATAAAATTCACGTAGTTTATTCCCTTAAAAACTAACGTACAGAATATGGTATATACAAGGTATAGGAGTGCGCGACTAATGGAGTTTTATTCTTTCAATAGGAAAAAAAAGAAAAAAAAAGATTTCTTTTTGGAATAAAACTCAACTTAGAAATTTTATTATTACACCAAGAATACAAGATTTGAATGTCGACCGATTCGTGTCAGAACTAGAACTAATTTTTCACCTTTTCACAATTTACAACTTTACTTCTACCGGATATTATATTTTTGCAAGTTAACAATTTTTATACATATTTCCAGAAATGCAGACGAAATATGACATGGTCGACTGATAACAAAAGTTGGAAAAATGCTAAATTACAATTTTTTCGTGAACGATTTATACAATGAATTTATACGCGAATAATAAAATATGATTTTATGCAAATTACGAGTTTATTAATATTGGAACGTTGACCTTTGATTATGTGGTTGTATCAGCAGATATAACTCGCGCACAAAAAGACAGCTCGGAAGCAAAAACAAACAAAATGGCTAAACTCAATACCTACAGTTACTTTACAGTGGTTCGTGTTACAGCTCAATGTCGTCATATAAGTCTAAATAAATTTAAATTTCATTTCACATTTGATTATAATGACACTTCTTAATTTCAAGATTAAATACATTACAGATACATCGGATGTAAGTTTATGTATTAGTTACTGTGTCCGGTAAATTAAATATTGTAGTTGATACCAAAGATACTTGGCACGGGAGTAACATAAAACATCATTCTCGGCAAAGAACTTAATGTCAATAATCTGCATACCTGCTCTATTTCGACGAATTTCTGAAACTTGTTCAGATTTTTGATCTGGAATATGCTATTAATGGAAAACTAAATGATTTCAGGTATTTGGCACCAGAAAACCTATAAAGTACGTAAAATTTCCGAAATTTTAAGCTCTCTTGGATATAAGGAAGATAACATTCAATAAATTAGGTATTAATATTATGCTACATTTTTCATGGAAATATATTTTGGTTTATATAATTCACACATTTTTTTTTGTTTTGATAACAAGTCATATATTGTTTTTCAATATTTTGTTTGAGCGTGTCCAGCGCACCAACATAACTTCCGTACTATTTAGTAATATGGGCCATAAGAAATGATTTGCAGCTCTTTTTTATCTTTTTAAAGGGGATGGTGTTCTATCACCTATGGTGGAGTGTGATTCAGGGCCAGATCCAGGCGTGGGGGGCGCGCTCACCCCTGAAGACCACTGAAAAAAATTGCAGTAGACCTGTTGAATTTTTTCCAACAAAATGATTCACATCTATTCTACTGCAGGTTTTCTTAAAAACGTAACAATTGCTGAAATATGATACAATATGATACATTTAGGAACGCAGGCCCCAGCTAGCACCTTGGCCTTCGATCATGGTTGTTGAAGCCTATAGAGAAAATAGGAAGCGCGGATACCTGTACATGAGCGTCGCTTTGCTCGGGGTGTTTGAAGCAAGACAGAGCCTATTCATGTTATCGCGATGGAAGGTTTGTTTAAATATTGTTTTTTTTTATTATTTCGTAAAAACTATAGTTAGCCCAACGTTAAATAAAAACAAAATAAATTTGCAGATTGGGAAAACTCAATGATTATTCTAGAGAATTTGATTGGTCGGTCTGTTTTGCTTCAAGGGATGTTGATGAATGCACATTTGAATTTAGTACAATTCTAAGTCTTGGGCAGGCATGCATACATTCAGTATTTTTACAGCAGATCATAACAACAGCAAAATCGCTAACGATAAGTACAACCAAGCAATAAAAGGTCAAAGACATCAAGAGCAACTTCAGCAGTTCCGCTATTCCTTCACTAGTTTACAATGAAGTGATTGTTGACTCTCTGAATAAAACTAATATTTTGACTGTTAGATTCGCTTCAAATTCTCCTTTTCCACCCACTTTACATCTCCCTTGTAGATGTGTACAAGAGTCAATACATATCCATAGGAGAGATATGTTCAAGGTCCTTAAGAAGATCAACGTCTCCATAGCTGCAGGTCCTGACAGTTTCAAGCCCCCGTTAAATAAAACCTGTGCCTCGTTCTTGGCTAAAGCTCTGCGAAAACTATTCTACTTGTCTTATTCGACAGTAAAATTTCCAATTGCTTGGAAACTAGCTCACGTTCAGCCTATTCCCAAAAAAGGAGAGGGTAGCGATCCCTCGAATTATCGACCAATTGCAGTCACTTCGATTCAAAGGTTTTTGAATCTATCATTAACTCCAAATTAATGAAGTATCTAGTAACTAATCATCTCATCAACGATCGCCAATATGGCTTCCGAGCTGGACGCTCATCTGGACACTTGCTGACCTCTTACAGAACGTTGAAACCGTTCTTCACAATTTTGGTGAGTCCAAAATTGTTGCCCTAGATTTCAAAGGCCCATCATAGTGTCCGGAGTTCAGCCCTTTCAGCCAAACTTAAAGCACTTGGCCTCAATCATCATCTTCTATTATAAATGTAAAGTGTTTTATCTGGTCGCTGGCAAAAACTTGTCATATGGACTTATACGAGCACCGTCGCAATGTTGTTTGCCTTTCGCTCCAATATTGCTACATGCACGATCAATGTTCTGATGAAATGTCTAGTCTGATCCCAGATTCCTCCATGTAATACTCGCACTGCAAGCCGCGTACATACTTTTACTCTTCAAAATACTTTCGGTTGTGTGCGAACGTGAAATATTCCCCAATTTTCTCTCTTTTCTCCGGCATACATACAACCCCCCTCTGCACCTCCTTTACCTTCACCATATTCCTAAACCCCGCCCACCCTATCATGAAACTTTAAAATAGCCGTATAATTTTGTCACCATGTATTATATTGTTATACCCTAGATGAAATCTAAAGGGTATACCTTCTACCTTCTAAGTTTGTCATTTCGTTTGCAACACCTAGAAATAATTATATTAGATCAAAATGGATTGGCCACCCATGCAAAAAAGTAACAGTTATTTTGATTCTTGTATGTCCGTCCGTCTGTCTGTCCATCGTCACGATAACTCGAGAACGCGTATATATAGAGAGCTGAACTTTTGCACATGGGCTTTTAAAATCAAAGTAAAATTCAGTTCGAAAATTGGACAAATCGGGTAACTATTTACTTCGTAGGGTTGCATACAAAAATTTAATTTTTCTCCACATATTTGGACACTGCCTGAGAACGCGTCAACGTAGAGCATTGAAATTTTGTACATAGTGTTTTCATAAAAAAAGTAAATATAATTTCAAAAATGGACTAACTCGGGCAACTCTTTCTTGTTGTTTCCATATAAAAATTTGGGGTTTTAACGTATCCTGTGAAAACGATCAGTCCTACACGGTTTTAATGTACCGAAAAGTTATTCAGAATATGAAATCCTATAAAATTGAATATAATCATTTTTGCTGTTCGACGAACCGTTCTAGAGATATATTCAAAAACCACTTTAAAAATCAAACTTGCGTAGATGGATGACCATACGAAATTACAAACGAGCATTTATCTAGAGTATCTTAAGAATTGGTCTGAGGGCGCTACACACGCTCAAGCAAATCTTGCGACTTATGCATAGTCTAGTCGTTTGATTTACAAGAGCGTGTGTAGCGAATGTCGGAACTTCAGTTGAAAGAGCATGAGTGAAATCGGCCGAAACTATTACGTACAAGCAAAACTTATAATGACTTTGCTATGGAATTGAAATAGACAAAATCAGATGTTAATTTTTGCATCCACTCGCAACGAATTTTGTTCAAACTTTTTATTCTTATAGCAAAGTCGACAGGTTTACTTGTATACAATAGTTTCGTCAGATTTCATTCATGGGAGACTTGAGTCTAGACTCAAGCTCCGACTTGCTCTACACACACTCATGTAAATCATCCGACTGTACCATGCATGGCCCAATCGAATGATTTGCTTGAGCATGTGTAGCGGCCCTTAGGTCAATTCTAACTTTTTTAATGATGCCGATTCTGTCATTTTCTTTTTATTCTTTTGTTTTATTAAACAGAATTTTTTCTTTTGTTGTTTTTTGTTAAGTTATGTGTTAAAATAGCACTATCCGAATAATTTTGCCAATGACTGTATACATATATCAGCTTTTCCCAATATTTTTGTCAGCAATTAAGAGCAGTCAGTACTCAGCAAAAATTTCAATTTAGATACCAGCGAGCCTGTAGGCAATAAAACTTACTATACGTAGGTTTGTGTCCTGAAAGTATGAAAATATATATAAAATTAGCCTAGACCTAGACCAAAAGTCACATTAGAGACATCTAGCGTAAAAGACAGAAACCCAACATGCGACAATTTAAGACGAGAATGAAAATTTGCAGTTCAAAGAAATTGAAAATTTTTAAAGAGAATTAACTCTCCAAAATTTAATTTTGCACATAAATGTTATATATACTATTTTGCTTTATATTTCTAAAACTTTCAACGAAATATTGTAATTTCTCGTCGATGAAATATCGAGAGAAAAAGCAAGTAGGTACTATTAGAGTCAAATAATTAAAAAAAGCGCCATTAAAAATGAAAAAACCCGACGTTATTTGCTAGATCTAGGCTTTATCTCTCTAATGTAGTCACAATATAAAGA
The DNA here is from genome assembly GCA_963924295.1 of Dioctria rufipes. Classification (NCBI taxonomy): domain Eukaryota; kingdom Metazoa; phylum Arthropoda; class Insecta; order Diptera; family Asilidae; genus Dioctria; species Dioctria rufipes. The sequence goes on from OZ002742.1 coordinate 89,416,639, forward strand.
AATGAGAATACCTACTGAGAGTAATTTGATTTAAAAAACATCAATTTTTACCATTTTTTACAAGTCTCTGAGCTAATATCTCCATTCCAATGCATTTTTTTTTTAATTTTTCTCGACGTTATTTACTAGACCTCTTCGTTACCTTTAATTTCAGATATAAATCATTATTCTGCTACAAATAGTTTGCTAGAAATTCACATTGAAAAATGTATGAAACTTGCAAATCTTGGTACTGACTCCTCTTAATTGATGACAACTTTTCATTATTTTTTTAAATGTTTCGCACCATCTTTACTATAAAGCTCTACAATTTACGCTAATTTTGAAGGCTGTAGTTATAAAAAATTATCAAAGTCATGTAAATATTTTGCGTATTTAGCTTTAATGTCATCTATGATAATCCCAACTACCAAGAATTCCCCTAAATTGCTCTGTCCATCAAAGCGAACTACCTATTTATTATGTTCGCTTTGTTTACCACATATAATTACATAAGTGTCCAAAATTTGACATATTTCGCTTCAGGGTGAAGTGAAGTAATTACTCGATGATATTAATTTAAGTTTAGATACATTTACATTTCTACATCAAGAATACTGCCAACTACATGAAATAGCAACCTTTTGAGTTATTCTTGTTCTACTCTGTTCCGGTAACATTAAACAACACAACTAATATTGTTGGCATCAATTTTCGACGATTTAATAATAATTATAATTATCTTTCCATTGAATACAAATTTATTACACGAACCATTCCAAAAGTGTTTCTGCAATTTCTAAATAATTAACACATCGCTAATTCATTGCTAATTAAAGATCCTTAAGATTATAGCGAGATAGGCAAGTAGATTCAATTATGTCGTCCTAGATGGGATTTTATCGCTAGAGAGAGTACATAATTAAAAAGATACATGAAGGATAAATTCGGTAGCAGGAAGCAGAAGGCTCTAAGTTACCTAATCCACTTTTAAGGTTAATTAAGGGTAATCTTCCCCTACGTTATTTCAATTAGAGATAATTTCTATGTGGCTTAGTGCACGTTTACGTTTACATAATTTTACAGCTGCCGATTTTTTATACATAACTTACACAAACACATCCAAGACTAAATTTACATAAATTGAAGTTGGGCCTGTGGGAACTCTTGAAAAATAAGTAAATTCCAATTAGTTCTGAAGGCATTCTACAGAGAAAGCTCTGCATCGCGTCGTTTGCCTTTTTAGAAAACATATTTCATAATCTATATAGGTACTTTAGGATATACGTATATGCATTCAAATTCTATATTTTGTAAGAGCGAAGGTAATATTTGCACAGGATATTTTAAGCTTAAGAATATTTGTTGACTTCTAACTTTCTCAAGCAAAAATAATCTTTAACCAAGAGTATAAGGGAAGTGGAAACGTTATCTGATATTTATCAGTTCATTGCTTTTAATACATTACTACTCCAGAAATTTTTGCTTTCCCAGGGAAAACGAAAGTGTACACAATTAATGTCCAGATAATGAGGGTTTATTGGAACACTATATTCGGTTATTATTTATTTTAGGTGAAAGGATGCATTCCTCAGAATTTTATGACATATTTTTTTTTTGTTTTCATCTCGAAGAGAGGATCATAAATCCATTATAGCAATCAGTTCAGAGTTATATCATAGTTTGTTTCCCATACATTACAGTATGCCTTAAGCCACAAAAAAAGCATAATATACTCCATTGCTTTTGTAGTTCAGATGGTGTATAGATAAGAATTTTTAAAATACCAGCCATTCCACATGAAAACAAATTGTACAAGTTTGGACCCAACCATCTCCGATTTGGATGAAACTTTCACAGTTTGTATGGAATACAAAAATAGCTCATTCGCATATATTGCACCCCCCCCCCCCCCCCCCCGCCGCCAAATTTGCAATTTAATCTCAGATTATATAACAAAAAGGTAAAGCTCCCAGCAAACATTTTCTCGGGTTTTCGCATTTGCGAGAAATTCTCGTCGACCAACAATTCCATAATTTTCGTTTTTACGAATCTCTTCGAAAAATTACGTAGTCTTCAAAAAGAATTATTAGTACATGATTTTTCAGATTGTGCATGACAATGTAAGCGTACCAACAGCATTCTTTTCAAGTACTCGGCCGAAAAAAAGTGAAGTGCTAAGAAATTAAAATTTGCATTTGGTAAATGTTTCTCATAGTTTGGTTGTTTATTTTCAATTGGATATCGAGTAGTTTTCACAAAGCATAGCTTACTCGTTTATCCAATTCGAGATCGAATAGGTTTTAAGAAGAAGTCTCGAAAACATATGACCCTTATATATAGCACCAATACACGAAAAATCTTCGAAATAGTCTCGAAAAGGCAAATCGATATCGAGTCGTTATTTTAATTCGAATTAGTGTTCCCTTTCCGTCATTTTCGGCTCGAGATCGAATCGAGAACATTATTTTCTGGTCACGGTAGGGGAGGGGGGTGAGAAAAGGGTTCGGTGTTTAGTTGTTGTCAGTTCGATAATTCTGATTTTATGAAAAACTATGGTAAAATATGGTTTAATGCAATAGATTTAATGCAATCGAGACTCCGAAACCTGGAATTATGGTGATTAAGTGCGCTGTGCTGTGCTGTGCTCAGAGCTTGGCAATACTTAAGTAAAAAAAGACTTAAATACTACTTAAAGCACATTTTCGTTACATAAGAGTTATTACTCAATACTTTTGAAATGCCCCGACTTAGTGCTTAGACATAAGTACTTGCTTCTATTTACTTGTACTTAAGACTTAGTTTTGTACTTAAGTACCAAGATTTTTACTTAAGTATTTCTGAGTCTATTAAGTACCTACAAATATCAAACTCTTCGTAGAAAAGCAAACAGAATCTCTAGCGCAACTCCATTTTTGTTGAGTTTTAAAGCACGCAAAGAACTGACAAAGCATGTGCCGCACTCACGCATCAAGGCAGAACCTTAGACATATAAATAAGACTGGGCAAGTAGAACAAAAACCAGTAACGTCTCGCTCGAATATAAAATTGACGATGTCTCGACTTGATGACATAACCACTGACATGTATAATATGTACTGACTACGTTCATAGAAATACACTGCAGAAAGTGTACTCAGTTCTATATTGCTCACGCTTTCGGTCTAAGCACCAACTGAGTGAGAACTGAAAACAACAAATGAATTAGTGGATTCGTCGAAATACATGATTTTAAATTAATCATTTAGGGTTATTACTGATAAAAATTGTTTTACCAAAGACAATACATTAGATACGCAGAAGAAATCCTAAATGTTTTATTAAGATCACTTTCTGAGCTGCATGCTCACTTTTTCAATTTCCCGCCAATAATTTGTTCAATGTTGGCACCGACGTAAGAGCGCTTTTTGACACAAGCAATTGTACCCACGTAAAATAGAAAAGTAAGCAGTCCATATTATATACATCAGTGGACATAACCAAGGGTAAGCAAGCATTGCCTCGCTCCAATATAAAATCAACGATGCCCCGACCTGATGTAGGGAAGGCTTCAATTTTTTCTTAGAAATTTACTGGAAAATTTTTTCTTAGAATTGTTATGCATTATTGGAGGATAATAGGTGCTTGGGCGGACCTCTAATAGTTTTTATGAGTGTAGCAATGAGAGGTGAAAGTTTTACTATACTTGCAGCGCCGAAAACTATAAATACTATAAATAGTAGCCACTGGTTACTATACATATTATACTTTTCAAAAGGTATTTATTTATTAATATCTATTAACTGAACTCGATAAACTTCATTATATTACTGCCAACGTACAAATATTGTAAAAAAGTACTTTAAAAACTACTTCAAAAAGTACTCAGTACTTTTTATATACTTAGTACTTAGTTACAAGTACTTTTCATATATGCTGTACTTGTACTTACGCTGAAGTACTCAGGCCTTCTGTACTAGTACTTGTACTTAAGTACTTTTTCTTTGGTACTTTCCAGCTCTGGCTGTGCTGCAGAAAAAACCGGAGTTATTGCCGTAGGAAGTCGTTTTTCAGGCAATTTAAAAATCTGATGCTAATTAGCTTTTCCAAAACTTTAGATAAGAAACTTAAGACACTGATTGACCTAAAATCACCAGGAGATTCCGGAGAATGTGTTTTGGGAATTGGCAGTACCAAAGGAGCTTTCAACAACTTAGGAAAACAAGAGGACATTAAACAAGAGTTGAGAATATATAGAACGTATGTGTCAACCAGTGGAAGTAGAATCTTAATAAAACGTGGCGACGGACAAAAGGTCCATAGGTTTATAGCATAAATGGAAGCAAACAATTCAGTTCGATCTACACCGCAAAATAAACCAAGTATGCGGCTAATTCAACTGGTGCCACTTACAGTAGGATCAATATAACTCGTGTTAGCAGTCCTAACATACTCATCGCTCATCGCTATGTAGTGTATTCGGATCTTGCCCTTAGCTGTTTTCGTGAATACTTAGTTGTAGTTTGTAATTCAATTAGTTTAGTTAACAAATATTTGATCATAAAATAACTAATCATATTTCAGAGGACGTATGGTAAAATCAATATATAAAATTATTATTTTTTTTAGCAAGAACAACGAAACGGTTTACTAATTTTTTAAAATATGATTTCTTACCTATATGAGCGAATTTATTTAATTAATAAGTTGAACAAATAAATTGATAGATTTTTTAATATGATGTAACCTCACATTTCTCTAAATGAACGAATTACATTAGTTGATATGAATAATATAATTTGCCCATAAGCTTAAGCATTAATAATTATTTTTTATACCCTAGATGAAATCTCGTAGGTCATACTGAGTTTGTCATTTCGCTTATTGCTGAAAGAAATTATCGTATTAAATTGTTTAGTCTATTTTCTAAAATCGTACCGGTAAGACAAAAAGGAATAATAATAGAAGAACCGAGCAAAAGTAGTGGATGAGCTCTGACGTATATTCATTGCTTGGACTTGCATAACCAGTCCAGCTTCATGTACATCTCATATTTCTCATTCACTCTGTAAACCTATCCATTTAATGTTGATTTATATACAAATCTTAATTGACATTCACTTCCGAGAAGCCAACGATTTACAAAATGTCTTAGTTATTGGAAAATGCTTGCGTAACGGAGTCACTTGAACTGACCTCATTGGAAAACCGCAAAGTAACTAGTTGCATCCATGAACATTCCAATAAATTCTAGAGCTATGTACATGGAAATTGTGGGTTCGTATCATACAGCCACGATTACTTAAAAGTTCAATATTAAAGCGCTGTAATGGATTTAATAATGTTTTTTCCATAAAAAATAAACTCACATTACAATCAAGGTAGGTATGTGAACGCAATTTTCCTCGGGCTTTAAAATGTGATAACAGGCAAGTGTATGGACTGTAAGCTCCTAACTCCGGTCCCCAGTCAAGAAACTGAGCAGACTAACTGGAGTCAAGTAATCGTGCAGCGATCAATTTTCTACGGTTTTCTTTCATAATATTGAAATTCTCGTTCAATAAAGACCGCAAAACAGGCGATCAAAATATGTGAGAAATGGCGAACCCATGCTGTTTGCATAATTTCGCTGCGCATTTAATATTCCCCAAGTGATCTCTGTAGAGATCTTAATTGCTTTACTCATGCAATTTTAAATACAAGTCTTACAACGTTAGAGATTTTTACTCGACATTAGGGAGTAATCACGCAAAACGAGCTCTGTACTGATGGGTGCACCGCGTTGCTCTTGTCAGTGATGGCTACTACAACTTCTTTTATATAATGGTGGACTTTTTTGATTCCATTTGTCCATCTTAAGTTCAACGGATAAGATTTCACTAAACTGAAATATCCATTGTAGCATTTCTAACAATAGTCAAAAACTACGTTATGTAATTATTAAAATAGAATCATTACAGGACTCCTTTCGGGCAATGCAAACTAAACAAACACATGCATCGGATAGGTATATCACACACTGATGTATGTAGGCTATGTCTCGAAGAAAAGGACACATCGGAGCACATCTTACGCGAATGTAAAGCCATTGCACACTGTAGATTCCGGGCATTTGGCTCATACTTTGAAGCCTACCGACTTCGAAGAAACTTCACTCAAAAAACTATTGCTCTTCCTAGGAAGTGTGGGATTGTTGGATGAACTAAAAAGAAAGCGGTGCATAATGAATCAATGAATGGCTGCAGTGCAAAGGCCACACGCCCGACTTAATCCCCAAAATCTAAGTCTAAAGATAGATAAGTAGATAGCACATATGTATTTAGGTATAGAATAAATCTCAATATAATACAGAGTTCATTCATATGATCGCAACCCAGTTGGAAAACCTAGAAGGCATTCCTGTGGAAGCTATGCAGAAGGAATCGAATTTTTAGTAAAAATTCCAAACCTTCCCATTCCCAGGATGGCGTATGCGATACATCGAGAAGTTTCGTTAGTAATATGGTGACTCGTGTTTTACTATGAAGGAGCAATGTCTTTTTAGAGGTTGCTTATATCAAGCGAATATTTGGAAAATCCAATGTTTCCAAGTGTTTTGGATTGTTTTTCACTGACGATGCAATTTTAAAAGTAAATTGGAATGGAGTGAAAAGTAAAGAAGCAATAAAAATTACAAGATTTTCAATACTTTTGTTTTCGATACGAGGATTAAATGATTTTTCAAAAGATTCATTATTGACTTATTTTGCAGATGATGTGAAAAATGAAAGCTGTTCGAAATGGATATGAAAAGGGGCTCAAATTGGCTAAACATTTATAAGGCTACTCATAACTTAAAAAAAGTGTAAATTTGATTTTCGTGTTTTTTTTTTATAATTATCTTAGTATTGTTTAAGTCCTGAATTATCCTAAGTTATTATTTTTTTACCTTAAACTTAAAATGATTTTTAGATCTTTACTTTTATTTATATTTATTTTTAGTTTGTTAATGAAGCACCTTTAGTTTGGTGATAACCATTCTATTTACAACAAAACTGTAGATATACAGAGAAAATCATGAATTAAACAGTAAGTTAAAATAATCGAATGAATAAATAATAATAAATATAGAATAAAATCAGAAAATGGGGTTTCGATTTTATAATACGTAAAACTTCCTTCCGCTTTTATGACACATCATACCATTAGGATCACTGGCACATGATGCCGTCAGAACTACTTGCACAGCATGTCAGCAAAATCAATTTCATATCATGCCAACAGAACATCTTCCGCATCATGCCAGTATAATCACTTCGTAAGAAGTTTTATGCATGCCTTCTCTCCAATGACCTCGCAATATAAAAACGAAATTAACTGGGAAACTAGGATTCATTCATCCAAAACTTCCCAGGAAGGTCATCAGCATGCATGTTATATGGGATAATCAAGAATTAGAGAACTATACATGTATGAAGAAATTATAAAATAAAAGCAACAAAATCAATCAATTTCAGATTGATTTTTCTTTATGTTCGAAATAGTTCGTGTTTCAGAAGGCAAAGTAAAAGGCAGTTGTTCAGGATTCGTAAAAGGGGTCAACTAGGGTTTCCAAGCGTTGAAATAACTATCCATATTTTTTATAAACATAAACACTATTCAGAATTTTGTGTTACCGTGATTTATTTTTTTATTCTTTTAAAACAAATTCAAAATTGAAAAGAAATACATATACAAAAAGTGTTTTTAAATTTTGTTTTTATACCCTAGATGAAATCATAGGGTACACTAAGTTTGCCATTGCGTTTGCAATACCTAAAAATGATAATGATAGAGTAAAATGGATTGGAATCAATAACAATATATCAAAAAATATTTAGATTTTTGAATGTCCGTCCGTCCGACCTCACGTTAACTTGAGAACGCGTGTACAAAAAGCTGAAATTTTCCACACTGGCTTTACAAAACAGTACAAAAAAACCAATTTTCTTTTTTTTTTCGTAAATAAGACCAATCGGGTAACTCCTGCGTAGGGTTACCAGACAAAAATTTCGTTTTTTACTATATATATTTTACGGTGCCCGAGAACACATTGATGTAGGGAGCTGAAATTTCCTACATGATGCAAATAAAATGTAAAAAATGGGCTAAATCGGACAACGGATTCTTAGTGTTGCCATATAAAAATTTAGATTTTTTACGTATACTGTGAACACGATCAGTCCCCGACGTTTTTATTGTAACAATACTAATTAACCTATTCTCAGTAGTGGTGGTCCTAACTTTTAATAAAGTTGGATTATCCATGGATTATTTTAAAAAGTACTAGAGCATTAAATCCGTGGAAGTGGCATTAAATGAGCCCTCATTGAGCCTTAAAATATTATGTAGTGCACACTATTGTAACAATACTTTTTAACCTATTCTCAGTAGTGGTGGTCCTAAAATATTATGCTGTGTACACTATTGTAACATTACTATTTAACCTATTGTCAGTAGTGGTGGTCCTAACTTTTAACAAAGTTGGATTATCCATTGATTTTTTTAAAAAGTACTAGAGTATTAAATTCGGGGAAGTGGCATTAAAAAACCCTAATAGAGCCCTAAATTTTGCCGTATTCAAAACTTTTCTACCATGAAATGGCGGTCCCAACTTAATTGACATTTAGGAATGGCCATTGAAAAAAAAGAATAGAGTTAATCCTTCAAAATTTTTATAGCATTTATTACATCTCAGGAAGTCTGTAGAATGCTCTGCACATACAGGGTTAGCACATGTTGTGCAACATTTTTGCGCGGGTCGCGACTTACCCTTCTCTTTGCAAATACCACAGTTACCTTTACTTTTAGTTTGCCTGTTTGATCCCGTGCTGCTGGTTCACTTGACGTAAATGTAGATGGAAGTGGTATTGGGTATCCTGTCATGCATTGGATAGCCAACTTATTTGATCGCGCAGTTCGTCATAATATGCGAATTCGCTGCAGGTTTGACGGTACATATTGAGTGAATTTTATCCTTCCTCTGTACTTTAACAGCTGCTCATCTATAGTTATGCAATCATAAGGTATGTAGTTTTTCCCCCGAAACTTTCGTTTAGCATTTCCTATATAGGGTCGCTTTACCAGTCAACGTTCCGCTGGTCCGTAATAATTCGTTGTAAAAGCGCATAAACCTTGAAATACTCCAGAAACAATTGAAGGACATACTCGCTTGATACAGAGGATATGATCTCAGTTTCCATAAATCTAAGATATTTTCAGAAATTGAATGATGAATTCCATAGGAGATAAAAATTCCCAAATATGGAGTTATCGATTTCCATACCTTCGGTATACTTCCTTCAAGCTTTTTTGTTGCTTTCTCTTATAATTACATCGCACATACTGTGATAACCTTTTTGAACGTTTATGCCGTTTGTATGCTTCATCATGACTTGAGAACGGTTTGACCGATTTGGCTGCTTTTTCTTTGTTGTGTTTGTAATTGTCATGATAACGTTTGTAAGGAAAAAAATTGGGATCGGAAACCCTTTCTTGGTGTTGCAATGCAAAACTATGGTTTGTCACTTCATATTTGGAAACTGCCTGAGAACGCGTCGACGTGGAGAGCTTAAATTTTGTACACGGCGTTTGTGAAAAAATGTATATTCAAGTTCAAAAATGGGACCAATCGGGCAACTCCTTCATAGGGTTGCCATACAAAAATTTTGTTTTTACCTATATACTTGGGTACTGCCTGAGAACACGGCGACGTAGAGAGCTCAAATTTTGTACACTGCAGTTTCATATAAATTACCAATTAAAGTTCAAAACTGGATCAAATCTAGCGACCCTTTCTGGTGTTGCCATGAAAGACTTCAGTTTTTCACTATATATTTGGACACTGCCTCACGCGTCGACATAGAGAGCTGAAATTTTGTACCTTTTTTTAAGGAAAAATGTAAATTTACGTTCAAAAATGGGACCAATCGGGTAACTCCTTCGTAGGGTTGTCATACAAAAATTAGGTTTTTAACTATATATTTGAACACTGCCTGAGAGTGCGTCGACGTAGGGAGCTAGTATTTGGTACATTGTGTTTCATAGTAATGGTAAATAAAATTTCGAAAATGGGACCAATCGGGTAACTCCTTCTTGGAGTTGCTATACAAAGCTATGGTTTTTCACTATATACTTGGAAGCTGCCTGAGAAGGCGTCGAGGTGGAGAGCTCATATTTTGTACACGGCGTTTTCATTAAAATTGCAAAAAAATCCTAAGTGGAGTAAATCGAGCAACCCTTTCTTCGTGTTGCCATACAAATCTTTAGTTTTTCACTATATATTTGGACATTGCCTTACACGTCGACGTAGAGAGCTGAACTTTAGTACGCGGGAATTTTTTAATAAAAGGGAACTTTAAGTTAGAGAATGGGATCAATCGAGTAAATCCTTCGTAGGGTTGTCATACAAAACTTTCATTTTTTACTATATATATGGCCCCTGCCTGTGTACGCGTAAACGTAGAAAGCTATACTATTCCACACATATGAAAGTATGCACACACACATACACACACACACACACACACACGCACTCGCACAGAGTGAAACGCTACAGTAAGGAATCGTGTAATCGAATCAGATCTTAGTTATTATGCATCTCTAGCCACCCCGTCCCCACCCATTTAGGCATCTATATTAACGCCGGGCAACGCCGGCGGGCTCCCCTAGTTAAATATCGCACGAGGAGTTGATGCATACATGTCCATTTCAATCAATGTTGCGCAAGGAAAATAATATATGGAAAAAATCACTAATAAGTTTGAAATATTTACTTCGATGTAGGTTTTAACTGAACTGTAAATAAAACTGCAGTAAAATGATATTTTAAACATTTATACAGTTTTCAATTATTAAAAGCATAAGCCCCTTATTTCTTTCCTCCCAAGGCTGTGCTACGTCATCATAGGATATCCCCTGAGCTTTTACAATATCGTAACAAAATACACACACTTACTCACTGATATTACAATTGCAATATTACCGTAAGTAAGAGAGAGTTAGTGACGATCCGTAAGGAATATATTACCTGAGCGGAGTCGATAACACTTATAATGACCATGCTTAGACGGTTCCAGTATGAGGTACGCTATGTGGTCGATGCCTCAAATTGCCATTTATGATCAAATCAGTCCTTTTGATACCCTTGCCAGTCAGTATAAAAAGTAAAAGCGGTTTCAAGAATGAAAATTTATACTTATTACAAACACATAAGCAAATTCGCCTTGAAATGCTCGAAAAACCGCATTCCTCTCATCAGCAATTATCCTACTTCCAAGTTTTGTAAGCCATATGCAGCCTACTTACCTAATCTCAAAAATAAATTCTTAGGAATTGTGTGACTAAATTTTCACCTTATATGTAAAGAAGGAAAGTGAGACAGTTCCACAAAAATACACGTAACTATGATTACTTGCCCGGGTATATTATGAGTAGAGAAGATTCAAAGCGCATTGAACCTCTAAGCTCACTTATTTCCTCACTTCTTTCACGAGTAAAATTATTGGTCTCTCGGACACTATTTCCACATAGAAACCATGTTTTAATTTTCATTTTAAGGGTGAAAGGGCTAACCGCTCTTTTCCATGTTTCATGCATACGTGTTTCCTCTTCTTTATTATATTATAATAAAAAAGCTAGAATTGGTCTAAAGCTGGCTTCCCACGGCGCATGTTTTACTAGCCGCACCGCGCGAATACGAACCAACGCGCCATGGTGGCGCGAGCTCGCCTGTGCTGGCGCGCCCAATCCATTTCGTGCCGGTAACTTCAAAGGCGCGTGGCGAGCATGCGCGAGGTGGCTCGAGGCGGCGCGTGACACTTACTCTTCATATCGATTTTGTTCGTACTCACGTACTGTTGCCGCATATCGTTTATATTTTCAATAAATATAGCGTGGACAAACGAACTTATTTTTGAGTTTTTAGGTATATATGAGAACGAACCGACTTTGTGGAATACAAGTTTCGCAGAGCAGAAAACACGAATGATCAGCACGATGCGTTGACTAGAATTAAAAACAAATTGAAGGACGGAAACATATCATTAACATTAAAACATTAAGAAAATAAGAAAGAAGAGGGACAGCTTAATGGAAACTTATAGGAAATTACAAAGCAAATTAAAAGAATCCATGAAGTAAAGGGTGTTCCAATAAGAGGTGTTATTTGGATATTCAAAGAAAAATGCCATTTTTTGAGATAAATGATCGGATCTTTATTTCATTATAAGAAGGAAGGTATGCCGTTAATAATGTAAAATAACATCAGCCAAATGACCACCACGACCACGCCTACAGGACCATATCCTTTTCATGAAATTTTCCATAACCAAATCGCAAAGTGGCTGCCCTATGTCCTCGATAGCCTCACGAATTCCATCTTTAAGGTCTTGAATCGACGCTGCGCTGTTGGCGTAGACCTTCTCTTTCACGTGGCCCCAAAGGAAGAAGTCGCAAGGTGCTAAGTCACAAGATCTCGGTGGCCAATTGTGATTACCTCTTCGAGAGATAACACGGTCCGGAAACTTTTCCCGTAAAAGATCAATGGTTTCGTTGTTTGTATGGCACGTAGCGCCGTCTTGTTGAAAGTAAACGTTGTCCAGATCAATACCATCCAATTCCGGCCATAAAAAATCATTAATCATCTGTCGATAGCGCAATCCATTCACCGTAAGTGTTGCTCCAGCCTCATTTTCGAAACAGTAAGGTCCAATGACCCCGCGGGACCATAAACCGCACGAAACAGTCACATGTTGAGGACAGAGAGGCTTTTCAACAATAACTCTTGGGTTTTCCGAGCCCCAGATGCGACAATTTTGCTTGTTGACGAAGCCATCGAGGTGGAAATCGGCCTCATCACTCGAGATGAGTTTTCGATGGAATTCCGGATCATTTTCATGCATTTCAAGGACCCAATCAGCAAAGACTCGACGTTGTTGATGAACGGCCGGCTTGAGTTCTTGTGTTAACTGAACTTTATAAGCATTAAGACCCAAATATTTATGCAAAATACGGTGTAATGACGTTTGTGGAATGCCTAATTCCAAAGAATGACGAGGAATGGACAAACCTGGGTTTTCTTCAACACTTTCGGCTACAGCAGCAATATTCTCGGCTGTTCTTGAGGTGCACGGGTGTTATTCTTCACATCAATAACTTGTCCCGACAGCTCGAATTTTTCTACCAATTTCTGTATTGCGGTCCGACAAGGGCTTCACGACGACCCAAAAATGTTCAAGTTTTACGAACCGTCTCTGCCACATTTTCACCATTTTTATAGTGAATTTTAATAATTTCAATGCGTTTTTAAATCGTGTACCGTTCCATTTTTATGAATGGCGTAGTTTCTACTTGTCAAATGTCAAAAAATGACAGCTCCAAAAGTGACATCTACCGAAATAGCGGGCTAATTAAAATAACACCTCTTATTGGAAAACCCTTTAGTGCAGACGAAATTTACAAGCCTGATTGGCTGTTATATAAAGTCATGTCGACATTTTTAGATGCTATATACAGTCCAAAACAAACGAAGAATTCTCGGGTTGTCGATAGGATTGTCAGACGGACATGTAAAAATCAAAATAACTTTCAATATTATGCGTGGGTCTCCATCCATTTTGCTCTAACAACATTTTTTCCTATGCGTTACAAATGAAATGAAAGGTTCCATTTAAGCCACACGTATATTGAGTGTAAAAAAATTTCAATCAAAAAACTCTCTCTCTTTTGTGTTGGGTTCAATGGGAAACCAGACTAATAATTTGGGTAATTCGCCTTAGAAAAAAGTACTTTTGATAAGATAAATGGGCTGGATTCGAGTTATTAGTTCAGGCCAGTTCAAAAACCGAGTCCAGTCCTGAGCACTAACAGATCTTTTGAGCTATACCCCTACTGTGTTAGATTCCCGCCATTTCCACATCTGCTCTGCTGATTCTATTTCTTCGATACAGAATCGGCAGTTATCGCTGTGGTTTTTCCCATTTTCTTAATTGGGCAATAGGCAGTCATTGTACCACTGGGAGTGAGTAGCCTGAACTGGTGCTTACCATAGTTAATAATATTTTAAAACTCTTTATCCCATGATAAGCTACTTGTAAGCCCGTAAAAGGCTACGGTCCAATAAAAGGAGATTCAATTCCTTTTCTTGACAAGTAGTCAGAAGTCTAATTACCTTATGCTCTTCGTGCCCAGGTGTCCGCCTAAGTGTTACTTTATTTGTCTTTGATAGTAAGTTTAAGACATCCCTTCACTTCAGAACCGAAGTGAAGCCATTGAAATTTAGGTTTTTATCACGGCTTCGCTGTTTTGCGTGCCGATAGCCTGTTTGTAGATTGATTCTCATGCATATTTCTATGATGTCGATTTTTGCTTGGAAATATTTGCGTAGGATCCCAGGATATTGTGTAGCTTACACTGCGGCCTATAAAATCCTAATCTACCATACCTTCTTTCTTAGATCTGTCTGGATAAAAGTTTGGGCGGTTTTCTAGGACCCTTTCAAACTGACTTGGCGCCCAAAATTCCGATTCTTGGGTCAGCACAGGAGTTTAAAAGTCACAATTTTATGGAGAGATGAACCCATGTTTTCGAGGGATAGAGCGGTTACTTTTCCAAATGTTTCTCGCTGGTCATCTTCTAATCTGCATGCAACAAGGAGAGAACATTTTCCCCTTTCTTAGCCGGCATAATAAGAAACCTGTTAAGTAGACCATTTGAATTACCAACAAGATTATCATCGGACATGGTCAAATCTTCGCAGTCCGAAAACAAACTGAATACAGTCGTTGAATGCAACTTTACTGGCACAAGCCAAATTCAACTTGGGAATCACATTGCTACCATAGGTGAAATCAAGCAAGATTAAATCTATAATTAATCTTAAGCGATTGTCAACAAACAGCAGATCTGATGAAAGCCATAGACATTGGAGTCCTGCATAAACTTTGCTGATCGTATAGCTTTAGGAAGAGCACAACATTTCATGTGTTAATGGAAGACAATTCCAAGCGTTGTAGCTTTACCTACAATAGGCAGTGAAACATTATTTAAAGCCACTTTTGGCACTTCAATTAGATCGTTATTATAAAATTTAATACAATGAAATTGCAGGATTTAATATCAATCGATTATATTTTGCGCAGGTATTAATTCTTTCCAAATCACAATTTATACGTTCAATGTAGTCTTCAAGAAGACCATTCAGCCGGCTTCAATCGAGCTGTACGTCATCAGCATATATGTAAGTAGATCTGCACATCTTGAACTATATCTGACAGATCATTGATAAATAAACTGAATAGCAAAATTCACAGTATTGAACCTTGGGGCATGCCACGCAGTAAAGGTAGTACAGAGTATAAATTATTATTAATATAGACTGGTTGGTGACAAGAAAGAAAAGAAGACCAAAGCACAGACTGAGCTACAATAAGTAAAAGAGGCAACAAGAACGATTCGATGGTCCACACCAAGGCTAAGACACTGAAATTGTCCTGGTTCAAAGCTTTTCTCAAATCAGAGGTCACTTTCAGGACTGCAGTCTCACAGATGTGGAAACGCAAAAACTCGATTGGCAACCTGCAAAAAAATTATTAACCTAGACAAATTCGACTATCTGCTTATTTTATAGCTTTTCTAAGACTTTGGATATGACACATAACAAACTTATATGCCAAACAAATTTACCAATGAATCTGGATGGAAAATTATCAAACCCAACTGCCTCAGACTTGATAATATTCACAGCATCCATAAGGTCACTGTAGTCTACTCCACGGAGCAGTTCGTATTGGTATTAGATGAGATAGCTCATATCGGATCACTAGCAGCCAACTGATTGCCACTGCGGGCAGAGCTGGTAGACGTGAGAAATATATTTAAGCCTTCGAGGATTAAATCGCAACTAATCTTATCCCTTTTACCTTCGCAAACACCTACATGTCGTAAATTTCGGCACAAAGCTTGTCACACTTGATATTCTATATGTATAACAAAATGAATTTAATCTCTGAAAGAGGACTGTGAATTCGTGAAAGTGATAAATAGGCGTCACTCGATTTTTAGATTAACCACAAAACGGAAAAATTAGAACAGTGAGGATTCTCTTCTATAACCCAGGTACACAAAATTTCAAAACTTTTAAAATTTATTTCAATTTATTTCAATTTATTTCGCACAGAAACTATGTACAACTGACAAGCACTTAATCACCGTAGATAAATGTTTAAAACGTAATTGGGGAAAAAATGTGACTCATTTTTATTCTTCGAAAGTTAGTTTTTTTTCCCTCCTCGCACAATTTTACCAAAAATTAAAATCTCATTTTTGTTATTTCCACACGAAGAAGGAAAAACAAAATCCTCTCAAAATGCTCTGTCCAAGACCCAAACCAGTAGAACTTTCCGAAGCAAACGACAGCCGACTCCCTCGCTTCTAGTTCCTAATCTAGCCAATATAACAGGCTAGAAATATTTTATTTCGAAGCTTGATAGCAACCGATCCAATTTTTTAATTTTTGCCTCAAAGTAGTTACAGGTTCTTAGTAGAATGCAATGGATGTAGCCATAGTCCATATGTTGGCCAAGAGAAAATAATAATAGTAATTCTACTTTTTTCTTCCTTATCAAGTTCTACTATGGTTTCTAATTCCATTAGTATACTGCATTTTAGCAACAAACAAAGCGGAGCAAACGTTTCTCAGTATAGGGAGTACAATATAGTGTACAGTATATTCATACAGTAGAATAGCTCTGTCAAAACTGTCACATGAGTAGGATGCTTCTACAAAGTGACTATACTTTCTCTTTCCACATTTTTAATTAACACATTAGTCAATTTTTAATACAAAGGTTCGTATTTAAATCTAAAGTGGAAGAAAGAGAACTTACAGCATGCAAAAATTTGTACTAGAGGAAAAGGGGCAAAATGACAAGTAAAACTATTTCTGCAAGAAAAGAAAAGCTAATAACAACTCGTTCCACTTCCCTTGCCATTCTCCTTGGTAGAACTGCCAAACTGTCACCAATTATTACAGCCAATTTGCCTGTTCATGGAACGAACACCACTTTAGAATCAAACAGCTGTTCAGTAATAGAACAATACATTTGCAATACTTTTGCCGATTTGTGTACTTACATAAAACTAATACTTCTCCCAGCCATTGTGCAACTAGCTACTGTTCGCCTATTTACTTCCGTACGATACATAATAGTTCCCTCTTATGGGTGAAATTTTGAGGTTTTTTTTTTTAATTATAATTCTAAAATTCACTTTTCAGTAGTTTGTTCTAAGCTGGTCTTCTGTATGTATACTGTGGTACAGTATAGACAGCACAACAGGGGGGTGATTCTGATCTTTTATCGTATACTATTTAGGCGTGAATTTTGACATATTTTGTCGTACTTTTTCTTTTAACAAAGTTCATTTTGTGTCTTCACTATTATCTACCACAAAATGAACTATAATGAATTTTCGGTGAACAAACGTCAAAAAACACGCCTAAATATGCGACAAATTAGTCAACTGCTCAGAGGTTGTGACAAAAATTTTACACTGTGGTAAATGGAAATTCTACTAATTAGAGAATTACAAGTGCTTAAAATCGAAATATTATTTTGAATTTGTAAAGTGAAGTGTCATTTTCAGTTATTCTACGTCATGCAAGGGTTGCTGACCTGAATAAAAACACGAAAAACTCAGTAGAAAAGTTCATTTCAATTAGACGTATGTATATTTTGACATTCAAGTACGACAAAAGATCAGAATCACCCTCCAGGTGTGGGTTTCGTGAAATTATAATTAGATATCAGCCATTTCCTATTTTTTTTGTTTTTTAGGAGTAATATACAAAGTGGGGAAAAGGTAATGTCATAATGTGAGCTGGATGCCATTTTGTTAGAAAGGAAAAACCGTTCGCTCTGTTTTCACAGAAAGTTTATTTGAAAATTGATAATATTAAGTTAAAAAAATGATATCGGTCAACTGCCCACCTCCTCAGTTAATGCACATTTGTGCTCGTTTTACCGCATTTTGAATTATTGCTTGTAAAACATCTGCCTCCAATTAGATGATTTCTTCTTCAATGTTAGCTTGAAAGACTTGCAAGGTTTGTGGTTTATTGTGGTAAACGCGAGATTTCAAAAAGCTTCAAAGGAAGAAGTCTAGCGCCGTCAGATCTGGCCGGCCAGTTCAAATCGTCAAAACGGAAGATGACACAGCCGGAATTTTATGTTTCAAAATCTCTTCCGTTGCCTGAGCTGTGTGAGCATTTGCTCCGTTTTGCTGGAACCAACAATGCTCGAGAGAGACCCAAGTCAGCAACTTGCGGCAAAAACAAAACTCATTTAAAGTCTTTCTATAACGCTCACCAGTTATGGTTACGATGATGCCGTCGGCGTCCTCAAAAAAGTAAGGGCCAATCAATTTTGCACTGCAAGTGCCGCACCAAACAGTCACTTTGAGGGGATTCATTTCATTTGGATTCTCCGTGCCCCAGAAATGCAAATTTTGTTTATTCATATAACCACTTAAGTGGAAATGGGCTTCGTCGCACATTATGATTATGGATACGAAATCATTCTCTTCTTACACCGGGTTTAAGAGAGCATGGGAGTAAGTTAACCTTACTTGAAGGTCAGCATGCAGCAATTGGTGAACGGTTTGCACTTTGTAAGAGAACATCTTCAGGTTTTTCACCAAAATTCGACTTCACGAACGTCTGCTGCTGATGCCAAATTGTATGCATCGTTGTCTAGTCGATGTTTGTGCACTCTCGGACGTCCTCGGTCCCACATACACACACACTTGCGACTTCTCTAGTTGACCTAGTCTTCACGAAATACTCAGCCAAATTCTTAATTGTTCGCGCATATGGTGCAGAATGACGAGGAAAACGACGCTATATTAAAACAACAGACCGGAAATTGATCAAATAAGTAGTAACAATAATTCCGCGCTCTTCAAGTGTGTATAACAACTCTCTATCTGTCTAATCAGAAAAAAATTATAGGAAGCTCGGCATTAATAATAATTTTAATTAATAATATTAAGGAATTCAAAACTGAATAATTTAAACGAAACCCGGAGCTGAACAAAAGAGTATCTACTCGCAAAAAATGTACTCACAATATATTTAAGATGTTCCTCAAAATTGTAGCAATATCAATTAAATTTTACTTGCTACAACCAAATTGTACAAATAACAAATGTTCGCTGTCCACTTTTCTAAAATGAATTTGAAATGGAAACACATTTGTAACTGCATTGAAAATTAAAAAATAATTTTAAAAAATCTTTCTCTCTCTTCCTTATGACAAATTGTATAGGTAATTATGTGGATCCCGAGCCAGCCCCCCCCCCCCCCCCTGAAGACCACTGAAAAAAATTGCAGTAGATCTTGTTAACGTTTCCTAACAAAATGATTCACATATATTCTACTGCAACTTTTGTAAAAAACGTAAAAATTTCTGAAAGCGTTCAATATGATACATTTAGGAAAGCAGGCCCTAGTTAGCCTTCGGTCATGGTTGTTGAAGCCTATAGAGAAAACAGGAAGTGCGGATACCTGTATACGAGAGTCGCTTTGCTCGGGGTGTTTGAAGCAAGACAGAGCCTATTCATGTTAACGAGATGGAAGGTTTGTTTTAATTGAAAACAGCTGCCAAAGGGTCTTTGATAAGCCTTCCATGTAAAGACGGCTTCTTAGAAAATTATCGGCGCGGCGTGGCAAAACAAACATTTAAAGAAACAATTATAACTCGTAATTGGAGAAATTCAGCGAAACTACACAACGTCGAAGAAGTAGTGATTGAGTGAGTGAGTGCTATTAAATTTAAAGCAAGAGATTAATTTTTAAATATTTTTTTTTTTGTCGTAAAATGTTATAGTTTTAATAGAATACTTAGCCCAAACGTTACATAAAAACAAAATAAATCTGTAGATTGGGAAAGTCTGAATGAGTATCCTAGAGAATTTTATTGGTCGGTCTGTTTTGCTTCAAGGGATGTTGATGAACGCACATTTGAATTTAGTACAATTCTAAGTCTTGGGCATGCGTGAATATATTCAGTATTTATACAGCAAGTCTTATCAACAGCAAAAACGCTCGTGGTTTAACGATAAGTACAACCAAGCAATAAATGGGAAATAATCTGCTTTTCGCACCCATCAATTGCATCCATGTCCAGAACTAAAACAGTATCCAAAGAGAAAAACGTTAGAATATTGTCAAGACGCAAAGGCAGCAAAGGTTTCTGGGCCCAGGCCAAAACAACCAGGAGAAACTTCAGCAGTTCCTCTATTCCTTCACTACTTTAAAATGAAGTGATTGTTGACTCCCTAAATAAAACTAATATTTATACTGTTAGATTCACTTCAAATTCTCCTTTTCCACCTACTCTACATGTCCCTTGTAGATGTGTACAAGAGCCAATACACTTCCATACGAGAGATATGTTCGAGGTCCTTAAGTAGATCAACGTCTCCATACCTGAAGGTCCTGATAGTTTCAAGCCCCCGTTAAATAAAACCCGTAACTCATTCTTGGGAAAAGTTCTGCGAAAACTATTCTACTTGTCTTATTCGACAGGAAAATTTCTAATTGGTTGGAAACCGCCTCACGTTCAGCCTATTCCCAAGAAAGGAAAGGGTACTGATCGCTCAAATTAACGACCAATTACAATCACTTCGATTCTTTAAAAGGTTTTTGAATCTATCATTAACTCCAACTAATCAAACACACAACTATCGCCAATATGGCTTTTCTTTTTCTGACTTTTCTTATGGAACGTTGAAGCCTTAGTCTTCTCAATTTTGGTGAGTACAAAATCGTTGCCCTAGATATTTCAAAGGCCTATCATAGTGTCTGGAGTTCAGCCCTTTTAGCCAAACTTAAAGCACATGGCCTCTCTCGTCCTTCTCTTTTATGAATGGAAAGTGTTTTTTCTGGTCGCTTAATATGGATTATATTAGATGGCGTGACATCTCAATCTCAGCCAATAAATGCCGGGGTGCCTCAGGGCTCTGCAATCTCTTCATCTCTCTTCTCAATTTTCACTAATGATTTGCTATCCCTTACTTTCAATTCCATGTATTGTTTTGCTGATGAAAGTACCCTTGGTTTCGCTTACTCCCTTGACATCCTTGGGGACTACAAAGGAAATGTCACATCTGTCAAAATAGATTGCATGATTAGATCCTTGAACCACCTTGATAATATCCTCGCTTGGAGCAAGCCGAATCGCATCGAATTCAATACACCTAAGTTCAAAAGCTGTCCCACCTCTTTAAAACAAGATCATAATTTTTCCACTCCCGTTTCTTTTGATGGAGCACTTCTTGACGATACACCGTCTTTATCCATTCTTGACATTAATATTTGCAGTATGTTAAGCTGAACAGATCACATCTTCTTTGTTGTCAAATAAGCAACGAAATATCTTGGATTTCTGAAAAGGTGTAAGATATATTTCAGCCCATCGATTCTAGCGATCCTCTAAAAGTTCTACATCAGACCTAGAATGGAATACAATTTCCAAATATAAGCCGAGGGTGGTCGCAGAGCCCTAGCTTCGTTGGATATTGTCACAAAGAGAGTCTTCAGCTCATTGGCGATGTGGAAAAAACTTGTCATATGGACTTACACGAGGACCGTCGCAATGTTGGTTGCCTTTCGCTTCTATATTGCTACACAAGATATTAATCTTTTAAAGTACATTATAAATTGGAAAATAAAAAGCGTGAGTTAAAGAGTACTAACAAAAATTACAAAACAAAAGAAAAAGAAAAAACTTATAAAATAAAATAACTAATCCCGGATTCCTTCTGTATAATACCCGCACTGCAAGCCGCGTTCATCCTTTTACCCTTCAAAATACTTTCGGTTGTATGCGAACGTGGAATAGTCCCCAATCTTCTCTCTTTTCTCCGGCATGCAATCTGCAAAAGTTTAAGGGTGACCTATATCGGTAGCTTCGCTACTCTCCTCACGTTTCCAAATTCCTTCATTTATCACCTTCTAACCATGCTGTGCTTTGCATCATAGTTCATAGGATATCTCCTGAGCTTGACTTAATAATATAAAAAACAAATGAAGTCACACTTTCTTAGCTTGCCGACGAAGTTATATACGTACAAGGTACGAATTGTGACTACTATTTTAAATAAATGTAAATTTTTAATTCCTTTATTTTACACAGATACAATTTATGATGCTTCGTGAATTTGAATAAAGTACGTTTCCCTAGTTTTACTAACTAAACTGAATGATTGGGAAGTTTTACACTTCCACCATATACAACCCAAAACAAAATGAATAATCTAACATCCCCTTTGACTTTTCGGAGTGTCAAAGAACCTTGAGCAACTTTCTTCGTTGCGAGTGGGAGTCACCGCAAATCTGTTTGACTCGTATCTTTTAAATGATAAATTTTGTGCATTTGACATTTGCATGTGGTGGCGAGTATCTTCAAACTTTTGTTCAGTTTTCAGCATATAACATTTTTAAACCGTATAACATTTTTAAACCCCCTCACGAGAATCCTGGATCCGCCACTGTCTCCAGCCACCGGCTGAGCAAATAGCTATATATTATCAATATGATTTCAGTAATGCCAAAAGAATCTAAAACTAGTAGCCATAAAATCTATTCAGTAATTCACACCATGATATTAGCGGTAGTCGAAATAAGAATCGAAAAGAATTTAATTGGTTCAATTATATTATTGCTACAAATTTGCTTAAATGAATTTCTATAAACTTGAAAGAATTTTAGACTATTACTTTTGTAAATCTAAAATTTTTCACCATGTAGGAAATAAAACAGATTGAAATTCCTATTAATGGATAACGATTTTTCCGTTGCCACAATGGTTTGGGAGCTAAGACGAAAACTTTTTTTTTCGTCTCTTGTAAAATAAAAAGGAAAATCTTTTCGATATACATATTTACCCGTGAAATGCATATAAATGGACTGCCTCTCATAACCAAAATACATATACACAAATGGCACGACACAACTTCCCAAACATCAAGAGTTGATAGAGGACCTTGAGCTAGGAAAAAAATTAAACAATATTAAGATGATTTTTATCTCAGATGATTTTTATCTCAGATGATAGTAAACCATCCAAGCTTTCCACCCTTTCCCATCAACAGTTATAAGATGTTAAATTAAAAAACAAAAAACAAAAAATGGAAAAGAATTGAACATTTATTGGAAAGCCTAGAAGGAGTTTACTGTAATCTGAAATAAAATTCATCTTCGTATACAAATATCACTGTCCCAAAGTTTCCCAAATGACGGGGTAAGGTTGAGACATTTTAAGAATTGCTCGGAGAGCAAATCACTGCCCACGTTTGCAACGAGGAAGGAAGGAAGTATCAGCGAAAAGGGATGAACATTATTGTTCTAAGTGCCAAATGCTGTGTTTTATCTATTTAATTTATTCTTTCAAATTATTTCAAATTTTGAGTGCCACTATTACTTACTAGTGCACATCACAAACAATATGAAAATAAAAATTTGAAAAAAAAACAATAAGTTTATAAAATTATTATGTTTAGGTCAGAAGACAACTATCTGGGCATAGATCATAGAAAGGCCTTCGACGCACAGGACTCACAAATGAGAAAGCTTGTATGTAAAATATTCCCTAAAAAAATTGGTTAAATTGATTAAAGGGCCTTACACTAACATGGAATATATAACTGTTTGTATTGGTAGTCTATCCCATAGTTTCAATAGTTCGTCAAACCATACTTTCACCAATTATATTTCCTTATGAATGTACTCGACGTGAGTTCGCTAGTAAACAAGGGAAGTAGATAGGTTGTCGTACAATCTAAATTATTATTATTATATTGTCCTGGCTACCCAATCTACCCAAGACTCTTAATGATATGATACAAACTCCCGTATGAAAAATTGGGCAAGCCGATGGGTCATTCAGCAAAAATATAAGAAATTAGGCTGATGTTAAACTACACCTTAACATCTTCACAAAATTTGTAAATAGGAAGTAGGCAGCTTATATTACCTCAGCATCATGGCTTCCGAAGAAGATATAAATTCCCACATAGGCACGTCAAGGGATGACTTTGCACAGCTAATTCGGATATGGAACTCTAGTACCAAAATAAAGGGTTTTCCAATAAGAGGTGTTATTTTAATTAGCCAGCTATTTCAGTAGATGTCACTTTTGGAGCTGTCATTTTTTGACATTTGACAAGCAGAAACTACGCCATTAAAAAATGGAACGATACATGATTCAACAACGCATTGAAATTATTATAATTCACTATAAAAATGGTGAAAATGTGGCAGAGACGGTTCGTAAAACTCGAACATTTTTGGGTCGTCGTAAGCACCTTGTCGGACCGCAATACAGAAATTGGTAGAAAAATTCGAGCTGTCGGGGCAAGTTAGTGATGTGAAGAATAAAACCCGTGTACGTCGCTCAAGAACAGCCGAGAATATTGCTGCTGTAGCCGAAAGTGTTGAAGAAAACCCAGGTTTGTCCATTCCTCGTCGTTCTTTAGAATTAGGCATTCCACAAACGTCATTACACCGTATTTTGCATAAGGATTTGGGTCTTAAGGCTTATAAAGTTCAGTTAACACAAAATCTCGAGCCGGCCGATCATCAACAACGTCGAGTCTTTGCTGATTGGGTCCTTGAAATGCATGAAAATGATCCGGAATTCCATCGAAAACTCATCTTGAGTGATGAGGCCCATTTTCACCTCGATGGCTTCGTCAACAAGCAAAATTGTCGCATCTAGGGCTCGGAAAACCCAAGAGTTATTGTTGAAAAGCCTCTCTATCCTCAACGTGTGACTGTTTGGTGCGGTTTATGGTCCCGCGGGGTCATTGGACCTTACTTTTTCCAAAATGAGTCTGGAGCAACAGTTACGGTGCATGGATTGCGCTATCGACAGATGATTAATGATTTTTTATGGCCCGAATTGGATGGTATTGATCTGGACAACGTTTACTTTCAACAAGACGGCGCTACGTGCCATACAAGCAACGAAACCATTGATCTTTTACGGGAAAGGTTTCCGGACCGTGTTATCTCTCGAAGAGGTGATCACAATTGGCCACCGAGATCTTGTGACTTAACACCTTGCGACTTCTTCCTTTGGGGCCACGTGAAAGAGAAGGTCTACGCCAACAGGCCAGCGTCGATTCAAGACCTCAAAGATGGAATTTGTGAGGCTATCGAGGACATAGGGCAGCCACTTTGCGATTTGGTTATGGAAAATTTCATGAAAAGGATATGGTCCTGTAGGCGTGGTCGTGGTGGTCATTTGGCTGATATTATTTTCCATTATTAACGGCATACCTTCCTCTTTATAGTGAAATAAAGATCCGATCATTTATATCAAAAAATGGCATTTTTCTTTGAATATCCAAATAACACCTCTTATTGGAAAACCCTTTACTTGTGACCCGTGTAAGATAACTGAGTAATTATAACACTCACATTGCCAATCCCTGTGCATCGAATCCCATATAAAATCGAGTAACAAAAAATTTAATCGGATTAGCCGTACTCTAAAACCAAAAATAAGTGATAGACTGATGCTGCAGAAAATATATTATATAGGGAGACCTGATGGAACTACATACTTTCAGAAAAATCAATTTGGCAGAAGATCATATAGTGAACTAATAACGGTCGAGGGTAGAACAATTTGAAGTGAAACTACACAAGGAAATGCTATCATTCTCAATTAATTATGTGACGTCGTTTGCGCGGTCGTTGGGTTTGATCAGGCGCCAATAGTTTCAATTTGTAGCGAAACGTCGAAATTTGACTCTGGCTAGCTTCAGTGAAGTAAGGGGTCCAAATGGCAACAGCTGGTTTGAGTTTTTGCTTTATTGCCTAATATAAGTGTAAAATATTTAAAGTAAGTATTTGAATGACTAACAAACTAGTGGCCTCTGTTGCTCACGTACTACCACTAGCTGTTCATTTTTCACGTCCTGGCGATAGCAGGAGAGCTTTCCGTTGCACACGTACTAATTAGTGGGCTCCTTTGTTCACTTACTGCCGGTAGGATAGGCGGGAATGGATATTCTAAGCTCCCGGAGAAGCCTGTTCAACTTCTAGAATATTTGATTCGGACTGTTGGATGACAGTCTTTAGTGAATCTCTATAGCCCTATATTAATATTGATTCAAAAAGTAACTATATGAATTATAAACGATGGAAAATTTCATATTAAAAAACTTCACAAATAGTTCCACACAAGCCTCGCTATATACAGTTTCGTTACAAACGTAAACTACTTTCACTCCCTGATTCGCTTTCTGACATTTTGATAAAACTTTCATAAAAAGGGTGTTGCAAGACGAACTGCGTAATTCCGAATATGGGGTAAAAGCTTTGAGAGAGATCTCAACTAAGTTTGATCTTTTTATTATGTATAGCATTGCGAGAATTTATTTGAGCAAACACTCCAGACTCACTACTTAGCTCGAACTCACGAGATCCAACTCTCAGATCAAGCTCATTTTTACGTATTAAGACCCATTAAATATACAAGCACACAGAGTTCAAATTCTGATCGAAGATTGACCTTAGAGAAGGAACATTCAATACAGGTCAGATGTTGCACCAACTAATATAAAACTTCGGAGTTAAACATTCACTTAAAGTTTGCTCACCTCCATCCGTAACTTAAACGAACTGTATTGACAGTCAAAATAACTTCAGTTAAATTAAATTGACTTGGAAGATGTGTAAGTAACCATAAGAAAAGGTAAATAAGGAAACGACCGTCCACTGACATTTATAAATGAACTGTTTATCTTGTCAAATTTCATACATTTAAGTAGCATTGTATCAGCTAGCAACATGGTATCAAAATATCTCATCAACTTTACAGCGCAAAGAATTACAGAAAACAACAATCGAAATAAACTCTAGATCTACTAACTTCTAAAAACTTTACTTCTATCTTACTCGAGTTGAGGATAGCAGCTAGCAATTATGGCAGACTGATAAGATATTTGTTGCTATTACAACAATCGCCCGAGCCAGTTGCATCCGAACCCTACATACCTTAACCTCACCATAGTCATTTCTTAGAGAAACTGGATTTAATTAAATTAATTATTATCACTTAATCAGAATAAATTGTTATAAGTCGACTGGGTGTGTGTGTGCGCTTTCATTAACAGAACCTTAATTAATTACATATGACGTTACAGAAATGTTCATCTCCACTCCAAAAATAACACAGTGATGCATTTTAACTGAAACTCAAATTAATTACATTCACTAGAAAAACTGGTGTTCTTTTGTTTACTGGTATCAAACGAAACCATAGTTTTTGCAGTCGCAGAGGCGTGAAAATTTATTCATTTCGTATTCCAATTAGTTTTAGTAAAAAAAAATTCGTGAATGAACGATAAATAGGCGATGCAAGAATGGAGTTACAGTACGGCACGTGACTATATTATAGACCATAGAGAAAAGAACAACCCAGTTTAGACTACAATAGCTTGTTTTGTTTTTTTTTTTTTTCAAGTGCCTATGGAACTTAATCAAATACTACCTACTAAATATGATAAGTACAAACTTAGTAGCCTCAAATCTATACCTTTTGAGAATTACGAGAATTGTAAATCAGAAAGGCATCCAAAATAGCTAATTTTTCACTATCGGAATTGAGCGAAACTGCAGTCCCAACGCAAGGCTTCCTCAGAGCTCAATTTATTAGCAAATTAACTAGAGGAGAAGTGATTCCGTGCGTGAAAAATACGTCACACATGAAAAACCAAATCACATGTGCAATAGATACTATTTCTTATATTATAATTAAGCTAAATTTAAACAATTAAAGAAAAAAATTATTTTAAACTAGAAATTTACAGATGAAATAATTGCAAGAAAAATTTGTGAAAACTGTATCATATTAGTAACATAGAGCATTGCCTGACTTAATGAAAGCTGACCTGCTTTCCATGACATTCATTCAGCGCTTAGAAGTTTCAGTTTCTGAAAACCTCACATAAAGATAGAGCTGCGTAGCTCCCTAAACATCTGGTAATCACCGATGCATGAAGACTTGAGTCAAACTAAATACTAATAATGAAGATAAATATATAATCGACGCTGATTTTTGAGTAACGCCGTCTGTATCAACCAGTGTTGCCAACTCTTCCTCTCAATTACTGGCTAAAACTACCGTTTAAAATGGCTAAAAAATAGCTAAACTGAAATTAAATGGCTAGATTACTGGCTAAATTTTTAAAGATTATTTGCAATCATGCTTTTTTTAATTAAGAACCCGTATAGCTATATCGTAAAATATGAAGACAAAATACCAATAAAAAATAACAAACTTATCGTTTAATTAATTAACCCTAGAATACTAAACGTGTGCAACAAAACAGTAATACTAAACATATAGTACGTCAATTTGACTCCCTTTAATTCGAAACATGTTTATAGTAATATAAACAACAATATTCTTCCTTTTATTAATTAAAATTAATAATTTATAGAAAACACTAAATTATATAAAAAAATTGTATTTCTGGGAACAAGTTTTAATAGTATACGTTCCCCACCGTTGCTGTATTTTGCTGAATCGAACGGCAATATGAACAATATGCACTCTGATGCAGTTTTTATGATGGCTCCGGATCCTGTGGGGATAATCCAATAGCTTTTTCAATTATTTATCGCAATAAATACTCTACATGAGAAAATTAAATCCCCGCACAAAAGTAACATTATTGCTAAACATACGCCATTTTGACTCCTATACCTAACCGTTATGTAACGTACAAGTAACTAAGAGCTTCAATATTCCATCCACAGTCGCAGCAGACTGATTAATGAAGGTACCTATTGAGAAGTTGTGGTTCGATATGTAGACAATGAAATAACGGCAATATTATTTGGCGAGTTGACTCACGTTTAGGGTTGAAAGTTTATTTCAAATAAGATACATTTTTTTTTAACAAAATGTAATAACAAAATTTAAAAAAATTGAGACACTTAAATAATTAAATATTCCCTTTAAAATTCATTGAGATCATTTATAATATTATTTAAGTCTCGTTCATTACAATGTTCATAAGCACTATTTGTGCCATTGTTTTTTCAGAATTTCATGTGGAAATTCAAATGAATTGTCTGTTCTCTTTGCTGTCCATATTTTATGATTGATATTGAATGAATCGAATTTAAATTAAATCTATTTCTCAATTCCTTTTAAACATATTTTTCTTACTAAATAATCTCACAACCTAAGCATTTCACCAAAGAAGGTATCAATAATTTTAATGCTATGGAAGAAAGTTCGGAAAAAGTGTTACAACCACTTAACCTTCCTAAAACCCGCCTTTTGCATGCAAATAATCTGTGTTTTAATTAACGAACAACGGACGACAGCTTCGCACTTGAAGTAAAAATAAATAAAATCTGTTACCAAACGGCTCGCAGTGAATACAAAAATATTTTAAAACAAAGTAGTCTTAAAAATCGTTTAGGCACTATGGCGATATCTTTCATTTCGTTGACTTTTTATGCATTCAGTAACTAAGGTGAATGAAATTAACTAAATTTCAAATTGTAAAAATTATTAAAGATTGAAATGCAAAATTGCTAAAAGAGTGGCTACTGGCTAAATTGAAACACTCGTGGCTAAAATATATTTTAAATGGCTAGATTTAGCCATAAAAGAGCTAAATTGGCAACACTGGTATCAACCACCTTCTGCGAGTGAATTGAAAAAATTCTGTAACTCCATCAAAGAGCAGTTCGAGCTTTAAAGGTGCTTAACTTCCAACCGAATCAAGGAATTGTTAGCAATTGGAGCGAAATAAATCCTGAAATTTGTGTGTTAGGAAATCATCTGAATAAGATAGACATACCAACATTTCAAAGCCTGCTATGGATGCCTGGATTATTGCAAATTTGAACTGCATTCGTAGTTGAACTATAATCGTAAGTACGATTTTTGTAATACAAAACGAACTCATAAAAAACAAGCTTATTTAATATCAATAAGCCGATTGTGTTATAATGTAGCTGCAATTGAGAACTACAGCTATATTACTGCATTTTGGGTGGGATAGTGTAGCGGTATGTCGAAATGATAAGAAATGGGTGCTTGTGTTTACTGGCACGTTTTTTTTTTTTTAATAAATTCCTAAATTACACTTTAGTTTTAGATTATGTTACGACCATTGGCGTAACTAGGATTTTTGTCTGAGGTGGGCTGGGTTTCCTAAGTTTCTACATAGGCTTTAACAGACATTTTGTTTGAAAAGTATACCAGTTAGATTTCCACGTTCAGTTCCAACTACCAATACAATCAAAAAGTTGGAATTTCGACGCAACCCTACGGCTAAGAAGCGGAAATCCGTGCCCAAATACGAGTAGTACGGATTTCCAGGTAAACTCGTCAAAATTGACAAGGAAAACGACCGGAATTCCATTCGAATTGCTTAATGGGGCGCGATGTGAAAAGTTATTTGAAAAACCTATAATAAAGCAAGCAAGCTTACTCACTTTTTCCTCGATTCCTTGAGCATCTTAAATGAAAAAAGGACCCAAGTTTTGTTTCGATGTATGCGCGTATTTACTTATAGCGTTTTACTTTATTTCCCGAAGTATCAATTGTCTAGAGTTACTAATATAGTTTTATTCCATAATGTATAATAAACATATTATTAATTTTTTAAATTGCGCACCAAACTTCCTTATAAAGGTAATCAGCCTTATTATTGAATCCGTTGGAATAGAAATCAAAAAATCTTAAAAAGGCCTTTCTTCCGGAAAATTAAACAAAGTTTCAGGAAATTTTCAATATTTCATTGATATTAAAATTTCCGCACAAACTTTTAAAATAGTTCCGGATGATTTCGCCTACTGAATACATCAGCATAAGCTTTTGTCAAAAATCAGTGGAATTAAAACAATCGCAGAGAAGTATTTAAAAATTTTAAAAATATTTCAATCGATTTTCTTAAAGAAATGTTCTTTTTACAGCCTTTTCGATTCCGATCCGAACGGATTCAGTTTAATTAGGCTTAAGATTGTACGAATTGACGAATGTTTTTTAGGATTTTTATAATTTTCCTGAGGGGCAGTTCTCATTCTGGGTGAGCCAGGCCCACCCTAGCCCCTACCTAGTTACGCCAATGATTACGACTTTGAGTATATATGCTACTGTAGTTTTGAAATTCACTTTTTATGCTAATACACTTAATAACTAAAGTGTTTCTCCACTTGTAGCAGTAAAATACCAAGCTAGCATATGTGTACTGTTATGCAGAGAAACTTAATTCTAAAATATTCTGCGACCAAAAATATGAATTTTTCACTAATCAAATGCAACAAATACATATCCCTTAATCTAACTAGAATGTTCCTTTAACACCACAAATTTTCTGAAGACACCACCTTGGTACGTTTTATTTATGCTTGAATTTAATTTTCACTTTTTGAATCACTTTGAAAATTTCACCACTTGATCTGATCCTTGTTGCATATATGATCACTATCGAACAAATAAGAGTTTCTGTAGGGAACTTCTCCTTTTTATAGGCTCTGAGCGGCCATATTGTTATACGTTGCACAAGAATAATGCAAATTTAGCATATTTTTCGGTTTCGACCACTGACATATAATAAGAATGGATAGAGCCCACAGTACATAGAATACATGGTATTCTCATTAAAAATTTGACGCTAGAGCTGTGACGTGTTTCGTCCTATAACGTATATACATTTCTATTGAAACGACAGAGAGAGGAGAGAGAATATTATGTTCTCTGTACCGTACTTTCCTTTCCATTCGGACACAAATGGCATAACGTGGTTCGTAATGAGAATAACTTCTATCTCTGTACCGTGGACAGAGCCATCCTATCTAATTCCTATAGTCAAAAATAGCACAAATTTTGGTTAAAATCTAGAATGTACAGCAAAAAGGAGTGTACATGAGCATAATTTTTTAAGAGCAGGATATTATGCATTGGAGTAAGTGAGATGTCGGAAGGAACTATTGTCAAAACTAGGGTATGATTGTCAAATGTGCTTTTGTTTTGTGAACAGATGTACTCAATTTAAAATTTTTTTGTGAAATTTAACAAATCAATTCTTTTCAAAACTATTTATCTTTGAAGTTTATTTTGTGCAGAGTTTTATAGTTCCTGTTAAAACCTTCAAAATAATTGAAAAACCGATATAAAGTGTTCGATCAGTGCTTACAAATATAATTGGGATTATAAACTAGGAAAATCGCGTTTCAGGCAAGTGCACTGTTTAATTCTCTTTTTTGTGAATAGAAGCAAAGGTTTATATAAATTAAATATGTGAATTATTTTAAATAAAGTCGAAAAAGAACATTTTTTACCACAGATACTCCGCGCAAAACCATTGTTTACTTTTTGCAGAATTCATTATGCAACATCACCATTCTTGTTTGCTATATATTCTAAGGTTAAAATCTGTTTGTTCTTTTTAAGATCGAAATGTAGGCTGAACTGTAACAAATTTTGGAAACATTACGGTTGTGTTAAATGGAAATGCAATGGAATTGAAATCAAAATTAATTTTTGTGTTAATTAAAACAAGTTTAACTTCCTAAAGAATTTTTATGTAATGCAATACTACTTTACAACATCTTTAGTATTTCTAATCGACAGATAATAATAAATTGTGAATTGGTGTACAGTTGTACGAAATATAATATATAATTCGCAGCTTGTTTAAAATGTCTGCCATTTTTGAAGCAATAACGCTCAGTCCATGCAGTCCATTCTAATTATATGTCCGTGGTTTCGACTGACTTGGGCAACTTTTCGAATGATGCTAAATTGCATTAAATAATATTCATTTTTGATTATACATGAATTTTCATCCTTTATTTAATGAAATATTCCAATTTTTCTACAAAATATCAATATGGCAGCTCCCTGCCATATTATGACATTGTCCGATGTGGAACGTAAGTTTTCTCTAAAAAATTTTCTGTCTTGTTCCACATCTTTCTCTTTCCCACTCATTATAGGAATTAATATTTACCTTTTTTCGTTAATATTGGCTTACTTGGTGAATTTCGCACTTTCTAAGCTTTACCAATAGATTGCGCGCAGTCAACTTAGTTAAATTGACTTTCTACCGTGTCAATTTGACAGTCGCGATCGCGGTTTGTAAGAAGGTACCGTGTTGTTTTTGTGTTTTTTCGCGACAAATCGTGGCTTAATTACCCAGGTAAGTGAAACATAGTGTTGCTTTAACTGTCTTTATGTTTAGTTATGTGTTCAACATGAATAATTTGCAAGAAATATGCAAATTATGAAAAAATATTCATGTTATTGAAGTACTTTTCAAGTGTCAATCATGGGAGACCCGATTGATATTTTCATCGATTATGATATGTCTTTCTTTAATATACATAATCGTTGCCCCGTCTGTTAGGGACCGTGTAAAATCTGAACGACTTGACCGATTGTGATCATATTCCCACAATATATTAGTTTTGTCGAGACAATGGTCCAATGGGTCGCGCTGTAAATCGAGGTTTGCAGATTCGCGCATTTTAATTTGGTTAATTGAAAAAATCAGACCAGAAGAAATTGATAAGCTCTGCAGAAATACCAGATCCAACTATTCATCAAGAAATTTTAACAAAAAATATGATCATAGTCACTGTGGAAATTTAAATATGACATTGCCGTGCATACATGAAACCATTTTCAAAAGATTTTTGGATAGATACAATAACTGCAGTCGATGGGTACCGATTGTATCGTCATAAAAAACAGGAGGACACACATTTTTATTGAAAATGAGAAATGGTCAAAAAGTGGTTGCAATATTTAGGCATTATATGGGTGGTGCCATATTTGCCTATGTTATCCAAAACATGAAGGCGCACATAAATGCTAAGTT
Source organism: Dioctria rufipes (assembly GCA_963924295.1). Classification (NCBI taxonomy): domain Eukaryota; kingdom Metazoa; phylum Arthropoda; class Insecta; order Diptera; family Asilidae; genus Dioctria; species Dioctria rufipes. The sequence continues at coordinate 89,450,533 of OZ002742.1, forward strand.
TTGCAGTTTTGTAAAATCAATAAAATACATTTACAAATATGTTCATAAAGGCAGTAATATGGCAGTGCTTGCAGTTCAAAATTTAAATGAAAACGACGAAATAACACGCTACCAGATGGGCAGATACATTAGCAGAAACGAAACAATATGGCGAATTCTATACTTTTTCGCTCATCCTTACCAAAGGTAGCTAACATCCATCATCCATCTATTATCGCTTTAACTTTGTGGATGGTGGAAAAACAGCCAATTCGACTCTAAAGGTACATCTTAACATACAGACCAATGAAAATTCACTATGTAACATCAAAAAACACTCAGGCATGGCTAAAACACTGCAAAAATGTCAAATTATTATCTGGAATGAATGTACAATGGCCCAAAAACATTTACTGGAAGCATTAAATCAAATCCTGAAAGATTAAAATGTTTTCAGTTTTATTGTCAAGTGCTGTTAGACGGACATTACCTGATTACCGTGGAATAGTTCAACATATGCGGATGAAATCAACGCACGTTTAAAATCATCTATTTCGTGGCAAAGTGTCCTCACATTGTCACTCACAAAAACATGCGTATTATACACTACAAAACGATTTATCCGCTCAAGTATTTCCAAACAATTGCTAATGAAATTGGAATTGGTAACGGAAAATTTTTTATTGAAAATTCACAATTAATTAAATAGCCTGAAAATGTATTTTCAAATATACGCGATAATTATCGTAACTATCAATGGCTCAATGAACGAGCGATTTTAGCTACTAAAAATGTCGATGTTGACGAAATAATCTTCAAAATACAACAAACATTGCCGGGCGAATTAATTTAATTTAAATCAATTGACGTATGGTAGATGAAAATGAAAGCGTAAATTATCCTACTGAATTCTTGAATTCACTTGATTTACCAGGACTCCACCACATATTTTACGTTTGAAAATTGGTTCAAGTTTGCGTCGAAACTTAAATCCGCTCAGACTTGCAACGAGATTAGTTATTAAACAAATAATGGGTAATGTCATTGAAGCGACCATATTAAACGGAAAATTCAGAGGAAACAATGTCTAACTTCCACACATTCCAATGATACCTACCCACCGCCCCACCGTCCTACATGTTCAGTTCTTCAAACGTTTACAATTTCCCATTCGTTTGCAGTTCCAATGACCATAAATAAGTCACAAGGACAAACAATGCTTTTTGGATCTGGCAAATCCATGTTTTTCTCAAGTACAATTATATGTTACGTGTTCACGTGTTGGAGAACCTTCAAACATTTTTCTTTATGTACCTGATGGACTAACAAAACATATTTTTCATAATTTAGCGTTAAGATAAACATAAAATAATTAATATATCATTAATCAATTTTTATTAAATTATAATGTATACCTAATTAAAGTTTCGTACTTAAATAAAAAGGTTTATAATATGAAATATATCTCGCATGAAATCATTATAGTTAATGTGGAAGTATTTTGATTTTTCATTTCCAATATTTAATTATCAAAATATTGATTTGAGATTTCCATTTATAATGATTATCTGATTTCAATCTACAAATTTTGAAATTCCTTTTAAAAATGTCTATTTTGATTTCTCATTTTTAAATCCAGGATTATATTATGAAAATTCAATGTTAGTACTTTAAGTTTTAATTGTCATTACCAATCTTCAATTTTAAACATCAAGCAGTTTATTTTTCTTCATTCAAATAAACTGCAATTTTCCGCGCTTGATCATTGGCGCGGCCATTTTTCAGTCCGCTTGCCTATCCTTCAGTCACGCCAACAACCTCTTCTCTCTAGACACTCTTAGACAGGAACTTTAACCAAATTAAACTCACTCATGGCGCCATCTACCGGAAAGAACAGAACAATGTGTACCAGAGTTTGTTGTGTTCCGTTCGGGTATGTTATTGTTAGGCTAACAAGCAATTATACTTCAGAGTATGCAGAGCTTTCACTTACAAGCCGCTTTTAATAACCTACTCTAGTGCTTATCACAGCCAGAGTTTCATCGTCTCGAAGAAGTCAAAATACCTCGTTAGATAGATGTCATTCAAGCATCATACATACGTTCAAGTTTCACATATTTATAGATGCTTCAGATTGAGCGCACTCGCACTCAGCGGTAGTGTACTTGAGAGCTATTGACTCAAGCAACAGAATCGTAGTACATCTGATAGCATCAATGACCCGGTCTGAGGCTTACAAATGTCATCAATTATATCTAACTACCTCAACTATTTTACTATCCTGACTCTTAGATATCCTTAAGCGCTGAAAAATTTTCATAGCCGATCAGAACACAGACACTTTCCCCCTTCAAAAAATGCTACCAATTCTGCTTAAAGACCTCTGAAGCCTTCAAAATTGCTGTTACATGAGATGTGGTGTCATATGGACCTGACTTTCTCCTCATGAGCGCCAATATATTTCCCTCAGTCTACAGCTACATTACAGAAGGCACATCGGTCGACTGATCTAATCATCACAGACCTACACATACGATATACCTATATGCAGGACAACATCTTCTTATAAGTCTGACACATCTGGACTTTGGGATAATTGGTAACCGTCATGCGGTTAAGCGTATCATTTTCTCCTGCATCAAGTGTATCCGATTCGCAAAACCATTTGGTCCACTAATGTCACGAAGTGAGATAATGCCAAAATTTTTGGCACAAATCAAATAACTCTATTTTCCTAAGATATGTAATTGGGAAAAGTTTAATTATAATTGGTTTTAAAATAAATATATATTTTATTTATTTTTATCTTGTCCCATACGGGACTCGATCTCACAATTTTTTAGAATTGGTCATAGATGGAATAGAAGAATTTTAGGGAAGTTTTTATTTTTACGATTCTAAATTAAATTAAGTTTTCTTTTTTTTTTTTAAATACGGTTGTTTTATTTTTATGTATTCATTAATTTAATTTAGAATCGTAAAAATAAAAAGTTCTCTAAAATTCTTCTATTCCAAAAATATATTATTGCAAATGCTTGTTTTAAGGAAAAATGTGGCAGCTTCAAATCAAGAAGTAGAAAATTGACCCCGTGCAATTATATCAACAAGTAAGCCAGTATTAACATTATAAACGGTATCTATCTGTAATAAAATCTTCTGATAAAATATGAAATGGAGCGATTGCATGTCATTGCTTATTGACTAGCCTATAATGCGACAGTTTTAATATAAAAACATTGTAAAATATTGGAAATGTATTTGTTCTATATATTTTAGTGAGCAACATACTAAAATGTTTTAAGTAGAGGAATTTTTTTTTGTTTTTTGTTTTTCCACAAGCTTTTACTCAATCATCTAACAAAAACTAATCTTTCGAAAAACAAAAATATTTAAGAGGAGTCAGTACTCAGCAAAAATTTCAATTTAGATACCAGCGAGCCTGTAGACAATAAAACTTACTATACGTAGGTTTGTGTCCTGAAAGTATGAAAATTCATATAAAATTAGCGTAGACCTAGACCATAAGTCACATTAGAGACATCTAGCGTGAAAGGAAGAAACCAAACATGCGACAATTTAAGACGAAAATGAAAATTTGCAGTTCAAAGAAATTCAAAATTTTTAACAAGAATTGTTAAATATACTATTTTGCTTTATATTTCTACAACTTTCATTGAAATATTGCAATTTCTCGTTTGTGAAATATCGAGAGAAAAACAAGTACGATTAGAGTTAAACTCGACGTTATTTGCTAGATTTAGGCTTTATCTTTCTAAAATAGTCACAATCTAAAGAAATAAGAATACCTACTAACAGGAATTTGATTTTAAAAAAATCAATTTTTACCATTTTTACAAGTTTCCGTGCTAATATCTCCATTTAAATACATTTTTTTGTTATTTTTCTCGACGTTATTTACTAGACCTCTTCGTTACCTTTAATTTAAGATACAAATCATTATTCTGGTACAAATAGTTTGCCAGAAATTCGCATTGATAAATGTATGAAACTTGCAAATCTTGGTACTGACTCCTCTTAATGTTTTATATATCTTTCTTGATGATATAGTTTTTGCAAGACAACGCAGCACATGTAACCATTGTGTTTAAATTCATTTTATAAAAGCAGTACCTACTATTTAATAAAAAACTCAAATCACACAAGAAAATAATTAGTCCAATTCAGAATATTCGAAAAATTTGATAATATAAAATGTTTTTTTACACCTTCCCTGGTGCTATAGTTTCTGCTGCACACGAAACAATTATCTTTCAATTCACTTTACAAAAACCATTAATAGTTAATAAAAAATTCAAAACGCACTATAAAACAACTTGTATAATTCAGAATATTTGAAAAATTTATTTATAAAGATACTCTCTTACTTGAAAACTCCGCAGTTTGGCACGAATTGATACTCAGCATGTCGCATATCCGGAATTTGTGCAGTGACCTTATATTATGTAGGCCGTGTATAAATGGATTGCTCATTGAATCAAAAATTCAGGAAAATAAATGTGGCACCACATTTATAATTTTGTCTCTTCCCGTCAAAGCAAAATTTTCTACCAAACTGTAAGAACTGGTAACGATAATTTGAATTCAGCGGTCTTTTCAGAACTGGCAACTTGGTAATCTAACCTTTCATACCAAAACTATCTTGTAAAAAACAAAACTAGTCCCAAATACAATTGTGGTAAATTCGGTAAATCTAACTGACATATACACTGTAAAAAAAAGTAGGACAATTCCCAAAAATTGAAGAGACGTTTTTCCTAAAAATAAATGTAATTTTCTCTGATAGAAAGGGAAAATCAATTTAATTTCCCCAAATCAATGGAATATTCAATGAATTTAAGTATTTGGCACCAGAAAACCTATATAGTACGTAAACTCGAAATGTAAAGCTCTCTCGGATATAAGGAAGAGAAAATTCAATAAATTAGGATTATTCCAAATTTTTTTTTGGAATACTTACAAATATATTTTTGTTAATATAATTCTTACATTGTTTATAAAAACAAATCATAAATTGTTTTTCACCATTTTGTTTGAGCGTGTCTATCGTCCCAGCACTAGCTTCCGTACTGTTTAAAGAAAAAAACATATGCTAGTATGGTACATAAGAAATGAGGTATTTAGCTCATCTTATGTTCTTTAAAGGTGAAATTTACGTATTCTATACACTTTCAAGAATATTCCTTTCATTTTAGGGAATATTCCCTACATTTTAGAAAAAACAAAAAAATAACAAAAATTTGAAAATTTTATTTTAGGGAAAAAAAACCTACCTGCATTTTAGAGATAAAAACCCCATTAACGTTTTTCAAGGTGGAGCTTTCGCTAATCTTATATAAAAATAGCTAAATAGAAAAGGGGGTTTGAGTATTTCGAGCCCTGTACAAGTCTACAGGCAATTTTTCACCTACTGCGTGTAATGTTTAAAAGAGAAGTACCGAAGTACTTGTCAGTTACTGGTTTTGTAGCCGAAAATCAAACTTTTATAAAGAAATTTTGAGAGTATACCTTCATGCCTCGATCAGCAGTGCAGCGCGATGTTGGAGTGGGGGGGGGGGGGTGAGTATTTCAAAAATACCTAAGCTTTGTTGTCACAAATGTCACAAATTATTACCACTCACTTCCGAGAAATTTTTTTTTACTCTGTACATAAGTAGATCCCAAATAATTTAAATATAGCTCTAGTTTACGATGAGCCAATGTCTCGTGACAACTGCAGTAAGATTACTCACATCATTCCGGTTGCTCCTCAGCAGAGAATCAGTCTTCACAGGACTTATCTCGGGCAGAGGCTGTCTTTAAAATCAGCATGTGGTCAGTTCTTCCTATCTGAGATTTGCCAAGAGGCTTCTAGATGTACAGGCCTGAAGTACATCTAGAAGCCTCTTGGCATATTCTAGGGGGCAATTTATGGATCCCTCCGTTAGACATATATTCATGGCGGAACCCATTCTGGCCAGAGCATTAGTTGTGTCATATCGAGGTATGTGGCTGTGATCAGACACCCAGTAGAGAATAACTCTGTGGTTAGCACCCAGTTTCCCGAGCTCAGTAGTCCGGTATGCGGTACGATTCCTATATTCGAGAGAAAGCTAAGTACACTCCGGCTCCCACTCCCGCATCCATTCTCGAACGGTCCGTAAAGACACATATGTGTACGATCTAAGTTCCGAACTCCATTGAGATAATGTTGTCATAGTTTCGCTATTTTGTTCCTAAGTTAATTTTATTTTATTTTACTATTATAGTGGAAAAGATTGATTCTGAAAAATAAATTGTAAACATCCTTTTACTGAAGAATAAAATATACTTATATTTAAAACATTTTCTTTTATCTAATCCCACGGTTCACATTTTCATGGAAAACCATTTGGAAGTGGAGTGGAATCTTCGGGAAGGTTCTGGAGAATTTTTACAGTATAAATAGTGCTGGATGCGCCAGGATCGAGTCTTGTCTTAGTCAGTAAAGTGAATAGAACTGAAAATGTATAAATAGGCGAAAGTTTTCTAATGGATTGCTATAATTTGAAGTAGCTAGTGATAATCAAAGTAGAACTGAGAATTAATTGTTTGTGAATTTATGAAAGTAAAAAGTAGAGTAAAATAAAAAGAACTTGTGCATTATAATGGAAATTTTGTGATTTTAATAACGAACTAAAGCTATACCCGCAACGGTATTTTAAAATTATGAGCCCAGCTAGCTACCTCTGCAAATATTCAGTTTTTTTTTTTTTTTTTTCGTCTATTTGCGTCAAATCATCTAACATTCCTCTTCTAAGGGCTCAACCACTGCAATTTACTTTCTAGCCGATTTGTTTTTAATGTATTATGTACATATAAACTAGAACCAAAACTTTATTGCACCAATCACATACTGTCAATCCACCTTCAACCTTGTCCGACACATAATGGACATCGAACACAAAACATAAATTTACTGAAGAATTTTCTCAATGAAATACACATTTTTTTTTCCTAGCATTTACAGTCCAAGCATACAATCCTACGATCCTACCATACAATCCTACCACTGTTGCTATCTCAGATCTTCAAGTACAAGCACAAATCACAACATGTCTTGAGTTTAAAATGGTTTGGAAGGAAGATTTTTTTTTAAATTTGGATCGAGATTGAATTTCATTGTAGAAAAATTGAATGTCCCTCGATGAGCCTTCTACGCAGGACATTTAATGTAGAAAACTTTAGTTGGCAAAGCAATACAGTTCGAGAGTTCCAGAAAGAAGAGCCATCGCTTATAAATTTAATATTGATCAACGCAATTCGAATGGTGAAATACTATAATTAATAATTCATAAATCGTAATACACTTACTTGATTTAAAGCTACCTTTCGCCCATTTTCGTTTGAGTATGTTTTCGTTGAATTTATCACAGTTGGGTTCTTTTCTCCACATGTACTGGCATTATGCACTCCAAAAATAAAGGGACCACTATTATTGTGTTCGGCGAAAACTGGCCGTAAATTTCTTTGATGCTTCGTCCACCCAAAATCCTCCAGTTTCGATGCTACAGCAAGATTATCTGCGGCAAGTCCTGTTCCCGCATATACCTGAGGCGTGTTACTGCTATGAACACTAGAAGTCGTGTTATCGGAGAACACAAAGTCATCTGAATTCGCTGAAGGCGATGGTGGACTGCCATATGGATATCCGATATGAGTATTGAAATTCTTATACTGCTGTGACATGATATCGAAGTCATTGAAACCGTGCACTTTGGGGTCACCCTTTTTCTTTAGCAACAGTTGTGGTTTCCGCTCCATCAAGAGCGGACGAGTTGACCGATTAAATGGGTGATCTCGTGAAGTCATTGTCGCCGACTTGCAAGCTGCTAGTAGAGAAGACGAAACTTTCACAGTCATTTACTCTTTTGTTTTATGTGCTTTTGTATGCTGACATCTGAAAAGAGAAAAAGTCACAAGATAATTCAAAATTGCATAGATACGGGTGATTGATTTTCATGTAGAAGTTTTTAAAGAAAATACTCTCAGTTACGCTTCACGGTTTGCCGCTGGAAATCATTGGATGAATGAGTTTTCTAGAGCTGTATTTGTATAAGAAATGGTTGATTTAATTTAAAAGTAATTACTTCAAAACTTTCAACTATGTCATAAGTTAAGAAAGGTGGAAATTCATCTATTGTAACTTGTCTATGTACATGCAAATAGATCTTCGTATAAAAAAAAGAGGTAATCGGGATCATTATATTTGTTACAGATTTTAATTTGTTATTTACTTTTGCAGTTAAATAAGGAACCTTTCTGGTCGGATAAAATATAGTAATATTTACAGGGACAGACACATCACCAGAAAGTTAGTTACCCTGTCATAGATATATTGAAAGAGATAATGAGAATTAATTCTGTCGTACATCTCATTGTTTTAATATGAAGCTCGATTAGCTATTACTGTCTTTTCATTCTGCTTTAGTCTCATAAATAACCAAAAAGTCTTCCCCGAAATCGATTATCGATCAATTGGCATTCTTTGGATTTTATTTATGATCTAGGAAAAGATTATCTTGGGTTCGATGAATTGTTGCTTTATGAGCAGTCAGCTTTGCATTCTCATCATAACTGTGAGATTGTTTTATTAAAACCATCTTCCGACATAAGATCTGCTTTATATCATAATCAGTTTGTCGCACTAGTATGACTTGACTTTTCGAAAGCTTCTGTCGGCGTTGACCACCGTTCTACATTTTCATACTTTCATACTTCACGAATTATACTGAATCGAAATTTTATATGATGTTATGATACCCAGGCCTTCAAAGACAAGGGCTTCCACAAACAGGACCCTAAAATTAGTTAAATATTTGATTGTATCTGGAAGGTGCGGCAGCTGCAAAAGGAGTTAGTGATGCGCAATGCTGCCAATGGAAAGTACAAGCAAGGGCAACGCTGGACACATATATAAATATATGCTTCGTGCTGAAAGAATGCAGCTATTCTGATCTATGATGGTTGTGCGTATTCAGCCTGCACTTATACAACTTAGTAGTTTTTTTGTAACTAGTACTTTGATGTATCCACAAGATTGCTGGCTGTAATCTCAAGCCTTTCCTAACTTGAAGGGCGGATCATAACCTTCATGTGGTCCACTGACATCACTTATATGTCAAAATATGATTATGCCCGAACGGAGCTAACAATCTCGTATAAGGATTCTGTACGGAGAATCCAGTGATAGTAAGCATGGCGTTATAATATAAGATCATGCATTACGGAGCCATACCAACTAGGTAGCTACATTGCTAACTTAACACCGTGGGGTTGAGGAGCCCTGGATAGTTGTACTTGAGACAACTTACAACCAGATGTGCAAAACTCCATATATGTAAACCTGGAACACTTTTTGAAAGCTCTTTAACTTTTTATTCAACCAAAGAAAGCTATCATTGCGATGAATTTATGTGGCATAATACAGCAAGAGAGAGAGAGAAAGGATGTGTAGAGCTTTCTATTAGAAGGCCAATAGCTCGTTTTAGTTGGACCGCAATTTTGTAAGGTTTTGCACATCTAGATGTAAGTTATCTCAGGTTCTACTATACTATTATTATTCACCTTAAAATGGAGCAGGCCTCTCGATGGGAGTAAAATGGTGGGTGTGGTAGCCCATATACGAGCAGAGAGAGAGTGTCTGAGTCTTACATGACTTAGGAGGACATTCTTCTTTGAACAGAGAAGTATGTTCTTTGCATAAATAGAATACAGTGTCCGAGGAACTGAAGGATTGTCACTTATGAATGTATGCTTAGATATTTTGCTTTGGGGGTAGAGTTGCGCTAAATCAACCGGGTGCCATGATCCACAGATCGCCAGACAGTAGAGATGGGCTTGCTTCGATCAGTAAGTTATTGTCAAGCATAAACTGGCATAGCTAGTACTCATAGGGACAGGCTATACTCTGTCTCATGAGGGCGCTGATTGTCGCATTGTTACAAGTCCGTGCATTAAGACTGGCGTGGAATTAAAAATTCATAGCTAGGTGTCCACGTTAAACTACGGACAGAATCTGTATTGGGAAGGTGCCTCACATTTTACGAATACATGTTATGCTGCGAGACACGATGTACTCGGATACAGAAGACATGCTTAAAGTAATCAGAAACTTAAACAGATTTAATTAGCATATATATCATTGAATGTGCAACTTATCGTAAATAATAGTACAAAACTATAAATTGTCCATATGAGGTCAACACCACTGAGCGCATAATACTCCCATCTCAATCATGCTAAAACAAATCTATTAGAATCGGATTACCAATAATGGTACCAAAAAGAGTTTTTGATAGGACTGCTACGTTTTTAGCGATTACAGATTCACTGAGAAATTTTTTTAATGGTTGCTTACAATTGGAATGAACAAATACAAATAATTTCTGCTTATATAAATTCTAGAATGTGGAAAATACAGTAACCCTTTCGTAGGATTACCATAGAACTGCCGATTTTACAGGTATACTTGAGTACTGGTAGGAAAGCGTTGACAAGAGACCTCAAAGTTTGGGTGTAGTAATTACATTAAAATTTTAAATGGAATCTGAGAAACGGACAAAATCATGATACCTCTTGGCAGGGTCAAAACCTATACTTTTGTTAATCTGCTAAGCCTAAATTTTACCCACAATTCCTTATATATAGCGGCTCACAACAATTAGTGTTGTCATTTTATAGCATTCTTGCTCGGCCCTTTAAGGTAAAGCAACTTAGAAAAAACGTGTGCAAATAGAGAAAGCAAATAAGCAGTTCAGTATGTATATCAGTAGATGATATGTTACTTTGATACACCGTAGCTTAATTTTATTGACATTTTTAAGGGAATATTTGATTGAATGATTGATTCAAAACGAGGTTTGGGACCCCTTGGGGTCTCCCGAATGTAGGACAATTCAAGGCTCCTTGTTCACCCTCCAGACCCATGAGCAGTCGCTTATAGGTCCCAACCGGACGCGCTTATAGATTTAGATATTGGTCCCCAGCTTTCCTAGCCGGCATCGTGCAACTCGTCCAGAAAGTGCAAGCCAAGTAGTCTGTGACAAAGGAAATGAGTAACCGTTTCGGATTGCTCTCCACAACTCCTACATGTAAGATCATCAACATGTCTCAACCTGTGAAAGTGGCACCTGAGAGAAGAGTGCCCAGTGAGAATAGACACCAAAGTTCTCAGGGTTGGCTTGTTAAGCCCGAGGAGCTTATTCGTTTGGTTTGGGTTGGGCTTACCCAACAATTCCTTTTTTGTTCTATCCAAAGGCGACTGTGTTGGTGGTCAGCCCAAATTAGGCAAGGTGTTTTGGTGCAATCCTGACAATAGAGTGAGGTTCCTCCGAGGTTTCATCAAGGTGAGCCATTTCATTCCCGCTAATGTCGCTGTGCCCTGGAACCCACTGTACAATTACCCTGTTATTCCAAGAGATTGAGTTCAGGGTGGTTTTACACCCCAAAGGGTTTAGACAAAGCCTTGACAGTCGCTTGGCTGTCTGAGCAGATGGCTATCTCGCTGAAAACTCCTGCTCCGATATTACATCGGATTTGGAACCATCAGTGTAGATTATAATAGGGTTTTTCAGTATTTGAGGCACAGATTGTGATTCTAATTCTGTCCTAGATGGAATTCTAGATTCAAAATTGCTTTTCATCATGGTCTCGAAGAGGTGATCACTGCCCCTGTCGATGACAGGTGCGATAGACTTCGCGAATTCATAGATGAAGCCAGCCGAAATTAAGATGCAGTCTTAGTGCTGCAGTCGATGCCCGCTGCTTAATTTGTATTTGCGCCGGGTTAATGGTGAGGATAACCTCCAGAGCCCGAGTACTAGTTGACTTAAGAGCGCCGCTTGCGCTGAGGAGAATAGAATTTTTCAATCCAATTGGAGTGTCATCACAAATTATATGGTTAATAAATTAATATGTTAAGTTTTTCTTTCTCAGTTGTTCTTTCGTCTCTAAAGAGTATTAGCCTACTAGGTTAAACCCCTCCCATTCGTGATCTATATATACAACCTTGGGCATGGTTACTACAGTTAAATTCCATATTTTTACGTATATTGACAAAACAGCCAGTCCCAGGCGTTTTTATTGTACTGCAGAAAGTAGTCTTGGATTGTAATACAAAAAACTATGAAAATCGGTATGATTCCAGTAACAGGACTAAAAACAAATGCATGAAACAACTGTAATGAGCTAACAAGGGAAAAAGAAGGCACATATACGGATATTCACCTCGGATTTCACCAAAATTTGTCCAAGACCAATTATTACTTTTTTCCTAATCATTAATTGTGTGAACATTTCTTCCATCTTTAGCTTTAAAAAAAAACTTTTAGGTACTGGCTTTATATATGCCAAACACGTCAAAGAATCAATAAAAATAACAATAATAATTACTCAAATATGTAGTTAAAACTATATCTATACAAAAAGGTCTAATGCCTATTTTGGTTGATATCCCCGTCTGTCTCACAATAACCTCATTAGAGCCTTAAACTTGCTTTAGATATTTATTATACCCTAGATAAAATCTAAAGGGTATACTAAGTTTGTTTGTAATACCATTGGTAGAGAAAAAATGAGTTGGGCACCCACCCACGCATAATATTAAAAGTTATTTTGATTTTTGCATGTCCGTCTGTCCATCCGTCCTCAGGATAACTCGAGAACGCTTTCACTTAGGGAGCTGAAATTTTGCACATGGGCTTTTTTAAAAAAAAAGTTCATTTAAGTTCGAAAATAGGGTTGCCAGACAAAAATTTCGTTTTTCACTATAACACTGCGTCAACGTAGAATGCTGAAATTTTGTACGCGGTATTTTGATAGTAATAGTAGATAAAGCTTCAAAAATGGACTAACTCGGGCAACCTCTTCTTGGTGTTGCCATATAAAAGTTTAGGGTTTTTACGTATACGATTAAAACGATCAGACCTCGACGTTTTTATTGTACTGGAAAGTTCTTTAGAATATGAAATCCTACCATCTATACCAGAAAACACAGCTTGTGCGGAGTCTGATCCGTGTTGCTCTTCCAGTATAATTTGCTTCAGAGAAACAATTAACGAAAGCTTCTTAGCCGTACACAGATGTAGTGCACATATCATACCATCAGCTTAACTTAAAAAGCTAATCCGACTTTTCGTTGCCAACACAAGAACTTCGTATCTAAATCAGGCTATAACTTGGCTTGACCTATTAAATCGGAGATCGGCATGCCATAATTCTTTGCGCTGTCTATTTATGATCATATTATTAGGCTTTTTAAAGCTGTCTTTTAGTTCACATAGGACGGCTTGAAATATTGTTAATATAGAGATGCAGTTTTCCTGCATTCAAAGTATGACTGCCTGACCACATCTTTAACCACCAAGATGGCGGAGATTTAACAATATTTCCAGTGCTAAACACATTTATATATATATATTTTTCTGGTTCTTGGTCCATTGTGAACTCGAATACCCCAACATACTTCAGACGTTGACAGGACTTACATTATACTTATACAAATTCCAACACAACTCCAATTTCTTACGATTTTTGCTTTCAAAAACCAACTGAGTTTCAATGGGGAATGCCTATAACAGATATCTTAAACGATGCATTATGATATTAACAATGTTAATTTCAATTAAGCAGGAGAAAATCTTTCGGGGGGGGGGGGGGGGGATAGAAGTGTAAACTAGTACATTTTGTAGTACAGCATCGACTTCCTTAGGTCCAGAGAAGAAGTTTGAGTACCCACACTCCTATACCCGGAGGCTTAGATTGCTATTTATAACCATCCCCATATTCATTTTTTTAGTATTTCCCTCTTTTTTATTCGAACTGAGGTACTAGATTTTTCGCACTTTAGATCGACTCTGTAGGGCTATGTCCGATCCAAAAACGTGCTTCACTTTTCGCTTCACTTTTTACCAGCAACAATTCGGAGAAGAAACTTTTCTCTGCATATTTTAGGGAGGGGTTGGAACCCTCGGCGGGGGTGGTTCCAACATGGCACGTTGCATATAAAATTAAAGGTCCCGCCGATTACTATCGTGTGGTTTACTTTTTTCCCGATTCAGAAAACCTTCTCGGGACGTTTTTTCTGCCTTAAACCCCATTTTCATTGCACTTCGGTCACATACACCCCAGTTACTACATTTCGCATATATTTTTGCATTTCTTTTTTTCATGGCCATAAGTGCTCTGTTGTTAAAATTTTTCTGATAGGAAGTTATTTTTACGACGCACGATTCCGCATATTTACGAGAAGTAGAAAAGCTCACTGTTTCACCCAAGAAAGTTGTTCAAGCTATGTACATCCGAACGCTAAAGCTTTCCCCTGCCTATTTGAAATAAATATTGTGAATAAAATATGTTCAGAGTATCATAATACATCGTTTAAAACATCTCTCATGTCTGTTATGTCGGGCCTAAAGTTGTATGAAAAGTGGGCACTCACATTTCAATAAAGAAGCAAAAACGCTAGAATTGGTCTAACAATAAGACCAATATGATACCCTTTACTCTAGATGAATGCCCGTATATAATTTCGAATGGTCACCTCGCTGTGCCAGTTTGATTGTTGAAGTGGTTTTTTTTTCATATATTTCTAGACCGGTTCGTGGGACAGTAATACTGATTATTACCAATTGTATAGGGTCCCATATTTTCAAGAACTTTTCAGTACAATAAAAATATCTAGGACTAATCGTTTTCACTGTATATATAAAAAACCTAAATTTTTATATGGCAACACCAAAGAGGGGTTGCCCAATTTAAACTATTTGTGAGCTTATCTTTACTATATTTATGAAAACACCGTGTTGTACAAAATTTCTGCTCTCTACTTTTATGCGTTCTCAGACAGTATCTAAGTAATACAGTGAAGTCATATTTTTGTTATGGCAACCCCACGAAGGAGTTACCCATTTTGTTCTATTTTCGAACTTAAATTTACTTGTTTTTTCCAATCATTCTCGAGCATAAAAGCGTTGAAATACTACCCTTGTTTACAAATAAGACGGAAATGATAAAGCGGATGGAAAATTTATTTGTTGCCGTGAAGTTGATTTTCATTCATAATGGGACAAGATAAAAAGGAGTTTTCTAGATCTTATGCAATAGCAAAAAATAATAAAAGCAATAAATCTTAAGTTTTTTTTAATGTATCTTTATCTGTTGTAAGCATTATAGGTTTTTCACTTTTTAGGACCAGCAAAAAAGATTTATGTACCAACACTCAAGATAAAAAAAAAACGCGGCAGGTGCATTTCATCTCTTCGATCTGCTTACCTCTTGAATACATCTATTGCAATAATATACCTACCTACAATGGTAGCGTCCACCTCTCAGAAAGACTCAGAATACATATTACACACAGCACAGGTTTGGCTTCGGGACTTTTTTATCGTATATTATACCTTCGTAAAAATCTATGTTCCTCCATATGTGTATAAGTATATTTCAAAGCCCAGCTGGTAATCCACAGTTGTATATCAGATACATAAATCCAAACTATAAGATGGGAAGAACTGCTATATCTTCTTTCATACAAAAACGAATTCTTAAGGAGACAGGACGGATGATTTCACGATGATTCAGATTCTCTAAGGTTTCTTCAATATAATGTTCTCAACTCCCTGGCTGATGTCCAACATGAACAATTGATGAAAGAAAGGAAAACCGAAAACTGGTTTTTTATAGATATTCTAAGCCAGTTCTTTCATTTTTTGTTGTTGTTATATTTACCTTCTCAGAACTTCTTACAGTTCAGTTGATGGCAACGGATTCTGTGAAAGACCGCAGAAACACTCGTCTGACTGAGTCATAATTAGACGGCAGTTTTAACTCTTTACAATATTTTTCAACGTGTTGCTTCACTGTTGTCCAGTCATCAAATTATTCAATTGAATTCAACTTTTATGAAAGCAATTAATCTCCAGAAGTGGTCACGATGTTTACTGGTCAAATGGCGTATTCTGTTTCTGTGGTCTCAAAACAATTATGAAAACATGTTATATGTATACAGCATACTCCACTTAAATTTGAGCCTTTTTTTACTTTTAAAAAAATATTTTCAGTTTTAAGTACCAAGGCTAATATCTCAAACTAATTGTTTGAATGGCCCTATACAGGGTGTTTCGGAATAAATGAGAAGTAATTTCGAATTTGGTAGTACGGATCAATGTTATGGGAGGCTGGATGCAAAATAAGTCTTTAAAGGGATCAGTAAGGGGGGGGGGGGTTGATTTTGCCTTCTTTCCTATTAACGTCCTGTACTTAGTATTAGTATACACCCTATAAAGATTGTTTTAGGGCACAACGATAGCTTAAGCTAACTATCCAAGCTTTCCGCGAAAAATACTCAATCAGCTCCTCTTGTTAGTTAGAGAGTACAGGATGACAAAGTCCAAAAATTAGAAAAAAAAAAAAATCAAACCTTTCGCCACTTTTTCTACTGGCCACCCTCATGGTATGCAGCGGGAGTAGTCATTTTTGCGCCGGTATTATGGTAACAAATTTACTGTTTCTTGCGAAGCATGACATTTGAAAGTATGTGTACGCTTTTGTATTCAGATTATCGTAGAGTATAATTTGCAAAAATGAGTGATCGAGCTGGACCTTATCGATCTTAAAAGTATCGAAAACAGTGAGTCTTAGCTATGGCTTAAATGGCTAAGCGCCAGTGCCGGAACCAAATTTAAAGAAAAAAATATTTAATTAATTGAGTTATGTGAAAAAACATATTTATTATTATTATTTTTTTTTTTTTTTATATAGTTCAACTTCGAAAAATGTTTTTACTACAAAACTTAAAAAAATCAAAATTTATGTCAATGAATATTGTACGCATGTGATGTACGTGTATAGGTTTTTCTCAGAATTTGAGTTTAGGACCCAAGCTACGAAACACACTCCCTTAATACCCCATCAGAGCCCTAACTTTGTCCGAACTCCTAACATTCTAACATATTTGTAGCGTTCTTATGTAAAACCACTGACATCTATATTAAGGACTGACTACGTCCAAAGAAATATACTGCAATTCAAGATATCAACCACTCTTCAGACTTCGATATGCAGAACTAATTTGAAAGAACTACTAGTTTACTGGTATTTAGAAAGCTTGTCCGGCTTAAGATCAGTCATTAATTGCTAAAATTTTCTATTATGTGGTTGAATTTCCATCCTCCGCTATTCCCTTTGCTTTGGTCGTATTCCAATCTATTTTATGTATAATCCTGTTTTGTGCCAGCTTGTTCGGTAACATGCTGTAAACTTGTTGGGAGCCGATATGTTAGCTTAAACTTAAAAAGTGTTTCCATTTAAATGCTCGAAAACTTGTTGGCTTAACTTGTTACATTCTTTTCTTGAGAATCCGATCGCAATGGATGAGCAGGTGTTATTAGTGTATTCAGTGTTTGTTATTTGTGCCGGAAGTTATTTCCACACAAGAAGAAAGAAACCCTAATAGCTCAACTCCATACCAACAAGGTTTGTAAATATTATCTGCTGCATTTCCACCACACCTACAATTCTTAATTTTTGTCAATTCCCGTAAATATTGAGAACGCAAAGATATAGTTTTTTTTTTTTCAACGAAAATTTAATCCGAATTCAACTCTGAACACTGACATATAAAAGAATAGACTGTCACAAATTTTGAACAGGCTGTGAAAACCTTTTATTTCGTACAATTGTACACCGATTCACAATTTATTATTATTTGTCGATTGGAAACACTAAAGATATTATAAAATAGTATTGCATTACATAAAAATTGTTTAGGAAGTTAAACTTGTTTTAATTAACACAAAAAATCATTTTTAATATTACTGAAAGATGTGCTCCGCTGCCGATTTGAAGTCAAACTTAACTGAGCTTGAAAGAGATAGACGTATATAAACAAAATATTTGTCTGAATTTTTATGTCAATTCCAATGCACTCCAATTAATAGAGCCGTACTGTTTCCAAAATTGGTTACAGTTCAGTGTACATTTTGATCTTGAAAGAGGCAAATAGATTTTAGCCTAAATTCGTGCCATTTTTAACTATACCAATTCCTATAGGATGACTTAGTTCATTCTTATTATATGTCAGTGACGATGAAGCGTCAAAGCGTCATTTCAATTACTGTATTTTTATGGTCACTACTCTTAACATCCCAGAAGACCGAATATTTTATTGTATCAGCTTTTGTCCATTCCATTGTCGTCAACTTACTGCAAGAACACTAGAATCACTAGTTTAGCCAACACAACAAGTGAGCATTTCCACTTAAATGAAAAAAGCCACCGAACAAATTCTGCGAGTTTTTACAGCCGACATCCAACAAGTTGCCAACATGTGTCTGAATTTTCATTTAGCGTTTCCACTTATACAGAATGTTGCCAACTTGTTTCAACACTTGTTGGGTAAGAAAATTTGTATCAGTGGAAACGAGGCTTAATATACATTTTTGTAATTTCTTTCCTCCACATACTAATATTTGGTAACAATTTTCTTTGTTACGTTTAATTTTCTCCTACTCTACTAGTTTATTTTTATTTTCTTAGTTTTGTGTGCTTTTCCTTATAGTGTCTTAGTTTTAGCTCTTTTATTATATAATTCTCTCTTCCCCCAACTTTCTTTTGTAGCCTAGTAGATTAAATTTAAGGTAATACATTGTTAGAGTTAATTTCTATTTACTACTCTGTTAATTGCTTATTAAATAAATAAATAAATAAATAGCGTACCAACTGAGAGAGAACTGCAACAAACAAATAAATAAGTGGGTTCGTCGAAATAAATGTTTTTAAATTAATTATTTTGGTTAATTAGTGATAAGAAGTGTTTGACCAAAGGCAATATATTCATTGATACTCAACAGAAATTCGAGAGGTTTTATTAAAATCACTTTACAACTTCCCGCCAATGGTTTTTTAAATGTTGGCACCGACGTAAGAACTATTTTTGACACAAAAAAATTGTACTCGCATGAAATAGCATATCGAGCAGTCCATATATACAGAGTATTTCCCCGTGGGAGGTCGATAAAGCAGGAGGTGATAGTACTCATCTAGACGAACTGAAAATTGTTTGGCAGGGGGGGGGGGCAATATCAGGCGTTGAGGAATTACAGGGTGATTAAGAAAAAAAAACTAGGTTATCACAAAACATTCTGTATCTTAAAAAGTGCAAGTACAAGTAACACCTAATTATATGCCGAACTTCATAGCCTATCCAACGACTACTCAACCGAACCCGTACCCCACTCCCCACGAAAATTATGGTTGTCTGAACTAACTATTTCGGATTTTCTTACCTTTTTTTTTATTTTTGACCTCTATTATTTTTGTAAAAAGGTCATTAACATAAATTTTTTTTACAAAAAGTGTAAACTGTAGAATTTCTTCTTTAATTTGACCCATTACATCCTACGTATGTGCTACCAAATTACCTTTGAGAATAGGTTCCAGAATAGCTTTGAAAATAGGTTAAGAGCTAATAACTATTAAAGGGCTACAGATAGTACATAGGGTGTAATAGGTCAAATTAAAGAGGAGAGTCTAAAGTTTTACAGTTTACAGTTTTAAAAACAATTTATGTTAATTACCTTTTTGCAAAAATAATAGAGGTCAAATTAAAAAAATAAAGATAAGAAAATCCGAAATTTTTAGATTAGACAACCGTAATTCTCTAGTAGAGGGTGTATGGGGCTGATTGAGTAGTCGTTGGAGAGGCCATGAAGTTCTTCCTACTATGAGTTTTTAACTGTGACCGTAGAACCTGCACGTTTTAAGATACAGGGTGTTTTGTGAAAAACTAGCTTTCTTTCTTTATCACCCTGTTGATATTGCCGTGCCCTACAATTTTTGATTCGTCAAGGTGAGTGCTATCAACTCCTGATCTATTGACCTCCTATTGTGTAGAGATACGAAAAGTTTGGTTTGAACGATTCCTGCAGTACTATTATATTAAAAACTGACTTTTTGTAAAAAAAAATTACTTCCACATCGTTTAATGCGGAAACCTTCCTAGTACTTCACTAGAGTACTGCGGTGGCTAAACTAAGCGACTTACGGCGCTGGATTTTTTTTTTTTTTTTAATTTAATTTGAACTAAGAGACTTCGGCACTGGAGTTTTTTTTGTTTCTTTTTTGTTTGCTCAATTTAATTTGTAAGATGAAAGATCCGCCACTGCTAAGCGCCAAAGTAAATAGATATTATTTCGCTTCATATGATTCATACTCAGAACTTTAACTGAGATCTTATATGGGATTAGCTTGGGATTTTCTTTCATGCGTCTCCGGCAGGCAGGAGACTAAAACGCAGTGAGAGCGGCACAACAATGTCGCTGTAAATTGATTGCTATCAAAGATTCGAATATATAGTGGTCCCACCCATATTACTTAACACATGAAAGACGACACGACAAGTTGCAAAAAAAAAGTTTGGGAACATTTCTAATGTTGCCGGCATAATCCATATTTCTGTGTGGACATTTTATAATTGACATTTGTGTTATCTGGATTTGTTTATTTTTGTGAAGCATAGGAAATTAAAAGATAATAGTAAATAAACTAGTATTACAAACTTTAATAAAATTAATTTCATTAATTAGTTTGAGAAATTATGGATTTTGAGGAGGATTTAATAAATAAAACAATAAATAATTAATTAAAAGATAAAGCTATCCTGTACGATAAGCATAATCCAATCTAATCTATTCCTCTTTTTTTCCTTTTTTTTTCCTTTTTTTTTATGCTTTGCAATTTTAAGTAAGCCGTATAAGCTATAATGCTATACTTAAACGATTTTTTTAATTTTTTAATTTTTTCCATTTCTTTCACAATAAATAAAACATGACCGCTGTCAAACAAACTTGTCGCGTAACATTCACTATGTCTTAAATGCAACATTGTCGCCAACTAAATCACCAACATAGTTATGTCGCTTTCACTGTGTTTTGGCCTAGGAACTAGCCTTATTAATGAGTATTAGATTAAGATCTGGCGACCAAAATACTTACGACATTTCATAAACAAAATTTTCCATCTTATCACACTCTCTTAGCATCGTTGATAATTTATTCGGAAATCTGACTGGCTTCCAGTGGCGGAGGGCACTGCGAGAACATCGCGAAGGCTTAAAAAACTTCGGATAATCATAAAGGCTGATTTTTTCTGTGGCCGCAAGAAATTATCTTTCATAATCAATAGTGGAAATGGCAGACAATTTGGTTGGTGGGAAAGGATGGCAGACGGCAACAAATACACGGAAAATTGTGTATAGCTTACGTCACACCCTGATTACTCGAGAACGCATTCACTTAGAGTGATGAAATCTTGCGCACGGGCTTTTTTATAAAAATGTAAATTTAATTTCAAAAATGGGACCAATCAGGCAACTCCTTCGTAAGGTTGCCATATAAGAATTTCGTTTTTTAATATACATATATTCGAAAACTGTCTGAAAATGCGTCAACGCAGAGACCTGAAATTTGGTAGGTGGTATTTTCATACCAATTGTAAATACGTATTCAAAAATAGACTAAATCGGATAACCCCTTCTTGGTGCTGCCACACAAAACTTTCGTTTTTCACCATCTACTTGAACACTGCCTGGGAACGCGTCGACGTACAGCGCTCAAATTTTGCACATGCGTTCTCACAAAAATAAGAAGAAAAAAATTCAAAAATTAAATAAATCGGGCAACCCCTCTTCATGATGCCGTATGAAACCAAGAAAGGATTGCCGATTTGGTGGTTCATCTTTGACCTTGTATTTGCATTGGCTCTACATGTCTGGAGCTAAAGGATACTAGATAAGTAGCATGAGAGGGCGGATGAGCTAGCTCGTATTGGTGCAACCTGAAAGGAATCATCCTCTATAATCGGGATTGCACCAAGCATTCTTGTATCTAATATATCGGCCTGTGTTGGCAGTCACATTAGCCTTTGACTGGATGATCCCTCGGGCAGAACTACTAAGGAATTGTGGTAAACCTTGGGATTTTGGGACTGATCAAGCCAGCCAACTCTGAGAACACTTGTGTCAATTCTCACTAGGCACTCTCTTCTCAGATGAGACTTGTTGAGGATCCTATATGTAGGGGATGCGGAGAGAAACCTGAAATGGTGACTCACCTCTTCTGTCACTGTCCGGCTCTCTCCTGAAAGCTTAACAAATTCCTCGGCTCGCGCCTCCTGATAGAACTGCACGAAGCAGGCAAGGAGGTTTGGAAGCCAATTTTGAGTTTTGTTACAGCGTCCGGTCTGGAGGGTGAACAATGAGCCTTACTGTGGCCTAAGTTCCAGAGTGCTGCCCCCGGAAGACTCAACCTCTTCTCAATCCATCCATCCATATCTCAAATTAAGTAGGAAGATTTTAATTTCAAAGTACATTGCTTTAATCTATTAATTTTTGTTTTTGTATAAGTCAACGATGGATCGAATATTCAGCTAATTGGTTTTTATGTAAATTGCGTTAAAGTCGAAACTGTTTAAAATATCTATGTATATACTTCAAATTTCATCGTAGTCTGCAAATCTCAGTCCAATTACAGTGTAATTATATCATAATAACTTGTTGTAACCGTAAGACTTAGTCTCGTCTATAGGTACAGTCACCAGACAGACTGCATTCCTGTCCGAGTCGTACATAGATAACCAACGCACTGCAAATTCCTGAATAAATCTTTGTTAAAGTTGAATTCGGTGTTTTCTATTGATTATTGTAAACCAAAAAGGTTCGTAATAAAAAACTATTTATTATCGAACAGATATCGTGCAACATACTAAAAGATTTGAGGGCATGTAAAAATATTTACCATAATTTACCTTTTCAAACGAGCCAATGATGGCTCCATAACAGAAAGCTCTGCAAAATATTGTTGTCAGGAAGAGGAGCTCGGTATCAATATTATTCAAATTTATTTGTAGAGAACAAATTACATAGGCATAAAGGTTATTCCTAATGTCAATGTTAGGTTTATTTATTCAATTTAGGTCAACATATTTAAGCCTGAAACACAATTGGAGCTTTATCGCTAGCTTACTTCTAAAGCCGACTGAAAAAGCAGAATTGATAACAACTGAGCTTTTGAAATTTGCAACTTTAAAGGCCGATATACATTGATGCCGACACGACATTTACGACGGCAAATGAAAGGTTGGGTTAATGGCAATACTATGTTTCTGAATCCAATAGCGCTAACCGACTTTTTCGCCGTAACCAAAGTTGGGAATAATTCAACTTTTGTCGTCGTTATCGTCGTAATTTGATTTTGACAGCTCAGAGTAATGAGCAAAAAATGTCTTTCGAGGAGCAATTAATTTAGTGAGGGAAATGAAGTATTTTTTAGACAAAAGCAATCCCCAATATCAAAATACATATTTAAAAGAAAACAAGTAAAAAAGCTAGAATTGGTCTAAGACCAATTCTTATGATACCCTAGATGAATGCCCGTATGAATTTCTTATTGTCACACTTCTGTGCAAGTTTGATTTTTGAAGTGATTTCTCGCATATATTTCTAGAACGGTTTGTCGGACAGAAAAAATGATTATAACTAATTTTATAGGATTTCGTATTCTGAAGAAGTTTTTAATATAATAAAAATGTCTTGGACTGATGGTTTTCACAGTATACGTAAAGAACTTAAATTTTTATATGGCAACACCAAGAAGGAGTTGCCCGATTTAGTCCATTTTTGAAAATTTATTTGCTAGTATAATGAAAACACCACGTACCAAATTCGAGCTCTCTATATCGATGCGCTCTCAGGCAGTGTCCAAATATAGTTTTCCGATTTGTCTCATTTTCGAACTTAATTTTACTTTTATTTTTTCAAGTCCGTGTACAAAATTTCAGCTCTCTAGGTATACGCGTTCTCGAGCTATCGTGCGCACAGACGGACAGACGGACAAACAGGCGGAGTTGCAAAAATCAAAATAACTTTTAATATTATGCGTGGGTGTCCAATCCATTTTGCTCTACCACATTATTTCGAGGTGTTACAAACGGAATGACAAACTTAGTATACCCCATAGATTTCATCTAGGAAAGAAATTGGAGAGAAGTTGAAAATAAGTGGTAGATGATATCTTACATAAAATCAGCATTAATCATTGTTTATTACACTTTTACAACTTTAACAACAAATAATTTTACCACCTACATATTTCTTGATATGTCAACGAACATAAGAATGTCGGTGTCATTGGGTTAATTCGACGACATTTACGACGACACTGTCGTCGTAATTGTCGTGTCGGCATCATTGTATTTCGGCCTTAAGGGCCTGTTTCACAGTTCGAGAAACTCAGGATTAGTTAAACTCCGTTCATAGTTTAAACTAAGTTTAAACCAAAATTAGTTTCACAGTATTCGATCTTTTTTAATATGGCAGCACTTTGGAATTTTGAACTAACAAGCTGGTGTCTATACAATTGTGAACTAACGTACTATTGTGACTCATTAACTACAAAAATATTGCTTCTGTTCTACATTATTTGAAAGTTTTTTCCGGCAAATCATAATGAAAAAAAAACGGTGATCATAGGGAAAAAAGTGTATTTAAGCCTACAAAAATGAAAAAAATGCACTATGAATTTCTCATCAAAAGAAGCAACAATATTAATGAAAATAATCTTCCTGATCTGAATTCATTGTATTATCACACAAATTGTTTTCTAAAAACCAAACTACTTCAGCAAATTGAAATGTCACCGCATTTATAGATAAACTGAGTTTAAGCGCTCAATCTTGATGGTGAAAGCTAAGTTTCAACGAGGTTTAACTTACCACTGTAAAACTATATTGAAGAGATAAACTGACTTTAAACCACATCTTAAGCCTAAACTTGAACTGTAAAACCGGCCCTAACTTGTTTATTCGTGAGTAACCTTAAGGAAAGACAAAAATGTATCCGATTTTCGAAAATTGCGATATGTACCAGTTATATGTAAAAAAAATATTTTTGGTAGCTGTTTACTACTCAACTGTCTCAAAAAATATGTCATACACATCTGATATTTGACATTCGCACAGTTAGAAGTGTTCAAAATTCCCTCAAATTAGCACCCATTGGACTTGAAATTTGGCATTCGATCAAATCGTAAGTCAGCCTGAAGCTATCAACAACAAATTGTGTCCTTCTACACTGACTTACATTGTCAAAAAATATAAATCTGGCTAAAAAGCTCCATTTGTATTTCAGACTTTATAGTACCTATACCAATTAATTAATTTAAGTAGGCATGACCCAAGATTCCTGTTTTAAATTTATTATCCTCTTGTTTGTTGTTTGATAATTATAATTAAGATCATGCTGAAGTTTGTAGAAATAATGATAGATCATTGATTGTTATAATACTAATATAAATTAAATAAATATAAATAATAGTTTTTAGTGCAGATTCGAAATAAAAATAAATCTCAATTTTTTTTTTTTTTTTATAGAATCTATGACACACACTTTTACTTTGACTTGTCCTAGATAGACGCTTCACATGTCACTAAATGGATCAATTATTTTTATTGTGAGCATTATCTAAAAAGTGATGAATCATAAATCTAAATCAGAGCAACTAAGGAATCTCGCAGAAAATTCAAATCACGGTATACAAAGTAAAAAGGTCATCCGATCTATCAAATGTGAGTGACGTCATGTGAATCGGCTCTTAAATAGGGGAAAATAGAGTATTAATATCAATATAAATTTATTCCACTTGATTCATTTAAAATTTTGATATAATTGGAATATTTATTTCTTAACATAACGAGAAATTTAATTCACCCAATTTAAATATCTTTTAGAAAAAATCACCTTGGAATTTTAACGAACTGCCAGAAATTTTTGTTCGTAAAATATAGAAAAGAGAATGAAGTACCTATGATTTGCACTCTTAATTGATTATTTGAGATCCTTTTAATATATATATATAGTGACATTAGTTAGTGGAAATGGTAATTTTCTCAAGTAGAAGGAAATTTTGCAATGCACCATAATGAAGTGTAAGAAGTGGAGTTAGTGGTAAATTAAAGTAAATTAAAATGTGGAATACAATTATAATAATCTTTCTTCAATTTATAATATTTCATACGGGAATGGAATAACTTCAACAACTCTAATCTGATATCACTGTTAAAATTTCCAGGGAAGTTTTATATCAGTTAACCCCACCTTGCCCCAAATCAAATTCGTTATTCAATGATCTAGTCATGCAATCTCGTTTGACACATGCGGCATTCCCTCTAGAGTCCGCAAGAGTATCAAAGAGTATAAAATCAAGGGTACCGTCATCGGCAAAATTATGGATGGGATTCAAAATAAGGGAAAGCAGATTATTAATGAAAACTAGGAAGAGAGACGGAGAGATAACTGAACCCTGGGGCATACCGGCATTTATAGAGTGAAATTCAGAGGTAACGCCATCTAATACAACACGAATTCAATCCATGATAGAAGAAGAGGGGAAACAACAAGTGTTTTAAGTTTGTCTAAAAGCGCAGGACGTCAGACTCTATCTAAGGCCTCTGAAATATCCAAAACAACGATTTTGGACTCACCATATTGGAGACTGCACTTTAAGTAAAACAAAATGTTTATCCGCGATGTATTATGTGAGAAGGTTAGAGGATTATCAAATTTGTCTTGTGTTTGACAAACTAACATTGCCAGCATTTTATTTCACTTTCAGGCACTTTGTTTTAATGTTACCGATATGATTTCCCCTCTGGGGCGGATATGGTTAGGGATACCTCCCCCCCCCCCCCTGAAGACTTCAGAAAAAATGCATTCTTCCAAGCAAAGTGATTCACTATGCAGTAAATCGATTCAGTTCAATTTGATATTTTTAAGAAGAACGTAGCCATTATGTTTGTTCAAGAAGCAATTTATTTAGAATCTTCGGTATATAGCAAAAACCTAAAAATGTTTTTAATTTGTTATTTCATCACTCAACCCATTATATTTTTGGTGACAAGTTTCAAGTCTTGATTTTGACTCATCAACATATCCCAAACAGCGAAATTGAGTGACTTGAAAAACAAATGAAAAAATAGAATAAAGAAAAGAAATGAAAAAATGAAAAAAATTTGAGAAAAATAGAAAAAAAAATTGTTAAAAAAATTTAAAAAACCAGATTCATTCGAAACGAATCGAACCTGTATACGCCACGCAGTGGGCTGACAAATAAAGAAGAAAAGGAAGAAGAAGAAGCGTTTCGTGTCAGCAGAAAACTTTACACTCATCGGTACAGCTTGGTTTTCTGCCTGTTGTAGACGCTTGAAATAGATCAAAATGATCTCGACTCTCATATAAACTCAGAATAAATTCTGGATGTGAATTATATGAGGCAAAAACCCCTATATTACACCAAGGAGGAAGCCATTATGGGTAGCGGCTGCTTTGCCCTCGCTCCATTTGAGGTCGCCTGTTGAAGCTTATATGGAGAAAACAAATTCGTGTACATGAACTTGGCTTTTCTCAGGGTGTTTGAAGCATGAAGCAGGTCAGAGCTTATTCGAGTAAAAGCGACGGATGGTTTGATTTGTTTGAAAATAGATGCCAAAGCGTATTTGATGAGTCTTCGTTGTAAAGATGGCTTATTAGAATATTATCGGCGGGATAAAACAAACATTCAAAGAAACTTACTGTAACTCGAGAGATTTAGTTTGGAATAAGAGTGTTTAATTAAATACAATAGTTTTACTACAACACTTAGTCCAAATGATAAATAAAACAAAATAAATTCAAACTTTCTTAACTTTGCCACGACGTACAAGGCAGGAGAAACTTACTCTTTAGACTATGCGTATAATGTTTGTATTGCATCTGCTTTGTGACTTCTATTTTAAATAGACCTAAAGTACATAGCGCTTTAATTCTTGTATTTTTCAGAATTACAATTTATGATGAATTCATGAATTTGAACAAAATATTTATTGGTAGTTTATTTGCCGCGCGAAATGTTATTCTACTGAAATTCTTTCACAAATATGCTGCTAATCACGGAATATTGAAAGATAATTCTAAAAAATCACATAGAAGTAGTCCGCAAAACAGTCGATGAGAAGAGCAGACGACTATTTTGTTGAATTTTATTTGGTTTTATACATTCTATTCGATTTAATTAAGGACATAGAGTTTAGTTATAGTCCCCTGTACATTTACAGAGGAGAATTATGACTAGAATTATAAGTGGTAAAGAAGCTTAGTACTTTAGCGATGTTATACCTACAGTAGTAATACAACTGTGTCTGCATTGCGAAATAAATATCCGTTCGATCCGACTCTTTTAAATGATAAATTTTGTACATTTGAAATTTGCGAGTGGTGGAAACACTGACATGTATAACACAGACCGCTACTACTACTGGAATTATTTACATTAACATGGGATCACTTTTCTACAGTTTTCTGTTCTTGGTTTAACAACTATATTCGGCTGAAATTCAAATAATAAGTACTTGGTATACGAAATCCATGATAGTACACTGGATTTTTCCATGAATTCACTCCGAATGAAATAACTTCACACTTGAAAAATGAAATAAGTTTGCATAAATTGCGGTGTTATTTCATAATGAAATAAATCCGCAAAATGAAAGTGCAAATAGTTCCGCAAATGACAATTAAAATGGAAATTAGTCCGCAAGAAAAGTGGAAATAAACCTTAATTTTTGAATATTTCTTACTTTCGTGGACTTATTTTCAAATGTAAAAAGACTGCAAATTTAAAAATGGAAATAGGTTCCCAAATTTAAGATAATATATATTTGTAATGTATTTTCACTCCATTTCATGTGATGCGGTGCCCCGGCTGGCCTTTCCTCTTTGCGATCTTATTAAGCAATTTTTACTAATGTTCCGGTTTGTACCCGGGTTCCGGGTACTCGATTCCAAGAATTTCGATTCCAAGTTTAGTGAGGTACCCGGATACCCGATTCCGGGTTACCCGGGTATCCGGATTTAATCGATTCTTGATTCCGAATATCCAGGTTATCCGGATACAATCGGTACTCTGGTACATTACGGAATTCGTCAATTCAGTCATAATAAAAGTATTTAGTTCTGCTACCTGAATTACACTTTGCTTGATTTTCCATATTAATTAACCAAATACATTTTTTAATACCCAATTAAAAGGAATCGATTCCTCAATACCCGATTCCAAAGAATCGATTACTAACAACCCGAGCAAAAGAATCGGGTACCCGGGTTACTCTACTCTTGCCCGTGAAACCCGGTTACCTGGTTCTTATTCGGTACTCAAAAATCCGGGGTTTAAGGAGCATTAATTATTACTGCATGTATCTCTAGCTCTAGTTACTTTCGCTTTGCAGATATTTCCTCTTATATTTATATTGATGGATAGAAAATCCGAGGCACGGTATAAACACTTATTTGAATATATTGATACTTATAAATTTAAATTGGAAGCAAATAGTTTATTACGAAATTGATATTGAAATCGTTATCAAAAATAACTAGATGTTTTCTGCTTATGATGTTTTTACTGCTTTGATTTATCGTTCAAAAATTCATTCAATTGCGGATTTATTTCGTATCTAATTTTGTGGACTTATTTCATTATGCAGTAAGTCGGCAAAATTTAAAGTGCAATAAATCCGCACAAAATGAAGCAAAACTCCGAAAAAATAATCTTTGCCAAATTTACGGACTTCTTGCTTTTGAGTTCGGAGTTAATTCATAGAGCCAATTTTTCGAATAATATACATATATAATAGAAATAGATGGCAATACAATATTTGTATTCTTTTATCTATCTCCTACCTACTTTTAGGATTGCGCAACCAAAACTTGCTTAATTTTATTGCCCTAAAAATTGAGTTTAAGTAACAATTTATGTTATATGTAGGCGATAAGCCTGCAATAAAACTAGTAATTTCGAATGTATTTGGATTTCAACTAATAATATGAAATTGAACTTGAAATTAAATTAATTGTCACACCCTTTCCAACAAAATAGGTCCCACATAAAATAGAAAATAAATTAGTCTATGTTATACATGTCAGTGGATGGCGAATGTCTTCGAACTTTTGTCTATTTCCAGGTTAAACCTTTTTTGAGGCACTTTCACATCGAAACCGAAAAACGAAAACCGAAAATTTGGTTTTGCTTTCACATCAAAAACCGCAAACATTTTTCGGTTAAATAGAAGTAACATTTAATTATCATAAAAGTTGTATGATGAGAGCTCATACAAAAAACATGTTTTAATTTTACTTCGAAATCCCTATCCATATTATAATAATATAATAAATAATAAAATAAAATAATATAATTTTCAATGTAAACACAAAAGTGAGGTTTAGTACGACCGAAAAAATTTTTCGTCCCAAAACGTTCCACATGTGGAAAGCGAAAAGAAATTGACACATGCAACCGAAATTTCCTTTTTCGGCCGTAAAAAGATAAAAGTTGCGTTTTTCTTAAAAATCTGAGATAAATATACTATTTTATTAGTAAAATTATTAGTTTATCCTATTTCCCATGATTTTATTAATCATTGGAGCAAAAATCTTGTTTTAAAGTGGAATAAATTGAGTTTTTCGGTTTACATTTTTCAGTTTTCGGTTTTGATGTGAAAGTGCCTTTATACTATAGTTGCGGTACCCCCATCCCTCCCCACCTTAACAAGAATTCCGTATCCGCCCCAGTATCCCCTAAAGAAGATTCAAACTGATAAATTCAAATCATTTTTATGTTAAGAAAGTAAGAGTGTACCTATTAAAGTATTTTAACAAACTTAAAATGATCCAGTAGAATATACAAACAAATTGAAACTTTTATTTTTCTCGTTCCACATGACGTCACCGGCGCGTATACAAGCGGAGGGTCACCCAAAGCGCCTCCACACCTATGCGGTGAATTGAATTGGGAGACACAGAATGTGGTGTTGGACTGTATAGCTAGATGTAAAAATTTAACAAGATGATTTTCGTATTGTAGGTACGGACACAATGTGCAGCTGACACCGGCGTTTAATGCTTGCGCTGGAGCGTACTTTTCCTAATTTTTAACTTTAGCGCTTCTGCGTCAACAGAGCCAATCTGCGGCGACGGCTGTGCATTTGTTAGTCTTCTTATGAATAATAATAGTGTGTATAAGGGCTAACCTACATCGAGAGCTACACGCTGCAAGCTTCAAGCTACAAATGTCAATTTGCACATATGGCATACAGTATAAACTGTTACATAGAGAGCTTGAAGCTACATGGTGTAGGTACATAAAACTTTAGCTAATTTTAAGCAAATTTCTAATTTTGTAGCTGTAGCTGCAATGAGCACGTTTATGCGACAGTCCCAAATCAGGACTAGAAACCGGTTGTAGGCCAAAATCTGGGCTACCTGTATAAACGGCATAAATTGGACTAGGAAATTTGCACACACATTCAAATAAATCAGGCCTAGGCCCAATTCAATTGGGGCAAGTCCAAATTTCGGACTTGCACGTTTATACGGCAAAAAAAAAATCGGACTACTCTAGGCCAAAGTCCCGACTTTGGTTATCGTATAAACCAATATGATAATGAAGTAAAAGTCGTAAAAGTCATGTTTCATATCAAAAACATTTGGTGGTTACGATTAGTCAATACGGATAAAGAGCACGTATACTGGAAAAAATAATTAATTTTATGCAAGGAAATACCATATAATGACACTAAAAACTTGAAAAACTCTCAAAGAAAATTGCACTTTATTCATGTTAAGCTGTCAGTACGAATGTGAAGTTTGTAACGCTCATTGTAGCAAATTGCGCTTCATGATGCTGAAATAGAGTTTCGTGTAGCTTGTAGCTCTCTATGTAAATTGGACCTATTAGTATTAGTCATTCGCTCGTAGCTCTTTGTCTTTGAAACGTGTACAATTTTTTAGAAATTTTTCCTGTTTTTATATAGTGTCGAAAGGTCATCTCACAGGAATGATAAGTAATTTTGAAATAAATATTTATTTGAGTGTTTGATTGATTAGAAAATAACATGTAATACTTATAATACATATCAACCAGGTTATTAAGATGCTTCTATATTTTTGTTGCGTCGATTACTCGTATAAATGAAAAAGCACACAATTTCAAATTGCAAATTGTATTTTAATAACTCTTATGTCAAGCATTAATCCATATGGGTTCTAGACTCAACATTTAACCTTTTTTATCTACATTTATCATTATTCCAATGCAATTTGATTAAAAATTTGTATTTTACAAAAAATATTTTAAATCATAGCTCTATCGAAATAATTTAATGCGGACCCATAATGCGAAAAAAACACAGCTATTGTTTCTAAGAAATTGCACAGCAAGCATAAATTTTTTTTTACCTATCTGATTTTCCGACATAAAATCGATGGCAGGACAACTTGGTGGAGATCTCGCAACAGGAGCAAACAAACTGACTTAACAAATTTTGTTTTAGGGTTCTTCCAGTATAACCTTAGTTCTATGCAATCAGCAAATAGCCACCCCTTGATTTTTCATATCGATATTGATTCAAGCCTGAGTTGTTCAAAATTTTTACGATTGTAGGGAAGCATTAAGTGTTTCTTCTATGGTACCGGACAGTCATACATTTATAATCTATATACCGTGGCATAGATGCATGTTGTATCATTTAATTGTAATTACGAGATGAGATAAATAAAAAAACTCGCGTGAAAACCCGGAATTGTTGTACTTAGAGCTCAATATTTTCCTCTGATTTATAACAGAATCAGAGTAACGAAGGAATCTCGGGGGAAACTCTAAATTCGCATTTGCAAATTACTTCGAGACAGCGAATTATTCGCCGAAATGTTTGAAGAGTGTACTCCTACACAGGTTGGGCATTCCTGATCCTGGATACGATGGCAGAGAAACTCTAATTTCTCATCGTGACATGTCATATTCACAATATTTGCGGCTCGATAGAAAAATCATTTATAAAACCACGTTCCTAATAATAATAGAGTTAATTTACGTGCTATTGAAGTTAAAGATCGGAAGTTTCAATATTTTGGTCATAGTCTAAGATCTAAGATCTCGGAGTTCGTAGGTATTTATTCACGCATTTGAAAACTCATTATACACAGAATGTGTTGCATTTAGCACAATCCTTCATGGTACTCGCATATGTATTTTCCAACTCCACTGAACTTAACTTATTCAGTTCAATCAACATGCGAGGCAACAATAACAACAGCACTTTTGTCCATAGTAACCAATACTCGTGAGTAAAAATTATTCTGTTATACAAAATTTCAAGTCAAATTGTAAAATACTCCCCATAAGACTATGGAAAACCATACCTGGCGGATGTAATTCAAAGTTTCTTTTAAAAAATTTTAAACTGACAACTTTCCACCAGGAAGTTTACATTTATTTTATAAGAAAAAAGTAACCAAACTAGTCGAACAACCTAATATATGCCATCAGCCGAAATGAACTTTTGTTACCGAAGCCCTATCTTCATAAATTAAGAAATCACCGATTTCTACGCTACATTATTATGTAGATTCTCAATTTAGAAAAAAACGAAACGTCGAGAAGAGCTTATCTTAATGGCGGACGAAAACAGCTCTCAATAAAAATGTTCGGTTACCCGCTGATTCATACCTGAAAGTGGATAGTAGTAACATTCATCTCGAACTCACTACGTAAAGTTTTAATGACCAACAAGCCACAAGTGAAATGCAGAAAGGTCTTAATGAGAGACTGATTTGATTTTATGGAAAAAGGTGACGATAACAGAAGGTGCTCGAACTGAATTGCGGGATTGATGATAATTTGAAAATAAGCACAAAATGATTTCTTTACGATGAAAAATGACGGGTGATTGCTTGCAGGAGATTATATGGAATAATATAAATGACTCTCAGTCTCACCTCTGGCCTGAAAATTATTTGCTTTTTAAAAAGATTTAAATCAAAAATTGTATGTGGGAATTAAAGGAATTACTTGTTCAATGCATCCTTTTTAATTACACTAGAATCAACATCAGTTTCAGATGTTGGTAATGTTGAATTTTTAAATTCACCATTTCAAATTTCCTGAAAACTAAAATTTAATAATGCTGCTGCATTGATTTTTTTTTTGTATGGTAGCCAATGTACCAGGATATGCGCTTTTGTGCTTTGTGTCGTAAGAGAAATTCAGAGCTAAGGAAATTCAGCGTCGTTTCAACGGAATACAACCCCATTACTACATACAATGTATACTAAGAGTCTCACGATGTATGCATAATATTTTTTGACATATAAAGCAGGATTTACAGAGAGCTGGGCAATACTTAAGTAAACAAATACTACTTAAAGTACATTTTCTTTACTTAAGACTTATTACTCAATACTTTTGAAATGCCCGTACTAAGTACTTGAACATAAGTACTAGCGTCTATTTACTTGTACTTTAGACTTAGTTTTGTATTTAAGTGCCAAGACTTTTATTGAAATATTTCTGAGTCTATTACGTACCTAAAAATATCTCTAGTACAAGTTCTTTTTTGTTGAGTTTTAAACCACACAAAGAATTGTCAAAGCATGTGCCACACTCACGCGTCAAGGCAGAACCTTAGACAAAATAATAACATTCAAACAAGACTGGGCAACTAGAACAAAAACCAGTAACGTCTCGTTCGAATATAAAATCGACGATGCCTCGACGATGCCTGACATGTATAATATGGACTGACGTTCATATAAATACACTGCAGGAAGTAAGCTCACTTACATATTGCTGATTCGTTCGGTCTAAGCACCAAGTACCAACTGAGAGAGAACTGAAAACAAGAAATAAATTTGTGGAATCGTCGGCATACATGATTTTAAATTAATAATTTACGGTTATTACTGATAAAAACTTTTGTACCAAAGACAATATATTCATTAGATACACAGAAGAAATTCTAAATGTTTTATTAAAATCACTTTCCGGGCTGCGTACTCACTTTTTAAACTTCCCGCCAATGATTTTTTTGAATGTTTGCACCGGCGGCGTAAGAACTCTTTCAGACACAAACAATTGTGCTCACGTGAAATAGAAAAGTTTTTAAATATTTCTTTATAGAAAATATTGAAGTTATTTCTTAGGTAGTTTTCCGTCCACAAGCAGGGAGCATTGCGTCCACAGATTCACTGCAATGGTCCTTTTCCTTTATAATTTTGCTAGAAAAATTCTGCCTTTGAGATAATCTGCCATGTTAACATGAACAGGACTGGAATTATCTTCACCGGCATTAGGTCGGTAGTGGAGTGGAATTATTTTCATGTGAGCACTTGAATGAATCGAAGTGGATTGATGTTTATATATTAGCAGATTAGTTACTGACTTCTTTGTTTACTACAAAATAAATAATAAGTACAAATTTCGTTATCGTACAAAATCAACTGAATTACAGTACCATCTGATATTTTGCGAGACATTTGTTCTATATACTCTCATCCTTTGCTTCGAACTCCTTCGTGCTTTCATTCAATATTTTAGAAATTGTAAAATTATACTTCTTTCCATGATCCGTCTTTCAATATCTACGAAAAAACGATTAAAAACTTGATAATTTACAATTTGACAGTTTGCGATTTTTACGATAAAAACTAGAGGGGAGCGTACTTGTGAGGTGTTGCAATGATTGCTTCGGCAGCATTTAAATTTCAATAAGCTGTCTCCCTCACAATTTCTGTAAAACATGCATGTCATCATGATGTAAATCCTGCTTAAATCGTAACGTCGCAATGGACAATTTCACTTAAAGATTTGTCAAAGATGCAACTTCATTTTCAAATCAAATTTTGATGTCACAATGCCGAAGCCTTTATGGATAAAACAACATACCTTGTTTTCTGTAGTCAACGAGTATATGTAAAACCGATAAAACAATATACTGTTATGCCTAATTAATGATTTGAATTTTAGCACGTTCGCGCCGACGCGTACCACCGGTGGTTCGTACAAAATTGACTCATCGGGTGGAGCATACCACCGGTGGCTCGCATTTGATTGTGGTATGAGGCGGTACGTATCACCAAAAATTTAAACTGTTAAGTAACTAGAAAATATTGTCATATAGTTAAAAATTTAAGTAATGGAAAATTAGCGTAGGTATATTACTTAGAAAAATAAAATTTTATTTCAACTCAATATTATAAACATAATGTCGTTTTTTTAAGTTGGATTTGCGATGTTCGGGAGAAAACGATAGGTGCAAAAAAATCTGGCTTTAACAATTGCTTTTTTGGCACTTCGGTCATATACGCCACCCTTCCTTCATTTTGCATATATTTTGCCAATTCTGTCTTTCGTATGCATTAGCGGTCTCTTGTGAACGGTTTTTGTTTAAGTTGACGATTTCGCCGACCCGATGGCTGTTTTTCGCAAACACAAGATGAAAGTAAAGCCATTTTTCACTAAAAAAAAAAAACGGTCATTTTCCACTTTAACAAGGACTAGTCTCCTTTTTTTTCGTATAATTTTCGAAATAATTTATCGGGTTTAAAACTAATTAGATATGTAATTAGGGAACAAAATGTAGATGCGATTTCATTCTACAAACAAGCTTTAAAGGCTATATTTAAAAAGAAATTATAGTCTCTTCTGTGCTGGAAGACGACCAAATTGACCTTTTTTTCGGAAAACCTCAAATTATCTTGATACCCTAAAATCGATTTTCGATGTAAATGTTCGATGAATTTCAATAATTCTTTTTTTATGCCAAAATACTTGGGGTGTAAATTTAATGCATAGGCTCAGCAGTGTGGGGAGTTGCAGGTAAAAACTGTAAAATTATTGGATTTTAAAAAAAATAATTTTTTGAAATCAATTCTTAGTTCAGAAATACCTAAGAGGGCTAAATAGGGGTAGTTAATTACAACCTCTGTTTGTCCTAAAAATAATTCTTTTTGCTATACCTCTATCGGTTTCTAAATACCGAATTTAAAATGATTCTCGTAACATACTACGTTTTATCGGCCATTACATTACTTTCAATGCCATCTTTGCTAAATTTTGCAACATTTAAGCTATTTTTAACTCTTAAATTTATCTTCTGTCATGTTTTATTTAAGAAAAATCACAAGTCATTATACCCAGTCTGTAGGAATAATTAACAAAATTAGATTACATGGTTTGCTAAATTACTTTCTTATTAAGCGCTGTGTATATGGGTGTACTACTGAAAAACCACCTCCGTTTATCTGGGCCAAATTCCAACTTGTTCCAACGAAGTCGAACACTATCGCAATTTTTTGTACATTATGATTTCTAACTTCAAATAAAAAATAAAAAAAAAGTATTAGAAGTACTTAGTAGTGAAATTTTCTTCAAGAAAGAATTTTTTGGGATATCTCCAGTATATAGCAAAAGCTAAAAAAAATGTTCTAATTTGTTATTTCATCACACAATCTGCTGACACGAAACGCTTCTTCTTCTTCCTTTTTCTTCTTCATTTTTCAGCCCACTGCGTGGCGTATACAGGTTCGATTCGCTTCGAATGAATCTGTTTCTTTAAAATTTTTTAAATTTTTTTAATAAATAAAAAAACTGTTTTTTTCTATTTTTCTTAAACTTTTCATTTCTTTCTTCTTTTTTCATTTTTTCATTTGTTTTTCTAATCACCCAATTTCGCTATTTGGGACCTGTTGATGAGTCAAACCAAGACTTGAAACTTGTCACCAAAAATTAATGGATTGTGTGATGAAATAACAAATTAGAACATTTTTTTTAGCTTTTGCTATATACCGGAGATATCCCAAAAAATTCTTTCTTGAAGAAAATTAAGTCTAACCCGGTAAAAAGTCCAAAAGAGTAATCTCTTTTTATTTATTAGTAGTGAAAATAAAACTTTTATAAAAAATATAAAGCAGTAAGACCGATTCACACCGCCGCGATAGCGATTGCGATAACGAAACGACAACGATAACGAAGCGACATCGATAGGTTGCTACACATAGTTTTCCATGTAAACGCTCACACCAACGCGATAGATCATAGCGATACAAAGAATTTCTGCAAGTTTGAGCAGCGATTCATTCAAATGTCTATCGCAGTACGCACGAGCTAGGAGATCAAAATGGATAGTAGAAATTCAATTGGCTGTTGAAAAATGAATTGAAATGGTATAAAGGAACACCTAATTTTATATGATCTGAATTGAAATTATTATAAAAATAGCAGAAAAAGGACAAATTGGGGGTTGATATTGCCAAGGAGTTGAATACAGGTTGGGTTAGCTTAAGACTATTTGTGACTTGGCCACTGGGAACCTGCGGACAACGCGACCAGAGTTAATAGTCCAAATACAAAAACATTGTCGGACTTAAAAAATTTTAAAGAGCGTATGGGGTTTGAACAATTTTAATAGTTGTTTCAGGCTGTGTTGCATTAGGATTGATAAAATTTCTCCATTTTGCGCCATAATTCCGAACGCGTTTTCAATTATCTGCTTATAAGGCTGCATAAATTTAAGTATTGTACTGATCTTTCTGAGGTTCTTGTCGAGCATTCCTTGCTGCAAAAGGACGTATTAAGTAAAATTTGAAAGGGAATCCTTAATAGAAACTCGAGGTATGAGGTATTCTTTGATAATAATCAGGCAAACATTTGGTGGTGTTCTTCGAACAAACCGTATTCAAATTTCATCTCTATAGACGAAATATTTAAAACACCTCTACTACTCACTACTTTTTTCATACCTTTCAACGTCAATATATTCGATATCACTAAGACAAACTCTTTCAAATTGTGAAAATAAGTCGAGCCAGTATAAGTCGAGCTAGTATACATTGAATTGACACCTAATCTTAGCGTGTCCACCATCGATACTGTCTTTATTTAGTTCAGGCATATGCATGTAACTATCGATGTGATCTACCACCAATGAAAGGAATTGTGTCGCTGGTTTATCGCCATGACTATCGCTATCGCGGCGGTGTGAAACGGCCTTTAAGGTTCATTTGGCATTTAAATCAGAAAAATCTTCAGATTTTTTGTAAATGACGTTTCATCGTTAAATTACAAAATTTCTATCCCCCCTAGCGATGGGTGGAGCGTAGTATGTAGGAGGAAACAAGAATATATAGGGGAGCTATTTTCGTATTCCCTACAAGATGTGCAAGTTTCTTCCAAATCGGAGATGATCGGGTGCGATAGTACTGCGCCCCTGATGTAGCAAAACATGAATTCGAGCGCCGTCTCACAGTGAAGAACATGAATGCTGGCGCCGGCGTGAACGTGAGAGAAATTCTTTTATTGAAGCTGTCCTTGTCATTCCTGATACCGGACTCCATGTTAGAAATGTCAATTGGAAAAAGTTAAATGTCAGTCAAAATTATATTCTCTTTAAAGGCCAATATTTTCTTTCGAAATTGTTTCTAAATTGGTAAAGCCAACGAGATATACAAAGTTATGCCAAAACTTCGCTGACATCCTTTTGGAAGCCGAAAATCAATATTTATCTTTCCAGAATTTATTTCATTTACCTATACATACATATGTACGTACATATGTATATATAAAATTGACTTGCTGCTTCCAAAGGAGTTGATTTGAAGAACAGAATAATGTTTAATTAATTTATATGGATTTCGGTTACATACTGACTTATCTATCGTGACATTAACCCTTTTCTCAAAGAAATAACTAATCTAGCAGGATTGCGCCGTTAAAGCTATCGAAAAACTTATATTAGAAAAATTCTAAAGAACTAGATAGGTATGTAGCAAATTTCTTTTCTGCATAATAAAACGAATATAAAATCTGTGGGGACTTTCGGCATGGCAGTCTCTCAAGATTGATTTTGGCGATATCTCGTCTGTATTTACGTGAAGTATGAGAGGAGAAGTTGATTATTTTATAATTTCAGAGTTTTTCCAGAACTTTAGAAATGTGGCATAAAATGCTAATCGGTCAAAGTCAAAAATAGTTGACGGTAATTTTTGTTAACAAGAATAAAAAGGGAAAGTTTTCACACAACTGGAAAAGTGGATGAAGGTATCAATACAATTAAGTACTTGGGTCATATATGACTGACTGTATGTAATTTCGGAAAAATCGAGCTTTTCGACCCAGCGATGAGAGAGGTCTGATCGTCTACCATAGAAGTTCGATGATAGGGGGTAGGCGATCAGAGATGACCCTACTGATGAGACCTATCTGATTCTTAATGCATTTTAGAAATTCATTGAAATTATTTTTTGTGAATTTCAGTCTGCTGTAGATGATAAATAATCTATGCAAACTTGGTTGTTAAAATTGTTTTTCACATCTAGTACTGGAGCGGTTTATCGGACAGTGAAAATAATTATAACCAACTCCATAGTATTTTATATTTTCAGTACAATAAAAATGTCTGGAACGGACCGTTTTCACAATATACGTAAAAAATTTTGTGTTTTGTATGGCTACACTAAGAAGGGGTTGCATGATTTAGTAAATTTTTAAAACTCTATTCGTTATTTTTCAGGCAGTGTCCAAATATACAGTGAAAAACGAAATTTTGTATGGCAGCCATACGAAGGAGTTACCTAATTTATTTAAAAAGACTGATTGCAAAATTTCAGTTCTATAAATTAGTTGACGGACATGCAAAAATCAAAACAACTTTTTTGCTCTAGCAGCATTATTTCTATGCGTTACAAACGGAATGACAAACTCTATGAGATAACATTTGGCGTATAAGATAACAATAGCTGCGTTTTTTTATTTCCGTGATCTGATCAGAATCAGATTAAGTTAAAAAACGAACTGGATCATGGTGAACTTTGAGTTTTACAGATTATAACTGACTTTTTTTTTATGGTATGATATTTTGAGTAATGAATTTGAAAATATGGCTGCATTAGATGAAGATATTTTTTTGGAGGTATACGAAAATTTCACATAACTTATATTTCACAAAACACTGGTATACTTAATAAATTTTTCCGCAGTTACTTTCTACATCAAGCTGCCAGCTCCTTCTTGGCACAAAATAAATGAGACAAACTTCGATGAACAATTTTTCTTAGAAAAAGGGTCGATGGAATATTTAAGGCAGAAACACATCCAGGTCTTGGGGCTTCCTCGAAGCGTTGTCAGAATTTCCAACAAAGGTTTTTAAATGAGGCAACACAAAACCAAGCCTATCAGCTGGCCTCAAGGCCTAGCCGCAAAGCGTGCTTTGCTCAATGTTGGAAATTTTTCACTCTCAGGCGTACTTCTGTCAAAAGATTTCTTTTTTTTTTGTTGTATTTAATTCTGTCAAAAAAGATGTTTGGCATTAAAGAATCTAACACAACAAATTCAAACACCGATAATAAATTATTTCTGCCAAGAATGTAAAGGAATTGTCGCAAATTTTGTTAAAATTACAATGACAGCATCGAGCCCGGTGGTCTCATTTCGCTTTCAGTTCCCTGAGGCAAACCTTGAAGCAAGCTGAAGAGGACAAAAAAACTTTTTAATGAATAAAATACAAAGAAATTAGTGAAAATGACCGAAATGACGAGGAAATTTAATATTTCTCGGACGACAATACACGGAGTTATTAAAAAAAAAAGGCCTAAAATATCGAAAACGAAAAATAGCTCCTAAATATTCGGCTTCATAGTTAGAAAAAATTGCAGAGCTTTACGAGTGAAGCATTCTCGTGGAAAAAGGAGATGAAAAGTAGTACTTCAGGTTTTCTAATTCCACAAACAGCGGAAACGTTGGATTTTATACCGCATCTGAGGCAATAACATATGCAGGAAATTCAAAATTTGAGCCAAAGATTCTTGTTTGGTGTGCAATTTCATTAGCTAGTATATCGGAACCTTTAATTGGTTAAGTGCGAGGGAAGCGTTGAATGCCAGACTGTATATAAAGAAATGTCTACCAAAAGTAAAAAACATTATTAACACATT
This sequence comes from Dioctria rufipes, assembly GCA_963924295.1. NCBI lineage: Eukaryota > Metazoa > Arthropoda > Insecta > Diptera > Asilidae > Dioctria > Dioctria rufipes. The sequence continues at coordinate 89,492,393 of OZ002742.1, forward strand.
TCATAGCCATGACAACATTATATTTTGAACGGATCTAGCTTATCATCATACCCTTATGCAAAAAAACATAACTAAAAAAGAAAGTTTTATAGCAAAAGAGGATAATCCTCCAAATGTGCCACAGGCACGTCCCATCGAACACTTTTGGTCTTTATTAACCACAGGCTTTTTTATGAAGGTGGGTGGGAAGCAAAAACCGAAAATCAACTTCAAATAAGAATCCGAAAAAAATATATAAAAAAGGTGAATACGAACATCGTCCAAAGTATGATTATTAAATATAAATTGAGAAAAAAAATAAGAATTAAATTAAATATTCCTTAGTAAAATAAAACAAAAGTCATTAACTAAAGCTAGTTTTTAAGTTTAACGGTAGTCAACATATACATACATTTAAAAGCCACCTAGCTGTGATAAAAATAGCTGGAGCTTTCGGATCATGAAAATTGAACCGGTTCTTGATATGGATACATCCATTGTTGTTGTTTTACGTTCGTAAAATTTAACCGGTTCATATAACAGAAAATAATAATAAAAAAACAGGTAATATTACCCATCGGCATTAAAAAGATAAAAAATACAATAATTGTTCAAACGATATTCCTTCCCAAGTTTGTTTTCAGTACTAGTCCCTGCCCAAAATTATGACAACCAAACTGTAAACATTACTAGAATAACATTACCAAATTGCACTTTCCCAAAATATTGAAATTGTTTTATGATCTTAATAATAAGTATACCGTGTGATGCGAAATGCATTAAAGTCTTAGTCGTCTTTATGAATAAAAACCTCAATTTTTCATATATTTAATATAATCTTTAAATATAAGATAAGTTTCTTAGACCCCACACTTTCCAGATCATGAAAACCACTTAGCAGATAGTTAGTAGGTTGCATTTACTTTAATTAACGTTTCACTTGCTAACAACACCTTTTTAGTTTTTAGTTGCGAATCTGCAGTTTATTATTTCTCAGTCAGAGTAGAATTACCAAAGTAACATACTAACGGAGTGTGAATGATGAACATTCATGGAACAGCAATAGCTGCTAAAAAGGAGGCAAATAACCTGAAAACAAAAAAACCAATCTCAGACCTAAATTATGGCAAGTAGCAACTAACTACGGGGAATGAACGAGAATCCAGTTGGCCGTGATTATGAAAAAATGCTTTGAACAGAATGAAAAGTTCGAGTTAAACTTCTCTAATTAGCCAGGCACTATTTACTGTTCAAGTGCAAGCTAATTATCACGGTTTAATGCTAGTAGCTGTCTCAGCAGCAGAAAGACCTTTCACATTGCACTGAATTCTAGTTACTTCATTGAGTCGATGCTCTTACCCTACATGGGGACTTTTGTTTTCAAAAGAAAAACTCATAACTTTTCATTTAATTAGCTTTAAATTCAATGCTTTATGGGTGTCAGTTCTCTAGCAAATTTAATGTGCGTCTGATGGCATTCAAGAGGACAAAAAATAAGTGATTAATTGCTATTTTTAAAGCTTATGCATAATTATGTTTGTTGCTATTAAGGGCACTGGAACTTTTTCTTTTGCTTGGTGCCATACCTAAATCAAATTGTGTTCAGAGAACGTTGGCTGCGTGATACATTATACATTCTCTGTAAATAGAGTGACCTGGTTCACTTCGCGCTTTTTAATTAGTGAAAATGGGACGTTGATGAAAATTTCAATAAACTATTATTTTCGGAAATGTGAAGATTTCTGTAATAAGTCTGCACGTTTTTATATGCTAGTTTTGCTTATTAGTCCAATCAATAGGGTTTTTTGCCCTACAAAAGGTAAAAATGATTTTGATGATCGCCAATGAAAAATCCAAGTTTTCGACCCTCGGGTAAGGCGCGGTCCGCCATCTTGGATTTTTTTTAGTAATTAAATAATTCCTCAATGGTTGATCCTACGACAAAAATGTCTAATACAAATTTGAAGAAGATTAAAATTCCTACATTTTTGTAGAAACACTTTTTTGCAAGTCTGGTGTGTAACAAGTTACAATAACAAAAATATGACATTGTTCTAAAAAATTGTCCAACTCCTGGTTTCTCTTATTTTAACATATCAAAGCGACTGATTAACTACTCTTTAGGCTTGCTATATCTGTGGGATATGGCTTCCTTTGGGAGTTATAGCTTAAAACTCAATTGTCATTGAGATTCAGTAATAAAAAAACTACCAACTTGAATAGTTTTTTTGAGACAATACAAAACTATTTAATAAAAGTTTTTTGAATGAATTCTTGATACGAAATAATAGTATTAGACCGGTATCCGAAGTGTATATGGTGGTCTAAAGGAACCAAGGTTTTGCATTGAGTTAATCTTCTTGGTAAATCGTCAGCGTTATCGTTTATATCTAGATTCAATAGATACGATAATTGAAATTAATAATAAAAAGAATATACGATAGTTCTGTATATTTTATTATAGAGAGATCCTTTTATTTTGCTGTCCTGATTTATACTTATACGCTTAAAATATTATGTCGCTAGCGTGTTGTGATATTATCGCTACAGAAAACTGATTCAGGCAGACTGAAGAGGCAAGCAAAATTAAGCCGTTTCTATTCGATACTTACACGGTCTACAGAATACATGACATGAATAATATGAACTGACTACGTTCATAGAAATACACTGTAGAAAGTGGGTTCACTTCTATATAGCACCAAGTACCAACTGAGAGAGAACGGTAAACAACAAATAAATAAGTGGATACAGCGAAATAAATGTCTCTAGATTAATTATTTAGGATTATTACTGATAAAATTAAAAAGTGTTTTACTAAAGTCAATACACTTATTCATTAGATACGCAGCAGAAATGCGAAAGGTATTATTAAAATCATTTTTCGAGCTGCGTGTTCATTTTTAAATGATTTTTTTCAATATTGGCACCAAAGTAAAGACCCTTTTTGACATACAATATTATGACCATATTAAGCAGTCCATATTAAATATGTCAGTGAATGTCAGTGCACTAATTCCGAATATGCGCCATTTTGAGTGTCATTTCATGTCAAACTATGGAGTTTTCAAGTAAAAGAGTGTTTCTATAAACAAATTTTTCAAATATTCTGAATTAGACAAGTTGTTTTCCTGTGTAATTTGAGAATTACATGAGGTAATAGTAGTCCAGTCAATAGAGACTAAGTAAGGCCTTTGCCCTACAAAAGGTGGGGTAGTTGTGATTTTTATATATGTTACTTAGTTCCGGACCCTAATGAAAAATCCAAGTTTTGATCCTTGGAGGAGATCTGCGTTGTCCGCCATCTTGTATTAAAAGCACAACAAACTGTCCTTTTTTAAATAATTACTCAACAGATGATCCTAGTACAAAAATGGCTGAATTTGAAGAAGACTAAATTCACTACTTTTTTGCATAAAAACTTTTTTTGTAATCCTGATATATAACGAATTATAGCGGCAGAAACGTGAATATTCTTCCAAAAACATTTATACGTATATAGTACCCTTTATACAAGGTGTTTCGTCCATGGTGGTCCATAGGACAGAAGTCACCTAATCAAAGAAAAAATTGTATGGCAAGAGAGCGCGGCATCTCAACCGTTTCGGAGTTACTGGGTGATTAATAAAATATGCTAGTCTTTCTCAAAATACCCTGTATCTTAGAAAGTACAAGATATACGGTCACTTATAGAAGTCAAACTAAAGAGGAGAGTCCTTAGATTACAGTTTTTATTAAAAACAATTACGTTAAGCACCTTTCTGTGAAAAAAAGGAGGTCAAAGTCAATAAAAATGTAAGAAAATCCGAAATTATTAGTTTAGACCACTACAACTCCTGAGGGGAGAAGAGCACGAGGCTGATCGAGCAGTCTTTGGAAAGACCATGAAGCTTTGCATATAATTAGCCCCGTAAGTGACCGTACACCTTGTACTTTTAAAGATACAGGGTATTTTGTGAAACACTAGCAAATTTTCCTAATCACCTCCTATCCTATGAACCACCATGGATGAAACACCCTGTAGAAGGGGTACTATACGTATAATTTTTTTTTAAGAATGTTGCTGTAATTCGTTACATATCAGGCTTACAAAAAAAAAAGTGTTTATACAAAAAATGTAGTGGATTTAGTTTTCTTAAAATTCAGGAATTTTTGTCGTAGGATCAACTGTTGAGGAATTATTCAAAAAAGAACAATTTGTTCTACCTTTAATAAGCTTGCGGACCACGCAGACCCCCTCCAAGGATTTGTCATCGGGGCCCAGGGCCCACCTTTTGTAGCGCAAAACCCGTATTGACTGGACTCTAGTGGTGTTTGTATAATTAATTTAAAGACAATGGTTACATATGTTCAGTGTTATCAACAAGAAAGGTGTAAAAAATATTAAATATTTTTCTTTTCCAAAAGAATAGTTTTTTGTCAGATGAGTAACTAAAGCTTGTGGAAACAACGGGAAAAAAATTCAAAATGAAGTTACCATCTCATAAAATCGCTCCTTTTCACATTTTACCCGAAGATTTTATTACAGGTAGGTCCCGCGTATTGTATAATTGAATTGGATAAATTTACTACATTTGAATTGAATCATGAACATTTTCCCAATTATCCAAAAAAATATATAGTTATTTTGGCACAAATTGGCAAACTTTTATTGAACATTTCGTCCATATTTTTAAGAAAAACTGTCAGCGATTTCACTATGTGTTATACTAAACTTTTCCTAAACTTTCATTTTAAACAAAATGACGCGAAACTTTGCAAAGCACCAAGAGAAATACAATTTTCCGAATTCAACAAAATGCAAAGTATTGGCACGAGACGACGTCAACAAAATATGACATTTTTTAGTGCACAGACTTGTATATTCTGTGGACCGTAGATACGTATAAATGTCAAATTTGCTCATATGAGACAATTACGCAATTGGACACATTACACCGAAATTAATCGAATGGCAATGAATCGATATAGAATGAATCGAAACGGGAGGTTGACCAAATTTTAACTTTTCCGAATGACCTAAAAAAGACATCCATTTAAAGATTAAACTTAAAGATGGATGGAGAAGAGTTTGAAATATATCACAGCAACAATTTTTTTACATGAATGTAAAGGGGCAAGACCAAATCCGGCAAAATCTTAACGTAAAGACTTCGAAACAGGATTGTCCCCTATTACAATTGTAGCATAGATATACTACGTTTTCGCATATTTAAAAATCTACTTCTCAAGAGCATATTTAGCTTCATTTTAACAAGGCTTTGAAAATAAACATCCGGTTTCTAAAAGCTTAGACTGGCCCAACATGGGACGTAATACGTAAGTGAGTTACTTACGCAAGATGAACGCACCCTTTAGACTGAACAAAGATACCCAAAATAAACCTTAAGCACCCGTAAGAAAACTTTAAATGCTAAATTTTCATAAGGCTCGCTGTTTACGTACGTACGCATTTGTTTAAGTTCAAGCTTACCGACGTACAATCAATTCCATTTGTTAATTTTGTTTTCTGTTTGGGCTTTTTAAAATAGAAAATGTTTAATATTCAAAGAATAACTCTTACGGAATGTGACATTCATTTAGGACAAAAATCTCAATCATCCGTAAGTAAACCTCAATTTGGTACAATTTCGTAAAGCTCTTTACGTTCATTATTGGTAAGCCTTTTGGCAGTGTTAAGACTACCTTTAAGCCGAAACAGAATGGTAGTATCGATCGGGCATTAACTCAAACCAATGCCTGCCAAAATCAAAGCGTAAATATGGCTTAGAATAATAACTGCACCGATTCGATGGTGATACCGCAATCAAATTATATATAATATCCGATGACAATGTAAATGCGTTGATACCAGTGCCCGAGCCGCCATTCTGGTTCCGTATTTAAAAATGATGTTGTTTGGCATCAAGTTTGCTAAATGTATTTTATTTAATGTTATTCCATGTTTTTTTTTTATTTTTTTGTTATCGCGAGACACGAAGTATATTTTTGTTTTATAAAAATCATTCCAAAAATTCTACTGCTATTTTTTCTTATTTACTACCATTTTTCTTTTTAATTTGCTACTAAAGAAATTATTTTTGGGGGCATCCCTGCTTCGAAACCGCAAGAAGCAATTGTATTCATGCAACCGCTTGAGCGAAATGGACCGGATTGAATCGAATCTAAACGGCGGAATTGTTTTGGCCCTGAAATTTAATTAATTCGAATTACATTTTTTATGCCTACTTACTAATACAATAAAAATAAATATATTTGCACTGCTTAAAGTAGAATTTCGATAATTGGACATGTCATTACTATCCAGGCCAATACAGCAGTTCATATACATAAAGCACTGGTTGAATAAAAAATTTCATCTTATCGCCACACACTACCAATTGTCTATATTCTAAATATCTACTGGTACTTAATTTTAAAAAAAGATTTAGTGCTCATGTACATGTATCAAACAACTTATATAACTTCGTTTCCTTAAAATGTGTCAACAAATCCCATCCTGTGCCAAAGTTTTCATTTAAACAACCAAATTTCTCTACTCTTACATTTGTCAAAAAGATTTTATAAACAGTCTACATCATCTATCGAAATAAATAAAAACATGACATTGTTCGACTCCAAGTCAGTTGGGCTAATGAATACGGCAGGCATTTTTGTTACCTCCACCCAGGTTATACTATTATTAAACTCTGTATTTTATATAAAATTCTTATTATCCGAAAAATTGCAACAAAAAAATCGCTATTGTAATAATCTTAAAATACAATCACCAAGATTGTTTGTTAAGAACCTACCTGGGAGTCCCCAACAAAGACTATCCATAAAGTGTTTTTGGCTCTCAGATAAAACGCTTTATAACCTACTTATGTTGCGACTTCTTTTCACAGAAGACTATAAAAGTTCAAACATGATTGTCTAGGCATGTTGCTTGCGAAGCTTTTCTCATTGCCCTCATAAAATCTCAATAAAGAGAAAACTGTTATATGGCAAAATGCTGTTAGGAGAATGTTTATATTTTCTTACCATGCGGACTAAGCATGTGGCGTGTGATTCAATTCTGCTGACAAATGTCTTTGTTGAACCTGTTGATATATGTAAGCCGAAATTAATGTATATATGTCTTGCACCTGATATTTAATTTCCTTTCACTGTTCAAGCAAGAATTACATCCTTTTACAACGTAACTCTTATTAAAAAAAAAAACCAAAACATTTAGAATGATTTATCTAAAAATAAGACAAACTATTTACTAAATAACTATTTCTAAATAATGGACGGTATGCCTATGCACACTGAATGCAAGCCTTAGTTTTTAAATTAAAAAGAATCGGTTGCTGTAATTTTTTACAGAAATACGGAAATGGGTTGTTCGTAGGTAAGAATTTTCATAAATAGTTATAAAGTGTGTTTCTTTTGAAGAGAATGACATGAATGCGTAAATAGTCGCGGGTCGATACTTGTAACCTAGTAAACTTTAAACCACAGTTCCTCCACTTATGTAAGTTGCTACGAAATGACTGATCTAGATACACCACAAACTGTGGACAAGGTAGGTTTTTATACCCTAGATAAAATCTATACTAAGTTTGCCATTCCGTCTGTCCGTCCGTCCGTCCGTCCATGCGCACGATAACTCGAGAACGCGTATACTTAGAAAGCTCAAATTTTGTACGCGGACTTTAAAAAAAAAAAGTAAAATTAAGTTCGAAAATGAGACAAATCGGGCAACTCCTTCGTGGAGTTGCCACAAAAAACTTTCGTTTTCCACTATATGTATATTTTGACACCGCCTGAGAACGCGATGACATAGAGAGTTGAAATTTGGTACATGGTGTTTTTATAGTAATAACAAATAAAATTTCAAAAATGGAATAAATCGGGCAACCCTTTTTTGATGTTGCCCTATAAAAATTTAGGTTTTTTACGGATACTGTGAAACTATCAGTTCGAAACATTTTTATTGTACTCAACACTTCTTTAGAATATGACATCCTATAAAATTGGTTATAATCATTTTTTTCTGGCTGACGAGCAGTTCTAGAAATATTGCGAAAAACCACTGCAAAAATCAAAATTACTCAAATGGGTGACCATATGAAATTTCATACGGGCATTCATCTAGGGTATCATAAGGATTGGTCTTATTGTTAGACTAATTCTAGTTTTTTTACTTGTTTACATTAAAGTTGTATCGTAAACAAAACGGGTTATAGTAACATGTTGAGAGGCAACTATCAACCACGCGAAGAATACAAGAGGGCCTTAATTCCAAAGGTAGGTCAATGTGACTTCTTTTATGTGATAGTCCATACTCCAGGCTGTAAGTACCGTTTACCTATGGGCAACTATTAAGTATACATTTCCTTTATTGACCATTTGAGGATATGGCCGCTGTCGAAATTCGGAAGTTAAGGCTAGTTTATAAGAAACCTTGGACATTACAAACTTTCATGTAAACATTTCGATAGATCAATAATTAAACTCACTATAACAAGAACAACTAAAATGTCTATACTTGTAAGGAAACTGACATCTAGAGCTTTAGATGCCAATCCAATCCAATCCGTCTAGCTGCTAGAATTTGATAATAACGAGCGGGGTGAAACCCCACCCCTTGTGAATGAAGGAATTCGTACTACTACAAATCACACCAACTAATGTAAATTACTATTGAATAGAGGAACAGAAGTTATTTGCGTCTTTCCACCTATCCTGGATATGGATATCCAGGAAAATATAAAATAAAATACGACTACGACCTCTCAACTCCAATGTCCAAATATTATTGAGTTTTAACTACCACATGTTTCAAAATTCTAAAAAGAACGGACTATCCGGTATGATTGTGAAACACGCTAAATGCAAAAATAGTTGAAAATACATATGTGGGAGTTAGAACTAAGTCCATGAATTCAGAAGAAGTAATTTCAGAAAGACCAGCCCATTTAAAAAATGGAATGGACAACATGCTTTTGGACCATAATGATTCTAATACCAAGGAATAAAATCTTGCAGCAGAAAGTGGCCTGACTCCATACAAACTAACCAACGAAATTCGCTTTAGTTTAGCTCAAACTTCACCTTTTCCAGTATGTGTATAAATTAACAAGAGATTATACAAGGGAGAGGATCTGTTACCTCTGTACCCTAATTACCGAAAACTGACGGTACAGTGGAAGATGTCAATTCATATTCATTCAGCAATGCGACATTGGATAACGACGTAAAATATTAAAGTCACCAAAATTACTTCATTTTACCACCTGTGATGTGAGAACACATAACCATTTTGTATACCTGCAGATTCCAGGAAAAAAATTGTTTTTGCTTTGTATTTTTGCAACTAAGCAGACCCAACAAAGTCGTTCGTGTATAAAAATCAGCTTATTATGATAAAATACACAATTTTCGCAATAAATTTTTCCGTTGTGATTTATTTCCAGGTTGATAACAAAATCTATGGTAATTGGTACATAAAGGTGGGACACAAGCTACGGATTTTAAATTCTAGGGAAATATCTGAAGCACAATTTAATAATAAGAGGAGGTGATATTATACAGGGTGTCCCAGTAATAAGTGTACATGCCTCAAATATTACCATAGAAATCCACCTACCTAGCAAACATAAAGAAAATTGGTCTAACATGTACCAATCTAAGTGTCCAAAAATTTTACTTGTTCCAATATTCTATAGGTTATGTCAGTTTAAAGCCAAACAGAATCAATTGGACTCTATCCAAAATTTGGTAAAGTAAATTGGCAATTGGCAAAAATCAGTGAAAACTTAACTGATTAATAACGAAGAATAGTGCGATGCCACTTTTATCTGGTCGCCACAGTATGAGAATTTCTAAATCTGCCGGGATGTTTTTCAAAATATCAAAATCAAGTAAAATGCTGGTTTACTTTACAATACCGTTAACTGCAACCTGGACCCCATTTGTAAATTTCGGTCGTCTATCAGAAATAATAGATCGTGAAAGTAGTTAGATGTGATAATTGCATAGAGACTACGTTCGAGAACATATTATTCCTATGAATACTTGTCGAATACTTTTTAGTAGTAGTGATTGAATTTTGTTTATATATTGCATTTATTTAATGTACTTCTTCCAGATAGGTTTGACATATTTTTCTAGTAATGCATTTGTTTTTTATTGTGTAAAATACTAATAAAGTCTGAGGAAGAAAAGAGGCAAAACCTTGGTGGGGATATTTTAATTTACCTACTGATATAATCAGGTACTCCATGTAATTCCGGTTTAAAACCAGATACACATTGGGGTATTGGCTTTCTGGAAAACCAAAAATACCAGGAGCGTTTTTGTGGCACTCATACATTTTCTTTATTTTTTTGCTTCTAAGAATGAGCCACAGACAAATTTTTGATGTTTAGTTTCAATCCGACAAAGTCGATCGAAAGAAAGCAATTTCTGAATTAATTACGCAACAATTTGATATCCAAGATCTTTCGGAACCTGCTCTGCTACAATTATTAGCTTATGCTTTAAAATTGCAGAAAAATGGGGAAAAAATAGTAAGCATCGTGTTCGTTTTTATCTTCTAATTCAACCTGGCTAGGTTCCACTTTTCCTGATTGTACAGAGAAAACAACCGTCCATTTCAGGAAGAACGCCAAAACCTTTTGGAGAATGTAGTAAGTAAACTAACAAACGAAAAGTAAAAATCCGTTTGGATTCGAAAATTTAAATGGAATGAACCTACCCAAAACGGGGAAGAGGGACTCAGCCAAAAACCTCTCTTTAGCTTCATCTAATAGGGCTACTGATGTGAAAAAGCTTTGTAAAAAACTTGACAATACATATGACAAGGCATAGACCATTAAAATTGATGCCAACTAAAAAGTCAAAAATCTCTTTCCTTTGAGTGACCAAAGTAATCACGATAAGTAACAATTAAAAAAGCTAGAATTAGTTTAATGCCAATTCTTACGATACCCTAGATGATTCCCCGTAGGTAATTTCGTATGGTCACCTATCTGTGTCAGTTTGATTGTTGAAATAGTGTTTCGCTATTATTTCTAGAACGGTTCCGATCAGTAAAAATTATTATAACCAATACAACCAATACAATAAAAACGTCTAGAACTGATCATTTTTACAGCATACGTAAAAAACCTAAATTTTTATATGGCAATACCAAAAGAGGCTTACCCGATTTAGTTTAGCCCATTTATGAAACTATATTTACTATTTTAACAAACTACAATGTTAGAGTTCTTTTTGCTCTATTTTAGAGTTGGCCGGACGTTTCGACTCTGTGGTTTTGAGTCCTTTTCTCAGGTCTACTATTTTTATGAAAACGCCGTGCATAAAATTTAACTCTCTACGTTATCAGGCTATATCCAAATATATAATGAAAACGAATTTGTATGGCAACCGCACGAAGGTGTTGCCCAATTTATCTCATTTTCCAGCTTGATTTTACTTTTGTTCTAGTCCGTGTACAAAATTTCAGCGCTCTAAGTACACGCGTTCTCGAGTTTTCGTGCGCACAGGCAGACGGACGGACAAACAAAAATCAAAATATCTTTTAGTATTGTGCATGGGTATTCAATCCATTTTGCTCTAGTAACAATAATTTCTATGCGTTACAAACGGAATGACAAACTTAGTACACTCTATGATTTCATCTAGGATATAAAAATATTATCCGAGAGAAATAGAAGTTACTGAGGTATCAGCTAATTATAAATTTCAGTCTTTAGTTAACCATATTATACAAAAACTATGTTTAGCTCAGAATTATATTTTCACAAAAATTGTAAGTACAATTTTATTTGAAAATGGACTAAATCAGACAACCCCTTTTTGGTGTTCCATACAAAAATTATTATTTCTAACGCATACTGTAAAAAGGATAAATGCTAGACATTTTTATTATACAAAAACTTCTTCAGAATACAAAATCCTATAAAATTGGTTTTAATATTATTTTCTGTCCGACAAACCGTTCTAGAAATATATGCAAAAAACCATTTCAAAAATCAAACTTTCATAGATCGGTGATCATACGAAATTACTTAAGAGCATTCATCTAGGGTATTGTAAGAATGGTTCTTAGACCAATTATAGCTTTTCCTTGTTCTAGTTAATTAGATTCTTTCTTTATTGTTCGTATTATCATAGTTATTGCTATATATTCATGTCTGTTTACCGATTACTGTATACTGTCTTTTTACTACTATTATATGTATTCATTTATTATGTTAATACTTTATTTTATTTCTTTTACTATAATATATTTCTATAGTGTTCTACTACTAATTAATTTCCGAAATGTCCAACGACGTACGCAGCTTAAACTCAGACACATTAATAAATATTTTTACAATGTTATGGTTGATTTTTTTAAGGAAAACTTCGATCTTGATTTTATTATTGTTTATTTGCTCGATGTTTCGGGCTTTGATTAGTACCCTTCTTCAAGAGGTAACTACATTAAAATTTAAAATTGTGTCAAAGTTGTATAAATAAATAAGAATGCTTTCCTATACCTGTGTTTCTGATATAAGATTCGTTTAAATATATTAAAACATTTTACACAAATGCACATTAAAAATATATTAAAAACGGTGACTGAAGATATAGATAAGTTAATAAATAAATAATTGAAATAAATAAATAAGTAAAATAAATAAAATAAAAGTCGAATTAAAAATTTATAAAAACCTAGACTAATGTACACTATAGCATTCACTTTAAAGGAGCACTGATGAATGACGCTGTTTGTGCTGAAAACTAATTTTTTTCTGTCCGACGATCCGTTTTGGAAATTTATGCGAAACACCACTTCAAAAATCAAACTTGCACAGATAGATACCATACGAAATTTCATACGGGCTTTCAGCTAAGGTATCATAAGAATTGGTTTTAGACGAATTCTAGGTTTTTTACTTGTTAGTTATATCCGCCACTCACATTATCGTTACAGCAGCCCTTTTTCAAAAAAGATGCGTAAGTTTCTTCCTTGCAAAACAATTGCAGTCAAGTGACGACAAAAATGTTACCAGTGCGTGTATATTCATACAAAAGTGAAGGTATGGTGATAGTTTCGTCACCCAAAAGTTGCTACCCGGAGGACGCACGCATTTATATTAGAGACTATGAAAATGACTTTGTTATTATGCCTGTTGATAACTCAAAGTATTTTAGAAAATAATTTCTGTCAGGGGGCCCCCATATCCTATAGTGTCCAGGGCCCCCACGGTTGGTAATACACTATCGGTGTAAAGGCTTGTGGCACTTCATGACGTGGTTAACAATTTCAGAGACAAATCATGTAAAAAGTCATTAAGCGTAAACTGTTACACTATCTACCTACATTTCATGAAGTGCCTAGACTTTTCGTGAGGTACTGAGTTACATCAAGTGCCTACGACATATACAACTTTATATGTGAGTTTGCTTTATGCCGCATTTGCCATATATGTCGAAGCAGTGTGCGGCGCAGGGAAATAACGCCCAACGAAACAACATCTGAAAGGAATAAATGACATATTGCCCGAAAATTGTTGGGCTTCACTTTATTTCGAAATAAAGCCCAAAGTAGATGATGGTCGTGGCGAAAAACATGCGCACTGCGACCGCGGCGTGTTCGTGTTCCATCGCGCGCTCCATTGGCAGCTACACTGAGAAAAAAGTCACTTATTTAAATCAAAAAGTCATCGTAGTTATTTTAAAATGTGGGAAAAAACTTTAATATGAATATGAAAGATTTTGTTTTAAGAATTTTCGTCTTTATAATAAAATTTGTTGCATATAACTCATTCCTCGTTATAAAAGTTCAGAAAATCTTACTTGAAAAAGATTCATTACTTTTAGTTTAATAATGCGTAATTTTTATTTTAAAAGGTTATGTCTTTTATTAATAAAAGCAAAGGTGAGTAAACTTAATAAGAAAATGTTAAATGTTCATTTTAAAATTGGTGATCATTTAATTGAAAGTGTACAATATACATTTTGAAATAAAATGATTTAACAGTGTCAGCAAAAATTTTGAAGTTTTGTTTCAAAGTGTACCAAGCTTTAAAGTAAATGAAATGCGTTTTAATTTTGTGACTTTTCTGGCATCCTATGCATTTTGCATTCTTCAATGTGTTGATCTCATCGAAACTAGGTGGACGTGAACATTTTTTCTGTCCGTAAAACTGTTGCGTAAAAGAATTAATTAGTCTACTGAGTAATTTAATAATTTTGCAGTGAAATATTAAAAGTGTTCTAGTGGTATCAATATTAGTTCCAAGTACCTACATAAAAACTGAACAATTTCGAACCTCTGTCAATTCATCATTAGTCTACTGAGTAATTTAATGATTTTGCAGTGAAATATTAAAAGTGTTCTAGTGATATCAATATTAGTTCCAAATACACAAAAACTGAAAAATGTGTAAGCTCTGTCAATTCATCCAGATGTGAACAGTTATAAATGTGCCTTCTCTTGTAAATATTAACTGAACGCCAGTTAATTTTTTTTTTCAATTTTATCTTGCAATTATTATTGATATGTTGTCTTCTAACTCAGAAGAAACAATATTTCATCACGAAACTCAAGAAGAACTAACTGTTTCAAGTTTCCAAAGTGATAACCAGAGAGTTGACATTACTCAGGACAATCATAATGAAATTTTGAGCCCAATTTATTTTCAAATTTTACCTGAAACTCAAAATCAGGTGACTCAAAGTGAACTTAATGAAAATCAACTTTTCACGTCGTGGGGTCTGTCATCAGATGTACGTCGATTTCTATCCAAGCAAGAAATCACTTTTAAAGTCTTGCATTTGATGAAATTAAGCGATATACCCGCACTTTTTTCAAGTGGAAATATTAGTTTTGGGCAGCAAATAATATTTACAGCGAATTTTAAGGAATGGCGAACACTTATGGTAACTTATTTATTTGAAAGTTAAGTATTATCAATTACTTTTCATTTAAGGGAAGTCCACTAAATTCTGAGGAAGGATCAACTCTTCCACTCAACAGTTCGGTAACGAAATGGATTGAATCTCTAACAAGTGTACCTACTGCATCTTCAACGTCTTTATCGCCTTTGTCGCCAACCTTTAGTAATCAAGACTCTATGTAAAATTTAACGCTTATCTCCAATTCATAAAATATTAAAACGTTTCATTATTAGTGGTCCATCATCTTCAAATGCAGGGGACAACTATAAACTTGTGAGTACACAAGATTTGATAACTCTTTTAAGGGAAAGTATAAAAGGCCAAATAATATTAAATGATTACAATAACACTGGAAAACTTACAAATGAAAATCAGCGAGACATAGTTCATTTGACAATTGATTATTGTACTAGCCATAGGAAAAAGCTCACTCCAAATGACTTTCAAAATATCACAAAAATAATTACAGAGACTTTTGTGACAGAAGACCCGGTAAGTTTTGCACAACTCAAACGTAAAGTAAATCGAAAGGATTTCTGTGTTCGTGTTTTTTATTATAATTTCTCAAATCGTTAAATTCATTTAAAGGAATATAATTTGTGGCTAGAAATGAAAGGTCTAAGTTGATTTAAAAAATTTTTTATTTATTGTGCCGTATCCATTAAGTAGTAGTTATTGGCTTCTTTCATTAACTTTCACTGAACTGCATACAGGAAAACACATTTTACTCTAAAATAGTTCAATTTATTTCAACTAAGGATAGATTTCTTTAAGATTCTTTGCGCGAACAGTTATTTTTTTTTGCCATTAGTATAAAACTTGCAAGATTAGAATTAACCAAGTACATAATATTTAGCAGAATCTTAGGAATGTTTTTCGAATGGTATATGGCCTGCGTATGTATGTGTTTTACATAGCCAAAAATATGTATTCTAGTAGAGAACTAATGTTAAATTAATCATATCTTATTCTATTTTGCCAGGAGTTTTTTATAAATCACGTGAAAAGCGTAAAAATCCATGTGGTAAGCTGTATGATAGATACAGTAACGTATGCTACAAAACAAAATATTTGAAATTAATGAAAATTCCATCAACGCCAAAGGAAAAGGAAGGTTCTGTACATACAGAAAGTAAGGGAAAAATTGACATTGGTAACGAAGTACCTATATTCTTATGTAAACAAAACATAAGCAAAAATGTTTTAAATTCTCAGCTTCATTCAAGAAAAACAAATTGGTCTTACAAAATGAAATTCTTCCTGAAGATGAACTTACTCAGCTATGGAAGGAAACATCGGTTGGTAGAATACAAGAGTTTAAGGAGTCTGAAGAGACAGGAATATCCAGCCTATTAAGAGAATGGCCTCGCTACAATGATTCGTATGGATACAAGCTGGTAAAATTTATATTTATGAGATTTCAGGCATATATAACTAACTAAATGTCTTTTTATTTCACAAACCTGCATAGATTGAAATTGATTTCGAATTGATGTACCCTGAAAAAGTGAATTTGCTGTTAGAAAAATTTGACAGATTTGTCACAAAAACCTTAATTTTCTTTGAAAACAAAATTAAGGATAAATCCAGTAAAAATCTGTTGGAAAAGCTGAAATGTACTGATGACTTACAACAAGGTAAATATTTCAGTAAAATTACACTGTCTTAGTAAACTTTTCGTTTTTCAGATTCAAAGGATTATATTACAACTAAGCTACTATTTGCAATTCTTCAACCAAAAAGAATTAATAAACATTTAAAGTCTACAATTACTGATGGCCAGGAGGATTTTGCCCTTCACCTTTTAGATATAAGTACTTTATATGAAAGACTTGAACAACTTAAAACCAAATTTGTGAAAGAAAAATCAACTATTCAGCCTCGAATAATTGTTGTCGGTAAGTCTGATGACGCTTTGAAAGACTTTTATGTATATTGCGATGGAGTAAAGTACAAAGTTGCATCTTTTCGAAAATGTTTGGATATTATTCTAAAGTTAAGCTTTGTTTTCAATCTGAACTATGCAAATATAAGTAATGAAGTGTGGTTATTTCTCCAAGAGTACTTTTTTGAAATTCGGTCTAATAATGCTAAAATCAGTAATTTAATTAAAGAGTATAAACAAATTCAAAAGGGAAATTAACTATATCAAAGAAATCATATCCACTCATACTTGGATACATACCAATATTGACAGACTAAGAATTTCCTTTGATTTTTACAATGATTATTTGTTTTATGTGTAAAGAAGTTTTCGAAAGAGCAGTATTATTGGTAGATCATCTGAAATATGATCACAAAGCTCCGTCAATTTTTAGTTTTAAATGTCTTAATTGCTTTCAAATTTTCCAAAATATATATACATTCAAGAAACACATCAAGAAGCATGAAGACTTACTTGAAAATGAACGTGTAAATAATTCTATTAAGATTAATAACAGTGCAAATCTGCAGCTATACAAAAGTCAATCAGAATCCATTGAAACCAATTGTGAAGCACTTAAAGACGATAGCTCCCAAAATGGTTTATTATTATTCAATGAGTTCAATAATGGATATACTAATTTTGATATTGAAAGTAACATTAATTTTTTAAAACAATCTCTACTGAAATTCTCTTTAGATTTGCTAAGTAAAAGTGTAATTGCAAGAAAGTTGGCTATCGAGATTCAAAACGACTTTGCAGAATTATTTTCTGGACCGATTTCAAATATTTTACGACAATTTTCAAAACATATTAGTAATGCTGATAAGCGCAAAGAATTTAATAAGTGCTTAGAATTTTTACAAAACCCATTTCTTGAAATAAAAACAGAGTATAAACTTTTTAAACACCTAGAGTCACTTAATATATTTTCTTACCCTAAAACGTTTCTAATCAACAATGAGTTGGCAGAAGTCATAGTAAATAACACTGCTACTTTAGATAGCAATAAAGTAGAGGGATGCTTTTTGGATATATCCTTTCAAATAAAGAAATACTTTGAATCGGGAAATATTCTTCAAACGACACTGGATCACATGAAAAATTTATCAGATTCGACATCAATCAGTAATTTCATTAATAGTTCTATTTGGAAAGAAAAGCAGAAATCACTTTTTGTAGGAAAGATTGTTATTCCTATTCACATATACGCCGATGAGTTTGAAATCAACAACCCGTTAAGTTCTCATGCGGGAATACATGCTATATTAGGAATTTATTATTTTTTTCCAACAATACCAAATTTTCAAATTTCAAAAAGCAGTAACATTTTTATTGCGGGGTTTATAAAGTCCAGAGATTACAAGGAATTTGGAAATAAAGCAACATTACGACCTTTAATTAAAGAGCTGCAAAAATTGGAAAGCGAAGGGGTTGAAATAAAACAGGAAAATTTTAACATCCATGTTTATTTTACTTTAGGACAGATATTAGGAGATAATTTAGGTCTAAACAGTTTACTTGGTTACACAAAAAATTTCGGGTACCAACCAACATGTCGTATCTGTCGTAAAAGGAAAAACGAAATTAAAAAGGACACAAAAGAGGAAATAGTTTCTTTAAGAAATCCTTCGAATTATAATTCAGACAAAGCTGCAGGTAACTCAGCTCTGACAGGCATAAAGGAGAACTCAATATTTAATGAAATAGATGCATTCCACGTTACTGAAAATGTAGCATGTGATATCATGCATGATATATTTCTTGGCATATGTAGATATAATTTATCGAAAATTTTAAAATATTTTATTTATACTAAACATTACTTCTCTTTAGAAATATTTAACTACCGGAAACAAATGTTTAAATATGGTGAATATGAAATTCAAAATATAAGTCCTCCAATTGAAGAGAACCATGTGAAAAATGGGAATTTTAAATTAACCTCTCGAGAAATGCAGACTTTGTTTCATTTCTTGCCATTAATTATAGGAGAACTAATACCGAGAAATGAAGAAGTATATGAATTCCTCTTAATTTTCATTAGAATTATAGACTTGGTTTTACTTCCTTCTTTTACTGAAAATATTATGCAGTTATTAGGCAGACTAATAGAAAAGCATAACGAACTTTATCAGTTATTATTTCAAGATGATTTGAAAATAAAATTCCATAATCTCGTTCACTATCCTGGAATTATAAAGAAATGTGGTCCTCTAAGAAATCTATGGTGCTATCGTTTAGAATCTGAGCATCAAGCTAATAAGAAATATGCTTATAGTATAACATCTCGTTTAAATATACCACTAACTTTATCAATAAAGTCTTCAATTCAATTTTCAAAAAGTCTCTTGAACAATGAATTTTTTAGTGAAGAGATAGTTTGTAAGAAAAAATATGCCTCACAAGAGAAAGATCTTAGCTATTCTTATTTAAATTTACCTCAAGGTGAAATTTTTTATACGGATTGTGTAACTTTTAGGGGCACTATATATAAAAAAAAGAATTATATTACTATAAGTAAGAGTGAGAACGAAACAGTACATTTGTATGAAATTTTAGAATTTATTTTAAACAATGGTAAATGTTTTGTTATTGCTCAAGAATTTGAAACTAAATATGAAGCTCATTTTGAGGCTTATGAGATTAAATTGCCTGTAATAAGAAAAATTGTCAATTTAAGCAATTTTGACGGTCCACCTATTGAAAAGTTTTGTCTAACAGATGCTAGAGAAATAGTCAGGTTGAAGAAATACTATAATTAAGAACTTAATTAATGACTGTACTAGAAACAGATAAAATCAGTTACAACTTTAATTAAATGTACTATAATAATATAATTAATGTAATTATTATTATAATTAAATAATGTAAATATGAAGAATAATAAAAAGGAGTAATTGAAAGTAAATATTTTTTTATTTGGAACTATATATATTATGACCACGCAAAATTTTGTATGATTAGTACCTTCATTTTGCAGTCCTGAAAATCTCCATTATTACTTTTGAAATAAAAGTTTGTAATTTTTGGAACAAAGTTTTAAAAATTTCCATATTAATTGCATTAACATTTGTATTCAAAATAACAGCCTTTAGAATTAAAGTGGTTGAAAATTTGGTTCAAAATCGTACAAGTATTTGTTTTTACATTTTTACACATCAAAATAAAATTTCAAAAACTTTAAAATAACCTCCAGTTCATTTTGTTTTAAAAACTAAATTCCTTACATTAAAAGTGGGTTCCTTTTGAATTGAAATGTAATTCATTATTGACTCCGCTATTAAAATATGAAATCAAAATGGAAAAGTTTTTAATTTAACGTTTCATCTTCCCTGTAAAAACAAGTATTTTCCTTAATTTAAAATAAAAGCACTGCACTTTTGGATAAAATTTAAGTTTAAAAATGCTTGTTTACGTATGTAAATTCTTTGATTTTACCCTTAGAAATCTTACCTAAATTTCAATTTAAAAAAAAATTGAAGAATTGATGATTCTAATTTGACATTCAAATTAATATTTTTAACATTTGTGTGTGGAAAGTTACTAAGTTTTAAAAATAAATTTCGTTGATTGTGTGAGGCGATCTTTTGTAGCACCAGTGCAGTGCACTGGATAACATGCACAAACGAACACAGCTAGATTAAACTTTGCATGGATATACACTCCTAAAGTATAAAAAGAGATAAAATTAAGATATATTCTTCAGCCAGGAGGCAAAGCTAATATTCAATGTAAGTCATATCGACCCATTAGCCTAACTTCATTTATTCTAACAGCTCTGGATAAAATAGTGAAAAGTACATCAAAGAGAGAGAGAGAGAACATCCGCTAAGTCCAAATCAATTCACCTAACAAAAAGTAAATCATCATTGCTAGCTTTCCTACACCTAACCCAGCAAACATTACGATTGGAGATCGAATCGGAATCGACCCGGTCAATCGAAGTTTAACTTCGATCTGGAAATCGTTCTCGATTCGATCTCGAGTCGAAAATGAATGAAAAGGAACGCTAATTCGAATTGAAATAACGACACGATATCAATTCGGCTTTTCGAGACTATTTCGAAGATTTTTCGTGTATTCGATTTCGAATTGGATAAACGAGTAAACTATGCTTTATAAAAACTACTCGATATCCAATTGAAAATAAACAACCACACTATGAGAATAATTTACCAAATGCAAATTTTAATTTCTCAGCACTCACTTCACTTTTTTTCGGCCGAATACTTGAAAAGAATGCTGTTCGAACGCTTGCATTATCATGCAGAATCTGAAAAATCATGTACTGATAATTCTTTTGGAAGACTTCGTAATTTTTCGAGGAGATTCGCAAAAACGAAAAATTCTCGGGATTATGCAGCAAGTTCTCTGAACCTGAAGGCTAAATGTTCAGAAAAATTCGTAAGACCGAAAAATTATCGAATTGTTGCTCTTCGAGAATTTCTCGCAAATGCGAAAACTCGAGAGATGTTCATGGTATTTGACGACCTATTAATTATACTAATTAAAAAGGAAGTGAATCCTTTGATGACCTTGAGGTAATCACCACAGGCA
The DNA here is from genome assembly GCA_963924295.1 of Dioctria rufipes. NCBI lineage: Eukaryota > Metazoa > Arthropoda > Insecta > Diptera > Asilidae > Dioctria > Dioctria rufipes. The sequence continues at coordinate 89,513,781 of OZ002742.1, forward strand.
AAAACCTTCGTGAAGTCATAAGCTTGGATTGATGTAGGTATTCCACATAAGCTATTAGCAGTGTTGCCTCTCGAAATATTTCTAGCGTAGCTTTTTTGTGTAGCCGAAGTCTTTTAAACGTAACCACAAATGGAAAAATTATAGGCACCTGAAAATCTAAGATAAATATAACCCTATGCAGTAATTAACTGAAACTTGTTTTAAATAAATTATTTTTCATACTCTATATCTATAAATCGGCTTAGAATTATTTGGGTGGGGTCGAAATTTGTCTAGTTTAAGTTTTGTCCTTTGATATTCTGCTTAAGTAAAATATAATTATTAATTACATCATAACCGAATCGGTTTCTTTTTTAATTTTTTATAAAAGAGAAAAGTCTTTCTAAGCTGTGCTAATAAATTTATCGGTATCATATATGGCTGACAATCATGGGTTAGTTCCGTCAGTATAAATAATGATACTACCCTCACACTGCTATAGTGCTAAGAATAAAAATAAAAATAAAATATTTAAAAATTCTCCAAGATAAGATCTCAAATATTTACGTTTATTTTCGAAAAACAGAATAATACCCACTCTCACCTACTCAACCATTCAAAACAAAGCATTATCCAATTGTGTCTAGTCGACGTTTCTGGTGAATCACAATTAGAGATCTTAACACTAAATCATTCGCGAACGCGCTAACTTATGTTACTTCAATGTCAAATGAGAGTAGGTCAGCCTGAACACCGCGCATGCCTATATTACTTTTGGTATTGAGTCATACCAGTCTGTGGTCTAGTGTGCTGTTACCATTTTCATTAATAATACCCAAACCACATATGGATCTCTAGAGAAATTAAGCCGATTAATTTATATGCCTTAACAATTAACTCACCATGGGTTTCTTATGTAGGTACATATTCGCGCTTTTTTTAATTCATTAATTTCATCATCACTAGGTAATATCCGAAAATTCTGTTTAATAGAAGAACATTTGATCACAACAAAAAATACATCCGTGGATTCAATAAATTAATATTAAACTTAGTACTTTTAAATCGCCACAAATCTCACGAAAGAATTTATGGGTGCTCCTTTGGTCAATATAAACACACAGTTTCGATTTCCTACTCCCGTTATCTATCCACAATCTTTGGCAACAACCACTTTTCAAAAACGGTTGGTTATTAACAACTCGTTTATTTCCGATTTTTTGACAAAAGTATATCAAAAACAAATAAAAAAGCTAGAATTGGTAAGACCATACTATAAATGAATGCCCTGCTTCGCATGATCATCCATCTGTGCACTTTGATTTCTGAAGTGGTTTTTCGCATATATTTCTAAGACGCTTCGTTGGTCAGTAAATATTATTTTGAAAATTTCATAGGACTTCATATTCTGAAGAACTTTTCAGTATAATAAAAACGTCTAGGACTGATCGTTTTCATAGTATACGTACAAAACCTAAATTTTTATATGGCAACGCCAAGAACGCTTTGTCCGATTTTGTCCATTTTTTTAAATTTTGTTTACTATTGCTATGAAAACACCATGTACCAAATTTCAACTATCTACGTCGAGGCGCCCCGTCCTAGGCCGTGTCCAAATATATAGTGAAAAACGAAATCTTTGTATGGCAACCTTGCGAGGAGTTGCCCGATGGGTCCCTGTTTTGAAATTACATTTATTTATGTATTTATTTTTTTAAGAAGCCCGTGTGCAAAATTTCAGCATTTTAATCTATTTTGCTCTACCAACATTTTTTCTATGCGTTACAAACGGAATGATTTTATCGTTTAGGGTATAATAAATCGAAGTATGCATACCTACATAAATTTTTTTACAATTCGTTTAAGACCAATAATATTGTTACGAGCAACAAAGTGACAGAAGCGACATCTGTTGGAAATGGAAACAACTTTAGGTCAGTGACATGTTAGCCTGTGTATCATTGACATATAATAAGAATGGACTTCAAAAATGGCACAAATATTGAACAGGTTGTGAAAACCCTTTATTTCGTACAATTGCACACTGATTTATAATTAATTATTATTTTTCGATTGGAAACACTAAAGATGTTGAAAAATAGTATTCAATTAAATTAAAATTATTTAGGAAGTTAAACTTGTTTTAATTAACACAAAAATTAATTTTTAATGATGAAAAATGTGCTCCTCTGCAGATTTGGTGTCAAACTTTATTCAGATTGTAAGATATAGACATATATAAGCAATATAGTTGTCTCAATTTTTATGTCAATTCCAATGCATTCCAATTAATACAGCCGTACTGTTTCTAAAATTGGTTCAGTGTACATTTTGAGCTTGAAAGAGACTAATAGATTTTAGCCAAAATTTGTGCCATTTTTGACTATAGGAATTAGATAGGTTGGCTCAGTCCATACTTATTATATGTAACTGCTTGTGTATAGAACTATTTAGTGATTGCGAAAATATTTCTTTGTTATAATGTCAGTTCTGGGATAGCGTTATTTTCGCGGACGAGAGCAAATTTAACCTTTTCGGAAACGATGGAAAGGGTTATGTGTGGAGACAGCCTAATACCGAACTGAAACCACAAAATTTAAGCAGTACAGTTAAACACGGTGGTGGACATGTGATGGTTTGAGGATGCATGTCGTCTTCAGGAGTAGGAAACTTGGTGTTTATTGAGGGAAACCTGGACAAATTTCAGTATTTGAACATCTTGAAGGCTAATTTACTGCAGAGTGCGGAAAAATTTTACATAAAGGACAATTTCCGTTTTTATGAGGACAATGATCCCAAACATACCTCTGAATTAGTGCGTACATGGTTGATTTGGAACTGCCCGCACCAAATTAAGACGCCTGCTCAGTCGCCGGATCTAAACGTCATTGTACATTTATGGTCCAAACTGGAAGAGGGAATCAGAAAACATCGCATAAGCAACAAGGACGACCTTAAAAGGGCACTACAATAGGAATGGGACGACATTTCGTCTGAGTACACAAAAAAGTTGGTACATTCAATGCTAGATCGTCTCAAGGCTGTTTTAAAACAATTAGACTATCCCACAAAGTATTAGAAATAAGTTTGGAAAAAACTAAAAATCATTATAACTAGTATTAAGGACTTACACAAGAGAACATCATTTAAGCTGTGAAGTGATTTCGTGAGTTTAAAATGAATTTGATTTTTTTCTTGTTAAATGAAGTAATTTTGTGTTGTGTTTTTCATTGGAACTGATAAATAAGACCATGGACTGAAATATTTTTTATGTTTTTATAAATGGACTTTTCATATCCTAGAAATTCTTAAACATTTTCCTCGTATTCAGCACTCACATCATTTAAGCTGTGAGCGACTGTAGCTATGAATCTTATAAATTAAAAACAAATGTAACTTTGAAGTCGAAATGAATGAAATGAATGACGTTTTTAATGATGTTCGCACTTCTTAATTCTCTCGCTTTCATCTTGGACCGAACATAGCGTCTAAAAACATTGTAGCTCTTAAAGCCTTTTTGTTAAATTAGTATTTATAAATATTTATAGTGGCGTTATTTAAATCTCGCCAGCTTCCTAACTTATCATTAGGTTAACTTGGACCTAATGACAAGTTAGGAAGCTGGCGATTTTTCCGAGTGTTTTACATTTAAAATGCACATAAAGATAAAAAATGTGAAATCGCAAATTGTATGCAACGAAACAGAATGGCAAATGTTTCATTTTCGTAAATAAAAGAGAAGGGGCGGAGTTTTCACGTTTACTCTCATAAAATGCTCCCGCGCTTTTGTGATAACCGGTTTTCATGAAATATTGATAATGTTTGGACACATGTTGTTGCTGTAAAAGGAAACATGTTGTTGTTGTAATCCTATAATATCTGAACAGCACGTGTTTCTGTTTACATTCGTTTTGCTATGAAGAGATTAAGTGGGAGAACTCATGCTGAATTCTCAGATATTTTCTGGAAAAATGAGAATTTCATTTGAGTGGAATTTTACATCTCCTTTCAGCATCTGGGCCAAAGCGAAATTTATCTTTTTCTTAAAAATGGGAGGTAGTGTGACCTGATGTACATTATTATGAATAGGTTGAAAGGATTTTGAGGGATTTAATAAGATTTTGTCGTTCGGGTAATTCTACGTTCTCTCGATTTTTGTTTTTAAATTGTTGTCTCACTTGCACTACAACAGTGCATAGCCAAGTTCTTTTCCCCCATTAATGCAAAAGACGAAAGTATATGAAATTATGTGTTTCATTCTAAAAAACACCAGAAATTTTCCAATTTTGCTCTACAGCTTCTTAACTTGTCATTAGGTTAACTTTGCTAATAACATTCAAAGGGAAGTAGAATAGCCAATCCAGTAACATCTCGCTAGAATATGAAATCAACGGCATCGACTTGAAGATGCCGTGCCGTAACAATATAAAATTAACGATGCCTCGACTCGACTTGGACTTAGAATGGTTATGCATTATTGGACGCCGCCAACGGGTGCTTGGGCTACTAACAATTTTTATGAGCATAAACGAGTAGATGAGCAATAAGCGTTCATTTCTTCTTAGAAATTTACATAAAATGTTTCGGCAGAATTTTTATTCAGTCTGGTGGCCAACTGTAGTTATTTTCAGATACAGTGTCATTGTCCGTCTACGAAAATGCATATAAATTCTAAAGAAAAAATTTTGGCCTTCCCTTCATCCGGTCCAGGCAATGTTGACTTTATATTGGAGCGAGGTATTGCTGGCTTACACTTTGGTTACGTCTACAGTAGTACCGCCTCTACAATAGAACAACGTACTAAGTTAAACTTCGTTTCGCAATCACTAGAGTTCTATACACAATGATCTTAGTAAACTTTAGGTTCGGAGAATGGAATTCACGGGTAGGTTCTAGGATAATTTGAAGGGTATAAATACGGCGCTGGCTTGGATTGCAATAATTAGAAGTACAGTACTAGCGATAACTAAAAGAGTTGATTTGATTGATTGTGAATTTTGTCAAAGTAGTTAAATAAGCGGAACTTGTGAATTATAATTGAAATATTGTGTTTGAATAACGAACAAAGGCCACGCTCATAACAATATTTTACCTTAGATGTAAATAAAAGTTAAATAAAGTTAAAACCAAAAGTTTTGTATGGCTACATCAAGAAGAAGTTGCCCGATTTAGTCCGTTTTTGGAATGTTATTTACTATTTTTATGAAAGAAAATTTCAGCAGTCTACGTCGACGCGTTCTCAGGCAGTGTTCAAATATATAGTGAAAAGCCATAGTTTTGTATGGCAACAATAAGAAAGGGTTGCCCAATTTTTTCCATTTTTGAACTTGATATTTGTTATAAAAACAAAACTGCCAATACTTACCTATATCAGCGTTGCCAACCTTTTGAATCAAAATTACCCACGATTTTAGCCGATTTGAAGAGATTCTCCCTCTACCATTTCCAAAATTCCCACCCAATTCCCATAGAAAAAAAAGCATTATACATGCTATAGACGAGGTGCAAATGCTCAATTTAAAAGAGAATTATTTTTCGTTAACCTTATAACACTGTTCGACTTCATTTTTCCACAAATAAACACATATTAGATAAATAAAATTTGCAATTTTAAGTGAAACATTAATGCCTCTGTCTGTCCCGGGTATAATGTAAAACTGAAATAATTTTCACAACACAAAAACACAAAAAAATTTGAGAAACAAAATAATCAAACATATAACAAAATAAAATAATATTCCAGGTATTGCAGTTATTTAAAATTAATAAAAGAAAATTTAAATCACTTTATCGTGATTGTACATAGTGTAGATCTGTTAATATAATATATTTACAAGCTTCACATTAAGAATACAAGTCTTTTTTATTACATAAATCAATATGATATTTCTGAGGTTGGAATGAAAAACAATTATTATTTTGGGCAGAAAAAGCTGACCTAACAAAACAACACACAACGAATTCAAAGTTGTAGCCTCTAATCTGTTACGATTTTTTGTTTTCATATCCGTTACTAAAGAAAAAATTCTCTCGGATTCAGCATTAGAATGCGATAAAGTTAAGCCTAATTTGGCAGCTTTTGTTAAATTAGGGAAGATGATGTTACTAGATAAATCCTTTAATTTACTTATTTCTTTCCAAGATTCTGTAAACTTTAAGCTATTTTCAGTTATAAATAAGTATCTAAAATGTTAGCACTGACTTTAATTTCCACCGATTTTTTTAATTTATAAGTTTAATTACTACAAAAAAAATATAGCGTTTGATAGTATTAGAAACTGAAACACATGAGCTTTGATCCAAATCAAGTGTCACATTCAATTATAGTTTTCTTCTTCTTTTTAATAAAATCTTTCGTAACCCTGATAATATTTAAAGGTAGGTAATTGAAAATCTAGGAAGTGAATGGTTGTCTGCATTGTACAAAATGCTAAACCATAAGTCCTGTACCTAACCCTTATCACAGAAAAGAAAAATATGCAGATGTTAAATAATTAAATAAATTAGAGGCGAAAAGTTTCCCTCGATTACACCATAATTTCCCTTTTTCCCATATTACACAATTTTATTAGAAAATTCCCATAATATGGGAAATTTCCCACGAGTTGGCATATATATATCAGATCTCCTTACATCAGATTGTAAGAATAATTCCGGAAATTTTACTTAAAATTGTTTATTTGGGCACTTTGCACTAATTTTGTAACGACCTTAGATAGGCTGTAATGAAAATGTCTCCCCTTAAATAAATACGTTCTTAAGTAAACATAAACCGAAAAGAGGAATCGAAATTATATTGATATCAATCCATTTTGTCGAATCATCCTTGTTTCTAGAAATTGCAATTAAATGTTAACAAAAATTTAGTATACTCAATAAGATATGATGTGGGAGTGGGACTAGTCACTATAAAACGTTAAAAAGTTAAGCACAGTGCATTTATCTTTAAGGTGTGGGGTAAATTTTATCTATATGAGAATAAATTTCAAATTGCAATTCTTAATTGAAATAAATGAGTCACACCATTAGTTTGCTTTCTCATGTTACGGATTTTTTGTAGATAACGCGCAATTGCACAACATACACAATCTAATCAACTGATAACATCTAGAGATAAAGAGATATTTTACAAGGTCAAAATCTTTTACTTCAACGTAAACCGGATATCAAAAGTAATACTTATATATGTACATATGTATGTATAAGAAAGTTCCTATAAAAAGATAAGCAACTTGGCATATTGCCTAAATTTGTATTGAAGTGTTTTATGTATGTAAAATTTTGAGTTATCATTTAATGAAACGCATATATATTTCGTGCACCACAATTAGAGTCGGTAGTATAAACAAATTATTTTGGTATTAAGCTATATGTAGGTGTAATTTAGCACGGAGAAACCTCAGCTTCATATTAATTGGGGGAAGCTCTTCGAACATGTCTTACTACTCACAGTAGTTGAATTCATTATTGTGTATTTGTTTTTGTGGTGTTAATAATCATCAGCGACTTATATATAGCGTACACTGAGTACTTTGATACTTAGAATTATACTTGTCATTTGAGCTATAAAACATGATTTAGACCGATATGGAGAATAACAACAAAATTACTTCAATATGGCGGACTTGTCTTCAATACCTATTGCCTTTAATGCATTTTGGAAACTGTTACCAGTATAAATTTTTATGGAAGTATCAGAAAACGTGGCTCCTGGAAGAAACACAACGAATGACAGAGTTCTCCTAAAGCATGGATGACCTCCAACATTGTTCTTAAGTTGAATCCACAAATTATTTTTAACACAGGTAAAACATAGAACAAAGTCAGAATTGTTCTAATTGTAAGATCAATTCATGCTACTCTAGAAGAATGACAGCATTTAATTTCGAATAATCTCCACACTGTGAAAGTGCAATTGTTAGAGTGGTTTTTCGCATATATTTCTAGAACGATTCCTCGGTCATAACCAATTTCATAGGATTTATACAGTGTCCCACACTAATATGACTATATTTTTCCAAATGTTTCCACTCCACAATGATAATGTCTGATCATTTACACAGTACACGTAAAAAACCAAAAATATTGTATGGCTACACCAAGAAAGAGTTGTCGGACTTAGTCCAATTTTTAATTTTTTTAAAATATTTTTAAGAAAATGACGTGTACAAAATTACAACTCTCTACGACGATGCGTTAGCAAGCAGTGTTCAAATATATAGGAAAAAACTGAATTTATGTAAGGCAACCCTACGAAGAAGTTGCCTGATTTGACTCATGTTCGAAATTAAATATACAATTTTTTTAAACAGGCCGTCTGCAAATTTCAGCTTTCTAAATAAACACGTTCACGAGTTATTGAGAAGATAGACTTGCAAAAATCAAAATAGCTTTAAATATTATTCTGCATGGGTCTCCAATGCATTTTGTTCTACAATCAATATTTGCCTGCCTAACAAACGGAATAACAAACTTAATACCTACACACACCCTATGATTTCATCATGTAGGATATAAAAACACTATATGTTATTGGTATTGATTTTCAAAAATAAATTTGTTCCTGTAGGTCCGCCATTTTTTGCAATCAAGAAGGAAATAAACTTCTTTTGTTAAAATAATGCTTCTTCCCATCCTACCGACGACAACTGATTAAAAGCATTTCAACAGTATACAGGGTGATTTGTAATTGGTGGTCATAAATCAAAAAGGTGATTGGTTGAAGTATTAAAAATAAAAAATTGTATAGTAGGCGAATTTTGTGAATTTGAATGAACCTTGGAATATGCCCTACTATTCCCTTTATGACGATATACAATTTATTGCCCTGAAAAATTATTCTAAGAAAACTTACTAAATATATTGTTATATGAATTTGATCTATGTTAATGTGAATAGTACTAAGTCTTTAAAGCCGTTGTTGCTGTGCCTTCATTAAGAGTATGATCTATATTACCTTACCGTCAACGGATAAAACTGCTGACAGCAGCAGGAGATAAGAAAATCGAAATAACGATATTCCAGTTTTATGTTTCGAACTTCAATTTTTTTTTTTGCAATAAAATTCGGTTTTTTACCAAATCAAAAGAAACACATATGTATATACATTTTTCCGGTTTATGAACAGCTGATGGAAAGGTTTCCTGTAGTAACTATAAGAAATGGGCCATTCCACACGAGTATTCTTGATGCAGTATGCAAACCAGTTTTTTAGGGAAGAATACTCGTGTGAGATGGCTCAATCTAATGCATCGAAGTCTTAATGACCTCATTAGTGCTTTTGTAAATGTTTTGGGTCTACATTCTAATTCTTCAGTACGATTCTTGTAGCACACAAAGCAGAAACTCTCTCACCTTAGGTAGGGCTTAGTAATGTTGGAAAGGGGGAGTGAGAATTTTAGCACTCATTAATTCATTTGAAAAGGATATTAAACATGATCATAGTTGCATCGAACGAGTGTTACGTAAAGGTGAATTTTACTTACCGGTATTTCTCCTTCGTATAATATTAAGGTAAAATAAAGAGATATCCTCGTAATATCTTCTTTTAAAAACTGTTTCCTTTTGCAGTTTAATGGTGAATTTTTTTTCACCTGAACTGAACCATAACTGAACTCGTTCGGTTCCTAAACCTAAAGTGTTTTATTCACCATACTCACATAGAGTTGGTTCTGCATGTTTGCTTTTTTCACATCGGTTCTATATACATTTTCTACACCTGTCTTGAACTTTCTTACTCCATGAAAATTTGTGGCTATGTTTCGGAACTATACGTCAAATCGAAATTATTTCTAATCAAAGTGTGGATGTGTGCCCATTTTCTTAACGTGCAATTATTTTATTAAAGTGGTTTATTTATTTTATTAAAATCATACTGGACGAAGATTTAATTTTCAGCCACTCTACTTTCTTGAATTTTTTTCAGCTTGTCCCTGTTCAGGACAGGGTTAAGTTCGGTCTACATAAATCTGACAGGTTCTGGTTCAGTTCAGTGCCTGTAAGGTTTTGTTGAAAAGAATTCACCATTAACTAACATAATCACCTATACAATAATGGAATATGAAACAAGTCTTAAAACGAAATAGATAGGACAAAAAGGTTGGAAGTCTATTGAAATTTCTATACTACCAAAAACGGGATTCCAAAAATTAAAAGGATTTTACTGTTTAAAGCTTTACATCAGAGTTCGATTCGGCTTTGTACCACATTATTCTGCAAAACAAGGCAGCCTATACAGGGTGTTTCTGCCTAGAAGGTCAATAGATCAGGAGGTGATAGTACTCACCTAGGCAAACATAAAATTTAATGTCATTGGGGGGGGGGGGCATATCAATCGTTTAGGAGTTTCAGGGTGATTACGAAAAAAAGCTAGTCTTTCACAAAACACCCTGTATATTACAGGGCCTACGGTCAAAGTAAAGTGCTCATTGTATGCAGAACTTCATGGCCTTTACAACGACTGATCAACCAGCCCTATACCCCTCTCCGCTTAAGAGATTTGATCGTCTAAACTGAAAATTTCGGATTTTCTTACATTTGTTTTTTATTTTAATCTCTTTTTTTTTTTTTTTTTAAACGTCATTAACATAACTTTCTTTTATAAAAAAAAACTGTAGACTCTCCTTTTTAATTTGACCTATTACACCCGATGAGTATATGAAGCCGTTAAAGATTTATTAGCTCTTAACCTATTCTCAAACCTATTCTCAAAAATAATTTGTTCCCGTAGTAACTGAAAACACGTCATTTTAAAAAATGTCGGGTAATTTCGGTATGACTTGAATAGGCTGTGAGCTAATAACTCTTTAACGGCTACAGTTAACACATATAGTATGTTATGCAAATATGATAAATTATAGTTACAGTTTTATGTGTACATACGTACATACATGTAAAAAGGCATTCTTCAAGCTATCTCACTATCTTGCTGACAAAATTCCACCTTCAATGAAAGTAGTATTCATCAAAGTTCTGAAAAGACAATTTAAAATTGCTGCGCAGTTTTTATACTTTACAGACATTGTTAAAATTCGACGATTCTGAGTTCAAATTTACTTGACAAACATAGTAAATGGATGAATCCAGAGTATATCATCAATCAATTTCACATATCAGATTTGGACCCCGATAAGACCCTAAATTCTCAATATTTCTAGGTCTAGGGCCAACAAAGTAGAGCTTTACTGAATTGGTCATATTCAGGACATCCATACATAATATTATGTGTAGGTACATATACATATCTGATTTCAAACTTTGTATTTCAAAACATCTGTTCCATATTCATATCCGTTTTCATCCTTTAGCAAACAAATAACGAAAAATCATTGAAATAAAAACAAAATCATAATTGCAATATCACTTAAAAATGCAGACAAATGAATTATTGATTTCAGTGATGACGGCTATCTTGTTCCAAAATCAACCAAAGTAGTAAAGTCCACCTGCAGCTGAAATTAATTTCTAAACATGTCCTACATGGCAAGCGATTACCCTAAATCCCATTTCTAATTTATGAGCAAATTTATCACTTTTGAACAAAAGCCATAAATTTCTGTTGTGAATTTTCACTGCAATATAATTACTTGCATGCAATCTAATTATTCAGAGGATACTAATCGCAGATTTGGCAGAAATCAATAAAGCTCTGTGTACATACATATATCAGGAGTAATCTTTGTGGTTATATAAAAATTTAATACGTACAGAGAGAAAAAAATGGATAATAACGAAAACAATTTTATGCCAGACTAATATTTGCATAGAAACCACTCGACTGTGGGGGGTTTCTCTTTTTATTTAATAGATTTATTCAACAGCATTATGTAATGAAAATATTTTTTTTTTTTTTTCAATTCTAAAAATATCAAAAGTCTACCGCTAAAAAGTTTATGAAAAACTAAGTACTATTTTACAAATGGCAGAATAAAATTCGGATATTCAATAAAAATATCCATCTGAAAAAGAGAAATAAAATAGGTATTGTAAATGTTAATAAAACGTTTTCAATTTTCAATCAACCAACCTTGAAATGGACTACAATCAATAGACATCTAGAGACGATTATGGGTCTTCTACGCTCCTTTCGATTATTGAACTGACTCCAGTCCAAACTCGACCCAGCATAAAGTAATAGACAAACTAATTCTGATTTCTTGCGTTCGAAGAATATCACATTTGGGCGATTCCGCTATAGACGCTTCTCGACATTAATTTTTAAATCATAGTATTTGTTACGTTTTTTTATATCAGTGCAAAGAAGAAAGTCAAAATATAATAATAAAAAAAAAATTTCGGATTTAACTTCATATTGAAATTTTTGGCGCGCTTGGAAATCATATCATTCGAAGAATTGGTATATACTGCAAAATCATACCGGGCAACACTGACGCGAAACTGTTGTTACGGACAGTATTAGGTTATATTTTACCGCTAAACGGGTTAGTGACAATATTCATTTATTCTTATGTGCCAAAAGCTGTAAGTACTTGTTGTTATTTTTTAAGCATCATGGACTCTTATAAATCACAGTTGGCTTGTTGCACCCGCGATGCAAAACAAATAAAAGTTTGTGTTTTTCACAGAAATAAAGTGCTAACGTTTGGAAACTTTTTAAAAGTAAGTAGAAATCAAAGACAAATTTAAAACAATTGTTTTTGAAAGTATTATGTTAGTTGAATTGAAATAATCGTTGAATCAAATTGGTTGCACCCGCGATCGTGAGGTTATAATCGCGGGTGCAACTCTTTGACAACTACCGTTATTGTGTTATTTTTCATATATTTTATTATTTTTTTATGCCTTGAATAATAATATATGCTGTGTACGATGGTATTTAATTGTATTTAATAAGTGTGTTTATATTATATTCCGCTTTTTTCATAGAAAAATCGGCAAAAATGACAGAAGAGCAATGAAAAGAAACTGCTTCGCAGAAATATAGGAGAAATTTTAAAAAAAATCCTGAATTCCATGCAGACCATCTCCGGCGAGAAAGGGCTCGTGATTCCATACGGAGAGAATTAATGAAAAAGAAAATAGATGCAGATGAAGATTTGAAAATACTGGCTAGAATCAGATCAAAAGAAAGAATGCAGGCAACTAGAAAGCGTCGTAATGTAGAACAAATTAAACAAACAGGTACTAGATACATCAGTCCTTGCACATTGGGAAAGGCTGTGGCAAAAGTGAAACGTAATCTACCAGCTAGTCCCACTAAAGCAGTTGAAGTTTTAAAAAATAGCTGCTGAATTTCAAGTTGCTGCATCTGACAAAAATGACTCCCCTAAAGCAGTGCCTTGTAAACTGACGGATAAAGTAAAAAAACAGATTTGTGATTTCTATAATAGGGATGATATTAGCAGACAAATGCCTGGGATAAAAGATATGAAATCAATCAAGTCCAATACGGGAACGAAGTTACGAATCCAGAAGAGAACAATGATTATGAGCATTCGTGAAGCCTTCGAACTTTTCAAAGAAACTTATCCCGAAACATCTCTTGGCAAGAGTCTTTTTTATAAAGACAGACCTTCTCACATTCTGCCTATCAACGATACTCCTCATAATGTTTGCGTGTGTGTAACTCACTCAAACTACATTAATCTTCTTCTCGCTATTTCGAAACATGCGACAAATTTTCCGAAAACACACCAAGAGCTTCTGAAGCAGATATCATGTAGTGTGGATAATGAAGATTGCATGTCCAACAGTTGCGATGTATGCAAGGAATCCAAAATTTGGGATATCACCCTAGATTCTAATCCCAGTGTTAATTGGAAGGCCTGGATCTTTCAGAATCAGAGACCAAAACAGATCGTAATTAGCAAATCTTTCAATGAAAGCCTGGATGAACTACATGACAGCACTGCTAAATTCAAGCTACATTCTTTTGTTAAAAACGTTCAGTCCGATTACTTTCAAAATGCAAAACAAGACCTGACCAGTGAGAAAGCTATTGTAAAAATAGACCTTGCCGAGAATTATGCGTTGATTAGTCAAGACGAAATACAATCAGCACATTGGTCTCATGGCCAAGTCACGCTTTTCACGTGCTGTATTTGGACCAGCGACAAAATCCATTCAGTGGTCATAGTAAGTGATGAATTAAGCCACAGTAAATATACTGTACATTGCTTTCTGCAGAAAATATTTGAGTACATCAAGTCGATCACTGATAACATTACATTTTTGTATATCTTCAGCGATAATTGCGCCGCTCAATTCAAGAATCGGTATGTACTGGCAAGCATGAATGCCCTCAAAGCAGAATATGGATTCACTCATCTCGAATGGAACTTTTTCGCTACTTCACATGGAAAAGGTGCCGTCGATGGAATCGGTGGAAGTGTTAAAAGATCAGTGTGGACTGCTGTAAAGTCCCGGAGAGCCATCGTCAACAGTGCCCATGATTTCTATGATTTGGCACGCAATCTCTCAAAAAACATCTTATTTATATTCGTAGCTAAAGAAGAAGTTAAAGAAAAGATGGACATGTTGGGTGCTAACTGGGAAGGGCTAATAAATATACCAGGCATTCAATCAAAACACTTCTTTCAATCTAAGGACGGCGATAGCATTTGCGTGGGGCGAACCTCTATGTCTCATCTCAAATCCACATTAGTTTTGAAATCTCCGAAAACCACCACTCAAAAGGAAATTGATTGGGACTATAACGATTTGGAACCCCTTACATATTGCAAAGTGCAGAAGAGAACTCTGTGTTCTGATGTATCTGCGCCTTCAGTATCGGATCAGAGTAAATCCTTCATGTTACCTAAAATGAAATTGTGCGTTTCTGATGTTTACAGTGATTCAGACGACGAATCTTTAATTGACGAATCTCCAACAACGTCTCTTCAATCCTCAAAATTACCAGCAGAAGCATGTCCTGAAACTGGTGCTGTCTGTCCCGCTGCCTTACCAAAAGATATTTGCGCTGGTTCGTACGTGCTCGTACAATTGCTCTGCAAGTCCGGCAAAAAAATTACTCAATATCGCTATGTGGGGGTATGTCAAAGTAATATGGATGAAGATTGAGAAGTTAGAGTACAATTTCTGACGACGATTAATGGCAAACGTTTCACTGAAATCGTGAATGACATAGCAGACGTGCAATTTGAAGACATTGTCGCGAAGTTGGAAGCGCCAGAGAAAACAATTGATGGAAATAATATGTTAATAGAATTTTCGGCGAATATTGACGTATTTGAAAAGAAATAAGTACCATAAGTGACATAGAAGTGTACTGATTAGTAATAAAGATTGTTTGAACTCTTATTTCGTTTTTATTTATTTTTTTTATTTTATTTAGACTTATATTCACTTAAATTAGACGGGTTGCACCCGCGATAATTTTGTGTTGCACCCGCGATTGCTTCAAAAGTGAAAAATTCATGGTTTATTTTTCTTTTGTAGATATTTTTCTATTTCTTTACTTGATTAGTTTAAGGCCTTACGAAGTATCAAGGCATAACATAATAAATGTTTCCCAAATAGCAGACTTTTGTGTTTTTGTCTTATGATCTAGAAAGGTCGGGACAACTTCGTTGCACCCGCGATAGCCCTTTGAACCTCCCTCCTGTCTATTTAAATATTTCAATAAAATTCTTATAAACGAATAAAAAGTGAACATGTTAAAATGTAGCCCTTCCAAGGATAATTTCATTAAAAATGTTTTCTATTTTATACTAAGAAACTTTAGATGCGTCTAAATGTTGCACCCACGATAATGGAACCACCCATTTCACAACTTCGCATGAAAAACTCCATCTCTCTATACAATCAATGCATTAATTGCTAAAATTATGTACAGTTCAGTCCAGCTAAGAGCATTTACAAGGAGAGAGAATTCATTGTGTTCAATTTGAGTTCTGTTTTCATTTTATTTTCAGTATTTTCTATATCTGCAAATATATTCTGCAAATACCCAGTAAAAGTTTAGAGGTCTACTTCACATAAAAAGTGCAGAAAAATGAAACCGCATTTTTTTTTTTTTTAATAAACACACGTAAAGTTTGCTTGTTAACAACAAAATCAATAAAAAGCGCCATAACATGGATGAGAGCTGTGTATATCCAGTGAACTCTGGAAATAATCCAAACATTTAAAGTGAAAAAAAAAGTAATTAAAATCCGTTTCAGCGAACGCGCATTAAGTCTGTAAATACATACTTACAAGTCTACAAGCCTACTTCGAATCTTGCAAAACATTTAATGTCAACAGGTCACCGATGCAATATCAGCACGTTTATACACATACATATGTAAATTTTATACCCAGATAGCAGGCAATAATGTATGTATACATTGAAATTTGAATTAATTAGCAGGAGTAAATATAAAATATATATGCCGTGGTTACATGGTTTCGAGCTAAAGACGGGGCTTGTCATATACTGATATTCCTCCAAAAATCAAAATTTGACGATTTTTCAACAATATATTTTCAATCCATTACGAAATAGACAAATCTTTGCATTTTACGTCTTTTTGTATTTTGTACAAAATATCTTAGATCTAGTAAGCGAAACTGTAGTTTTTTTCATATGATATCTCCTCAAGTGCTCTTCAGAACCTGATGTATAGTTTCAAAGCTAAATTTATATAAAATTAAACAAGACTGCTGCAAAACTATAAACTATACTTTATATATTGGGCCTATACATAGCTAAATATGCAAGGCAGTGACATTGTATACATAATATGAATTTTATATTGTTAAAAATGAACCAATTTTATCAAAATATTTGCTAACTCCAGATTTAACACGTTCGCGCAGGCGCCGGTATTCATGTTTTTCACTGTGAGACAGCGCTCGATTTCATATTTCGCGGGGCGATACTATCGCATCCGACCATCTCCGATTTGGATGAAACTTTCACAGTTTGTAGGGAATACCAAAATAGCTCACCCATATTTTTTTGATTATCCTAATATGCCCCCGCCAGGAGGGTTAGAAATTTCGTGATTTTATGATGAAACGTTATTTCAAAAATCATATTTGAAGAAGAAGAAATGCCAAATGAAGCTTAATGGTTTATACTTATTATAGGAATAGCAGCACCGAATGAAGAAAATTTTTCGTTAATAATATTATTCACTAGTGAGGATTTCTAGCGCTTTTTTTCTATTTTTAATTTGAAGCTAGAATTTTTATCATACTATGTACAAAAAATTGGGATGGCGTTTGGCTTCATTGGAACAAGCTGGAATTTAGCCGAGTTAAATGGTGGTGGTTTTTCAATAGCCCACCTATGTGTGCAGCAACTTAATAATTAGAAAGTAATTTAGCGAACCATCTAATTTTATTAATTATTCCTAAACGGCTAGCAGAGCTGGGCAAGTACCAAAGAAAAAGTACTTAAGTACAAGTACAAGTACCGCATGTATGAATAGTACTTGTAACTAAGTACTAAGTTTATAAAGAGTACTGAGAATCTTTGTACGTTGGCAGTAATATAATAAAGTTTATAGAGTTCAGTTAATAGATATTAATAAATAAATACCTTTTGAAAACTATAATATGTATAGTAACCAGTGGCTACTATTTACAGTTTTTTATAGTTTTCGCTGCAAGTGGAGTAAAACTTTCACCTCTCCTTGCTACACTCACAAATACTATTAGAGGTCCGCCTAAGCACCCATTATCGCCTCCAATAATGCATAACAATTCTAAGGAAAAAATTTCCAGTAAATTTTTAAGAAAAAATTGAGGCCTTCCCTACATCAGGTCGAGGCATCGTTGATTTTATATTGGAGCGAGGCATTGCTTGCTTACTCTTGGTTATGTCCACTGAGGTATATAATATGGACTGCTTATGTTTCTATTTCACGTGGGCACAATTTCTTGTGTCAAAAAGAGTTCTTACATCTTTGCCAACATTGAACAAATCATTGGCGGAAAGTTGAAAAGGTGAGCACGCAGCACAGGAAATGATTTTAATAAAGCATTGAGAAATTCTTCTGCGTATCTAATGAATACATTGTCTTTGATTAAACAGTTTTTGTCAGTAATAATCCTAAATAATTAAAACATTTATTTCGACGAATCCACTAATTTGTATGTTGTTTTCAGTAATCTCTGTTTATACTTGGTGCTTAGGCCGAAAGAGTCAGCAATATAGAAGTAAGCCACTTTTTGCAATCCATATTATAAATGTCAGTGGTTATGTCATCAAGTCGAGGCATCGTCGATTTTATATTCGAGCGAGACGTTACTGGTTTTTGTTCTATTTACCCAGTCTTGTGTGTATGTTATTAGTTTGTCTAAAGTTCTGCCTTGACGCGTGAGTGCGGCACATTCTTTGACAGTTCTTTGCGTGCTTTAAAACTCAACAGAAAAGGAGTTGCGCTAGAGATTGTGTTTGCTTTTCTACGAAGAGTTAGATACTTGTAGGTACTTAATAGACTCAGAAATACCTAAGTAAAAATCTTGGTACTTAAGAACAAAACTAAGTCTTAAGTACAAGTAAATAGAAGCAAGTACTTATGTTCAAGTACTAAGTAGGGGCATTTCAAAAGTATTGAGTAATAAGTCTTAAGTAACGAAATGTACGTTAAGTAGTACTTAAGTCTTTTTTTACTTAAGTCTTGCCCAGCTCTGACGGCTAGGAATAAGTATTTATGATTTTTCTTAAATGAAGGATGACAGATTACAAATAAATTTAAGAGTAAACAAGTAAAAAAGCTAGAATTGGTCTCAGACCACTTCTCATGATAAGATCGTTTTCACAGAATACGTAAAAGTCCTTAATTTTCATATGGCAACACTAAGAATACGTTGCCCCATTTGGCCCATTTTTGAAATTATATTTACTATTTTTATAAAAACATTATGAACAAGATTTCAACACTCTACGTTGACCCGTTCTTAGGCAGTGTCCAAATATGTAGTGAAATATGAAATTTTTGTATGGCGGCAACCTTACGAAGGAGTTACCCGATTTATCCCATTTTCGAACTTAATTTTTCTTTTCTTTTTAAAAAATCCATGTGCAAAATTTCAGCTCTCTAAGTACACGCATTTTGTTGAGTACTCGTGTGAACGGACAGCCGGAGATGCAAAAATCAAAAAAACTTTTAATTTTATTTTATCCATTTTGTTCTACCATCATTATTTCTAGATGTTACAAACGGAATGACAAACTACGTATACCCTTTAGGTAACATTTAAAACATATAGAAATATAGAGCCTATAACTAAAGCCGAAATACAATAATAGATAGCGTAATTACTAATTTTCTAACACAATGCGATACAATTTATATATTTTCAATTATCACATGCAAAGTTGGATTAGATTTAAATACACAGGGTATTTCCCCGTAGGAGGTCAATAAATCAGGAGGCTATAGTACTCATCTAGACGAACCAAAAATTGTATTACAGAGGGGGGGGGCAATATCAACAGTTTAGGACTTACAGCGGATTAACAGAAAAACAAAACACCCTGTATTTTGAAAACTACAGGGCGTACAGTCACAGTTAAGAGGTCATTGTATACAGAACTTCATGGCCTTTCCAACGACTACTCAACCAGCCCCTCTTCCCTCAAGAATTATGGTTGTCTAAAATAAAAAATTTCAGATTTTCTTACCTTTTTTTTAATTTAATCTCTATTATTTTTTTTAGCAAAAAGGTCATTAACATAACTTTTTTTTTATAAAAACTGTAAACTGTAGACTCTCCTCTTTAATTTGACCTATTATACACTGTATGTGTTAACTGTAGCCGTTAAACAGTTATTAACTTATAACCTATTCAGGTCACACCGAAATTCGACGATATTTTTTAAATTACGTGCTCATGGAACAAATTATCGTTGAGAATAGCTTTGAAAATAGGTTTGAGAATAAGTTAAGAGCTAATAACTCTTAAAGGGCTGCAAGTAGCACATAGGGTGTAATAGGTCAGTCAAATTAAAGAGGAGAGTCTACACAAGGAAAGAATTTTTTACTAATATTCAATCTTCGATTTATTAAACACAGTAAATAACTTTTTTTAATATCAATTCAAAAATGATCAATTTAATCCAAATTTTCTAAATATTAAAAAATGTTATGTAATATCGGGAAGGATGGAGTTTTCAAAATTTATTCTAATTTACTAAAAACTATCAAATTCTTATCGAATACACTTTAGAAAAAGTTTTCTGAATTTAATCAATGATTTATTAAATATCGCTTTCTGTATAAAAATGTGATAAAAATTTATACTTAAATGCTAGAATCAATAATTATTTGCTTAAATAATTAGAATTTCGCAAACGGTTATTAAATTTCAGGAATCATTTTCTTAATTTCAATAAATACATGATATAAGTTTTTTGCTGTTGGGAGAAAATCAAACGGTTAATTGTACATGGGTAACAATACTTTCAAAAATATGCACATGTCAGTGGAAATAGTCAGCAACATTTTACAAAACATTTAAGAATATTAAGATGAATACTTGTTGACTTGAAAAGAAATTGCAGCAAGTTGGTTCCTGAAAACGAATTTAATTAAGCGTTGTTCTTGTAGACTATTTAATTAAATCACAAGTAAGTTTGTTTTGAGAATCTAACTGCATACATCTATTTTCATTTGGACGCCGGCTTTATTTATTTAAGTAAAGAAGTTATAGAATTGAGCCAAATTCATAACTTATACTGTTCGTCTTCGCACTGGGGGAAAATATTTAAGTTTTTTAAATATATTGTGTGTGTTTTTTGTGGGGGGTGCAATCTATACTTGTAATATATTTTTTTTTTTAATATACTGCATAATATGATTGATTTATATGGAAACAACTGGTTTTTATTTTTAGTTTTTCCCATTATTTTTTTTTTCAGCAATAAGATTTTCTTCAGTTTAAAGTTTACAGTTAGCAGCTGTTGATTTAAAACATTCAATAATTAATAGCTTTGCTTCAGATAATCATACCTGCATGAAGCATAAAGGTTTGCCATGAAAAGCTATTTTTGAGAAAAGCGCACCTGCATAAAGCAAATATATATAGGTACTAATACGATAAATAAAATCTATCATTAGTTTTCTTAATCTGTGGCGACAAGGCCACACCATTCGTCACACACATTCGTCCACTTGATATGTGCCGCTGTATTTATTCTTAGTAGGCAGGGAGGTTCCGTGGCCAGAATCTACTTTGTGCGGCGTAGGAATATTTTAATTGAATTTTGTTAGTAGGCTTTTTTAGTCGATAAGTCAAATAATGTTAGCTCGTAAGTTAGTTTTATTTAGAACGCCAAGTCAAGCAGACCAACCCTGAATGACCACCAGATTACATATTTGTAAATTTAAATAAACTCCCCCAATAAAGAGCCTTAAAAGAATCCCGAGTACTGGCTTTTCATTCGGCAAAAGCCGCAGTAATTTGTTTATCTCCACAGATTTAGGAGCAGCTTTGGGCCGACGTCTCGTCTCCAAGGACCGGCGCAAAGGCTATCTTTACTCACAGTATTGATATAGAAGGCGTCCCTTCTCAAGGAGCGACTGGCATTAGACCGCACCGGAATCTCGACAGGACTAGCACTCCGCTGCCGTCTGATGCTCTATCTATCCCATACAGGTTCTAGGTTTCTGCTGACAGCCCGAGTAGAGACCGACCACCCAGGCCTGCTCGGTCAACTAGAAGAGTTCCTTCCTTGAACGAGCTGCCACTAGAGACGAATCCGGTGGACCTGGACAAACGCAAGTGGACTTGAAGAAATATATCATATCAACATCCACGATATTTATAAACATTTCGTTTACAATGTTTAATTTAAGTCAACAGGTCGCTCGAATCTGGCATAAAGGTTTTCTAAATATAGGAAAGATAACATCAATATGAATATTCAATATTTCTAGTTTTATTATTTTAATGCTAAAAGTAAGAAAATATGACCCCTTGAATTTAGTATTATTTACTTGATAATGATACACAACCAACGAAAAGTTTAATCAAGAATATGTTTTCTAGATAATAATAAAAATTTACTTGGCGCAAAATCAACAGCTTTTTAAATTGATATTTATCAACATTTTCTTAATATCAGTAAATTTTTCTTTCCGGGCAGTTTACAGTTTTTATAAAAAGAAGTTATATTAACAAACTTTTTGCAAAAATAATAGAGGTTTAATTAAAAGGTAAGAAAATACCGGGTGTTTTGTGAAAACCATTTTTTTTTCTCTTTATCAACCTGTAACTCCCCCCCCCCCCCACCTACCCCCACCTCCTGCACCATTGACCGCCTACGGGGAAACACCCTGTATACTTAAATTCGGTCGATCGACTGTTCTTTGATATAGTTCTAGTCCGGAATCCTGATTGTGCGAGCTGGACACATTTTTTATAGAACGAACTCAAAAGACCTACATATGTGTCCTTTATAATATAAAATATTATACGACATGAAAATACATAATACATACATGCGCCAACTTTAATTGCTGGGTATCTGGGGGATTTAGAAAGTTAGATTTATTGTTAACATTGCTAATAGTAATACTCACAGTCGTCAAGCTACACTCATATCTTAAAGGTAGTTTTATAACTTTTTTTCAAAAATGTACGTGCTTTCGAAAGAGGAATTATTACAAATCCTGTACATGGACGAAAAATTAAGAACTAAGATCTGATCCTGTGCATGAATAATCACTAATATTAAAATAATAATAAGCTTTTTGAATCACTTTTGTCTTAATTTAAATCTAAAATCTAAATAATAAAAACTAACGGGATTGTTTAGATAATCAAACCAAAATGATTTCATTAATTAGAACAAGTGCGACATTTGTAAGTGAGTTAGTTATTCAGAAATACGCATCCGTGGAGTGAAGTTCACTTTTCATTTTAATGGTTGCAAATGAATTTTCATGTAAATAAAAAATATTTTATTACATATAAAATAAAAAGAATTATTGAAATTAAATAAAATTTAAGAAAAACCGACAAATATCGTAAAAACTTTCAGAAGATATTTTAAATTTTCCATTTTACATTATTTACTATTTTTTTACTTTTTCGATATTATTTTATTTTGAGCTAATATATCCAGATAATAGTGACAAATTCATTTTAAATTGGGGAAAATTTTTCTTTACAAGATTACGGAGGTATAATAAAAATTTTACCACAATTCATTCAAATAACTACAAATCTATTTCTATCCAATGTTTTAGAATAGAATAATTCTACGAAATTATTTCTACCTCTTCTGAAATTATTACCTCCTTCTACGGGAAGAAAATTTAAATCTCGAGAATCATTTTCTCAATCGAAATACAAATTAATTTAATTTGGGAATATAAATAATTTAAATAATTTAACACGTTAATTTTGTAAGAAGCCTTAAATATGTATACCGTGTAGGGAGTGTGGGAGTGTAATCCCAATGAAAAAATTGTTAAAAATATCAAAAGACAACCAGTTCTATTGGAAATTGGACTGAACGCATCAGCAATTTCATATTATTTATTTTATGTTGACACCGAATTTATAAAGGCCTGTATATGAGAGGAAGAAGACAAGAGAACTGCTTAATGGCAGGCGAACATATACCAGGAATCTAATAGAGCTCATTAGTACGGGCCATAGGAGACCACAGAAGGCTGGGTATAGCGGCGAACGCTTTCTGCAGGAGTTGTAGCGACTCGGACGATAGCAAACCTGTCCGGCATGTATGCCCCTTTCTAATGAGCAAAAGAGGTAGGCTACTGGGTAGGTACTTCTTTTCAAGTCTGGAAGAGCTGCAAAATAAAGAGTTCAGATGCATTCTGAGTTTCCTAAAGGAAGCTGGATGGATCTGAGGCAATTTTTAGGTTATATCACGAGGACAAGGTGCACAATGGACCTACTGGTGGTGTAAGTGAACCAGGCTAGGTACTTATAGCGGCACCCCTCATACCTAAACTAACCTAAATTATAAAGGTTCCAAATAATTTTAATATTATCGAATCATTGGACTTGTTTTTTTAAATTATTTTTTGTATTTAATCTTAGTGCTTGGTGGTTAGACCGAAAGAGTGATCCTATTTTCTGCAGTGCATTTCTATGAGCGTAATCAATCAATATTATACATGTCGGTGCTATAAACACAGTTGCGTCCTTTCACTTTTTATTGAATAGTGTATATCTCGACAGTTAAAGTGCAATAAATAAATTTTTATTCTTACCTTACACTCGCATATGAATATAATTTTATAAGTATACGTAAAGCAGTTGTAAATAAATAAATTTGAAATCACAAAAATTTTCAGTTTTTTTTTAACCAATGAGTTCTCAATATAATTTATTTAAATTGAAACTGTCAGATAAAGCCTAAAACAGTTAAAAGTTTTTATTTCCGATTCCGACTATGTGGATATATCAACGTAAAACCGATTCGTCTTAACAACATTAAAACTTTGTACAAGTTATATGTCAAACTTTTTCGAAATGGAATTATATACAAAACCAAGAATCTTAATTTTAGCCTCGAATTTATAACCGTGTTTCCAATTTCATTTCAATATAGGTATGCTGTTGTACGCAACATTTGATCAATTGGTTCTATTCTTCAGTATCCATGGCACTGTAAGGCAAAAGGGCTTTTTGATAACCACTATATACATACATAGGTGAGAAATTTTGGCTGATGCTATTTAAATAACTTCACTGACTTTAGGTTATTTGGTCCGATGAAACAAAAATAAACAGATATGAGTCGGATGGGCGTTCATGGTACTGGGGCAAAAATACACCTGGAGCTGTGAAGCAAACAATGAAACATGGGGGGTGGATCCATTCTTCTTTGGGGATGCATTACCCGAAATGGCGTCGGTCCGATCTTTAGAATAGACGGCATAATGAGAAAGGAAGATTATTTAAATATTTTAAAGTCCAATTTACCTCGAGTAATTGAAAATAGTGTACTTCCGGAGGAAAAATTAATCTTCCAACAGGACGGGGATCCGAAACATACGGCAAAAATAGTAAGAGAATGGCTAGAAAAACAAAAATTCTCGTTATTAAAGTGGCCTGTCCAAAGCCCTGATTTAAGTCCCATTGAAAATTTATGGGCTTACTTAAAAAGAAAGTTGGCGAGGTATCCGGAGCCACCAAAGGGAGTGAATTAACTATGAAGCCGAACTCAAGAAGAATGGAAAAATATTCCGGTAAATATTATTGATAATCTTTATAATAGCATGCCTAATAGAATTGCTGCAGTAAAAAAAATAAAGTTTTATGGATTAAATATTAAAAATTATTCAGCCTCTTATTTTTCTAAGATGCGTGCAAAACTGAACACATGGCTTCATTGAACAAATTTCCTTCTATTATTAAAAATACTAATTATATTTATTAAAAAATTCATGTGAACTATTATATGACTTGTAAAGAGTGAAATATTTTTTATTAGACCAAAGGAATTTCAAACATAGAAACATGTTATCAGTTTTGCTCGTCACTGTACATAGGTGAGACAACTAAAACAAAACTTTGAGTGATATCTGAAATGTCTCAATTAAAATCATTCATCCGATTTTAGCTTGCAACATTTTGACAGTAATTTAGTATTACAATCGATTGATTTATTTTAATTTGTTTATTAAATCCAAATTATATCAACTGAAACGAATGAGATCCAAAATGAGAGTCTCATTTGCTCACTCAATTAATGCAGAACTTCGGATTGCTTAATATGCGTGTGCACACTTTTCGATATATGAATATTTATAATAAATGTAGTTAAATCGAAATGTTAATTCATTGAGTATATTTATCATAATCGGTTATGTTGTCGATACCATAAATGAATACTCGTAAATATTGCCACCCCTTTGCTTTGCAAATATGCTCATTAGATTGTCAAAGTTCACACCTTGCACTAACCCCTTGTATTTTCGGACTTATGTAGATCCCAATTTTTATAACATAGCCAGACAAGTACCAAATTTGCATATACCCTATGATTCTATCTAGGAAAACAACTATTAGATACACATTAATAGGTGGTTAATAGAATATTCTTATAATTCAGATTTTTTGCCTTTTAGTAGGGCTGTTGATAGAATTCGAAGCAGATGGTTCGAAGTTTTGAAGTATGAATTTTTCCTGGTGTCCGTTCTGTAGTGTTAAAATTAAATTATAATATTCGATATGACTTGAAATAATTTTTAAGGAGTGTTTGAGTTTTTCGGGCAATAAACCTATTATAAGTCTGTTGATTATAATAAGATTATATAAATATATTTTATTATATGTATGATTTGAAATGCAACGGCGTTAAAGCTCTAAACCATTTTTTCGTTTATTTTCAGCTAAAATTTGTCACACTTACACATCTTGGGTTGGAATAACTGCCACTGACCACTGGCATTGTATCAGATCATGGTAGGTATATTTGTACTCATATGAATAAAAATAAATTAGATCACTAAAGAATTGAACCCATATCGAAAACATGAAAGTATTTCAGCAAGGAGATTGTAAAAATAGGATATACGTATCAGGCATAATTAAAAAAGGACTAGAGGGAATAAAAACTGTAATTCATGAAGTCCAATAACAAAAATGTTGGTCGTTAAATATATCGATAAGAACACAACATAAAATTAACATTAAAAGAAAATAACTCAAAAAAGAAAGGAGTCATAATTTGTTTAAGGAATCTCTATTTTGAAATTAAAGAACACTTTCCAATATATTTTCTAACGACAAACAGTTACCTTGTTGGGATACTATATAGTACTCGCTACGAAAATACTCTTTCTGACGGTACAAAAGTTACGGTAATACACAGGTACTCCTTTGCTAGCTGTGCTAACTAGGACAGCTTCGTTTACCGAGACTTCACCACTGAAGAGGGTCCATATTAATTTGAATTTGGGGCTTAGCGAGGTAGTCCTCGAGTTGCAAGCTTCCGTGAGGAGTGCGTGTTCCCCATGAGGTTTCTTGAATAGAAAATCCAGGGTACTTTTTAACGGGGTCTAAGATTCTGTAATCCTTGAAGAGGAGAACATGATTTCTTTTTTTATTTGGGCTCTGATAGCGGTCCTTGTATAATCTGAGAATTACAATCTGACTTCCATAAATCGAGGATCTAAAACTGAAGACTTCTGAGTAAGCGAAACACATAAGGTAATTCCATACAAAGTTGATCCCATTCCCATTGCACAGTAAATAGATGAACTATCCTCGCCTTCCCTCAGTTTGCCTCAGGAACCAGTGGCCGAAGGGTTAATCGCAAGCCGGAAGAAGCCCTACACCCCGATTACAAATTTTGAATCAAATACTTAATACACAACAGATTCTATCAAGATTTGATAAGAATGTAAATTATACTTTCGAATTGAGTTTTACAATTTCATTTCAATTTTAAAGCCCAATTTAATTATTTTTAAAATAAATTTATCCATTAAACCATTGTAAATTTGGAAAAAAATTTAACAGTTTTTTTAATTACTTATTAATTCTGTTGATCGCCCCAAAGATTGATACATCGCGGAAAAATAACTGCGCTGTCCAACATTGTGCAAAACTTCGTACATTTGAATTCTTTCGAATTTTTTATCATACTTCGGTACTTAATTGGTAAAACGCTCTTGCTTCAAAGGTTCAACTTCCAAGACCTAGATGATTTCATATCCTCTGAGGTCGAATGCTTAAGCAAAACTCATTTTTGCTTTAGTACAATTTGCAACCCAATAAATTCCATATATCGATTATAAGTCGAATCGAGTAATAAATGACAAAATTTTTCATACAAATTCGTGTCGCCATCTTTAAATTCTAAGTTTTGAACAAATATTCACAATC
Source organism: Dioctria rufipes (assembly GCA_963924295.1). Classification (NCBI taxonomy): domain Eukaryota; kingdom Metazoa; phylum Arthropoda; class Insecta; order Diptera; family Asilidae; genus Dioctria; species Dioctria rufipes. Next base: position 89,541,543 of record OZ002742.1, read on the forward strand.
CGCGACCTCGACAATACAATGATATTGAATTTATGTCAAGTCGGGCCACAATGACAATATTATATAAAAGTATTAAAGTATGTTGTCTATTGTTATGAAAGATCAATAAGTGTGCCAAGTTTTAGCTCAATGGCTCAACGAGAAGTGGGTCAAACTAGCATTACAAATTTTGAACACGGTTGCATGGTGACTCCAAAGCGCCGAATTTCTTAAGCCGGTCCCATGTACATTTGGCAAATATTTGGTATTGCGTCTCGTTTACATACACCTTATCAAAAGAGACGCATTGACCAATATTTGACAAATGCACAAATTGTGTGGAACCGGCTTTACGTTCGAAGGTCCACCTTTGAAGCTTCGTTCCTGAAATATTCTTTCGAAGCTTCGGTGCTTCGAATAAAATTCCAAGTTTAGAATATCAATAGCCCTACTTTTTGGTACTCTGTATAAGCTATTTAAAAAGACTGTTCTAAAACAATATAGGTAGTCTAATCATCAAGGTAGCTTGTACAGACAATTGAAGTACAAATAAGCGTGTAAATATGATATGTATGTATATGCATTTAGATTCTAGCTCTGCTTGTATGATCATCTCCCATTCATCAATGCATATTCTTTTAAGAGCGCTCCATGCCAGCAGGTTATAGTATTCAAACTAATATTGAAAAGTTGCAATGCCTTCACAATGAATGCGACACGCAATTGTCGACGTCAAAATAATTTCCGGATACATATTGCGACAATTGGGCAAATGATAAGACGTAATAAAAGGTCTGTTTAATGAGGTGCTCTAGATTACTCTAGAGCAGAAAAGAACAGAAAATCGTGTTTAATGAATTCAGATCACTGCTCCAAAGTGAACTGAGTGTTTAATGAGTCTGCTCTTAAGTTAACTGGAGTAACGTAGAGCAAGATTCTTTGCTCTACCTTTTTCGAAGGAGTAACTTAGAGCAGGCATTTGACAACTCTAAATTTTGTTGACAGTTCTGATAACAATTCAAATAATTGTGTTTTTTGTGGGAAAAATAAATTTCTAGGCAATTCTAGTGGAACAATTTATATAATAATTGTTTTTTTTTCTAATAAAAAAAGGTTTCTTTACATTAATCATGCATTAATTTAAACAATTGTGTTTTTTGGTGACAGATCTCAGAAAATTTGTGTTTCATGAGCTACTCCATTTCTGCTCTATTTTTAATTTGACAGTTTAGTGAAGTTGAGCTGCCCTGCTTAGAGCAAATTTCTAAAATTGTTGTGTCGCAGTGCGATATTTGAGTTTGACAGTTCATCTTGTTGGTAAATTTCGTGTATTTTTCTTTTAAATCTGGCAAAACTGCGTATAAGTTTTATATGCAACTATACTTGTTCTTAAAGCATGTAAAAAACATTTTCATAGACATCGCAAAACACTAGACTGAACTCAACTATCTTGAAATGATAACGACAATGTCGCATACATTATATTACGTCTGCGACAAACAACGATGCCAAATCCCATCGACAATTTCGTGTCATATTCATTATATTTCAATCTAATATCAGAATTGATTCGGTAATTGATGGTCGCTAAAATAGTAATGTTTCTTGAATTTAGGTCCCATCCAAGACACATGATTCAACAGCTATTAAGCCTTTTCCGTCAGATTTGTTAAAATTTCGACAATTTCATGCAAACTAGTGCAAATTTCAATATTTTTAAAAATAATATCAACATTCTCAATGACTTTAATGTGTTTGAGAAAGAAACGATTTGATTTGCTTCAGTACCACCAAAGTCACATGAGCAATCTGGTTTCTCTAATGCCAAATAATTTCTTCAATGGCATCGACCAGAAACTTTGAAACACTTTTGGTACTCGTTTCCGCTTTCACATCGCAAGACATTTCAGTGAAATACCGCAGCAGTGAATTGGATTTTCTTATGTTCTGAAATAAGCTACTTATTCGGTCAAGTCGAAAATGCACCATGAATTAAGCTCCTTTCTCGTTTGGTGCTTTCTGTTTCTTACAACACAATAACACTGCGCAGTCAACTAAACAAGATTTTTTTTTTTGTTGGATTTTACCTTTTACTTGGGTCTTGGATGTTCTGCCGTAATTTTTTTGTTGTTGTAAGAAAATTGCAGCTGTTGCAGGTAGTTCGGACCTAATAGCTACCTTCAAAGAAACTCGTTTGAAGCCAAAGCAACAAAGAAAAGAAGAAAAAGAATTATGAAGGAAAAAGCAACCAACAAAATTTGTTATAGTCTTATAAGATGGTAAAACAAACTATAAAAGTTAAGAATTCTGAAAGATATTTAATAAATATTAAATGGAGACATACCCTTATCAGATCTGTATAATTTGCATATCAATTAGATCTGTTTGAGTATATCCAAAGGGCGCATGCTCAGCTGTTACGAAATTTGCAAGAAACAATAAAGACAAGAAAACAACACACACTTCTACATATGTATCACTGACCACTGCGAAACAAATGGAAACTTGAATTTTCGTTTCTAAATTGCTTCGATTATAAATTGCACAAACAGTTATCACTAATTAATAAATGTACGGAGGCGATACGCGGTATAGAGAGGCGGCTCACGAAAATTTCGCACAAACAAGACACGGTGGCGATGGTCACTTGATCTTTTACCCTACCCACTCGAACGATCGAATAACTCACGGAATGAATTGTGATGGGATGACGATAGACGGTGCAACGACACGGCAGACTGACGAAGAATAATTTTACTCCAATTGAAACGGTTGAGTTTGCGTCAAAGCAATTTCCAAGCACAACCTGTTGATTGAACTCACCTGGAAAAATAGTGTTGCCAGCCTTATGATAGATATAATTTCTTGAATGATTTCATGTTCAAAATATGTGTTATCTATTATATTATATTCTATAACTTTTTTTGATTCTTTAAAAAGATATCTATGGCGGTGGCTGCATACCTACCGCATTTTGATATAGGTATTTATTATTTATAACAGCAGAGCATCTTTTATGACGAATTTTCTTACGATTATTACTACGTATGTATTACTTACTACACTGAAAAAATAAGTTTTTGATAAGTTCAGAAAGTACAGTCTGTTAATTTTCGTCAATATAACCATCTGATTGTGCAGAAAAAAAACAGACAAACAGACAATGGCATATGATTAGTGTTTGTTACAAATACGAACTGTTTGTAAATGCTACAAATTTATATGAAATCTAATAACTTAGACGGAACAGGTATTCAATAAAAGTTTCCTTTTGACTTTAAGTACCTACCTACTTAGCGAGTGAGGTGTATGTGTGTAAATAAACTAAGGTAAGAGTATTCTAATTGTTTTATAAAATATTAATTTAATCTTCTAGTCCGCACAGTCCACCATCTTGGATTATTGTACAAAAAATTGGTTTTTTCAAAATAATTCCTCAACGATTGATCATACGACAAAAATGTAAAAATATAAATTTACAGAAGACTAAATTCCCAACAAATTTTGTAAAAACACTTTTTATGTAAGTCTGATGTGTACCGAGTTACAGCGGCAGAAACGTGAACATTCTTCCAAAAAAAATGTAGTACCATTTATGCAGGGTGTTTTTTCTAATCGGTTCCCCTCTCGGTAATTCAGACTATTGTTTAATCACGGCTCAATTTACCACCTGAAACCTGTGCCGCCCTACTTCTCTACCTACAAGTATGCTTCTTTGGCACTATAAAAACGCTGATTGGGAAAATCTGAATCATTATCTTAAAGAAATTGAAAATGGTCGGTCTGTTTTGCTTCAAGGGATGTTGATTAATGCACATTAGAACTTAATAACATTCTAAATCTTGGCATGCGTGAATACATTCCGTATTCCTACATCAGATCTCAACAACAGCAAAATCACTCTTGGTTTAACAATAAATGCAACCAAGCAATAAAAGCGAAAGGGTCTGCCTTTCGTGCCTATCAACTGCATCCATGTCCGGAACTGAAACAAGTCTACAAGACTGCAAGCCACAGAGGTTTCTAGTCTCTGGTCAAAACCATCAGGAACAACTTCAGCAGTTGCTCTATACCTTCACTTCTTAATAAAGGTAAAGTGATTGTGGAGTCCCTGGAAATAGCTAATATTTTGGCTGCTTGATTCGCTTCAAATACTAGTATTCCACCCACTTCACAGCCACCTGTTTTGCATCTCCCGGGTGGATGTGTACAAGATCCAACACACTTCCGTACGACAGATATGTTTTCACGTCCTTAAGGGTATCGAAGTCTCCAACACCTCAGCACCTAATGGTCTTTCGCCCCAGTTAATGAAAAACTGCACCTCATCCTTGGCTAAACCTCTGCGCAAACTATCCTGCTTGTCTTATTCGACAGAAAAATTTCCAACTGCTTGGAAACTAGCTCACGTTCAGCCAGGGTTGCCACTTTATGACTATAGTCATAGATCTACCACTATTTGAAGCCAAGATTTTCTATCTACCACTCTATGATCCTTGTTGGAAAATCTATGACTATTTGACATTACTGCCACAAAAAATTTCACAATTAGTTAGCTTTTTACGAACAGATACCAGGTTTAGTAATTTGTGCAGTAATGTAAACGCTGTCTTACACATGCGAAATTATCTAAGAAGAAGGTGAGTTGACTTCATTTCATTTGACAATTGGCGTGGCGCTGACACCGACGCGACGGCGGTAACGCAACGACATTGTACTTGTACATGTTTAATGTTTTGTCTTTTATTTTGCTGGTCGGTGAACGGTGATTGATATTAATGGTGTTGCTTTGCTTTGCCTACTGCGTATTTTATTTTATATGATTATGTGCATCGGGGGAATGTCTGTTCCGGTGTTTATTGCTTAAATAGTATAGTGAAGTTGCAAAGGTCATCTTTCCGTGCTGTTCATTTTGGTACGATGTGAATGTGATCACCACAGCGAATCAACATCAGGGTCATTTCATAGTAAATCGACAAAATTTTCCTTCTATTTCGCGAGTTATGGCATTTTCAAAATTTCTCAAAAATGCTGTCCTGGACTTCTTTAAAAATTCATATATATTTTCCTATTTCTGGGAGGACAGTGAAATGAAGCTCATTTGAAAGAGAGTACTTCAAACTATCTAAAAAAAATGAAATCCTAAAAATATACGCGAGAAACGACATCAAGGATAAGGATTTGATCGTTTATCCTTAAATATCCTGGAAGACGTACTCATTTTGTTCATTTTATATTTATATTTTATACCTTATTTTATCCACTAGAACATATTAAAAATTTAACTTGGGATCTCAATGGAATTAAGGAGTAAAAAATCAAGGAAGTTTTACAAATACACATTTATAGCTACCAACAAATAAAAAACGAATGTGGTAAGCATCTGAAGGCTATGCATAGGGCACGCTTAGACAAGCAAAAAATTGTATGGGATGTGGGGGAAAATCCTTACGGGCTTCAAGATAATGAGATTTAAAAATATTTAGGAATGTTTTTATATATCACCCTGTAACTTCTTAACGTTACACCCTTTGATGATGCTTTAAAGTTTCGTAGATTGATAATTGTTGATCCTTGGCAATGGTGTACAAATTTTATCCCTCCTCTTCTCTCTTTTGAAGTTATGGTTCAACAAATTTACAATTTCAGATTTTTGACTCGGTTTTTTAACACCTATATTTATTAAAAAACACAGCACCAATTTTTCATATGGGATTTAAAAAGCTCAAAGTTTCCCTTTAAAATAAGCCTTTAAACACAAGTTTCCTCACGGCTAAAAAAATTGGTATAAACGATGCACATTTTTATACTTTCAATCTTATTAGTTGCACGAATCCAATTTTTAATATAGAATCTAATAAATATACGAATATCGGCATCTCTAATACCAAAAAAGTCTCATTTCTTATCCGAATTTAGTACAAAAGCATAATGCAAACGACCAAAGGATAAACTGTATCCATTTAAATATAGGGATGGATCACGTTCAGTATAAAACTAATACATTAACTAGATATTTGAGAGCCTGATACAATTTTTTTGTGTAAACTCTATCCTTTTAGGAATATTAAAGCCATTCAAATTATTTGTAATAATAGAAATACTTAGAAATACGAACAGAAGAATCAAGCGAGTTACGCATAGCTGAAAATTTGTCATTGCCTGACACACATACGCAGTATGTAGATAAGACTGAATGGCTAAGGACTGTTAGCGCATGGGCACTATAGCATAGTAAATATAGTACAGTTGGTTGCTTAAAATGATAGGATTTTTTTTTTTAAATATTTAGATAGTTTCATAAAATTAACATTTGTTTTTCAAATTATAAATGTTTTGATTTCTATTCTATGTGAGCAGGCGGGCCTTATTTTTTATTACGTTAGCTAGAATGCAAATGGATACTCATAGTATTTAGAGTACGAAGCATTCCAAGATGCTTACAAAATCTACGATTCCCTGTTTGAATTCGAATCAATTCGATCTATCAAATTCACCAATAAGGTCTAAACGGTGTATACTGCATTTGTATAGCATAGCATACCATCAGTATAAAAGTTTATTTATGAAATGAGATAAACTTAATATAACAGAGATATAAAAAAGCATATCCTACATTTATTTATTTTATCTAAGATTATAAGCAGATTTTAGACGAGAGGTTGATTGAACTTTATTTAAAATTTATATAAAAGAATTTTATACCAATTTGTATTATATTAATAAACACTTTTATAAAATTTTATAAATTGAGGAGGTATACAGTTTATTCAAACTTTTTATGGACCTATATGTATATTATTTGTTTATAATATTTACACCTAAATTTTTAACCATTCGCCAAATACGTGTTGCATTAAATGGCGTTATATCTGAGCCCCATCCCATAAATGCCGGTGTGCCTCAAGGTTCTATTATCTCCAATTCGCTTTTCAATGTTCATTAATGATCTGCTTTGCCTTACTTTCAATCCCTGATAACAGTACCCTTGATTTCGCTTACTCATTTGACACTTTTGCGGACTCCAGGGGAATGTCGCACGTGTTAAACGAGATTGCATGATTATATCATTGAATATAACAATATCTCAACTTGGAGCAAAGCGAATCGCGTCAAATTCAATGCTTCTAAGACCCAAAGCTGTTTCATCTCATTAAAACAAGAGCATAACTCGACCACTCCCATTTGTTTTGATGGAGCATTAAATTCTGATTCACCGTCACTAAGCATTGTTGGCATTAATATTTCCAGTAGGTTAAATTGCACAGATCAGATCTTCTCTGTTGCCAAAGAAGCATCCAAATGTCTTGGGTTTCTGAAAAGGTGAAAGAAATATTTCATCCCGTCAAATCTAGCACTCCTCTACAAGTCCTACATTAGACCTAGAATGGAATACAATTCCCAAATATGGCCTTAGCTTCATTGGATATTGTCCTAAAGAGAACATTCAAGCTCATTGGCGATGTAGCAATAACTTGTCGTATCAACTCACTTGTGCACAGCCGCAATGTTGGATGCCTTTCGCTCCTCTATCGGTATATGCATGCTCAATATTCTAATGAAATATCTAGTCTAATCCCTTGTAGAATGATTCCTGCACGCAATATTTGCGCTGCAAACCGCGCACATCCTTTTACCCTTCAAATTACTTTTGGCGGTATAGTAAAATTCCGTGAAGCTTTTTTATCCCGAATAGTGCGAATGTGAAACAGTTAACCATCTTCTCTTTTTCCTCTGGCATACATTCTGGGAAAGTTTAAGGCCGACATACATCGGCACCTACGCCACTCTCCTCATATCCTCTAACCCTTTTCTTACCTCCTTTCTGCCATACTGTGTTTTTCATCATGGGGTACCCCCTGAGCTTGACTTAATAATATAAAAAAAAATGGTGGTCCATAGTACCACCTAGCCACCTAGTCAAACAAAAAATTGTATGGAAAGGGGGGGCCGGCATCTCAACCTTTTCGGAGTTACATGGTGATTAAGATTTGCTAGTCTTTCACTAAATACCCTGTACTTTAAAAAGTATAAAGTGTATGGGAACTTACTCAACTCATTGTATGCAGAACTTCATAACCTTTCCAACGACTGCTCGACCAGCCCCATACTCCTCTCTACTCAGGAATTTCGGATTTTCTTACCTTTTTATTGACTTTGACCTCTTGTCTTTACAAAGAGGTGCTCAAAGCATTTTTTTTATAAAAACTGCAAACTAATCACTCTTCTCTTTAATTTTACCTATCATATCTATGTGCTCACTGTAGCCGTTAAACATCCATTAGCTCTTAACCTATTCAGCTCATTGCGAAATTAAACGATATTTTTTTAAAATGAAGTGTTTTCAGTCACTAAGGGAATAAATTATTTCTAGTTTAGACTATCACAACTCCTGACGGTAGAAGAGTATGGAGCTGCTCGAGCAGCCGTTGGATAGGCCATGAAATTCTGGATACAATCAGCTCTATAATTGACCGTACACGCTGTACTTTTTCAAATACAGGGTATTTTGTGAAAGACTAGCAAATTTTCTTAATCACTCTGTAACTCCGAAATGGTTCAGATGCCGCCCCCCCCCCTTTCCATATATTGTTTTGTTTGACTAGGTGACTACTATCACCTCCTGTCCTATGAACCACCATGGACCAAACACCCTGTATAAACGGTACTATATGTATACATTTCTTGTTTACTATTCCTCCGCTATAACTCGTTATACATCAGACTTACAAAAAAGTGTTTTACAAAAAATGTAGGGAATTTAGTCTTCTTCAAATTTATATTTTGGTCGTAAGATCAACCGTTGAGGAGTTGTTTTGAAAAAAAAACAAACAATTTTGATACTTCTAATCCACGATGGCACCCCCCCCCCCCTCCAGGGTCTAAATTTGGATTTTTCATCGAAGTACCGTACTGAATAACATATATAAAAAAATCACAACTACCCCACCTTTTGTAGGGCTATATCCCCTACTGACTGGACTAGTATACTTTCAATTAATTAATGCCGTATAAAGTCTTTGTGTAAAGTTGATACTTTGAATTTTAGCAGAACTTTATAGCATATTCATACAAAGGTTATCACTTTTTGTATTACTTATCCAATTATGACTGGAATCCAATAGGGGTAGCAGATTGCATTGCTGAAAGGGACGACTTCAATTCAAAACTACAATATAAGCAATGTTGTGTATATTTAAAAAAAAAAAATCCCCAAATTAGACATATTTAAAAACAATGTTTTGTTACAATGTATATGTAGTACATTAGTTTTTTTTTTAAATATGAATCATATGAAGTATTATTATCATTCGCATACAATGGTAATAACAGTACGCTATCGGGACTTACATCCCCTGTGATTTGAAATACATTATGAAATTCACAAAAATGTATTACACTAAATTTTTTACATATACACAAACTTAAAGAATTTAAATTTTCAGTAAACCATGTTAATGAACAATTTTCATTTACAATATATTTCAGTTGCAGAAATTTTTAATTAGTCATGTAATGTTACAACTTCAAGTGATTGAATAAATTAAACATTTAAGAGGATTTCTCTTTACATAAAAAACAATAATATTCCATATTTAATTAATAAGAATAATAACACAAATATTGTAAAATTGCCTCTTATATGTATGCTAGATAGGCTATAGATATAATAAAAATACTAGGTTGGTAGTTATGCTAAAAACAAAACAGTTTATATAGAGAAAAAAATAGTTATTAATTAAAGTAGAAATTTGAAATAGTTTTTCTGTCTTTCTTACTTACTGATCACTTGTATTTAACTTATCTAGTGTCACATAAACATCCTTAATTGGTGCCGTTACTGTACATTCAATTATATATAAATATAATTTTGAATAAATTTCCAAAACAATCTCATATTACGTTCGTATTCAATATTAAAAATAAAGTTCAATTTGAGTACCTATACTATGTCAATCGCATTCAGGAAGAGGTATTAAATGTTCATCTAAAACTATTAGGTACTAAGATATGGATGCCGAATGAAACAATGTATGGTGATTTGTTACTTGAGTTATCTAACATCTCAGTGTTCAATGATGGATCCGAGAGGGTCCTGGGGTCATGACCCCCTCTCCTATAAAGTAAAAAATATTTTATTAATTGAGTTATTTAAATATATATACTGAATATATAAATATATTCTTTATTTTTTTTTCATATAGTTAATTCAACTTCAAAAAATTATACAAAATATTTTTATTCCAAAACTTGAAAAATAGAAATTTATTTCAGAAATACACTGGAGAACGTGGGTTCACTTCTATATAGCATTCTTTTTCGGTCTAAGCACCAAGTACCAACTGAGAGACAACTGTAAACAACAAATAAATAAGTGGATTCGTCGAAATAAAGGTTTTTAATTATTAATTATTTGGGTTAATTAGTGATAAAAAGTATTTTACCAAAGGCAATATATTCATTGATACTCAACAGAAATTCGAAAGGTTTCATTAAAATCACTTTTCAACTTCCCTCCAATGGTTTTTACAATGTTGGCACCGAAGAACTGTTTTTGACACAAAACATTGTACCCGCATGAAAAAGCATATCGAGCAGTTCATATTATATATGCCAGTGAGTAAAATTGAGAAAAAATTGGTTTAAAATACTCCTGCAGTTTGCACCCTAAACTACTATTCTATTAAAAAATGAGTGGTAAAAAAAAAGTGTACTAAAAAATGACACCGCTTAATGCGGAAACCTTCCTAGGACCTCACTACAGCACTGCGTTGTCTAAACTAGGCGACTTACGGCAAAGTATAAATAAATTAAATTTAAATTAAATTAAATTTAGTTATTCTTTGCTTACGGCGCTGGATGTTTTTTTTTTCGCTCAATTTACTTTGTAAGATGACCCCACCTAATTTCAATGCAAGATTCCTGTCTGATATATATATATTTGTCAGTACCTAATAATAACCACCTTTCCAATTGATTGTTTAGTTGGCTTATTCTTATGTTTCCGTTTGCTGGTGACGGCAATAAACGAAGAAGATTAATAAATGATAGTGTGCAGAGATCCCAATCTACGCAAGAAAAATACCTTTTATAAAAGTTTTATAATAATAAAATTATTAAATTTTTTTCTGTCTATCTCAGTGTATAAAATTTTTTTGCCTTTTTCTTTTATCACAGTAAATATATGGTGTTGTAAAGTGGACCAAAGTCGCTCACTACAATGTTTAAACTTCAAGAAAAAATCGAATCAAATCTAAACAATAGATTGAATAATATCTTTCAATTATATGTTGAAACCAGATTCCTTAATTTGTTTTCTTCTGAATTTTGAAGTTGCTCTTAATCTCTCCTTTGTAAATTCTATTTGTTCAGCAAATGTAGCACTTTTAAGCTCATTCAAGTCCTGTTGAATCCTTTCAATTTTAGAGTCGTTAAAAATGTCAGTACTTGAACTTATGGCAGGTAATTCAACACTTTTATCTATTTTTTTCCTTTTGGCTCTATCATTTTTTCCTGTATTGGAACGATTAACCAGCAACTCCTAGACAACAATATTATTAATTTCATTTTTCCAACAGTTCTTCACTTTCCTTACAGATTCATTACGATCGCTTGATTTCAAACACGGTCATAGTGATAGAAAGGCCTGCTCTAACTGTCTAACTCCTAGATAGTTGGATTAAATCCTACTTGTTCTTCGACGAAAGCAGACAAATAAAAAATTAATCATCGTCTTTCGGTAAATTCGATAAATTAAAAAATAAAGCAAGGATGCAAGTGAAGTTGATAGATACAGTCAATAAAAAATTCTGGTTCTTTGTTTAAAAAGCCAACGAATTCTTCTTGCAAAATTTCAAAGCTAGCTAGACTAAGGAAAAATGTATCTTCAAATAATTCTATACTAAAGCAAAATAATTACATTATTCAATACTGCTATAGTATTCAATTGGAAAAGGCATTTGATCTCGAGTAGGGGAACCCGTGGCGGAATGGGGTAGCTAAACTTTGATTACAATTTGGGAGACATTGAAAGAAATAACACCATTATTTATGAATTTTGACGTTTATTTACATCTTTCTCTATAAATAAACAAAAGTTAAACTTATGTAAATTAAAAATTACTATTCAAAATCAGTGTCTAAAAAAAAAAGAGAAAATTTCCCATTCTGCCCCACCCCCGGGGTACAATGGGAAATGCACCCGGGGCACGATGGGGTACCAATTATTGGCATAGTTCACATATTAGAATACTGTCATAGTCGTCACTGTCTAGACCGGCACACGCCATATGTGGCCATTTTTTGCAAATGGCACAAGAACACCAGCCTTCACTGGACTTAGAGTATAAAACGTTGCAATACAAGCAGGCCGCGTCTTCTTCTTCCGAGATTTCTTCAGATTCAGTTACGATTCTTTTTTGTTTCTTTGGCCTACTTTTCATTCCTTTGGGTTTGTTTTCTTCCAGTTTTTGTTTCATTTTTTCTTCTTTCGCTTCCTTGATATTTTGTTTTGTTTTAATACATTCCTCTAATTGAGTCTTGTAAGGTAAGGCACTAAGGATTGCCGTTTTTTCACGCTACCTTGTTACTCTTTTCATTCCAAGTTTCACTTTTGGGGACGTGATTGAAATATTTGTGTCGGCAATAACGCGGGCAGAGCAATCGGGCATCCAAGAACATCCGGGTTTGGCATTGATATAAATGTTCACCGGTAGATGGTAGAGTATCTACGGGTGTTTCCTCGGCAAGCCGAGCATCTCCGGCTGTTTTGGTGCCTGGAAGAGCATTGACAATTGATGTAGAAAGATTTTCAAGTTTTTCAATAGATGACAGAGCGGCGGCTGGTGCAGTCGGATTTTCCAATGTTGTTCTCTCAGCATGGTCCTCCAAGGGAATATCCGTTGTTGCTGCTGGAAGAAAGTCATCATCCGTGAATATATTAAAGTTGAATGGCCAGATACCAGTTTTTTCAAAGCCTTTAATGGTTGTTCTCATATTTGCTGCATTTAAGAAGGCTTGGCTAAAAAAGCGCGGATATCTCGAAAAGCTTGACCACTTTTCCTGGGTGCGACCCGAGCCACTTTCTTATTTCATCTTCATATTACAAGGTTTCATGAAGGCAACGTCTAATGGCTGCAGTTTGTGAGAGCAGTGGGGTGGGGGGAACACAATATTATTATACCATTGCCACGAGCTATATTTATTACGGCTAAGTTCTTTGTGTGTTGAGCATGCCCATGAAGAAGTAAGAGAACAAGATGTTCCTTCGTCACTTTGAAAAAAATGTCTGTGGTCATCCATCCAGAGTCGCTAACTTCAGCCCAGCCCCCTGCCTGGAGACCGATTTCAAATTCGCGTTGTTTTTTCTTCCGCGGCTTCCGGCAGCTGAGCAACATATCTCGGCTGTCACAGTGGTGCCTCTTTCTGCAAAATTTAAGACACCTACTTGACGCAGCCCCTTAATACCAATTATTTTTGAAAAATGCTTCGGAACTACGCTAATTTCCGTCTCATCACAGTTATAAATTCTAGTGGTATCTATTTTGTATTTGTCCAGAGTTTCATTAAGCAAAGTAAAAAAATTTATACTGCTACCTGATTGAAACCCATAGCCCGTGCTCCAGATGTTGCTTCTGGTTTTCTTAGGCTTAAGTCTCGTTAACCCAGTCTTCTCCCGCCATTTCCAAAGTTTTGTTGAAAGTATGGCTGCAATTATTTCTTTCTGTTAGCTGATATGCCAGACGACGAAATTCTTTCATAGTCATTCCGAAGAGTTGTTATTCCATATCTTTCTGGTAGTTTACAAGCTCTATCTCTTGTACCACTGTGAAAGCGGTGTGGTACTTCCCTGATGTCTTATCAACCTTCTGTATTTTTTCGTCTTTTCCGCACATACCTTTCTAGTGTTGATGATGGCACTTCATACCGATTAGATGCCGCCACATATTCCATTTTTCCACTGTTGACCGCATCAACAGCTTGATTCATAGCATCCGTAGACCAGGATTGCCGGCTGGTTTTCGTGATATAGGTACGTATCATCTGCAGATGAAATAAAACCTGGCTATTAATCTGAGATGTACTAATATTATCAGGGGCGGAATGGGGTATACCCCATTGTGCCCCGACGTAACGTTCTTTGAAACACGATTATTATGGCCGTTATATATATTAGCTTTCAGTTATCACTAGACTTTTAATCAGTTAAAAGTATGTTGAAACAAATATGTAATGTAAATTTCGGAATAAGGAATAGTATATGATATGGTGTAATTACCTTGGTGTAGCAGAGCGAAAATTAGAATTTAGAACCTTTTTCTCAGGCCTTCGGTAAAGTCACAACTCAGCAGTTTCTCTCACTGACAGCGACCACCCTGTATAGCGCAGCACAGCGAACTGAAAGCTGTGCACGAAGGTCCATAGCGTGCACCCCACCCCTTTCCCATTCCGCCCTGGTACCCCGTTCCGCCCCAGGTTCCCCTATTATTTAAATACTCAACTAGAACGGGCAGTGCCAGTTATTACACAAGATATATGTACATTAAAAACTAGGAAATATTACAAATAAGTTTTCTTGTCTAAACTCATCTGAAAATACAAAATCCAAATATTCCAGTTCTATTGTCTAAAATTTCTAAAAATTTTTGCATCTTCACTATTTTAAGAACATTTTCCGAATAAAATAAATGCAGGTTTAAGCCAGATGAATGTGCAGAAACGATACTTTTCAGTTTTTATAGCATACTCGTCGAAAATTAATAACAAAATCTTATACATACATGGTATGAAATATATTCATTGTAGTATAAATTACGACTAGTAGCAAGCAAGTGATCCGTTACTTATCTGAACGTGGTAAAAGCTATAACATAACAAGTGAAAAAGCTAGAATTAATTGATCTAAGACCAATTCTTATGATACCCTAGAATCCTAGATGAATGCCCGTCTGTAATTTCGTACGGTCACCCATCTATGCGAGTTTGATTTTTGAAGTAGTTTTTCGCATATATATATTTTCAGAACGGTTCGTCGGACAGTAAAAATGAATACAGCGAATTTCATATTCTGAAGAACTTTTCAGTACAATAAAAAGTCTAGCACTGATCTTAGGACTGATCATTTATACAGCATATGTAAAAAAACACCAAATTTTTAATATCACAAAACCAATTTAGTCCATTTTTGAAGCTTTATTTACTATTGCTATGAAAACACAGGTCTCTTCGTCGACGCATTCTCAGGCACTGTCCAAATATGTATATAGTAAAAAACGAAATTTTTGTATGGCAACCAGTGGCGTGGCGTGGACTTGGTGCCAGGGGAAGCAATAAGATTATAATTTTACAAAAGCGTTAAATAACAATGCGTTCAAAAGTTATTACAGCGATTGTAATAAATTATCTATACCCCTGTCGTTAGCTGCTTCTTAATCACCCAGGAGTTACTTTTTGAAGAAAATATGCAACTGCAACAATGAACTGTGTCGACTGTGCGAAGAAGACATTAAAACCTCGAAGTATATAATAGGTCTGTCTGTTTACTTTTGAGTAAAAATTTTTGCGTAAAAATCAAGTAAAAACTTTTATGCGGTAGAGGGGATAAATTAAGAAAAGTTACCAGACACTTTTCGAGTAAATTTTGTCATGTGTCAAAAATTTGGCTGCTACCTTTCCGTCTGAAACAGAAAACAATTAATTAATTTGAAATACGTTTTAAATAACCCACCCTCTTTAATATATATTTTTTAATTTCGACTCTTTAGATTATCATTTTACATTCTTTCGATAACCCAACAAACGGCTTAACCTCAAATTTAATACTTTTGACAGTCAGCTGATTGCATATCAAAGTTACACATCCTCTTGATCATGAGTAAAAATGTGCAACTTTGTGCAAGAGGGGAAACGTATAAATTTACTCGATTTTTACTAGTTAAAAGTAAACAGACGGTTTGTGAGTAAAAATACGTAAAAGTTTTTACACCGAGTAAAAACTTTCGAGTAAACAGACAGACCTAATATGCGAGTGTCTCGCGCTGCAGCTCTAATGATGGAAATCACTGGAGAAGCATTTATCTCTCCAAATAAGTTTCGCAAGCTAACTCGTAAAAGCTCGTAGAAAAACAGATTTAGCTGCACTCTAGGGTAGTTTACAGAAGATATCTCTGGTTGCGGTGTCCGCAGGGCGTTAGTGGCCTAGTCACCCCTGCCCTTAACCTTATGCTTAAGTACTCACGATCGAGTATGAGAGAATAGGCATGAATTGCAGTGTTTTGGCCATCTGCTTTCAAATTAAAATAAAAGTTATTAGAGAAATAGTCATAGTCAGGTCGAAATTTGCTTGTATATTATACACTCCGTTTCAATCATTGAATAAATAACTAAGAAAGAAGCGGGATATCGTTCGAATACAGTGTACGTGAATAGGACACTTACTGACAGTAGAATGAACTTGGTTGAACTTACTTTGACGATTTTGACATAAGCCATTTCAGAGTGCTGGGAGTTCAATGAAACTTTATAGAATTTAATGATCTTAATAAATATTATATAAAATTGTGTTGTTTCGGAAGTTTTTTGTGAAATTAAAGCTATTAGCTTTTAATTTAATGTGATGAATTATGCGATGCAATTATACACAAACACTTGTGGAAATTTCAGCGGAAAACCGTTTTTTAGGCAAGTGAATATATTAAAAAAAATATATCATATTGTTTTATAATTATTCGTGGTTCTTTTGTTTTTAAATATGTACAACAGATGCAGTGAAATACACGAAAGTTTTAAGATTATGTGCGATTTTTTTATTCGATAAATGTCAAAAGATTTCTTCTTTTCAATGGCAGCCCTATATTTATTTGGAGGCGCAAACGCTTTGGTTATTTACACAGCAATTTGGAGTATAAAAAAGGTTCCCAATCAAAATGTTACAATTTCCCTACTGCTATGACGAAGCGAATTAGTTATTTATTCAATAGTTTCAATCAAAGCTATAAACAAATTTTAAATTTTCAGTTTTCTCGAAAATGGAGGAATGATGAATGGTTTTCAGAATATGGAGAGATTCTCAAGAATGTTCTAATGCACTGGGTCAGTTGCATGGTAATAACGGCTCTGTAAATGAAATTTCAAAGAATTTGCAGAATATGAAAATGGAGAATTTCAAATTCGTTTATAGCTTTGAAACAAAGTATATTATTCGTCGCCTTCTTCATGCCTTAAATTTTTGAAGTAGACTAAATATCTAAAAAAGTAGATTCGTGATTATGCATAACGGCGACAAATAAATTCTAAATAAGCTAAATTAAAATATCAAGAATTGCTCATTTACTTATTTGCCCCCGACTGTACCTTTCTGTCATCAATATCATATCTAAATAAAAATCTTTGCTCCAAAGTAATATTCCCCCATCCAACTTGAAATTCCCCTCAAGAACTCACTATTTCCTATCGCCATCGCGGCCCGGCATAAGCATATTAGACAGCAAGCGAAATGGTTCCTAATCGACCTACCGACAGAAATTGATGGAAGCACAATTAAAAACACCTCCAGTCGAAACAAATGCAGCGTTAATCTATCATAAGAAAGTATATCCATATGAATGAAATTAATCTAATACATGCTACCGGTATAGTAGTGTTTGTAGGTCCCATAGAAGCATTTTTTTAATTGCATCCCTTAAGTATAGTTCACACAAGCGAAGTTACTGTTCCAAGTAGCCTCGCTTTCAGCCCCTCATCTCCTCATGGCATAAAGAGAAATAGTCAAATTGAATGTATTTTCTGCAATTGGTACAAGTTTTGATTCAGGTAGTCATTTATAATATCCGCTGGTGTGGAACTTGTAAAATGTCAGCACATTTGTGTTTGCACTTTTATACAAAGGTGTGCTTTTTATTTTTCAGCAAGAAATTAAAGATAATTACGTAAGCAAAAATATTACTCCTTAGCAATCAATATGCCAGGAACGTACTCGCACTTTCTTTTTTCTTAGAATTTTTCCTACGAAATTGCCCTTAATTACATTGCTGCACAATTAATGACCTTTTCAATATGTAATTTTCACTTGAAACCATTTTTTCTCAAAAATAAATATCTTCACATTTCACAAGTTCCACGCCAGATGATATTATAAATGACTAAACACATCAAAACGCGTACCAATTGCAGAAAATACACTCAATTTAACTATTTCTCAGGTTCCACTTCGCTAAAAAGTTGAAGTGAGTGGAACTCGTTTTCGTACTGGCGCAAGTAAACTGATTGGTATGTCAAGCGGAGGTGAGGGACGGAAAACGAGGCTACTTGGGACAGTAACTTCGCTTGTGTGAACTATACTTTAGGATTGGAACCAATTCCTATTGAGCGTAGCTACACTGTAAGTGGCGAACGAGCATCAGAAGTGTGTGACGTAATAGGTAGATTCCTTACGAGTTCGAATTCCATACATTTTGTTGGATGTTGTTCGATTGCTGATGGAAGCAGCAGTGCAAGCCACCTCCACAGGTAGTGGTGTCGGTTGCGATTTCATAGACAGAGCCCAGACGTGTTCGAATGCTATACTTTTTGTTGCATGTTGTTCGATGCTTTGTTTTTGATTGCTTTGTTCAGAGGTAGGTGATTTTATTATTGCTTCTCGTTGATAGTTTACAGCGCAGGGCGAAAAAAAGCCTTTATGGAATATATTGTTGATGAACATTTTTTGAAGATATTTTTATGTTGTAATTTTTTTTTTGATTTGATTTTTATTTGTTTTAATTCAATTAAATCAGAAATCCTAAGGGAAGCAATGCATCCCTTGCTTCCAAAGACGCCACGACACTGATAGCAACCCATCGAAGGAGTTACCCGATTTGTCCCATTTTCGAACTTAAATTTACCTTTTTTTTAAAAAGCCCGTGTGCAAAATTTCAGCTCCCTAGATAAACGCGTACTCGAATTACCGTGAGGACGGACAGACGGACCGACAGACGGACATGCAAAAATCAAAATAACTTATAATGTTATGGGTGGGTGTCCAGCACATTTTTCTCAACTAGTATTATTTCAAGGTGTTACAAACGGAATGACAAACTACGTATATCCTTTTGATTTCATCTAGAGTATAAAAAGAATAGATGAAATTTATAATTTACACCATTATTTTTTACTGTGTAGGTGCGTTTAGTCGGGGAAACAATAAATTGTACTACAGGCGGTATTACATCCTTCCCGCTAGAGCTTAGAGGTAGTTGAAACTTGTTGCCGTATTTTTATTGAACATCCTGTGTTCCGTTTTCGAGAAATAGACATAAATTAAAATATCAGAATTTTTAAAAAGTATTTTTAATTTAATAAAGTCGTTGCAAATTCCAAATTCAGGGAAAAACTCTAAAAACTGTCTAAAATGATATACCTAAGTTCAACCTACGAATGCAATTTCAAATTTTGCAGTGGAAAGGAATCAGGAAAATGTATAGAAGTTTTAATCGGTTGCATACAAACACTCGATGCTTTTTAATTTTAAAAATGTTAAGATTGAATTTAAAACAAGACTGTTGAAATTCCAAAGTCTCGATATAAAAACCCTATATCTGCAGAGCTGGGTTAAGTATACAGTTCTGATTAAACATGTGTTAAAAAAGGCGTGTTATTCATTAACTGGCATATTAAAAGTGTTGTCCGTTTTTAGCAGCAAACCCACTAACGCGCCCTATGTAGGGTTCCACGTCGCACTTTAGCTCTTGTTCGCGGACATGCGCATCCTTGTAATGCCACTTCATTACTACCATATCTGTAGATTTCAACTCAGCACGACCAAAGCGTGCCACGTGTACCCCACCACGATAATGGGCTGCTTTGCAGGACACTGTATACTGATTCGCTCAGCGATCAGGGATTTCGATCGCATTCCGTTAACATTCGGCCATCCTGTGCATTGCTGTCCTCAGCAATACATAACATTCATTCCATTTACAAGAGTGCAATTTTTAAATACTACTGTAATAATGTTTTAGTTCTTGCAGTTACTTCCACCACATGCATTATGGTTAGAGCTTCATTGGCCAATTGCTAATTATTAATTTACTCAACTAATACAATACGCAAAATAAAAAAAATTCATGCACTATACTTACAACATACACACTTTACAGCATTTCATTCGCGGTCACATATACTCAACATACCTGTGGGTCCTCCCCACTTGACATAGTGATAACACATATGTACATCATGTATTTGGCCAGTACTCCTGAACCATTTGACGTTCCCTCATTCTTTTTTATTTTTTTTTTTTATTTTTTTCAGTTAATTGTGCCTTAGAGGCAATTAAAGAACCTTAACAACATTTAAGATAGCATCGTCTTTTTTCATAACAGAGGGAAATAAATGATAAGGACAGTGCTCGTATATAAGAACAAATCAGATTATTGTAAATGTAGGAGTTTATTATTAACACAAATAAGTTCATTCATCATTTTTTTTTTTTTTTAAATATGGAACAAAGGAAACAATACTTATTATATTTATGTACTATTCTAAGTCAATTCAATTGACGCATCGCTATCCAGATAGTTGTCAGCAAATTGTAAGTCTTGAAGTCTACACCAAGGTCACATCTTATCGGTGGCATATACTGAGTCAAATGGCTTCCTTGTCGCCTGGTAATTAGGTGGATCCGTAATCTTATACCGGTCTCTGTCTAGAGCTTCCTCCACGATATAGGGCCCCTTGTATTTTGGCAAGTGTTTTTGTGGAAATCCCGTAGACTTGTGTTCGCATTTGATAAGCACCAAATCCCCCACCTTATATTTTTGGGGCAATTGTCGCCCTGTGTTAAAGATTTCAGCTTGGCGTTTTCTTTTTTCATTCATCTCGGCCGCGATTTTCGTCCGTAATTGTGATAAGGGGATTTCATCCTCATCGTCAGAAATATCTGTCTGTAGAGCAAAGGTTAATTTATTTTTTATTATACTTTTTGGTTCGTAACCGAGTACTAATTTTTGAGGACTGACTTTGGTAAGCCTATGTGAGAGATTATTTAGGCTCCACTGTATGGCTGCTAGAGATTTATCCCAGTCTTTCCCGTCTTGTCGTTCTGTCATACTAGATATAGCTGTCTTTAACGTTCTGAAATATCTTTCTATTTGTCCGTTCCCACGCGGTGTTCGTTCAGCAGTTTTGATATGCGTGATACTATTCTCCTTGCAAAAGTTTTCAAAAGCTTCGAACGTGAACGATGTTCCTCTATCTGTGATTATTTGTTCTGGAAGTCCAAAATATTGCGAAATGTCCTCCAATGTTCGTATGACATATTGGGATCTGGTGTTTCCTACCGCTTTAATGACTATGAACTTCGTGAAAGAATCGATAAAACCAATCAGGTGGCTGTTACCCATTGAGCTTTTTGGGTATGGTCCAAGATGGTCCATATGTATAGTGCGAAAAGGCCTTGATTCGATGTCCCGAACAAACATTTCCCTTCTGTTTTCATCTTTATATTGTTTATTATAGAGGCACTCTAAACAGCTTTCAACGTATTTCCTCACCACTGCACGCATTTTGGGGAACCAGTATGTTTTCTTGACTAATTCTATGGTCCTATCTATCGCAGGATGTCCGCTATCATTATGTGCCGATCTGATTATATGCCAACGAATACCATGTGGCACAGCGAATCGAAGTCCTTCTTCTGTCTTCTTCAAGATTCTCCCGCCTTTAATTTGGTATTCTTTATTGTAGTGTTTTACCTTGTCGCGATTAGTCGAAGTTCCTTCTAAAATGTTCCTTATTTGTTGAAGCTCTGCATCTTGAAGCTGTAAGACTGCAACCCAATCAGATTCTACCATTTTCACAACCATGACTTTCTCCGCTACTTCCTCGACTGATGGTTGTTCAATCACTGTTGCTCTGCTCAAGGCGTCAACGTGTGCTATTTTTGACGCAGAACGGTATTGAAGTTGGAAATCAAACTCTTGAATGCGAAGCCACCATCGAGCTATCCTTGGCACGAGATTCCGTTTTTCTTGAGTTAGTTTAAGAGAGTTGCAATCGGTAACTACAACGAATTGTTTTCCTAGAAGATAATATCTAAATCTTTCTAGGGTCTCTACAACCGCAAGAGCTTCGAGCTCATAGCTGTGATATTTCTTCTCTGGGTCACTAGTTGAACGGCTGAAGTAGGCGACCGCTTTCTGTCTCCCGTTGTCGCTTTGAAACAGAGTTCCAGCGATCCCTGTTGCACATGCGTCGGTATGTACTTCATGATTCTTATGAGGGTCGTAGATTGTTAATATTGGTCCACTTGTTAAAAAGTTTTTAAGGCTTTCGAAAGCCCTTTGCTGTGATTCGTCCCATTTAAACTCCACATCCTTCCGCAATAACGAATGAAGAGGTGCAGCGACATTAGCGTAAGAGGGAACAGATCTGCGGAAATATCCCGCAAGTCCAAGAAATTGCCTCACTTCCTTTATATTCCCCGGTATAGGATACTGTCTTATTGCTTCTGTTTTATGTTCACCCGGTGTAATGCCATCTTTGCCAATTCGATGTCCAAGATAGCTGACACTATCTACAAGGAATGAACACTTTTTCATATTTAGTGTCAAGTTTGCTTCTTTTAGTACTGAAAACACCTTCTTTAAGACTTCAAGAGCTTCCGGAACTGTTTTCGTCACGATTATAATATCATCCATATAATTATAAACGTGCGGGTCGTTTATCCGTTGCAGGATTATGTTCATCAGACGCATGAAAACTGCGGGGGAATTCGTCAGCCCAAAGGGCATTCTCATGATACGTACCTGTTTAAGATGAGAAATATAATAAGATCAGATCCTAAGCAATTTTGGCGTTTTGTAAATACCAAAAAGGAATCTAATAATTTTCCTCCTGTGTTAGTATTTAATAATAATTCTAGTCATGATCCATCTGTGATTTCTAATCTCTTTACTGATTACTTTAGTGAATCATTTTTAACATATGACACTCAAATCGGTATTGCTTACTTTAATTACTTAACGACACTTCCTAATGACATCCCATGCTTGTGCTTCACTATTGATCAGAAATCTGTTGAAGACTCCATGTCCAAGCTGGACTCCGGTTATTCCACTGGGCCTGATGGAATATCATCTATTGTCTTAATGAACTGCAGTCGAAGGCTTTGTTACCCGTTAATTATCACTGAGGCTTAATTTATCACTGAGGTTTAATTTATCACTGAGGCTTGGTAAATTTTCTAAGTTATGGAAAGAGTCGTTTATTGTCCCAATCTTTAAGCCCGGTAAAAGGGAGCTTATTACCATCGTCCTATTGTCTTGTATTCCAAAACTATTTAAAGCTTCTTTATAGAAATTTTTGTATTTTCATTGTAGTGGAGCTCTTTATCGGTCAACAACAACAAATTTGCTCCAGTTTACATCTACCTAGTTGCGAAACTCACTGTATTTATAAAGACTTCAGCAAGGCTTTTGACAAGCTCCTCACTCTGTTTTGTTATTTAAACTGAGATCTTTAGGCTTATCAATTTGGTTGTTGAACTGGTTATCATCCTACTTTAAAGATCTCAAACTTAGGATTCGATTCGGTTCTGCTTTGTCTGAAGAGATAACGGCTTACTCCGGTGTTCCACAGAGTAGTCACTTAGGGCCCCTTCTCTTCATATTAGTCATAAATCATGTTTCCTGTGTGAAAAGAGTTCTCTCGTTTTAAACGTTGATAAATGTAAGGTAACCATTTACTTTCGTAAGCGAGTCCCTTCGAATGTTGTCTATGCTATGAATGGGTTATTACTTTCAAAAGTTGATAAATATGTAACTTGAGGATATTGTTTGACTGGAAACTTACCTCTTTAACTTTCACATAGATCGCATCGTTAATAGAGCAAACTCAATGTTAGGCTTTGTAAAGCGTTGTGCAAAAGAATTAGGTGATATCTATATTACTAAAGCTCTTTTTACCACTCTTGTTAGACCCATTTTGGAATATGCTAGTCCTGTCTGGTCACCCTCTTACAAAAATCACTCCGATCGTATTGAAAGCGTGCAAAGGAGATTCTTACTTTTTGCTCTAAGAGGTCTCGAATGGAGGGATAGACTTCATCTTCCTCCTTATAACGAAAGATTTAATTTAATACACCTTCCTACTCTTGAGACTCGTAGAAAATTTGTGATATTAGCTTTATATTTCAACTTGTGAAGGGTGACATCGACATGCCTTTGATTCTTCAGATAATTAATTTCAATACACCATCTCGACACTTGCGATCTAATGACTTTATTTATTTGTGTTCCCATCGCACCAACTATGGACACTTTGAGCCTATGACTAGAATGTGCTGTACTTTTAATTTGAATTTCCATTCGATAGATTTAATTAAGAAAAATCCTCCTTAAGTATTGTGTCGTGGGACCATTGTAGCTAGCATTTAGCGAAATAAATAAATAAATTAGTAGTATAATACATTTATATGGGTACTGGCTAAAAGATACGATTAATATACTAAAGAATCTAAAATTTCATACAATTATAGTATGTTTTCTTATAGAAGGTTGTTACTGTAATTTGAAAGTATTTTCTAATAATTATAAGTACACTGTAAAAATTGGCCACATTTTAGGGAATATATCCTACATTTTAGGGAATATTCCCCACATTTTAAGGAAAAATACCAAAGCTTTATGGCAACAGTTGTACAAATTTATACTACCTGTGTTCTTTTGTGTCCGCAGAACAGGGCAGAAAAAAATATACACAAAAGAACACCTCATATATTTTCATAGGAGAATTATAAATGAACAGAATTGGCGAACAGTGCAAATAGTTCGCTTCAATCGATAGAAAAATTTGTTCTCTCCAGTATATGGGAGTTCTAGAACAAAGTACACAAAAGAACACAGCCACTGTGTACAGTAAGGAAGTAATATCTTGTAATTTTATTTATATTATATCTTTAAAGTAAAACATCTGAAAGTGTGAGTAATTAATTAGTATCTACTATCACATGATATATGTCATATATATGTTAATAATAATAAAAACAACGTGAAAAGTAGGACGCTTACGGATAAAACAAACTAACTATTGAGTTTGTCATTATAAGGAACTATTTGTATGATTTACAAAATTCTTCTCCGTACATATAGCAGACTGTTTGTAGTTAATAAGCATTGTTCGTATTATCAAGCAACACAGTTTAGTAATAGAACAAACTAATTATAGCAAAAACAGATAGTTCGTTTGTATAACTAATTGAACTTTGTGGTAAAAACTGATAATTTTTTGTAGATTGTTGTAGTAACTAACTAAATGCTACAAACTACATCTATAACTAGAATGAAGTAAGCATTACAAGTAAGTTGGATGTAAAATTACAGATAAGTTTGTGGCGTGAATATATCGGATTGGCAAGAGGAACAAAGTTATTTTTTCTGAGTATTAATCAACGGATGATAATTATGAGCTTCATGAGTTGTTGGATTGTATGGAAAAACTTCCGATAAAGGTTCTGTGGTAATCAAAAACAACCTACAGATAACAACTATATAGAATATCATAATTCTAAATATGTATATATGTAATTCTTGGAGCAAACGCCATCTAGTGTCCCAAATCGGCAACTGACGATTTTATAAAAAAGTACCTTTTTTCGAATATCTTAATAACGATAAATTATACGAAGTTAGTGACTTCAGCAAAAATACTTGTCTTTTAATGCTCTATATTCTAGAAAGAGGAAGGCGTCAAAAATCTTACACTTATCCGCCATTTTCTACATGAAGGCAGTACCATTTATTTTTATTTATTTTTTATTTATTTTTATTTATTCATGAAGTTTAGACGAAAGTATACAGAACTAGTCCAATTAAAAGCTACCGTATATAAACAGATTCGTATTGAAAATGTGCAAAATTCAAAGAAGAAGATTTTTTTTTTGTTTTTTAAGTTAATGCTAAGCAATATACTGAATTGAATGAAATTACGTGTAATAATAACTAAAACCTAATAAGGAGAATATAAAAAGCAAAAAAGATTAAAATTAATAATTATACGAGAATATATGTATATGAAGTTCAGTACAACTTTAGAAGAAACTAGTCCAAATGATTAAGGATAACTATAGCTAATAAATATAATTAATTTTAATGGCAATGAAAAATTGGAGAAAAAGTAAAAGATTACAAAGTGAATATAATTAATTAAATATGTGGCTAAGTGGTTGGTCGGATCTCATCAGAAAGAAGTCTTTTAAATGTCAGAAGGCTGGGATTTAATATGTCAATGTTGTTATGTCTTGTATTGTATACTTTTTGAATTCTGAAAGTAGGGCATTTTTCCCTGAGATTGGTTCTGCAAGAGGGTAAGTTAAATGTTTGGGATGCCTGGAGGAACGAGCAGGTACATGAAAGTTTATCTTAGAGAGAAGAAAGGGACAGTTTATATTACCATTAACTATTTTGTAAAGGAAAACAGCATCCAGGATTTGGCGACGATTAGATAGATTGGAAGTTTAAGTACCCGCAACCTATCTACATATTCAAAATATTGGTTACCATTTTTATACATTAAAAGTCTCGTGAATTTTCTCTGTATTAATTCAATCTGTTCCGAATATGTTATGTAAAAAGGGTTCCATACTTGACATGCATACTCTAGAATACTTCTAACTAATGACATATAGAGTACTATGACCGAATTAATAGACTTAAAGGCTTTAGTTGCACGAAAGATAAAACCCACCAGACGAGAAGCTTTGGATGCAATGTAGTTAATAGTCCAGTCAAATAAGCCGAAAAAATGCTAAAGATCGCATTTAATTTGTTTCAGGCTGCAATTTTGAGGGTTGGTGTAGGGTGGACCAAAAAAAAGGGGTGAAAGACAATAAAAACACCCCCGAACACATGACAATCTATTTGCCGTGCGTGCGGTTTGGAAGAGGTAGAATTTTTGAAAAAATTAAAAATGCTATATTATTCAGAATATGATTCTAAATAAAAAAGTCTATGGTGACCAACCCCTATCTCGTAAGGGCGCGACAGGAAAACCGAAAGAAGCTAAGGGTAGACACTTCGCTATATCCACTAACATGTGTCCGATTACTTCAATTCTGCAACATTTTCGTTCAAGAGCTAGCAACCAAAAGAAGCGTGAATTTTTCGATGAAGTAATGGAAAAAGGAGGGGAGTGAAGAAAGTTATCAGACTATATGTTGAGCAATATTTGCGCTCATGTTTTGCTGTAGTGACGTACTTGGAACATTTTTGAATTTTTCTTAGAATTTTGGCTGGTTGTGCAAAGCGAGCCGAGATATGATGATTTTTGCTTTGAATTTTTTCTTTTTAGTTCAACATGGCTCCAGTTTTGCGCATTCGATGGTTTTTAGGGTTTTAGGTGACTGCGATTGCGTAGGCGGGGAAGAAAATAATGTTATGTGATTGTGGACATTTGTTGTTTGTTTTTAATTGTTGTAAAGGGTAGGATATGGGATTGCAGGCTACACAGGAAGAATGAGATATAATAAATTAATGGTATAGACTAGATGGGTGGGATCTGGGTTGGTTAGATGGTTAAAAATAGAAGCGTTACCTTATTTAAAAATTATTACTGACAAATCATAGTTATATAAAATTTGCAGGTGCTTTATTTTTTAAATTTAATTAAAAAAGGGTTTACTAATTCCCAATATGATATGGTGCAATAATTGTCTCTTGCCATTTTCAAATCAAAAAATCAAATCAAATTAAAAAGGATTTGTTTAATCATATTGATTCTACTTTGTGTGGGCACTTGGTGGAGCATGCTACACATTATGTAAGGTGTTATAAATTTTAAGCAATTTAAATAATTTAAAAAAACACTTGGCAATTTATGTTCAACTTTATTAATGTATTTGTAATTTTATTAAAAAAACAAAAAACAGAAAATTAAAGCCGACGCGTTTCGTTCGATTAGAACATTATCAAGGCTAAACGACTACTAATTATCAATTTTGATTGTGCTGGCTAGATGCTCGGAAGGCTAATTTTAACAATAACAGGGTCTAGCAGATGGCTTCTGTTACTGAAATCAATTTGGTCATTAACTAGAAAAGTACCATTCTTCTGTTGCTTTCTGATTTCATACATTTCGTACTTGTCTAATATTTTTCCACCTTTTAAGCAATGCACCAGTTCCATGTCGTTTAAATTAGCTGAATGTTTATTATCGCGTAGATGTTTTGCAAAGCCAGAATTCGGGTTATTGGATTTACTAGATTTTATGTGTTCAGAAAATCTTGTCTTAAGAGATCTTTTTGTCTTCCCTATATAAACAGCTTGGCAATCGTTGCAGTTAAGCTTATAGACTCCACTTTTATCCACTGTATCAATTTTAGGTTTTATCTTATTATTGGATAGCAAATTTTACACCTTCGTTAAGAATTTTATAAAATTTAACACAGGACATTTCTACATTAGATGAGAATAGATTTGAATAGTTGATTGAGTTAGAGTATTCATTTAACCTGTCATAGTTACCCAAATTGAAGTTTCTACTCTTAATGATACCATCACGTACTATTTTAGTAATTGAATGTGTAAGAATAATATCGATAGGCGGATGATGTGAGTCGATGCGAGAGAGAGGACATAGTGACAATGAAACTTTGATGTTGTAATAAGGAATATTAGTCCATACCAAATCTAAAAGCCTATTATTCACATTGAGAACATGATTATATTGCCTAAGGTTGGCTAAGGACATATTATTACGTAGAGAGCATGCAGCAGAACTATAAGCTTCAGAGGCTAGAAAACCATTCTCTTCCTCATCGAAATACCAGTTTAAGTAGGGTAAATTAAAGTCCCCAATAACAAGAATACTGGCATTGTCTGGACATTCAAGAGATTTTAGATAAGATGGCATCATAAGTTACCGCGGAGGACTGTGGAGGTATGTAAACACAGCATATGTACAACATAACATTATCATTTTTAATGGCAACCCACATATCTTCGTTAGAAGTTTCAAACGAAGTAACGCGAGAAGAGTTATAACTATTATCCACTGCAATGAGGCATCCACCACCATCTTTGGCCCCAGTCAACGATAAGTTCCTATCTTTTCTATACACTGAGTACCTACTATCAAATATTTTATTACTAACAACCCACTCTTGCAGAAAGGTTTCAGTGAAACAAATAATGTCGTAAACATTGGAGAGAATAGCTAATTTTGTGCTTTCGGTTTTAGATCGAAGCCCTCTGACATTTTGATAATAAATCTTATTTAATGACATTAGAAAATATTTGTATTAAGTTGAGATGAGATCCAGACTTGTTACCGAATTGATAAGTTTTGGGGAGCTATTCTCCTCCTTCTTCAAGTATATCTTGCCTTTATTAACCCATAGGTATTTAAAACCACATTGATTTTTAATTTGCTTGGCTTTATAGAACAAATACTTTTTCTCCTTAGACAATAATTCATTTAAATAAATTGATGAGTCCTTCGTGGAACCTAAAATTTCAGTAAATAATTTTTTATGCTCTCTAGAGGCAGTTAAAATTCTATATCACGAATAAATTGAGAGGAGTACTTAACAATAATTGATTGAGTAGATTGAGCAGATTCCTTTGTACCCCGTGTCGGATGGCGGCGATAAGCTTTAATAACATCACCAGTTTCCAGTGGCAGCTTCAGGGATTCACAGCGAACAATATCAATGACATTTTCATTTGGTTGTTTACTAACGCTTTTGACTTCGATAAAATTGGATAAGTGCATAGTTTCCAGGAAATCTATACGATTTTGTAATATATTGATGGCTGTGGATTCCTTTGATTTGTCGACTTCCAGCTTTTTAATCCTACAGGAATGATCTTTAATCGTTGCAGTCATACTCTTGATCTCATTGAAGCCCTCAATGAGTGTAGATCTGGATTTATTAAACTCGGCTTGTTTAATTTGTATTAGCTCTATTTCGGTTGTCATTCTACATACAGCAGAATGCACACCAATGCTGTTGTCATCAGAGTCCGCACCACCGTCAGTAATTGATATATCTGGCTTTTCAGTGCTGCATTCATTGCAACGAAGTCCCACTGCACCAGACATAAGGCTCAAAATTAACTCAGGAGTCAGCTTGGAACAAGCGGCATGGTATAGTCTTTTGCAATCAACGCACTTGAATCCAATGTTGCTTTTGTTTATATATGCTGCAGAGAGAACGCATTTGGATGCCATGATCAAGCTCGGTTCAGGCTGATGGTCAATAAGTAATACGCGTCTAGATTACAATAGGCAGCTTATATGAGGTGCAAGTAGGTAGTAGTGAGCTAACCTCACATTGACCACGAGGCATCAAATAAATACCACCGATTAAAAACACTAATAGGAAGTAGGAAATATCAAGCAGCTACCAGATTACAGTACAGCTTACGATGAGATGACAGCAGGCCGGTATGGGGCGCAGGGCGAAGTCTTGCAGTGATGAAATAACCTCACTTCATCAATACCCGGAAAATTCCTCACAATAAATAATACTTAAATAATATGACAGTCCAATCAATCCAATAAAAATAAATGATGTTGTATAGTTAACTATCCGTATGCAGCATAGATTCCATGAAAAGTGAATCGTAATTTTAGTCAATCGCTGAGAGCACTTTCAGGAATGTTGAAAGAAAAAAAAATTCCATTTCAGATAAGACTACAGCAATATCTCCAATGGATCGCAAAGTCATTTACACAATAATTAGTTCGTAATATATTTTTAAACAATCACTTGCAAATTATAAAAGTAATATCAGTTTAAAAAATTTGGCAAAATTTTGACAACTTAAGCTTATATTGGCGATTATTTTGGGATTATCTCCGAACATAGATCGGAGATAATCCCAAAATAATCGCCAATATAACGCTTACATAACCCGATCATAAACACAGCACAAGCTAATTATTGTTAACTTAAGCTTAATCTTCTTCTTCTTCATTTCAGAACTATTTCTTCTTTACTACGTAGAAAAGACTTGCACCAATTTTTTTAAATGGAACTGTCACAAAAATAGTCGGTAAAAAAAATCAAAGGTGCATAAATTCAGAGGAGGGAGGAGCAACGAGCATATACTTAGGTTTTGGTAATTTTCAAGGATTCCACTGAAATGATGTAATGCTCGAACACCTTATTTCTTTACAGTCTTACAGTGTTAAGAGTGGAACTTGAAGCCAGTTTATTTCATTAAGTACTCTTTTTTTTTTTTTTGTTCTTCAAAAAATATCAGTAGGTACCTACCAGTTTTTTATATCGATTTTAAAATCCCAACGCAATCAGTTCTTTTTCTGCATTTTTGTACCTTTTTCTCATCTAAAACTAACAAATTATACTAATAAATGTGCTCTTTGAAGTTTGTAAGAGAAAAAATTGATATAATTTAAAGTTTAAAACACCATTAACTCTGGGGCGGATGAGTTTGAAGGTACTGTCGTTTCTCTTAACTTTGGACAATTTTTCATAATTGGTTATAATTTCTTAAAACATTTAGATGGTCATTTACTTTCGGTATTGTGGACTTGTGTATCTTCGCTAAAGAAACGAAGTACAATTTTCAATATTTAATGTGTTTCATGCAGTGCATTTAACAAAATGTTTTGGTACAAAGTTGGGCTCTGCGCTGCCTAACTATGGACCATTAACATTTTTGCACCAAATTTCAAAATTGGGGACAAATATGGAATAAAATTTATAACTGAAGTCAAAATATCAGAAAAAAAACATGTTTGTGATATTATACAATCGCTTATACTTACCACTTTGTTATCCTTGATATAATTGTAACAACTTTCTATCAAAAATAACACTTCAAATTCTACAACAAGAACTACTTACTGTGGAATCGAAATCACTACGCACGAAATGCATAACCTGGCACTAGATGTAAATGTTTGAAAACAAGTGGCAACAAAAACAAGCACCAGACATGAGGCCAAAACGGTACCAGTGGCCCATTGTTGGGCACCTTGTTCTTAAGAGAATCGACGGTAATTCTTCATAATAAGAACGCTGAAGGGTTCCATATACAATGACGTGCTAGCATTAGCACAATTGCGACGACCGGTGACAACTACAAGCAGCAACCGCTGTCAAAACATTTAAACTTTCACTTTGCTATCCAATCGAGCATAACTGCGATTACTTGCGTTGCGATTATGTACTACATTTTCGCTCATCGCCGCGATAAATGAAATTTCCAATTAAGTCGCCAACTGCAGGCCTGCCAACTAGATAGTGTTGAACTGTGATAAGATTTAGCTCTTTATGGCACTGATTACTGGCCATTTTTAATTGAGTGGCAGTGGATTGGTTTGGTAAAGCACGAGAAAAACGGCAAAATAAAATTAAACCCTGTTATTTAAAAACAGTTCTTTCAACCTTTCTTTTAAAATTCTTATAACGTTTTTCAATTCACTTCACACACCTCCTTTTTGATATTTTTCTTCTTTCGCTATCGCCGCAATTGTGTTTCATACTCCGAGCCAACGAGTTAAGAACTAAAGGAGATGCAAATGAGAAAATATCGCGTACCCAATTCTAACACAATGACACTGATATTGTTTGTACATAAGCGCCGTAAAATACAATACCGAAGCAAAGGGAAGCATGAAACGTAGATGCATTGTCACGGCTCCCAATTGAGGAGACGAACCCGGCCCTGTTTGATGAACCTAGTGCGGTGGAAATACATCTTATTGAAACACTACCGGTCACCGCAAAAGAGCTGTGTGAGGCAACACAGAAAGATAAATCGGTAGAAATTTTGCTGCAAGGATTGAAAAGTGGAAGAAATGTTGCACCAAAATTTAGGTTCGGTGTAGACCAAACTTTATTCACGTTGCAAGGCGATTGCATCATGAAAAGGGTACGGGTATTTGTGCCAGAGTGCCTGAGAGGAAAAATATTAGAAGAGCTACACTCGGGTCATTTTGGCATTTCTAGAATGAAAGCACTAGTGCGAAGTTATTGCTGGTGGGAAAATGGTGTCACTGCCCGCTCGTGCTCCCCGGTTTTAGGTAGAGAAGCGGTCGGAGAAAAGGTTTGTAGTAAAACTTCAAGCACAGCTTCTTTTTTTTCGGTTGAATATTTATTTTTCGACACGAGATCTTTTTATTATAAATTAGAACTATTATCAGTATCCGTTTCGAGTCCCTTGATTTAATTACTTTAGACACAAAAATCTTTTTTAACACAAATATGAATTTTTAGACACACAAATCCTTTTATTATAGATTTGAACTTTTATCAAGATTCGATTCGAGTCACTTTATTAAATTATTGGCAAAAATACTTTAGACACACCAATCTTTGGTTGAACTGCAAAATCAGCTGCAGAATGCCAGTGGCATTTTCATCTAGCGAAAAACTAGGTCGAACCACAGGACGAAGGTGCTGCCACCTTTTACACGACTCTGGCGGGCGAACAGCTACTAACAGGGAAGGAGATGATTTTTTTTTCCGTCTGGCAGTTTTTCTAGATCGAGTGAAGGAGAAAAAAAACAAAGCAAAAAAGAAATTACATTTTAAAAAAATTGAATCCATAAAAAGTTCATTTATCGGGAGTCCGATGAAAGATTTTCGAAGAGAGCAGGCATTCATTGTGCAGAGAGATCACTCCACAACTTAATTTAGAAGAAACCCCTGAAAATAGCGAAATTTTGGAAAAGGTTAGCAGATCCCGCTCAAGCCTAATATATAGAGAGGAACAACGGGCGAGTAATAAGAAGAAGTTATCCGGCACATACGGAAATCACCTTTATGAACAGGACATTCCTAGAACGGCCACAAATTTATATCCGGCAGTCACAGTTATACCAACACGCGTGAGGTATTCCCACCGTGAACCCTAAAAACTTTCCTGTGGTCGACGGGTCGCATCTAACAAAAAACCATAATAAGTTCCCCTCACGAACGCTCTTCCACGGCGAAATGCGCGTGGCAAATCAGTCTTGGGACCACATACATAATAGGGTTTTTCCTTCCCATGTAGAATTACGCCACGATACAGTCTAAGCAGCATCCAGTAGATCAATATTCAGGATAGAGTTATGTTTGGGAAGTGTTTGTGTTCTTTTCTCAGAATTGATATAATCTAGTACATACGTCATTGTAATTACTGTTTCTAAATCCACAGGGCAAAATAAATACATAGAAAAAGAAAACTGGAAAGAGTAGATCACGCACGCTCAACGGTTTGAAAGTAAAACGAAAAAAAGGGAAAGCCAAACTAGAATCATTACCATTTTTTTTCAGCCACATTTAAGATCTTACAGGACATCATGGAGGCGCCTTTACGGTCTACACATCAGCACGTAATCAAAGAAAACTCAATAAGTCATTACACAGCATTTTTATTATAATAGAGAGCAATTAAATCATAAATTAATAAAAATTAAAAAAAAAAAACAAATCTGCCAAGTGCGAGTCGGATTCGCGCACGAAGGGTTCCATACCATCGTTCAAAATTTAACACTACATATTTTTGATTTATTTTTTCAAATGAGAGTAGGCGTCATTTAAGAAAATAATACCTACTTATGATAATAAAATAAATGAGAATAAAACGAGGAAAAACGCCGAAAAATCACGTTTCTTGTATGGGGGCCACCTTTAATTTATAATTTATTTTTATATTTATTATTTGTTATTATTGCGGCAATAAAAATATACACTCTGTGAAAATTTCAACTGTTTACCTATTACAGTTCATGAGATACACTCCGATGACAGACAAACAGACAGACATCGGAGGCTTAGTAATAGTGTTCCTGTTTTTAACGTTTGGGTACGAAATCCTATAATAAAAAACCCAAGAGGAAAAGTTTTCATAAAGCAGTGCAGGATTTCGTCTGACCTCTACTTGCATCAGGTATAGTGTACATAGCACTTAATTTACTAGTTCTCTAGATCTTATTTAAACACTTAGATCTGAGCATAGTATTTAACTTACCAGCTTAGTAGATCTCATTCCTTCTGATGAAGTGCTTGTACATGCTAGCCTAGCGATTAGCAGTTTAGCAGAATTGAATTCCTGATTTGCAAGTTTTGAGAAATTAGTACTAAGTCTTTGCGACAGTTTTTTGTTCAGACTATTTAGTGTGAAATAAAATTTTAATTTCTCCTTCGACTCTTCCGGAGTCCCTCTCTTGAGATAAAAGTCGTATATAGGGATATTGCTAAGCTAAGTACTGCGCGCAATGTCATTAGGTGGATGGGGTAATGGCAAAGAGGTCAGTCCATCTGTATCCTCCTCGTAAGTGAAGGTAAGTGGTGTAAGGGTCTCTTCAGGACCCGATGTAGTGCTTATTTTTGTAAGAGACGATTTTTTTCATTCATGGTGTCGTGACGGCGGCAGGATTGGTTTTTTGTTGTTGTTTTTTTTTTTAAGGGCAGGACGAGAGATCACAAGCACGGAAGCTAGAGCGCCCCATTGTACTGTCCTGCTAGAAGCCCTATCGCCAAAACCTTCCTGTCCTCTTAATGAAGCGCATCAGGTCTTAATGAAGAAGGTTTTTCAACTCGTCTACTGATAGGAGGGCAAAACCTAGAGTATCCAGCTTGATACGGGCTGCACACAAAGAGTGTTCGGTTGTCTCAGGCTCTCTTTTCAGGCAGGACAGATTCTCAAGGCTGTCAACAACTCCCATCCTTATTAGATGAGCGTGAAACGAGCTGTGGTCAGTGATGATGCAAACCACAGTTCCACATTATTTCTTACCGAGCCGCCTGAGAAAATCAGAAATACTCCTATCGAGCCCATCAAGAAACAGTTTTGTGCACCTGAAAGTACTCAAGTCCTCCCACCTATGCTGATGCTTCCTATGAACATCCGCTTTGATGAGAGGTAATGGAAGTGGCAACACCTGCGGTGGGTTCCGGTCCGAGCCCCGGGAAATCAGAGCCAGCCCTAGCTAAAAGGTCAGCCCTCTCATTTCCCATAATATCCATGTGAACGAGAACCCACTGAAGGAACACCTTGTTGTGGATACACAGCTTATCCACAGACGACCTCAGTTCTCCAGTAACTTAGATGTTTAGATGTTATCCGAGGGCCACTCAGAGCTGTCAAGGCTGCCTGACTATCAGAAAGAATAGCAATGTCCTTTCCCTTGATTTCCATATAAAGGTCTATCTTCGCTGCCATTGCGATGACGAAGACTTCAGCCTGGAAGGCAGTGGTGTACCTTCCAATTGAGTACTCCATCTCAATGTCAGATTCTGGCAGGTAAACACCCGCCCCGGCTCCCTTATTCGTTAGAGAGCCGTCGGTGAAATTTTTTGCAGTGGACCGGGGAAGGTCGATCGAGGTGTACATCTTGTTCGCAACCTTCGGTCTCATGCCCCATGTGCAGCCAAAGGTTCTCCCGCCTTGAGCGAAGACCCTCATAGCCACATTAACTTTTCTCTACGTGCGATCCCCATGTCAGCTTCGAGTTAAGGTAAACGGCAAGGTGCTTGACCTTGGGGGAGAGTTGCAGAGTTTGTCTGAAGAGCTTTGCAAGATCAAAGTGTCCAAGCTTACGTCTTCTGGAGAAGAGCACCAAGCTGGTCTTTGTAGGGGTTCACTATCATATCATGACGGCTGCATCAGTTCTCAACAATATTGAAGCCTCGCTGCATGAAGGCGGAGGTAGTAGCCTGGAGATGAGCATCGTGATGAGTGAGTCAACCAACATACACCAGAGTACCAGGGAAAGCATGTTACCTTGCGCACAGCCTCTCCACCAGCACACTGAGAGGTTCGGCCGCCCAACTCTACAGTTAGGTATCGTCGTCTTAACATTTGGTCGATTCATCGCACTACAGTGCAGTCAACAGCATCTGTCTCACATCTGTCTTACATAGCGACTCGGCGGTGGCCCTGTCAAAAGTTCCCTTGATGTCCAGAAAGGCTTTAAAAGTAACGATCCAGTCGCCGTTCAATAATAGTAACCATTGAATAGAGAATCTACAGGCTTCTTCGATGCTATAAAGCCGCCATCTGATCTTCTCAGAACCCTCAGCCTAGCCAACTGGTCACTCCTAAGAGATCTGAGCAGCCCAACCGGTTCACGATAGCCGTCAAGCTCCTCGCAGAAATCTACAAAGGCCTGTGTTTTTGATTTTCTAACAACCCTCTTGTAGTTACTCTAAGTTGCGCGGTAGATTGTAGCCAAAGAACCTGTCAGTATAGTCAGCCCCACCCATCTCCACTTTGGGCTAAAGATGAATAGGTCCACAACTGGCACCTCCAGCTGCGAAACCATGGTGGTATTATTGTGGGTGGCCGCGCAGCATTACCGCCAGCGATCAGTCAGCTAGGGGGGGGTCCTTGCCACCCACAACCCTTCATGCTAGTTAGCTGTGCACACGATATTTAACACAATAAATTGACCACACAAAAAGACGGACAGAAAAAAAATTTTAAATGTAAATTTGACTACAACAAGCGAGAGACAGACAGACGTAGACTTGCTGCAAGCTGAGCCTGAAAATTGAAGGAAAAAAAATATGTGTTTCTGTAAAAACTGGGAAAGAAATAAAAGAAAACAAACTTGTCAACGCCGAAGAGAGAAAGTCGAAGAGAGAGAGAGTGAGGTAGTTCTTGGCGAACGGGAAGAAGAAATTTAAACAATATGTATACAGGAATATGAATGCAGGAATGGAACTCCTACCAGTATATGAAGAGAGATAATGCCCAAAATTTTAACTCGTGACGCATTTATTGTAGGTGGGTGACCAACACTCTTCCACTGTTCACTAATCCTATACAACAGATGTTTTGTACAAATGTTGCTGTGACCTTAACTAACATGAGCCCTACTAGTTGTGTTATCAACCATATTTCGATCAACAAACACAAATCAAAATGATTTACGAGCAAAAAAAAAACGAAACATTAAATCACAAAGAAGATTGAGAAAAAGAAGGAGCTGATACGTGCTAATTATTAATTTGATTTTAGGAAAACAAGAAATGAATAATATGAATCATATATACTGAGATAAATGTAATCTGTTATCTACTGAACCTTAGCTTCCCACCTGGCCTGTTAGGAGATTAGGATGGATCCTGTTGCAATTAGCAACCGAAATAAAAATATATAAATATATAAAAAAAATACAAACAATACAGTTTGTAAACCAATATAGAAATTTAACAAGTATATAAGAATGCATATACATACCTCCAGTGGACCAATCTTTGCCACTTTTCGAATTTTTACTTACAAGTAAAAAGTATATACGCAGCAGCCAGGCTGTTGAACATTCCTAACATTTATCATAAAGATGTGAGGTGTCCCAGGTCTTACTATATTTAAACATAGCAGCATGTATATATATACACCAGTCTAATTGAAATCTCATGTAAGATTTCGGAAAAAGACGACCTTTTAAGGAACACCTTGGTAAATTTGAATGTAAACATTCAGCCACTCAAGGATTTAAATTTCTGTCCACGCAAGGACTAGAATATGCTGTCAACACCAGCAAACATAGCTAAAAATTAAAAATTAAAACAAAATCACTAGTTTGACCAAACCAAAGGAAAACAACTTTTAAAAAAAAGGAATCACTTAGCTTGTCATCTGCAATATCCAGTGCAGGGTTTTTTGCCAGCAGGACGTATATGTCCTCACAAATAAATCAAAAACGTTCCACAAATTTTATTTTAAATTGAGTTACACTTTTTCACAATAAATATAAATAATTATTATGAAAAAAACACGACACGAACAAAAATACATTTGTCATTTAATGACAAATGTCAAACCACAACATTTAAATTGTGGCGCCCCCGTCATCTCAAAATTGTAAAACTTCCACAGCGCCGTGGTGAACTTGCGCAAAGTTGGAAACAATAGCCAGCAACTAAGCGAAGCCACAGAACAATGGGCGGCAGCTGGCCCCAACCATATAAAAAGGGGGCGATTTGAGAAGAAAAATCACTTGTTGCTCGGTATTTCACCAGTAGAGTCAGCTAGCTGGACCATTGCCACTAGCATTTTTTCTTCACTTGTCCTCAAATTTTTTGTAGGGTTATTCCCACATTCAAATCTTCACCATACACAGGTAATACAAATAGAAATTTTTTGGGATATTACCAGAAATTTTCTATTTAATTAAAAACACCACTGAAACATAGAATAAATTCAAGATTTTGGGATATTACCAAATTAAGAATAGACTTCTATAAATTCAGATCTTTTTTCTTCATAAAAAAGGGAAAATATTCTGGGATATTACCAGAGAATTTCTCATTTAAATTTTTTTTATACTGAGATTGGAGAGTTAATTCGCAGTTTTGGGATATTACCAAGCTAAGAATAAAATTCTGCAATCTAAGTTATTTTTTTTGTCTCATCTTTTTGTAACTAACTATTCAGCAAAGTTAATTTGGGAAATATCCAATTAACTAAGGTTAACGAAAAAGGTTTCACAAAACATTTCATTTCGGGATATATCCAAGTGAAGTGTGGCAGGAAACTCAAGTCAATCGGAAAATCATTAGTATTGGGCGATTTCCATACTAATTAGAAATCCCGGTCAATATCTAGGCTAAATCGGCGGCAGAATCCTTTGGGATATTTCCAGGGATTTTTTTTTGCTGATTTGGTTTTAGGAAAGGGACAATATCTTGGTATTGAACCTTTTGGGAGATTTTCAAGGGTTCAATCCAGAGACCAGAATTAGGTCAAAAACAGGTACAGGGATTAGCTACACCATTCAGGGTTGAGTATACTACAGGAAATAAATAAGTATAAAACTTACTAACGTTTTTGTTTCAGAAGATATTAATTAACTCCTTTTTTATATTGAATTTTTTTTTAAAGAATTTGAATTGCTATTCATTTTTTTGCGCTTTATTAATTTATTCCTTTCTCTTATTGCAGATAATTAGCAATAAGTAGACTTTAAGAGCTAAAGTAATAATTAAGATTTTTTTTTAATTACCTTATTTTTGTTAATTTTATTGTTTTTCATTTTTCTTTGAATTTAATTTATTTGTTAGAATTATTGTTAGTTTGTAAGGATACAAAATAAACGTATTAAAAGCAGGTTAATTCTTTCAATCAGCAATTACCTATTTTTTTTACTTCCATTTGTCATTTTCATTTAATTTTTTTATGTACAGCCATAGGAGCTGTAACATTGGTCCTTCAAACCCGGATAAACCGGTAGCATAATACGTTTATTGAGTATTAAAATTAACAATAATAAAAAAATAGCAATTCAAATTTTTCTGTGTTTGGTGAAGGAAGACTAACTAAATTGGAAGCACTTATAAAGAGACAAAGAGCTTTCAAAAAAGTTTTGACTCATGCTGTCTCTAATTATGAAGAGAAAGTAGGTTCAGGGCAACAGTTAACTAAAGGTTATCTGAAGCAAAGAACCCGGAGTATTGAGGAATTGTGGGAACATTTTTTGAATAATCATCAAAGATTATTAGTAGAGTTTGAGGAAACAGCACTCAACGACTACGAAACAAGCCATGTTTTTGAGGAATGCGAAGGAGTATACTTCGGATTCTTAGGGGAGCTCCAAGAACAGCTATCAAAGCTTCAAGAGCTCCAAATGCCAAAGGTAACTAAACCAGAGGCAAGTGGAATCAATGACC
Organism: Dioctria rufipes; assembly: GCA_963924295.1. Classification (NCBI taxonomy): domain Eukaryota; kingdom Metazoa; phylum Arthropoda; class Insecta; order Diptera; family Asilidae; genus Dioctria; species Dioctria rufipes. Next base: position 89,582,131 of record OZ002742.1, read on the forward strand.
ACAAAACGGAAATAAAATTGCCTAGCATTGAAATTCCGAAATTTGATGGTGATTACACTAAGTGGAGATCTTTCCACGATATGTTTGAATCTTTGATTCACAAAGATTCTCAAATTCCATTAGTACAAAAGTTGCACTATTTAAAGTCCAATCTATCTGGAGAACCAGAAAGGATATTGCGACAATACGATGTAACTAGTACTAATTATCAACCAGCTTGGGCAGAGTTGACACAAAGATACAATAATAAAAAGGTATTAGTGTTCACACAACTCAAAGCCTTATTTAATCAAGCTATAGTAAAAGGTGAACATGAAAGTAGCCTGAAAAATTTACATGATAAAACAAAGGAATGTTTACATGAATTGGAATCCCTTGGAATAGGTACAAAGACCTGGGATCCAATAATTATTTTTATAATAACACAAAAACTACCTATGGAAACTCGAACTCTATGGGAACAATCAATTTCCAAGAGTACAGAGATTCCAGAGTTAAAAGAAATGTTTTGTTTCCTAGAATCTCGCTTCCGAACTTTGGAAGCTATTAACCCAAGTAAGGTGGGTTATGTTGCCATGAACAAACATGGACAAAATAAATCATTAAACTATCACGTCAACGAACAATATGGTTGCGTGGTATGTAAGGGAGACCATCGCATACAAAACTGCGATGATTTCCGACGGCATATTATTGACACTCGTCGGAAGATCCTGTTGAAACATAATATTTGTTTTAACTGTCTACAAAGACATAATGGATCTTGTACGATGAGTAAAAGGTGCCCGGTGTGCAAAGGAGAACATACAATCCACAAATGCACACAATTTAAACAAAAGGGTTTTAATGCAAAACGTGAACTTGTGATAAAGAACAAGCTTTGCACAAATTGCTTAAAACCACACAACAAAGAAGCATGTCCAAATAAAAATGGATGTTTCAAGTGTGACAAGCGTCATCACACATGGCTTCATGAAGACAAAAACATGTCTTCAAACAAGCCAAGGGCTGTTGAGACCATACAATCAAGACAGTCAGAAAATTCTGTCCCATCTACTTCGGCAAATGCTTGTTCAAATAAACAGAAAGCCACACAAGCACTATTAGCTACGGCTATGGTACATGTTAGGGACAGAAGTGGGATAACAATTCCCATGCGGGCTTTGGTTGATCTAGGATCACAAAGTTCTTTTATAACCGAAGCGGCTGTTCAATCCTTACAACTGAAAGGCGTGTCAACGTCACTTCAAATTACCGGATTGGGATCTACACAAGTGGCAAAGGCAAACAAAGAAGTGTCTGTCCATGTGAGATCAGCCACCTCAGATGATTTTGAAATCCCATTGCGGGCTTATGTTATCAAGAAGATAACTAATATATTCCCACCAACACACATAAGGTCTTCTGATTGGACTCATATAAAAGGCTTGCCTTTAGCAGACCCAGAGTTCCTAAAAGCAGGGAAAATAGACCTGTTGTTAGGTGTGAATACCTATGCAAAAATTTTATGCAAGGGAATTAAAAGTGGACCTGAAGGGACCCCCATAGCACAGAATACAAAGCTAGGGTGGATTCTTTTCGGAGAAACAACAGCACCACTAAATCAAGTGGACAAAAATGAAATTTTTTCTGCATTCACCACAGGTAGTGCTGATGACTTAGCACAGCTAAATATGCAAGTGCGGAAATTTTGGGAATGGGAAGAGCTCAACCCAAAACGTAAACTCACTAAAGAAGAAGAGCAATGTGAGCAATTCTTCAGTGAGAATCATAAACGCCTGGATAATGGCAGTTATGAAGTGAAGCTGCCATTCAAAGCAGGCAAGGTTCCCGAGCTTGGGGAATCAAAGATAATGGCGTTAAAAAGATTCGCTCAACTCGAAAAAAAATTCGAGCGAGCTGCCGATATACGAGCTGAATATCATAAATGTATTCAAGAATATTTAGACCTGGGGCATATGTGTAAGGTAAATAAAACCACACAAAATGCGAATACCCAGAGGTATTACTTACCCCATCATGCTGTTCTTAAGGACAGCACTACTACCAAATTAAGAGTAGTATTTGATGCTTCCGCAAAGTCATCAAACGGGAGAAGCCTCAACGAACAAATGTTGACAGGTCCCACATTACAACCAAAGTTGTACTCAACATTGCTAAAATGGCGTGTTCATAGATATGCAGTGACTGCCGATATAGAGAAGATGTATCGAATGATTAAGATACATAAGAATGACCAAAAGTATCAGACAATACTTTGGCGAAATAGTGAAGTTGAGCCAGTAGAAGAATACGAACTCAACACCGTAACATTCGGCACTACGGCAGCACCATATCTAGCAATAAAAACACTGCAGCAATTAGCCAAGGATGACAAAGAAGAGTATCCTAAGGCATCAGAAATTGCAACGCAGGATTTTTACGTTGACGATCTGCTAACAGGTGGAAATACCATAGCAGAAGTAAAAAAAACCCAAGAAGAGCTAATAAAGCTATTAAAGGGAGGAGGTTTTAACCTCCGGAAATGGGCAGCTAATCATGATGAAATGCTTGATTGGTTACCTAAGGAAGAAATAGAGCTAGAGTTGCCATTAAAATTTGAAGATGACAACCAAGTCAAAGCTCTAGGAATCCAGTGGCATCCAGCCACCGACAATTTCATGTTTGCTTTCAAGGCTTCAGAATTTGAAACAGAAGCCACAACAAAAAGAAAAATTTTGTCGCAAGTAGCAAAGCTATTCGACCCTTTAGGTTGGATAGCTCCATGTGTAGTTTTGGCAAAAATCATCATCCAGAAATTATGGATGCATGGATGTACCTGGGACGAAATAGTCCCAGAAGAATTCAGCGAGGAATGGAGGCAGTTCAAAATACAGCTGCCTCACATATTGAAAATAAAAATTCCTCGTTGGATACATACCAAGCAAGACAGAGACAACTGTCAATTGCATGGGTTTTGCGACGCATCAAATTCAGCGTACGCAGCTGTCGTCTACATGAGAGTTCAAAACGATGACGGCACAATAAAAACAACATTGCTCATATCAAAAACTCGAGTGGCTCCCACAAAGCCAATTACGTTGCCAAGACTTGAGCTAAGTGGAGCAGTGTTGTTAACTAGACTACTAAGTCAAGTTCGAGCTGACATGCATATGAGTAATGTCAGCAGCTTTTCATGGAGCGATTCAAAAATCGTATTGGCCTGGATATCAGGTCATCCGAATAGATGGAAAACTTATGTGGCAAACAGAGTTACCGAGATACAGGAAGGCAACCTAAATAATACGTGGGGATATGTACCTACAAAGGATAATCCTGCCGATATGGCATCACGAGGTCTAATGCCAAAAAACATTCAAGACTGTGAGCCATGGTGGACAGGTCCTAGTTGGTTAAGGCAGCCAAGCCAAGACTGGCCACAAGATAAGAGCTTTAGCAGAGAGACGTCTTACGAATTAAAGACAGTAAAAGCTCTTGCAATGCAAAAAAGTGTAGGGCTCGGAACAATAATTGAGCGATTCTCGTCATACAAACGATTGTTGCTTGTCACTGCACAATGTCTCCGATTCGTCCATAATTGTAGACATAAAGAAGAAAGGAACATTGGCAGATTGACACCAGCTGACATAGAAACAGCCAAAACAAGAGTAATCCAGCAAACACAACAGCAAGAATTTGAAAATGAATTCAAGCAGTAAAAGGCTGGAGAAAATTTGCACAAAAATAGCAAAATAATAGGGCTTTGTCCATTTTTAGATAAAGATTCAGTCTTGAGAGTAGGTGGCAGGTTGCAAAATTCAGACCTGCCAATCTCAACACGACACCCAGCAATACTACCCAAAGATCATCATTTAACTAATTTAGTGATTGATCACTACCACAAAGAAACTTTGCATGGTGGACCACAACTGGTCCTAAATACCATACGAAGTCAGTTTTGGATCATTAATGGACTACACGCCGTTAAGAAAAGGATTCATCTCTGCGTAATATGTGTTAGACATCGCGCTGCAACACAACAGCAGCTTATGGGCAGTCTACCCAGTCCTCGAGTGTCACAGGCACACCCATTTGAGAATACGGGGTTAGACTATGCTGGTCCTATTGATGTCAAAACCACAAAATATCGGGGATCCAAAACATACAAAGGATACCTGTGTTTATTTGTGTGTATGGCAACAAAAGCCATACACATCGAAGTAGTCTCTGACTTAACGTCTGAAACCTTTCTCGCAGCACTTAAGAGATTTGTTGCAAGACGAGGTTTATGTGCTAATATATATTCCGATAATGGAACAAATTTTATTGGGGCAAACAAAATTCTTCAGCAAGAGTACAAAAAAGCACTCGCTGAAGCAAACGAACTAGCAGCTCACAATACTGCAGCCATGGGGATCAAATGGCATTTTATACCTCCTGCAGCTCCACATCAAGGTGGACTTTGGGAGGCAGGTGTAAAAAGCATTAAACACCATTTGCGTAGAATTCTAAGTTCATCAACATTAACAATAGAAGAACTAAATACATTAGTCATTCAAATAGAAGCATGTCTCAATTCCAGACCGCTGCACGCTATCACTGCGGATCCAGAACAACTGGAAATTCTAACCCCAGGTCACTTTCTAATTGGAAGACCGCTACTAGCTGTACCAGAGCCCACTCAAGAAGAGTCAAGTATGCATCTTCTAAGACGATGGAAGCTGATTCAGCAACTACGTCAACAATTCTGGAAAAGATGGTCAACAGAATACTTGACCGAAATGCAGAAACGACAAAAGTGGAATGTGCCACAAAACAACATTAATATTGGTCAAGTTGTCATCATTAAAGATGAAAAGCAACCACCAACAAAATGGGTGTTGGGGCTCATTGAAGAGCTACACCCTGGTAAGGACGGCAGAGTTAGAGTGGTGTCTGTAAAAACAGCAAACAATATTTTGCAAAGACCCATTCAAAAAATTTGCCCCTTACCAGTCAATTTGCAATAAAGGTGTAAAGGAAGTAAGTTGTGATGTCCGTAAATGTTTGTATACGTCAAGTTTGATGCATGTATGGGTCCTGGCCATATATTTTTCTTTTTTTTTCATATTAGATAATAACACATAAAATTCTTCTCAAGTAACTAACATAGGTCAAAGAAGAAAATGGAAGACATTTTAGACATCATGTATGACAGCCTAATGGAGGAATTTGAGCAGACGTGGGCAGAGATGTCAGGCACTACTGCTATCGAACGGGCAGTATCCCCAATACCTCCGACACCACCGCTGCCAAGTATGCCAGACCTCAACACGCCGCCTAGAGAGGCAGAATTCCAGTTCAAGATGCCTCTGCCTCCTAAGCAGCCAAAGTCCAGCAGTCCCGAACATGTAGACAAGGTAATAGAGGACATCAGCTTGTTGAAAGTATCCTCCACACCTACACCACAGCGTACACCTGAAGATCAGGAAAGCAATAAAACGTCCAACGAAAAAAGGTACGACGTATTCACGGTAGACGGGAAACACGTTCGCATCCAATACGAAGAACTGCAATCTATCCCGTGGGAACGCATTCGTAAGTCAAAACGAATGCGATTTAACCTATTTTTAAAGGACGGCGCTTCCATTCGATTGAGGCTGGTGAAAAACAAGGTAGTTTGGTACAATTCCCACTGGCCGAAACCAAAGGTAAGCGCTCGTGCAATTTTTCAAACAAAACATGATCCAGTCATTTGGTTGATGCACAAGGAGTGCATCAACGGGGCCGGAAGTTGTTGCAATTAGCAACCGAAATAAAAATATATAAATATATAAAAAAAATACAAACAATACAGTTTGTAAACCAATATAGAAATTTAACAAGTATATATGAATGCATATACATACCTCCAGTGGACCAATCTTTGCCACTTTTCGAATTTTTACTTACAAGTAAAAAGTATATACGCAGCAGCCAGGCTGTTGAACATTCCTAACATTTATCATAAAGATGTGAGGTGTCCCAGGTCTTACTATATTTAAACATAGCAGCATGTATATATATACACCAGTCTAATTGAAATCTCATGTAAGATTTCGGAAAAAGACGACCTTTTAAGGAACACCTTGGTAAATTTGAATGTAAACATTCAGCCACTCAAGGATTTAAATTTCTGTCCACGCAAGGACTAGAATATGCTGTCAACACCAGCAAACATAGCTAAAAATTAAAAATTAAAACAAAATCACTAGTTTGACCAAACCAAAGGAAAACAACTTTTAAAAAAAGGAATCACTTAGCTTGTCATCTGCAATATCCAGTGCAGGGTTTTTTGCCAGCAGGACGTATATGTCCTCACAAATAAATCAAAAACGTTCCACAAATTTTATTTTAAATTGAGTTACACTTTTTCACAATAAATATAAATAATTATTATGAAAAAAACACGACACGAACAAAAATACATTTGTCATTTAATGACAAATGTCAAACCACAACATTTAAATTGTGGCGCCCCCGTCATCTCAAAATTGTAAAACTTCCACAGCGCCGTGGTGAACTTGCGCAAAGTTGGAAACAATAGCCAGCAACTAAGCGAAGCCACAGAACAATGGGCGGCAGCTGGCCCCAACCATATAAAAAGGGGGCGATTTGAGAAGAAAAATCACTTGTTGCTCTGTATTTCACCAGTAGAGTCAGCTAGCTGGACCATTGCCACTAGCATTTTTTCTTCACTTGTCCTCAAATTTTTTGTAGGGTTATTCCCACATTCAAATCTTCACCATACACAGGTAATACAAATAGAAATTTTTTGGGATATTACCAGAAATTTTCTATTTAATTAAAAACACCACTGAAACATAGAATAAATTCAAGATTTTGGGATATTACCAAATTAAGAATAGACTTCTATAAATTCAGATCTTTTTTCTTCATAAAAAAGGGAAAATATTCTGGGATATTACCAGAGAATTTCTCATTTAAATTAAGCTAAGAATAAAATTCTGCAATCTAAGTTATTTTTTTTGTCTCGTCTTTTTGTAACTAACTATTCAGCAAAGTTAATTTGGGAAATATCCAATTAACTAAGGTTAACGAAAAAGGTTTCACAAAACATTTCATTTCGGGATATATCCAAGTGAAGTGTGGCAGGAAACTCAAGTCAATCGGAAAATCATTAGTATTGGGCGATTTCCATACTAATTAGAAATCCCGATCAATATCTAGGCTAAATCGGCGGCAGAATCCTTTGGGATATTTCCAGGGATTTTTTTTTGCTGATTTGGTTTTAGGAAAGGGACAATATCTTGGTATTGAACCTTTTGGGAGATTTTCAAGGGTTCAATCCAGAGACCAGAGTTAGGTCAAAAACAGGTACAGGGATTAGCTACACCATTCAGGGTTGAGTATACTACAGGAAATAAATAAGTATAAAACTTACTAACGTTTTTGTTTCAGAAGATATTAATTAACTCCTTTTTTATATTGAATTTTTTTTTAAGAATTTGAATTGCTATTCATTTTTTTGCGCTTTATTAATTTGTTCCTTTCTCTTATTGCAGATAATTAGCAATAAGTAGACTTTAAGAGCTAAAGTAATAATTAAGATTTTTTTTGAATTACCTTATTTTTGTTAATTTTATTGTTTTTCATTTTTCTTTGAATTTAATTTATTTGTTAGAATTATTGTTAGTTTGTAAGGATACAAAATAAACGTATTAAAAGCAGGTTCATTCTTTCAATCAGCAATTACCTATTTTTTTTACTTCCATTTTTCATTTTCATTTAATTTTTTTATGTACAGCCATAGGAGCTGTAACAGATCCCTTGCTGGCTCGTTCGAGTGCTGAGAGGGTGCACCCTGTGTTGGAATTCTCGTTTCTTTCCTCTCGTTTAGTTTTCTTTAAATGTTGCTTTTGAGTTCATTGACCTCTATTTTTATTTCTTACTTTTGGGTACTTAGCCATTACATACGCCTGTCCATATAGTGACTGAGGCTAACTGAACAGCGAGAACCGTGGTATACCGGTATTAGTTTTTGGGGCGGTAACGACACTATTTGTTATAGATAAAAATATCATATAGGGCATATATAATAACCAATTATTATAACATTAAATATCACTGCAACATATTTTAATTTTCTCACTTACCTTCCCACGAAAAATGCATTTCATATAATTTTTAATCTAAAGAATTTCATTTCAAATAAAAGAAACCCAAACAACGCGCATAAAATAGAAATATGCGAAAAGCGTTAAATTACAGTTACCATGGGAGAATCTTTAAAAAAGCCAGAAATGCATTTTTCGTCAAAACCATTTCCCGTGTAGTAGACACGTGAAATGATAAGTTTAGCGGAAAGCAAGTAACTTGTAAAGATAGAAAAGTCAGTCTGAAAGTCGGTAGTCTGAGGTTCGGTCGTCGTGTAATAAATTGTAATTAGTCTAGTAACTTTGTATAAAAATTTGGATTGGCAATAAAGTGTTTCTTTAACTTATCAAATCAAGTTGTTCCTTTTTTTTATGTTCACCTTATGTGAAATTTTTTAAAATTACTATGTTCACCAAAGATCAAATTCAAAATAGCAGGCAGCAAGCGGTATAACGTTCTTTATTTCAGGGAAAACATGATAAAACTGATTACCGCTTTATACTCACGATGGAAAATTATCTGCCGAGCATTGTCCCACAATAGTACGAAATAATGCAAATCAGTCACCAGTTGACATAACGTCATTAATTCCCTAGAGTTTGAAACAAAACTGGTTTTACATGCGCAGTAAAATCGAAATTAGTCTTTTGATTTAAAAATGCCACGAAAGTTTGATTTTTAGTTCAGTACTATTGCAGCATCTCACGCAGGTAATTTAAACTTATTATTTTCATTTGAAGTGCTACGAAAATTTGATTTCATTCAGTTCACTAATATTGCAGCATATCACGCAGATAATTCAAACATATTATTTTAACTTGAAAAGTCTGCAAAATACTCAATTTTCAACTCACTAATATTGGAGCATATCGAGCAGGTAATTTAAACTTATTATTTTAATTTGAAAGGTCTACCCAAACTTAATTTTCAGCTCACTAAACTGCTAATATTTTCACTTTCAGGTAATTAGCGTACATATATCACCTCTGCTCTGCGCAGGTGAATTACTAAAACTTTAAAGTCACTAATTCTACAAATATTCTCCATTTTCAGGTAACTAGCACACTCATATCGCCTCTGCTCAGCGCAGATAATTTATCAAAAATTCTAAAATCGCTAAACTACTAATATTATCATTTTCAGGAAATACACACATGCTTTGAAAATTGTAAAAATTTCTGCCACCCAGGTAAATATTCGACAAAAACTAATTATCATTTTATTTATTTTTCTATTTATTTTTTCAACTACGCTAAATGAGGTGAAGATTGTACAAGCCTCTGCCACCCAGGTAAGTATCCAATGTAAAAACTAGTTCTCATTCACTGATTTTCCTATTCTTCCAGGTAAGCGTGCACAATCGAATTCATCTATCAACTCACTTAGGATGAAGGACATTCCCCCGGGTACAGCAAGCGAGTTCGAGCTGAACTAAGTCGCAAGAGTCCGGAAATGAGGTTAGATTAAGGGGTTCAACCACTGTAATAGCCTTAAAAATAGCGTTTTTTGGACAATTTTTTTTTTTTAATGTAAAGAAAGGTAATAGAATAATAATATTCATGGAAGTTATTAAGCATATACTATTTAAGTATACAAGAAAAAAATTATTAAAAAAAAACTATTAGTAAATGGTGACACCAGAGCCATTCTCGCAAAGCTTGTCGAATTTAAAGCACTCTGCGGCACGCAGTGTAGCTGGTGCAATTTTGAATTTGGAGAAAAAAGAAAAAAATTGCATAGTCTACATGCTCATAGCTAGTGAAGTACGTAGGGGATTTTGAAAATATTCATTATTGTATAATTGGCGGGTATTTAAATGAAATCATTCAATTTTCGACACAAAAAGCGGTAATCATTTGTTAATAAATAATGTCTAAAAGGACGTATCGAAAATCCCGTACGTATTCAAAATGTTATTTTAAAGATATTGTTAAAAATTCAAATGAAAGGAATGAAAATTGTTGGAGTAATGCTGCATGCCGTTTTGAAAAATCGTGTTTCAAGAAAAACACGTTTAAAGTTTTGAAATGGGTTATTGGCATGAAAAATTGGACTGTTTAAATTTTACATGTACTGACGCTAAACTAACGTACTTTGCTTGGAAATGATTTTAACTGAACATAAACACTTCCTAACAACATATGTTACTGTGTTAGCGTCAGTAAGGTAAGAAAGCACGTTTCCAGTAGGGTTTATTTGACGCAGGTAGTCATTTCGGACCGGATTGACGGGCTCGGGGAGGAGCCTAAAATTTCAATGATGAAAATTCCTTTCAGATATAAAGGTTTATGCCTTATATTCTAGAAGGTTCAACGCATCTTTTAAGCCAATAAAAAAAAATTATTTTCTGAAGATATGTGTATGAAACTATATAAAAAAAAAAATTATTTTCTGAAAATATGTGTATGAAACTATAAAAAAAAACGAAACAAAAAAGGGTGGAAAAGGGGTACCAGCAGATAGAAAAGAAAACATGGGCAGCTAATAAACAGGGACCTAGTTCGAACGAATATACGGCATCGCATCGTAAAAGGGAACAAAAGGAAAATGAAGAAGGGACAAAAAAGACAAGACCTTCTAACGAAGGGTAACCCAGAAGGGGTTAGAAGCAAAAGCCGAAATTTATCTAAACTCGTTAGTTTATCAGGAAGGAAATGAAGAAGAGACAGAAAAGAAAAATCTTCCTAAAGGCACTTTCACATCAAATACAAGAATCGAAAAAATGTAAACCGAAAAACTCAATTTATTCCACTTTGAAACAAGATTTTTGCTCCAATGATTAATAAAATCATGGGAAATAGGATAAGCTAATAGTTTTACTAATAAAATAGTATATATATTTCAGATTTTTAAGATAAACACAACTTTTACGTTTTATCGGCCGAATCTTTCCGCCGAAAAAGTTTTTCGGCCGATAAACCATAAAAGTTGTGTTTTTCAAAATCTGAAATAAATATAACTGTTTTCTCAGTAAAATTCTTAGTTCTTCTTATTTCCTTGGATTTTATTAATCATTGGAACAAAAATCTTGTTTTAAAGTGGAATAAATTGAGTTTTTCGGTTTACATTTTTCCGTTCTTGTTTTTGATGTGAAAGTGCCTTAACGAAGGCTAACCCAGAAGGGATTAGAAGCAAAAATTGTGGTCTATCTAAACTCGTTGGCTTAGAGGTATTGTACTGTAAACAAAAACTTCGCAGAGACATCACCCACATGAACTGTAACTTTATACGCCGGTCCATCAGGAAGGAAATGAAGAAGGGACAGAAAAGAAAAGTTCTTCTAATGAAGGGTAACCTAGAACGGGTTAGAAGCAAAAATCGCAGGCTATCTAAACCCGTTGGTTTAGAGGTATTGTACTATAAATAAAAACTTCGTAGAGACGTCACTCACATGGTAGCTCGATACACCTGTCTGTCAGGAAGAAAATGAGGAAGAAACAGAAAAGTAAAATCCTTCCAACGACGGCTAATCCAGAATGGCTTAGACGTGGAAAGCGCAGTCTATCTAAACTCTTTGGTTTAGAAGTATTGTATTAGAAACAAATGAGGAAAAGACACAACAGTAAAATCCTTCTAACGAAAGCTAACCCAGAATGGCTTAGACGTGAAAATCGCAGTCTATTTAAACTCATTGGTTTAAAGGTATTGTATTATAAAATGAAACCCGCAGGGACTCTACGGTGACCTCATTCAACTGTACTGTTACTCAAGACAACCTCACATCAAGAAAAATATCTAAAGATGGGACAGAAAAGGAAAATTCTTCTATCGAAGGTTAACCCAAAAGGGGTTAGAGTAAACCGAAACTGATATAAACACTTTAGGTTTAGAGGTAGATGACGCCAATACAACAGAGAAAAACAAGCCGGCGTTTAGCAGTAACCTTTTTGAGAGGGTATGGTTGCTACCGTTGTTCCAAAGCAAGTTTGGAATCATTCGGCACCAACTCTACTACATAACGCTGCTATGTTAAGTAGGTTCACTGGGCCTCGCCCTGGATAACCCAGTATAGCCCCTGTGAGAAGAGTGAAATCATGTGAGTGTAGCAGTAGCCTCTTTTAGAGGTTGTGGTAGCTGCCGTTTTTCCAAACCAAGTTCGGAATCATCCGCCACCAAACCTACTACATGACACTGCTAAGTCATGTAGGTTCACTGGACCTTGCCCTGGATAACCCAGTATAGCCCCAATGAGGAGAGGAAAGTCAGGTGAGGGTAGCAGTAGCCTCTTTGAGAGGTTGTGGGTGCTGCTGTTGTTCCAAACCAAGTTCGGAATCATCCGCCGATAGATAAGCTATGCGGGTCCTGCGGCGAAATCCCATGTTATTTCTTATGGAGGTCCCAATTCACTTTTTCGCCATCTTTAATTTTGACCGGACGTAGGGGAAGGGTCTATTCTTTTGTCCCACTAGCAATGAGAGTTCTGCGGCAAAACCCAATGTTTTTTCTTATAGTGGTCCAAATTTACTTTTTCAACTATCTTGCTCCAACATATCATCTGTCTCGGTCTTCCCTTACTGTGCCTGGTTGTGGAGGTTACAATTCCACCATGAACCTGCCCGCCGCTCTCCGACCCCTCTCTCCGTACTTTTATTGGTCTGCGAGGCTGACCCCCCCCCCCACAGAACTGCCACTACAATTAATTATAATGGCCATCCTCCAGTAGACGACAGGAGAAGTCAACGAGAATCCCTATGCTATAGCGCATCTAAATAGCTCGGGTATATTTTTCGAGGATCTAGGAAGCCTCATGGTGTATCATAAAAGCTGGAACGTAATCACGGAAATAGATATAGATGAGCTAGATATACAAATCAGGTTAGCAGAACATGCAGAATACTTAGTTAATAGACTCTGCATAAATATGACGGACAAAGGAGACCTGTGTAACGTACAGCAACAACACATACACGCTATTATAGACAGCGTACAAAAGCGCAGGAAAACCATGAAGGAACTAGTACCGGGAAAATTCAAGACTAGGTCATTATTCGATGGAGTGGGCAGTGTCATGCAGTACTTATTTGGCACCATTGACAATAACAACGAAAAGGAAATATACAGCAGGTTAGATGAACTTGAATCGAATACACAAGAGCCATAGCTGAGCAAGAGAAACAATCAATTAGTGTTGTTAAACTACCTTGGAACAGATTCAAAAATCTTTGGCTATGTTAATGGATTAGCAACAAAAAATAGCCCACCAGATTAATGATCTGCATGTGGCCGAGAACATAATAAGAAAGCAATTGAGACAGGAAATCCTATTGAGCCTGCTTCTCCAAATAATAGAAGTCGAATATCGACAACAAGCCCTTCTGGACATAATAATGGCTAATAGAACAATTCATATTCACCCGCTCCTCGTGTCTCCACAAAATCTGTTAAAAATATATCAAAGACAACCTCGAATTGTCCTAATGACCAAAATTGTCTGTCTGTCCTGTATCAAACAGCAGGAGCTCAAACATGCCTCATTTAGAACAAATTGGTGGTGAGAATTACTCTCCCAGTTTATACCTTGCCAAAAATGAGGCAGCAACAAATTCAATGCTTCCCGGTACCTAAATCAGAAAATTATTCTCTAATTCCTGACCCTGGATATTATACACACAAGAATTGCTCTTACTAAATAGCGTAGATATGAAAAGCTTTAAGTAAATTACAGTTTCCTGAACTAAACCATTCCCTAATTGACTCAAATCTGGCCGAAATTTTACATGAATCCCATAATCACAGTCTGAGACAAATCGAGATTCTAACGGGAGACGATATCCATAAATTAATCTATAAGGGCACACATTCATTGCAAGAAATCCAAAATAAAATCAGCAAATACCAAGAAAAGGTATCGAGTAGAAACTCCCATATCCTGTCGACAATTTCCATATCATTTACGAGCCTCCTAGTTTTGGCCATAATGATTGTTCTGGCAGTGAAATATCTACATCCTGTTGTCACAAGGATAAGTCAGCAGTCAGGTCAACCACAAGGTAATCTTTAACTTTCAACAGAGGGAATCCCTTTAAAAGAGCGAACTCACGCTTCCCCACCCACATTAAAGCGAGCTCGATCGCTTCCCAGAAAGTGCGACACTGACATGGTCAACATGGGTCACTGAATAACTTGAATTTTGTAAATGGAAAGTAGACCTGGTAAAAAATGTACAAATAGAAAAAAAAGTCTAATGTGCAAGAAGGTATAAACAATATGCATAATAGGCAGGACGCCTAAATATCCTATAATCACATGCATACGAAAAAGTTAAAACAAAGAAAAGCAAAAGTGTATGTAAATTAAATAACAATATAAGTTAGAATGAGTAGATTAATATAAAATTGTACAAATTAAAGGTATAGCAGACAGAAAGTCATAAAATATATTATAATTAAAAGTGTATAAAATAATAGATATAAAAATACACTAGATTTAACTATAGATAAAAAAACACAATAAAGTTAAACAAAAACAAAACATAAATATAAAACAAAAAAGGGAAATTATACATGCATAAAACAACAAAATAAAATTAAAATGCATTAGAATTATAAACAAATTAGAATTAAAAATAAGTCAGAATTATAACCAGAATATAGAGTATAGTAGTAAAATTAAAGGAAATGTACCTTAAGCATAGATATAAATATAAATAAATAAATAGATAACAAAAACAAACACAAAGTGTGTTTTAACCAACTTAAAATTAAACAGAACGAATAATAATAAGTTAAATAAATAATATTAGGATAACGAATCTAATCTAGCCAATAAAATAAAATAAAAACAAAGCTAACACTAGGATAAAAAACAAAACAAAATAATTTTCAACGGGGGTAAAATTAAACAAAATATTTTTTTTCTTCAAAACAAAAAAAAACCTAAGATAATGTTGCAAACCCAGCCGAGACCGACCAAGACCCGATCCGTCATATTAGGACCAACAACAACTTCCCCTGAGGATTACTCCTCTTCAAAGAATAATTCTCTTTTTCTCAGGGGGAAGCATTGTTATATAACCAAATATACCTAAAATCCTAAAAATAGTAAAATAAAATCAATATAATTTTTTTTTTTTTGCGTCAGCAATTTCTTCACATACCTTTCATTAATAAAATAAAACATTTGTTATGGTCGTAGCGTATTGCATATAGCAATATGCTACCAGAGATACTGCAGCGTGTATGCCGGCCGGAGAGCAAATCGGCAACTGAACGCACCCCGACCGAGAGTAATGCTTCCTCACGTTCAGGTGCAATGGGGACATGACTGAAAAGTAAGAAAAAGACAATCAACTTCTGTCTTCTCAGACGTGACACGAACAAACGTGAAAAGTTAGAGTTCGAAAAAGCAAGGATTTTCCATCGGCTATCAATTTAACCCCGCACTTAAGTTTAGAAAATTTTTTAGTCATCCCTAATAATAAAATTTCAATGGGGAAAATATTTTTCTAGCAACATAAGTAATCCGCCATCTCGTCGTCCAGCTAAAAGGTATTCCGACATTTCGGCTTAATTGCGTTGGATATAGACATGCAAAGTAAATTGTAGTAGCATAAGGCTGAAGGACTTATAACGGCAAGGAAATTACCGAGGGACTTAACTGCCGGTTACTTGGCATTAACGTTACCCGGATTCTTATGATATGTGACTAGATTATCATTGTTTTCTTGTCCCCCGGATAGCAATTTAGATTAGCAAACTCTGTGCAAAAAGTTACAAGACAGCACAGGGTCTGAAAAGTTACGCATTATAACCCATAATACATCACAAGAAAATCTAAATTTAGCAAGAGTGCCAGTTAAAAGTTCATCGCCGTCACAGTCTGCTGGTTCCTTAAGTCGATCAACACAAATCAAAATCAACAACAACTACGGGCTTCAAATTCTAATTTGACATCATCAACCGTAGCTAGTAGCAACAGCCTTATGCGGGGAAATATTGGTTTAATATCCATTAAAACAACAAAGCCAAATTTAATAGCGAAAAGCGGTACTGCCCACACAAAAAAACTCTGAAATTAGCATCAGAGGCTGCTGTACAACATGAACCCATGCGTCATGGGGCTCAGTCTGTCACAATTTGAAAGCGGATGTTTTGTGGTTGCATGAGAGGCTGAACTTTTTCGAAGATCCACAACGAAACAAATCTTCTAGTGTTATTACTTGCGAACTTGAATCGTTCTTGCAGGAACTTGTATACAGGTGAAGTTAATTAGGTAACTAAGAAATATCGGTTCATCAGATTTTGTAAGAAGTACACAAAAGACAAAACGATTTCTTCCATACGAGTTTTTTATATAATTTTCGATCCGCTGGACTTTATGTTTTGTTTAACTTCCTTAAATGATATGGGATTTAGTAGTACGTTTTCTATTGATACATATAGCTATATATATATTTTTTTTTTATTAAAGTCATCAGTTGTTTTTGGAGCTCCAAAATGAAACGAAATGAATTCACTTAGAAAAATTTACAAAATGAATATATAAATGGTAAAAATAGTGTCGCTAAGTCCGCCACAGCGGTCAGAAAAGAGGTAATTCCTCTGTGTATTATGTAATTGGCAGCTGACTCTGCTTCAGCTTCTGCAGAAATATTCATAGTGTCAGTATGTGCACTCCATATTATGAGATAATATATCTTTGCGACATTTTATCGACTCCGGCTCTATGATACGACTTTATTTATCCTAGATCGAATTTGCGTCGAACGAGATTCAGAAAACGTATTTTCAAATTCCCTGCAATAAGAAATTTTCACTACATACGTACATACTCACCACCTTGAAAATATTTATACATGCGAAACAACAAAAAGGAAAAAAAAATAATATAATATAATATAATTTGAGTGTTTTATGATCTTTTTGTATATAATATTAAGTATAAGAGCATTACAAGCCGAGTAAAATCTATTAAAGGCTATATATTCAATATTTAAAAGTACATATTTTATTTTTGGAAGAAAAGCAAACAGAATAGGATTCAAATGCTTTAGCATGACTATTAGTGTTATTGTATCATAGTTTGGGAAGATTTCCTCTTCACCTAGTCACTGTTGTGGTTAAGAATATAAGGAAAGATGAAATGGTATTGTTCTGCATAATGTTTTATAAAAAAAAAAAAAAAAATTATTCTAACGATTGTAAATTATGCTCTAAATACTTTTTATTTTCTCCTTCCTCTCTCCTGGAGCCCTCTAACATGAAGGTCGTCTAGGTCCGCCAGTCTCTCTCTTTACAGGTCAACAAGGGACTTTGGACTATTGTGCCACCCAAAGTCAATGGGAGGATGGGGCCTGGCAAAGAAGGCAGACCATCTGCGCCTTCACTGGAATGCAGGTAAGTGACGTAAGGGTCCCTTCAGGACCGAGAGTGTGCTGGCTTCCGAGAGTGTGCTGGCTTGTTGGTTGTAGGCACGAAAATCTTTTTTGATTATGGTTAATGACAAGCGGCAGGTTACTTCGGGAACTCCCCCCCACACTCTCCGCCACCCTTAGCCGAGGTGCTAGCGTGCCGCCCTGTACGAACGCTGTCATCGAGTGATCTGTCAGCTCATGCTGGCAGTTTGGACTTCACGTCCTGACCAATCACTCATCAGCATAAATACCATAACACATTCGAAAAGTTTTCCCACAAAACGACTTGGAAAAACAAAAGTTTCAGTTTTCACCCCATCGTTTTGCTCAAAAACTCCCTCGAAAAATTTTGCCGTTAAAATTAGTCTAAGATACCCTTATATGAATTTTATAGGATTTCATATTCTAAACAAGTTTTTAGTACAATAAAAATGTCTAGAACTGATCGTTTGTATAGTATACTTAAAAAACCTAAATTTTTATATGGCAACACCTAGAAGAGGTTTCCCGATTTATTCCATTTTTAAACAATTTTTTTTATTACTATGAGAACACTATGTACCAAATTTCAGCTCTCTGTGTCATATATAGTGGAAGACGAAAATTTTTGTATGGCAACCCTACGAAGAAGTTGCCCGATTTATCTCATTTCCGAACTTAATTTTACTTTTTTTTTAAACACCGCGTACCTTCAGTACGATTTGTCGCAAAAAATGCAGTATGTATGTATGTACCTACATACATACAAAAAACATCAAATTACATTTTTTTCAAGCCGCCGTCCATCGAAAAGTATTCTGGACATGTTTAATCATATCCAGAATAAATGTAAAAATTTTTTGAACGACGGCAAAGTTAACCTAATAATAAGTTAAGAAGCTGTAGAGCAAAATGGGAAAATTTCTGATGTTTTTTTAGAATGAAACAAGTAATTTCATATACTTTCCTCTTTTGCATTAATGGGGGAAAAGAACATGGCTATGCACTATTGTAGTGCAACTGAGACATCGAGTTAAAAACAAAAATCGAGAGAACGTAGAATTACCCGAACGACAAAATCTTATTAAATCCCTCAAAATCCTTTCAACCTATTCATAATAATGTACTTCGGGCCACACTACCCCCCATTTTTAAGAAAAAGATAAATTTCGCTTTGGCCCAGATGCTGAAAGGTGATGTAAAATTCCTCTCAAATGAAATTCTCATTTTTCCCGAAAATATCAGAGAATCCAGCATAAGTTCTCCCACTTAATCTCTTCATAGCAAAACGAATGTAAACAGAAAAACGTGCTGTTCAAATATCATAGGATTACAGCAACAACATGTGTCCTTTTAGACCTTTTTCAACAACAACATGTGTCCTAACATTATCAATATTTCATGAAAACCTGTTTTCACAAAATCGCGGGAGCATTTTATGAGAGTAAAACGTGAAAACTCCGCCCCTTCTTATTTATTTACGAAAATGAAGTATTTGCCATTCTGTTTCCGTGCATGCAAGCGCTTTCATATTTTTTATCTTTGTTCGTAAAATTTTTAAAGAGAGTTTGATTTATTTTCGATTTTTTTTCTTTCTTCCTTCCTTTTTTAGCCGTGTACATTTTAAATGTAAAACACTCGGAAATCTCACCAACTTCTTAACTTATTATTAGGTTAACTTTGACGACGGCTCTTGATCACGATTAAAGTGATCAAGCAGCGAGCGAGTTGGTTTTGAGCACTTCGTGCAGTACAGGCGAAAAAATTGAATAGAAAAAAGTTTCTAGTAAAGAAAATAGAAAAGCGATAAAGAGATTCAATAAAATAAAATCAAAAAGTGGACAAGGAAAACTGATTGGCGGTTGGTTAATGAAGTTTCTAAAACAAGAAAATATAGTGATTAGTGCATTGAAATTATTAAAATGTTTCAATTAAAAAAAAGGAAAACGAAGGAATAAAACTAAAAAGATAACAATTCACAAAAGGAAACATAACAAGGATATGTTGTCTTAGATGAGTAGTGGAAGTTATAATTAAAAACTTCTTTTGCTGAAAAAAAAAAACAAAAACAATGGCAACAACAACTATAACGTAACTTGTGGATTAAAAATCTTTAATGATATAAATTTGTAGGTGTCTTTTATAAGCAAGAGTGGTCATGTTATAAAATTCGATGGTAAAAAACATGAAGTAATGGAAATTAAAGCCTAATCAAAGATTTTTCGGTGAAGGTGTGTGTGTAGGTGTATTCAAAAGTCTTATAAGAAATCCTCTACGGGCTATGGTTTTCGAGATATTAAACATCTTACCTTTTCAGGTGTATTTGATATTACTAATAATTCAAGTTAACTCTAGGCTATTTTTTTAAATATTAAGCTGAGAGTGGGTTAAATTAAAAGCTCTCATGAGCTATAATATTAATGTTAGATGATATGTTGACTTAGATAAGTAATAAAAATTGTATGGGCGCAGCCTTATCAGAAAATTTTTGATCTTCAGGTGTCTGGCATGACTGGTAAATTGATATCAAACAAATTCGCACAATCGAGTAAAGTAAACAAGTTGAGTGATTTTTGTTTTTATGTGTCTATTGAAAATTCTTACGCTCTTTCTCTGTTGATATGGTGGTCTAACCCACCACTCTTTGCATTTTTTTGCCTTTAAATACTTATAAGTTATAAAGCTCAATTGCACTACACACGCTAAAAGAACTATTTCTTCTAATTCCTCCTCAGTAAGTTATATTTTCATATTGTACGAATTAAAATTAACTTTAATAATGGCCCGTTTGCTACAAGCTACACCTATTTTAACCAATGTTAGTTACATGGTGCACGCCAGTGCAAGCTACAATGCCTGCTACAGCGCTAGATTGCAACACTGATATTTATAATATGGACTGCTTAACTTTCTATTTCATGTGGGCGCAATTGCTTGTGTCAAACAGAGTTTTTACGTCGGTGCCAATATTGAAAAAATTGTTATGGTCGTACCGTACTGCAGGCAGCAGTATGCTACCCGACGGCTAGCAGGAGCACACAGCGTGGGCGACACGGCGAATGAGCTGCTGACGAGACTCGAGCAGACAATTCAGGCTTGACTGGGACAAGGGCCCGAAAAAAGAAGAAGAAAATAAGAAGAAGAGTGATAAGAAATAAATAACTAAAGGCTTAACCACAATGTGCATAACCTTGCATATGCAAGGCTTGAAAATATCACGAATGCTTCCTTATGCATCACTAACATTTGTATAGTATTTACACAAACTGTCAAATTTGCTTATGCAAAGTACGATCACGAGCGTACAGACAGAAGTTGACGAAAGGAATTAAAACTTGACGAACAGCTTCTTATTCCTATTGTGGGTTGTTATTATGAAAAGCAATTGCTCGTGGCTTTGCATGTGCTAGCATATGCACATTGTGGTTAGGCCTTAATAAGGAAGCGGGATTCCTGCGAATACAGTGTACGTGGTTAGGCAATTCAATAACAGTCAAATCCAAGGAGCGGGGGGAGAAATGACAAGAGGGCTGATCACTTATTTGAAAATTCTGTTTAACAAGTCACTTAAATTATCATAGGCAACGCCAAGGAATATTATCTGAAGATAAGGGGGTGCCAAGAATTTGTTTATTTTACACAGCAATTTGGATTATAAAAAATGCCCCCTTTCAAAATTTCACGGTTTCACTACTGCCATGACGAAACGAATACAAACACAGCATACTAATCCATTTCACCGAATGGCTTAAGTTTTCACCCGATATGCCGTTTCCTTATTAGTTATTTATTCAATGCAAGAAAAGCGGGCGATTTTTATCATTTCGGCGACTATCGAACTGGAAGTGGACAAGAAAAGTTGTCGAAGCGGGTTAGAAGGAAATAAAAAGAGGGAATTCGATCGCAATTAAGTGCGTCGCGTGTCATTGTGGTCAGCGGAAAATAGGAAATAGTGCGAAAAGAAAAAAGAAACAAGAAAAAAGACAGAAAATAAAGGTAGGCTACACATAAATTTTTATAATTATTACAAAGAAATTTTTTGCCCACAAAGCACCACGTGTAAATCGGCAGCGTGGAGTATCGTTGCTGAGACAGAAATACACCGCCAAAGAAGTCGTTCGGAATTCACACAACGGGAGTAAACGAGGGAAGCCTGAAGTAAGGCAGGAAAAAAATCCATGTGATTCTTCTGGAAAACGAAAATCAAATTAGCAGAAACAGCGCGGATAAACGTATACAGTCCCCCAAAAGGAGGCTGAAGAAAACTCAAACCACTTAACAATATTAAGGTCAGAATATTTTTCCTAATTTCATGAGAGGTAGGAGGCAATCGCGCCATAAAAGAAAAAAGGAGGACAAAATTACTTAAATCAGGATTCAATCATTTGGTGGACGCAAAACGGGCCTTTAGCCACGTGCATTCATGTGCGACATAACCTCGCCAAAAGAAAAATCTCCTTCGGATTATTTAGTATGCAAAAATACACGCAGTTTTCAATAAAAATAGCAAGCAAGCGGCAATCGATGTAGCTTCGCCGCGAATAGTATAAGATTATAACATAGTTATTAGGAAATCATATCCACCCTTTTGGATTAAGGTTCACTCAGTGCTTTTGTTCCTTAATTAGTTTATGCATACATAATCAACTCGCATATCTCACTGCTAGGCAATTATCATCTTTGCGAGACAGTCACCAAAGGATCATACTTATTAAAAATTATAGTACATATAGAGCAATTATAAAACTTGAAATTTACTAGCATCTACACATGATGTGGTGGATCAATTCTTGTTGCTCTTAGCACCTTCAAATGCCGTCCTTAGTTTTTGATAACAAGATATTGTGTATAACATAAGATAGCTTTTATTAAATGCAACCGATTCAGTCTGGTAAGATATAGTGCGGGGGCTGATCAGTTTCTGTGAATTGCTGCAGCATGCTAAAGATGTGCGCGTCTAACTTGCAGACCTAAAAGTCAGATATTTGCAGATTGTGCACCGCAATGCTATAAGTACATATACCCTCTCTATTCCCATTGGCAGCATTCAGCTTCACTCAATGGTAAAAGTTGAAGACTGATAATAAGAGCAATAGGAAGAGGCTTAACCTTAAAACAAATGTGGATGGTCAGTCAACATTAGCTTTTCAAAGAAATATTACCTACATATTACGCTTATTTCATCCTCTGCGTTCGGGAAGGTCAGACGCACAGAGGGATACCTGCCTGACATACAGTGCGGAAACGATACATGTATTATAGTTTGATGTTTTTTTTATGTCTCTAAGTAAGAAGAACGTTATCCAACTATAAATGACATTGGTAGAATGTTAGATCTTGAAAAATGAAATAATGATAACATTCTTAGTAATTTTTAATTTTTGAAAATAAACCTCTAATAACATTACTAGATCTCTTAGATTGCTGAAAAGGAATTAATAATAACCTTACTAGAGTTTAAGAATATTTTTAAATGGATTAATAATAACATTACTAGGAATTTTAGAATTAGGAAAACGGACTGCTGTAAGGGAAGTCCCTGACAGAAATTTTTGTATTCTTTTCTTTGATTACAGGAACGCACTCCAGGAGGCCTTCGTGGAGAAACTTGCGCATCATCAGTCAATTTTGTTCTGATAGGTACTTAAAAGAAACCCTGTCGGGATTTTTCCACTCTTTTCTAAGACTAGTTTTAGAGTAAGAAACAGTTGTTCAGTCTTGAAACGGTGATAATTATTATAAGCTTCGGTATATGCAAAAAATCGGAATGTTTCGAGAGGATCAATGGAAGTCCTGGTGCATACAGTCATAGATGTGTAAGAATAGGGCTTAGAGATTAGTATAGAGTAATCATTTGAATTCAACTTTGGTGAACTCGCGTAATTATTAGGGTCATTTCAAGAAATTCGGAGTTTCAATTTATACCTACACCATAAAGGTTGACTCCTTGAGTAGTTGCCTGATACATGTACTTTTAAGATATTTCGAATTGTGTGGCCATTATAATTTTGAGTTCGGTCAGGTAGTAGAGTATAACAACTTAATCAATCTGAAATGTTGGTACTGAATATAATTTTTTTATAACGTGATGTGACTTTAAGCTTATTTCTTTTCCGTCACTCTCCCGGAGACCTCTCATGTGAAGGTTGACTAGGTCCGCTCCTCCACTTCTTTTCAGGTCATCGAACGGACACTGAATAAAATGACTGCTGCCCTCAGTGTCGTTGGGTGGATATGAAGCAACGCAGCTGAAGGCCAAACATCTGAGCCTTCACTAAGGTAAGGGTGAGTGGTGTAATGTTTCCTTCAGGACCAAGTGTGTGCTTCCCCTTTGTTTGGCTTTTGCTCGAAGGCACGAAATTTTTTGTATATGGCTGGGGCATAGCGGCAGGTTTTCGTGGAACCTCCCCACACTCTCCGCCAATAGCCGAGGCGAGCTAGTGCGACGCCCTGCAGTCAACGCTGTCCACCGAGTGATCTGTCAGCTGATGATGGCAGTCTGAAATTCACGTCCGACGTCCATCAATCTACGCACAACCATAACAAAATGGCTCCCAACGTGGGGTAGTATGTAGAGTGATGGACGTTGGACGTGGGGTTATTTTGTTATGGTAGTATGTAGAGTGATGGACGTTGGACGTTCATCACTCTTCATACTACCATAACAAAATCATTGGTGGGAAGTTGAAAAAGTAAGCACGCCGCTCGAAAGGTGGTTTTAATGAAAACTTTGGAATTTCTTCTGCGTATCTAATGAAAAATTGCCTTTGGTAAAATACTATTTAACAGTAATAACTCTAAATAATTAATTTAAAAACATTTATTTGGACGAACTCACGTTTTTGTTTGTTGTTTCCAGTTCTCTCTCAGTTGATACTTGGTGCTTATACCGAAAAAGTCAGCAATATAGAAGTGAGCCCACTTTCTGCAGTGTATTTCCTGAGACAACTTACATCTAGATGTGCAAAACCTCACAAAAACGCGGTCCAACTAAAACGAGCTAATGGCCCTCTAATATAAAGCTCTACACATTCTCTCTCTCTCTTGCTGTATTATGCAACATAAATTCTTCGCAATGATAGCTTTCTTTAGTTGAATAAATAGTTAAAGAGCTTTCAAAAAGTGTTCCGTGTTTATATGGAGTTTTGCACATCTAGTTGTAAGTTGTCTCAGATATTTCTATGAGCGTAGTCAGTCCCAAGGTATATAGAAGACAAGTATTCCCATTAAAATGTTGCCACATTGAAGCTGTTAGCCTGTGCGTAATTCTGTGACTAATGTACTGTATACATTTTTATAGAAAAGACTGAGAGAGGAGAGAGAGTGTTGTGTTCTCTGGTCTGTGCTTTCTTATACATTTTCACGATAATTCGTCACCAATGGCGGAACGTGGTTCGTAATGGGAATAACATGTATTGTGTATACCTTGAGGGAGTCCATATTATATACATATGTCAATGGATTGTAACAATCTAAGTGAATTTGGCTATCCTCAATACCATCCGTGACATAAGTTTCTGATACCATTCATAGGTACCTTGATTAAAAACAACTTCCATTTCATTCCAATTGTTTATTAGGCCTTGAACATCTAAATAAGCACTCCTAACCTTCTTTAATTACTAATAACCAATTTTTCTCTTTTCAATTCTCAACTTATTTAAATACACTGGACACTGCCTACTGATACGTGATTCGCATCAATATTAAGTTTTAATTTTTAGTCTGTATCTGTATTCAATTAGCACAGTTTTTTACCGTCTTTTTAACAACTCCGTGTGTCATGCTCCTCTGAACACCTCGCACACCCTTCCTTATTTTTACATTCTCTCGATATGTGATTAAAGCCCTGACCACAGTAAAATATCTCTGTCAAAACTGTCACATGAGTAGGACGCTTCTACAATGTGACCAAGGTATATAGAAGAAACAAGGTATGCCCATTAAAATTTTGACATATCACAGCAGATCAAACAGCTGATAGTGTGTTACGTACTTCAGTGAATGAATAAAAAAGAAAAAGGAAATCTGACAGTGATAGTACAAGCGCAAAGAATTTTGACACATTACAGCTGATGCCCTGTGACGTACTTCAGTGAATGAAGAAAAAGGGAAAAAGAGTTTTAACAAAAATGGCGGAACGTGGTTCGAGTCGGGAATACCTTGTCTTCTATATACCTTGCAATGTGACTATACTTTCTCTTTCAACATTTTTAACTGACACATTCCTATGTAAATCCAAAGTGGAAGAAAAAGAACTTACAATATGCACAAACTTGTACTAGAGAAAAAGGGGCAAAATAACAAGCTAAAAAGCTAGTAACAATTTGTTCCACTTCCCATGCCATTCGGCTTGGTAGACAAACATTATTACAGCCTTGTTGCCTATTACACTGTCCATGGCATCTCTATGAACACTTTACGCTCAAACAGCTGTTTAGTTTATGAAACAATACATTTGTAAGTAGATACTCGAGATTTGTACTTACATAAAACTAATACTTCTTCTCGTAGATTGTGCAACTAGCTACCGTTCGTCCATTTACTTCCGTATCATACTTAATAGTTCCCTCTTATGGGAGAAATTGTGAGGCTTCTTTTTTGTAATTAAAATTCTAAAATTCACTTTTCAGTAGTTTGTTCTAAGCTGGTCTACTGTATGTTACTGACATCGAAAATATCCTTTAACATTCGCTCCATTTACCACTATACCTCTATCCCAACCAATGTTCGGTTTACTATAATTCATTGCATCTTGAAATCCTCCATGATCAACTTCAACTAGAGCATTGTAGTGTACATAATTATCTTGCGTCTTCCTTATTATTTTTATACTTTTTATATAACACTTTTTTAAATTGTCGTTCTACACTCTTATTTAACTAATTAAATTCTCTTCGGTATATTCACTTTTAATGTTTATACCCCCTTTATATCATACTTTCTACCTAGTTTTTCCTGGACTGCCTCCTAAACTTCGTGTACGTCAGCTTTATTCACAGTATCTATTGTTATAACACCATTTGGTTTTCACCTCACTTCTGTGAATTTAAAATTCGAATGCTCAACTTTAATAAGTCATTCCTCGTAACCCTTGAATCTTGCCTAGTTTTAGGCTTAATTATTAATGGCGGGTCATTCTTTACTCTTTACCATTGATTTTATATATAAATAGATGTGCCCAAACTGGAATAAAATGTTGGACGGCTTTCATGTTTGGCGGCGCTACCGTCGTAAATAATGGTTGTAGTCACAAATAGCAGCACTTCTAGTCACAAACCTGAAGTGATGCATTGCGCGTGTACACTTTCTGATTGGAATTGGATTACAATAATGTTCGAGTAACTCATCGGTACTCACGAAATACAGAGCTGCGGGCAAATAAAGACAAAACGCTTTGTTTTATGGACATGTGCAAAATGGATATTTTCTGTTTCGATAACATTATGCAGTCGTAGGTATTCGTATATCCGTCGGTGGAAATTTATGGGTACGAAATGAATACTATATAGTTTCGGACAATGGGTTTTTTACTTTGTTCAGAAAATTAGAAAACACTAATTCTGTATTTAGGATTACTTGAACTTAGAAAACGCTAAGTCAAGTATGTAAAAAATCACTCGTACTGAAATGAGGTTTCACTGATTCCAGTACTGGGATAGGATTGGATAGAGGATAGAAGACAACTACAGCCGATTAGATTATAATAAAAACTGACCTCTTTATTCCAACAAATGTTCCCTATATATATATATACAACAAATTAATAAAAGTAAAACTGAAACAAATAATCAATATTCATAGTCAGCAATAACTGCTGACTTACACATAATTTTTATCTTCATTCAATATTGCAACAAGCAACAACAGTCGGGTCACCGTACTACAAAAAAATATTAAATTCAATAACAAGTGCAGTTGCTTCGTAAGCAAAACACAAAGGTGAAATTACGTTAATTATGTGTAAGGTGACTGACCGACCAACTGCTCGTGAATTATGATGTCTTATATCAAATTATGATTATTTCTGTTTTTTTTTTATGCTTGAACACAGGTTTCAGAGGAAATTTTTTTTATTGTACTTTTAGGTTCTAGGTAGTTATTTTAAATTTTTGTTTGGTTTCTTTGATATTCCTGCGAATTTCAATTCAATTCTTTAAACTCTGAATTTGGCCTTTTTATATTTTATTATTTGATTTTTTTCCTCAATTTCGGTTAAGTTACATTATTTGGTTTGTTTTTTCATTAGACGTAATTTTTAATTTCAGATTATTTGAATTATTCGTTAAAAATTTTTACTTTTCATGAATTTCAATTGTGTGCGTAGATTTAAGTGGGTTTTTTACTTTGAATTCTTTCTGGCTTTAAAGGAGAAATTTATATTGTACTTTTAGGTTCTAGGTGGCATTAAATTTAAAATGATTGATGGCATAATTTTTTCCCTTTTCTAAAATTTAAATGAAAGCCCAACTTAAATGAAAAATCAACAATAATAATTATTATACCCTACATCATGAAATCATAGGGTATATTAACTTTGTAACGCATATTAATAATGCTGCTCAAAATGTGTTGGATAAATACGCATAATATTTTCTGCTTGTCGCGTTCTTATAAAAATTTTAAATACTATTTCAAAAATGACCTAAATCGGACAACCCCTTCTTGGTGTTGCCGTACAAAAAATTGAAGTTTTTTATGCATATTGTGAAAATTATCAGTCCTAGATGTTTTTATTGTACTGAAAAGTTCTTCAGAAAATAAAATCTTATGAAATTTGTTATGGTCATTTTTACTGTCCGACGAACCGATCCAGAAATTGATGCTAATAACCATTTTAACGATAAAACTTACACAGAGAAATTACATACGGCCGTTCATCTAGAGTATTGTAAGAATTGCTCTTATACGAATTCTAGCTTTTTCCTTGTTTTAATAACGCCTTACTTCGGTCATTAATCCTCTAGTGTTCTAGCATTATCTAAATTTGAAAGTTAGAGCTCACAAAATGGAAATTCGAATTTTTCCGTAATTTTTATTGAGAAAAATTACTCTACTTCAATCGAGCGAGGTATCAGATGGCTAACAAGAATCTACATCTGAAATCTAATGTGTGTTATTGTCACGAAAGCTACTACAAAATCTCCTTTTACTTTCCAAGAAAACTTCAAATCAATACGTTTAAATAGCTACTGACCATCTACATATGCAAATTCATCCTTTTATTTATTCTTCCTTCATTCATAATCATCATCCAATATCTCCCTCCGCCCTCAAAACGATAAAGAATTCTAAAATACGAGTACGTCTTCTTATATTATATTACTAAAATAATAAAGCGGAGCCATTTAATAGTATTGTATTAAGTTTGATGTTCTAATTGTCACACAAAATAAATTTCTGTTCAAAATTCTTTATTTTTAAAATCAGCCAATATAATCCAGAACTCATTTTGACTTTAATTTTATATCCATCACACACTCTAATCTTTTCTAAAACAAATATCATCATCATATTATTAAATTATTACTAAATTTTATTTATGTTATGTAATTTTACTCTAATACTCATGTATGTAAATGCTTGATATTGTGCATAACACATAGTAATAATTAACAAACTCATACTAAAATTTCCTAATCTGGCATTACAATAAATTCTCTAACCGAAAGTAAAATATTCGCGACGTCGAAAAATATAAGTATAAAATCTTGAATTTTCTCTATTTTTCTCATCTGTTCAAAACGGTACATAGTGCGGCATCTATTGAGAAAACCGTTCACATTTTTGGGCACATCTATTTATATATAAAATCACTTTTATTTAATGGTTTAAATAAAAATTTTCCAGCATATAAAGTTAAAATAATTAAAAACCAAATAAAATATTAAATCCAGTCATTGAAAATTGTTTTATTAAAAGTTTTAAAGCTGGAAATAACAAACGAAATACAAGTAGCGACATCTCCTTTCTAAGCCGTCACTGATTCTGGGCACATCTATATATAAATAATCACTGCTCTTTACCATCCGCGTAGGTTTGTGTCTCCACTTTGTTAATTTTTCAAGTTCTTTAATCTCCCTATTTCATTTTCGTTCACAACCTTTAGACCACTCACATTGTTTAAATATCATTTTCCCGGTCTAATATTTTCGCTTTGTTCACTGATACTTCTCTCAAGAAGACACATTCCGTTTAATCAAAAACCGTTTTTCTGTAATCTAAACACTCATCGCACATACAAAAAATATTCTTTTTCGTTTGAATCAATTTTACATCTTATTCCGATAAATTCGCACATTGAAAAAAAATGTTTTTCCACACAATCCCTCGATCAAATTACTTGGCTCTTTCTTATCGCCTGCTCACAACCTGAACAGTTCGTAGCCATTTTACTATTTTTAATTTCTGCCGCCTACCGGCACTACATGCAAATTTTTCTATTTTTATGCAATATCCAACTTTTCTGTCACAATTTAATTTTCAAAGAATCGCAACACTTAATTATTGATAAATTCTGTAATTTCGTAAGGGGAATTTATTTGTATTCTATTATTTACCCTGCTCCCAATCGAAACTTGGTAGCACGGAAGTTTTCCTACCCCCGAATACTCCTCACCCATAAAAACCGTCTAAAGGGCCGACCCAGACGAGAACATTTTAGGGAAGGAAGGAATTTGGCTTAGACGTGCCAAACAATAATGTTCCTTCGCGTAGTTCCTTATATGATTACCGAAATTAATTGTGCGCGTGTTCAATTAAGTCACAGTTTTTGATATAAACAATAACTGTATCACAAATTCACAACACGTAATGATTATTAAATTATTATATTATCACCTCAAATCGCAAATAAACATCTGTACAGCCGTCCGATGAGAAATTTCAGAAATTTCTTATTTTCAAAATGGCCGGCTTGCTGTAGTATTGGTATGCTGCCCGTACTCCCGATCGAAACTTGGCATTTCGGCATTTTTCCTCCCACCGAATACTTCTCGCCCGTAAAAAGTGCCAATATCCTCCCCTGTGTGGGCTATGGCAAAGACTACCACGTGTGGGCTATGGCAGTACTTGCTTCATTAGCCAGGGCCTTTTCGAGTCAGATTATAGTCAGTTTTTACCTATAGGAAGTATTCGGGGATAGAAAAATTTCCGGAATGCCAAGTTTCGATATGGAGGACGGGCAGCATACCAATACTACTGAACAGGAAATTGATTCGGGGCCCTATTCTTGAATAACGAAGGCAGTTTCCGTATACGTTATTTTGTCAAAACCATTCGAAATGAATGTGCATGTGGTATTCTTGAAATCCGTATTCGTTATTTTCGTACACAATCCATTGGTTACATAACGAATGGGCTTCAGGCCTGAATTACAATTACGACTGATCAATCGACTACGACTTTGCCGAAATGGTAAATGCATGTGGCAAGATACAATTGCAACTTCGACTTCGATTGCGACTGCGACTGAAACTAAACTTTGCTCATAGTGCAAAGTTGGTGTTGGCTGTGGCCAACTTCAGTTCAATCACAGAAGTCGGGTCTTCTGGTTTGTTCAAGTAATTGAAGCTTTAATATAATTACAAATTTCATCTCTGCGTCGATGTCGACTTAAAATCGAGTCGCAGTCGACTGATTATTCATAATTGTAATTCAGACCTTAACCATTCGTTATTTACCGAATTCGTTAAAGCCATTTTTAAGAATTGGCCTATTGGCCATTTTAGAATTGCGAATATTCTAATTGGTCAGATGTACAGTTGTTTAACTGCGATATGGTAATAATATTATAATTTTATCATTATGTTCTGTGAATTTTTGGTACAGTTATTGTTTATATCTAAAACTAAGTATCAGTTTTAGTTTTGAACACACACATAATTAATTTCCGTAATCATATAAGGAACTACGTGGAGCACCATTATTATGCTGGTAGGTCTAAGCACAAGAAAAGGAAAATCCTTCCTTGCCTAAAGTTTCCCATGTGGGTCGGCCCTTAGTTTGGTCGAAGAGAAGTGACTCAAATTGGAGGATACTGCAACGTGTACGTCGACGCATGGAAAAGTGCTTGTAAAATGTGACAAATGAAATGACAGTAGCAGCAACGTCACTTTGATGACGGTTGTGAAAACTGGGAATTGTGTTTTTCTCTTGCATTCAAAATGTTTTTAAACATTGTTGGTATATCTGTTAGTATTAAGCTATTTTTTATATGGGCATAGTATGTTGTTGTTAGTGAGTTCTACCTTCTTATTTACGAGTATTTAATTTTCAGTCGTTCAACAGATTTCGAAGTACATAGGAACTGGTTAGCAATAACTCACTCGCTACCAATATCTCAATGGTATTTTGAATCTACAAGTGAATGGACTCTCGATTATCCACCGTTTTTTGCATATTTTGAGTATGGTCTGTCTCACATTGCAAAATTCTTTGATCCACTTATGCTGGAGGTGAAAAATTTGAATTATGCCTCGGATAAAACTGTGTTCTTTCAACGGATGAGTGTTATTTTTTCTGACATTACTCTAGTGTTAGGAACAAAATTGTTTGTTAAACATAAATATTTGCCAAAACATCAATTAAAGTATATTCATTTCAGATGTATTAAAAACTTTGACTTAAAAGATAATGCCAGAAGTGCAGTGGTTTCTTGCTTAATCCTTTGCAATGCAGGACTCATATTCGTTGATCACATTCACTTTCAGTACAACGGATTTCTCTTAGGAATTTTACTACTAAGTATTGGGTACCTCTCGCGGAGGCAGTATCTACTGTCTGCGATCTGGTTCATGATTCTATTAAACTTGAAGCATATATTCTTGTACATTGCACCGGTCTATGTCGTTTTCTTCTTTAAACACTATTGCCTAAAGAGCAGTAGTGCTGTATTGAATTTGGGAAAACTGGTGACAGTCATTACAGCATGTATGGTCGCCTCGTTTGGACCATTTAAAGATCATCTACCACAGGTAAAAATTAGAAGTAATTTACAGAGTTAATTAGTACAGTTATTAGGTACTTTCTAGGCTATTTCCATTTAAAAGGGGCTTGACACATGCATACTGGGCTCCCAATTTTTGGGCCGTGTACAATTTTGTTGATAAAATCGGAGCGATTTTATTGAAAATTCAAAAACAAGCTCCAAATACCAGTGGTCTGGTCCAGGAGTATGAACACTCAGTTTTACCTTCTATTAGTCCTCCAACAGCATTTGGACTTACTACAATCTTCATGGTTCCGTGTTTAGTTAATCTTTTTTTATCAAAGAATAAGTATGACTCAAAATGAATTTAAGAAAGATACACATAATTTAAAGTATTTTTTACAGGAAAGGGCACGTGGATTTTGTGAGAGCTATCGTGATTTGTTCTTCTACTGCTTTTATTTTCGGGTGGCATGTTCATGAAAAGGCAATTCTTATGGTTATAATTCCTCTAACGTAAGTATTATCAAGTTTAAGAATGGAATTTGAACAATGAGAGTATTTCAGCATGCCTGAATACTTTTGATACAGTTCTGCAGGCACTAATAATTATTGTTAGATCATATGGCATGAAATCAATTTAGTTAGAGGCAGTACTGGCCGCTTGCACTTTTTCGAAATGTTCCAATTCAGATAACAGTCTCACTTTTCCTTGAAATTTTTTTTAACAATGAGTAGGCACAGGTGCTCTCGACGGATTAGTTCAAATGCGCGGTGTTTGTAGTTTTTAAAAAAAGGTTCTCGAAACTGTTTGCCGTAAGCAATAACGCTTCTATAATCCTAATGGGCAATAATATGGAAGTTGTTCATAATGTACTCCTTTGATTTACCTTTTAACTGATATAGCCAAAGGAATTATAATGCATTTGTAGCAACTAATATTCCCTAATGGTAAAACTTCCCCAGTTTAGGAAAATAACGAATTTTACAGTATTTTTTTTTTAATTTTCAATAAGTGATTCGAATAACTGATCAATTGTATTCCCGCCACATAGGTAAATAAGGAAAAATTTACGAATTATAATTTTTTAAAGTAAAGGCATAGAGTATGTGTTAGAAATACGTACCTTCCCCAATCAATGGTTTAATTGTATATTGATTTTCTCTAGCGGCTTGTATTTTCAAAACGGCAAGATTACGACTACTTGTTTTTATCTTATTGATGGTAATAACGCAAGTTTAAGATTAATTTTGCTATGCCGAAATTTTAAGGCACGGTTCAGCGTTGGTCTATGGGACTTTGCTGCATTATGCAACAGTTACCTGGTGGAGAAGCGGAAAGAGATTTAGCTGCAACACTCATAATCCCCAAAGAGGCTACTTCTAAGTGAAGAAAAATTGCAATCGAAAAACAATTACATATTTACAATTATGGATGATCGTAAAATTAGTAGAGTATCAATAGCTGTTGAACCAACGTATTCAGAAGTAGAACGCAGGGTCAAATATAAATAACTCTTTCTTTTTTTATGACACAGAAGGTAGTTTGTATGCACAGATCGGCTGCACATTGTCTGCATCTGACCAAAACTGGACTTTATAACTTTATAGCTTCCATGCAACATCTAATAACATACACCATAGCACGTTTAATTTCGTAGATTCTAAGGAACTGGTTATTAGGAACACTTACTTTCAACATTGCTATATTCATAATGTTATTTGGAAAACCCCAGAGAGAATATATCCAAAATAACCCATTCTATAATCGAAATGATGAAATTTTTCAAATAGATATTAAATCATATAAGGGACCGATCAAAATGTTGCAACATTTCCTAGTTGGATAGGTTTCCGATGGTGTTTTGTTTCTTCGTTTGAAACTCAGTGACCAGCGACACAACGAAAGGGAAATTCGAGCGGAAATTAACATCTCACCAACGAAATAATGAGACAACTATCCACATATCAACTGGGAATAACATCACGCTTGCTGTGTCCTCCGAATCTCACATGCGACTCGTAGAAAGGAAGAAAAAATATCAATAATTGGTTTGACAGACAGTTTTGTGTTGCAAGAAAAAAAAACAAATTAAATACCTTGCAATAGCCACGGAATGCGCCAGGTTAGAGTTTCGCTGATCCCGGATGGCTACTTGGATGTGCCAATATAAAAATTGAAGAATGTGACATTTTCATAAGCTCTATGAGTTTCTTTGAGTCGTTTGCTAGGCTTCTACAGAACTCCATTAAAAGTTATTGTTAGTTAAAATAATATAGGGAGGTTATTACAAACATGGAAGGAGACCTTTAAGAGTGATTAGTTTAACTTCAAGATCTTGAATAGTACTCAAACTACCATCAATGAAAAAGTGGCCACGGTTTTCAATAATAGGTCTGTTTAATAAGCTGCTCTAGGTCACTCTGTTCTTTTGTGCTCTAGAGTAACCTAGAGCAGCTCACTAAACAGACATAATATGTAGCCAGACAAGAAACAACCCAGTTTTATACGTATTATAAGAAACAATAAAGCGCTTACATTCGGAGTAAATTAATAATGGAGGCCGGACGCTTCACTCTTAACAAAATCTTATGTAATTAGAGAAAACTCCAGATAATTCGGAGGAGTCTTATCGTTTTTTTCCATAAAATTAGCGATTGTACCAAATAACTAGCGAAGAAGCTTTTTACTGAATCTATCATATAAAGTTGCAGAATAAATTGTGAGCGAGTATGACCGATGAGGAACTGCCGACCGCTACCGGCCCAGAAGTTTACTGTGCGCTTCTATCATTTATTCGTGGATCTTAGGCAGACGTGCAGCAACATTGAAGAGTTTGATTGTAGTTTGCACTAACAAGTATGGAAGTTCAGTGAAAGATCATGAATCGCCGAATTGCTGTACATAAATCTACAGAAATTGTCCGTATATAAGGTAAACCACCAGAGAAAGTTTTATTTTCTGACTAAGGGCGATGCGCTGTCATTTTTGCGTAATCGAATGTGAGAAATATCAGACTTCGCATTCCAAAATATTGCAACAAATCCTAGCATGTAATTAGATACCCTGACGCTTTCTAGTTTGAAGCTCAGCTCATCTAAAAAAAATTGTAGTTAAACTTGGTGAATCTGCTGGCACTGCTGGCTCCAAATAACGAATAAAATAGCAAGCAAATACTTGATGACGTCAACGAAATATTTAACAAACAAAATCTTACGGTGAGTGAGTGGGAACTTTTGAGTCCAAGATTCCTTCAAAAATCTCACAACGCATCTCAACATTAACAGTTTGCTTCAATAGGGTATTTTATTAGATTTCGCTTTTTTTCTTGAAAATTAAAAGACTGTCTACTGAGATAGTAAGATATTTGACTTTTGCGTCGGAGGCGTTTGTCGATCCAACTATAGAAACTTCAATGCAAAGGTGCTTTGATACAAAAATAATAATAATAATTAAAATTATCTCATTACAAATAAATAAGTCACGAAATTAATATTTGTCTTTTCAGCTTTTTAGCTGTGCTGAACGAGTTCGACGCAGAAATGATGCTGTTCTTGAGCACCGTTGGACATTTTTCTCTTTTTCCTTTACTATTCAAATCAGAGTTAATTTTGGTAAAATATTTCGCACACTTATCATATGCTTTAGCTGCATACTTGGGACTAAAACACGTTCATCCCACATTAAAAGTGAAGTTGCACCAGAAAATCTTCTTCAGTGGATTACCTTTGATTTGCCTCTACGATGATATTCTTCAATATTTACTACATCTCGATACAAAATTACCCTTCCTGCCATTAATGCTAACTAGTGTTTACTGTAGTATAGGTGTCTTATATTTTTACTGTAAATTCTATTATAATTTTTTAAGTACAAAACAAGTGCTTATAACGAGAAAAAAGAAACTTAAATAAATTTTTCATGAATGCCATCTTTGCATTAATGGGCACCCTAACCATGCATTAGATGCAGTCCGCGGATAACCTCTTTCTGGGCGTATCCTCCGATTATTATAAAGCCAGTAAAGATTATCTTTGAAAAAATAGGTTTTTCCTGGAAAATAATAAATCAGTTTAACATTTTCCTTTGCACATTTTGTCGTACCTTTAGGCATTGTCGCAGCAGCGTTGATGTTGTCTGGTATACCTACCCATCGCCTCATACTCTTGGGATAATCTGGATCTGGTTGACGGTTTACTTCATCGTATCGCCAAAATTGATCTCGTGAGAACAAATAGGTGCGTTGATTTTTTGCTATAAAAGAAAGAATGCACTTCATTTTTAATACAAGTATGTATGTAGAGTAAAGAAATTCACAGCATCAATGCGCTCTAAATCTCCCAAAACGAATACTATTCGTATGGTAGATTGTAAAAGTTAATCAAACAATCCCACAGAACTTGCGTGAAATATTATTGCTAATTTTGGTTTCCGGGGGCACCATAGCAAAACTAATGCAATCGCCTCTACCGACTGTCAGTCAGAAGCAGACTAAATTTATTTACAAATGAGAGTTTGTGAGCATGATCTGTTTATCTGCGCTGGGGTACACTGTTAGAAAAATTATATGTTGTAATTGCCTTTCAGTAAAATTTGTCGTAAAGAAGTAAATTGCATTCCAGATTTTAGATTATTTTAATATTCTTAATTATTGTGAATTTAAGCATTTTAAAATTTAAAGAAATTGTTATGATTTTTTTTTGTTCTAAAGAGATATATAAACAACACACTGGAAAAAATACCATGGAATGCGACAGAGAACAAAAAAAAATTTAAAAAAGTTAAATAGAACAACAAAATTAAATATTATACAAACGTTTCTTTAAAAAAATGCTTAGAAACGTAACCAAGAAAATGCTCAGCCATATTATTAAGAGCAATGCACGCGAGATTAATAAGTTTGTACATACTACAGTTAGACTATTGGACTTAACATGCTACAGATGTAGCCTTCTATTTGCTCTGGAGAGAAAATGTGAATTGCAAATTGACATCACTTCACTACTTAAAACACAATTAGAAGTAGAACTATCGTCAGATAAGGAAACAATCAACTTATCTGTTAACTTGTCCAAAAAGGCTTCATATCCTTCCTCAGCTTTTACAGCATTTTGATAAACGCTTTTCCAGTTCTCACCCGTAATTTTTTCGAATGCTTCCGTTGCGAACTGCTTAATATCATCTAATTCGAAGTTGTATTTCTGGAACCAACCCTGGATTTAACCGTAGCCAATTTTTTTTCAATTGGATTTAAATCAGGGTGGTACGGTGGTAGACGTAAATCTTTATGCCCATAACTCCGAAACAGATCATCCACTATATGCTTCCTTGGAGTGTGGTGTATTTCAATCAAATTATACAACTTAGGCTTGAACATATTTTCCTCAAATTGTTATGTTATTTTTCCTTAGCCATTGTTGTTTTTCAGCCTTAGTATTGGCCGATGTAACGTAATCTTGTTTAAATTTGTTGTGATATGATTCATTAATCAATTCCAGTGGTGTCAGACTTAGATAAGGTTTTATTGTAAGCATTACCTGGAATTCACTAGTAATAAATAAATGAATATACCTTACGTTGAACTGGTTTAGGAAGGTAGGCGTCATATATTGATGAGTTGTATTTTTGAGCATGGTATGTACCTTTCAGGGAATACTTAGAAAAGGCAGAGGTAATGATTTTTGATGTGTACATTATTTTAGAAGCAGAAGTGGATAATTATCATTTAAATACGAGATGCGAATAAGTGAAGCCGTGTTTATTTTCCATACCTTTCTAAGAAATAAAGAAGACTTCTTACCTTTATCTCTCAGTGAAAACAGAAAGAATTACTTTCATGTAAATTTATAATTATATAAGAAAGCAAAGCAAGCCCAAACATATAGCATTCTCAGATTTATTTAAAGCATTAACGAATTAGGTTAAGCAAATAAATTTGAACCTTAAACAAATGATTTTAACTCTTAACAAATAAATTTAAACCTTGAACAAATGATTTTAAACCCTTAACAAATATATTTAAACCCCTATCGAATGAGTTTCAACTGTTAACAAAAAGACTTAAACCTTTTTAGCAAATATATTTAAAATATTTTATAAAAAAGTTAAGTAAGCATTTCATACAATTTTTTCTAAAATTTTGGGTGCATATATAATCTGCAATACTTTTGAATTTTTAGTACAACGGTTGACCATCCACTGCCTTGGGAATAAGTAAAACCAAATCCATTATTAGTTGCAACAA
This sequence comes from Dioctria rufipes, assembly GCA_963924295.1. NCBI lineage: Eukaryota > Metazoa > Arthropoda > Insecta > Diptera > Asilidae > Dioctria > Dioctria rufipes. The sequence goes on from OZ002742.1 coordinate 89,620,751, forward strand.
TCATTAGGTCTCATTCGTTGGCAGGCTATCTTCGACAACTGAGAAAAGATTATGTTTTCTACTCATCACCTAAAACTGAACGTGCATGTGCCTTCATTTTTATAAACGTTTTCGATAGGGGTTAACATAGGCGAGAAAGGAGGCAAACATTTTAGTGTTAAATTCGTGGTTTTAATCTTCATCTTATGAAATATCAAGCCATATCAAGAAGGGATCCGTGCTCGAGTTATAGTTCCAGTAGTACGTGGCAGAAACGACACACTTATTTCTGCGATAAGTAACCAAGGAATTGCAAATTCTACTTGCAATTTCGATAGGCTTTCTCTATTTGTGCGCGAACTTGTTAAAAAATTGGAAACAAATCCATCGCTTAGTGACGCAATTTTAATTATGGATAATGCGAGAATACACAAAACACAACAAGTTCGCGTTGTGTTATCTCAAACGAATTTAACACTAAAAGTTTTGTCTCCTTACTCGCCTATGTTAAACCCTATCGAAAAATCGTTTTCTAAAATGAAGGCACATTCAGTTTTAGGTAACATGAGTAGAGATCATACATAATCTTCTCTCAGTGATCGATGACTATTCCAACTATATTTTGAAGTCTTTTTGTTAACAGTTGAAACTCATTCGTTAAGGGTTTAAAATCATTTGTTCAAGGTTTAAATTTATTTGTTAAGGGTTTAAAATCATTCGTTCAAGGTTTAAATTTATTTGTTAGGCCGCTTACACATCGAAAAACGAAAACGAACGAATAAACAGTTTCACACCGAAAATTCGTTTATGCTTACATATAAAAAACGAACGAATAAAAGTTGGGTTGGGTTTGTATCAAATGTAAATAAACGAAAATGAGGTTATGTAAGAACGAAAAGAATATTCGTTCGTGTGTGGAACATATGGCCGGATTACATTAACAACGCCGACGTCGGCGTGGTCGTCGTTTTATGTCAAAAATATTTAGAGACAGTACTGCATGTATGAAATGCATTACATTACCCACGCCGTCGTCGTCGTCGGCGTGGTCGTCGACCCATCTCTAATCCTAAATTTAACGCTGGCGCTCCATTGCTGCCAATATGCCAGATCGAAATCTATTATGAAAAAACATGACAAAATGAAACGATATTTAAATTTCTGAAAATAAATGATATTATATTTAAAAAATGTGGACTTGAAGGAAAAGAAAATATATTTTTTATTATTATTTAAAATTTTATTGCAAACCGGCAGAGATTACAAGCAAATAACTCAACTGTAAAATGTAATTAAGATATGGCGCTGCCGCCCAGTGTTAATGTAACTTGCCCGGCGTTTTGTTCGGCGTTTGACGACGACGACCACGCTGGCGTCGGCGTTGTAATGTAATCCACCCAATAGTATGGAACGAAAATATACTTGAAAGTTCGGAACGAAAATTTGTTTCTCGTCCGAATAAACATAAAAATGCGTTTTAATTGAATTAAAGCTTTAAATATGGATATTTTTTTATTGAAACCGCAATTAGAATAAATATCCAATATTTTATTACATGTATTGCGTAAAATTTCTGTTAGTTTAGGTCAAAATTTGTGTTATTCGGTTTAGTGTTTTAGTTTTCGTTTTGCGATGTGCAAAATGCCTTAAAGATTTAAAATCATTTGTTCAAGGTTTAAATTTATTTGCTTAAAGTCTAAACTCATAATTTGTTAATTTGTTAAAATAAATCTGAGAATGCTATATATCATATTTACCTGTTAACTGCAGTACTTTAGTATGTACATAAGTGTCGAAAGAAATATTTCACATGCATAAGATTTTAAAATATTAAGCAAACGAAAAAGTCCTGCAATTTTCTCTCTTTGCTTGTTCGCAAAATTTTAAAGTGGGAGACGACTGACATCTCGGCTAATTATCAACTGTGTTTAATTGTAGGTACTCTATCCCGTTTTTCAAGATAATCGATGGCAAATGGCAACTAAACACTTCATATTTTTTATCATTTTCTTTATCACTTCGTACTAAAGTTCATGGTTTAACTTTTTATTTGTTAAGTCACTCAATGCAGCGCTAACGTATAAGTAAATTCATGTACATGTACATGTGCGACGTATAAGTAAATGTACATTTCAAGCCGAAGAATACCTTATTTTTAAAGTTGGAGCGGCGAGATTTTAAAGCTAATTTTCTATCCAGCCAAAAATGTTGGAAAGTGTGAATTGAGAGATTTAGAACTTGAAGTTTTTCTGTCACCGGACACAGCTCTTAAAGATTCTCTAAACATTTTTCTTTTTTTCATACGTTCATTGTGCTTCCATCCAATAGGAATGACTATAACCCATCTCATCCATATATGGCAGATTCTTAGTCCACAGTACAAGTTTGTTCTCGTTCAACTCCTGAACACATCGCTCCAGATAGGTTTCAGAAGATGAAAGAAAGAAAACAGTACAGGTTTTAAGAGAACCGTTGCTGGAATAAGAGCATTTCTGCAATTGAAGTTGTTTAAATATGATATAACATGATGCTAATAGTACCGCAGATAAACTGAAAAATTCAATCTATTATTCGACTGCTTAAAGAGTAAATCGTTGCATTCAGCAAATACTTATAATGTTGCTGTTCAAAGAGGAAATTAAGTTAACATTTTTTTTGTTACAAATGAAACCTTATATGTACACTGTTCAAAAATTTGTAAGATCTTTTGAAAATTTTAAATATAGCGTAAGCTGCCACTTGTAGGTCAGAACCCACCGTTGCTTTATATGCTGAGATTTGTCATGAAGCCACTGAATCAACTTTTAACTGACGCGTCAAAGTACTCTCGGCCACAATGACGGGTTACAGCACCAACACAGGGTTTGTTGGTAGGTTTATGTTAGTATGACGTGAGTCCATAGGGATTCTTAGGAACCTGTCTTTATATTACCGCAATGTGCATAAGCTAGTAAGTATATGCAAAGATGGGAGCAAGTGCTTTTAATAATGGTAACCCACAATAGGAATAAGAAGCCGTTCGTCAAGTTTCAATTCCTTTCGTCAACTGGCTCATGATAGTACTTTGCACAACTAAATTTGACAGTTTGTGTCAATACTATACAAATATTAGTCATTCAAAAGGAAGCATTCGTGACATTTTCAAGTCTTGCATATGCAAGCTTTTGGACATTGTGATTAGGTCTTAACGCTTAGAGTACGGTCATCCTGCATTGTCATTTAATCACCACAAGCATGCATAACAATACAATCACTATCACCTACTTAATAAATCATTCTGCTTCATTTATATTCTCCTCTCCCCTTTCATTCATGTCATTTTGCTCTTTTATACTCGTCATGCATCGCAAATAGATTTCATCGCAGCGTCGGGCAGATCAAAGATCTAGCAATCTAGCCCGTATTCGAAATAACGCTACTCTATGAGATCACTCTTTCATATTACCTCTCCTCTTAAAAGAAAAATCTAGTGGGCATACTTTGTTAATGTTTGTATGCCGCTACTCGAATCTTGCTGCCAAGCAATCACGTAATGCAGAACTTTTCCATAACATTTTGTAGCTATACTATCGCTTAAAGATGGCGTTGTATATACGTCAGTAACCGGCAAGATTCAAAATGAAAATTTGCATGTAATACAAAACTACAGTATGTTGGTATGATAGCTAGCTAGGTCTTAGCCCCTGCGACTTAGTGGAGGAATCAGGGTGTCCCTTAGACTAGGGTATCTTTAGAATTGGCCATAGACCAATTCTAGCTTTTTTCCTGTTGAAATTGTATTTACAATTTTTTTGGGAAACAGCGAGTACAAAATTTCAGTTCTCTACGTTGACGTATTCTCAGGCAGTGTCCAAATGGACAGTGAAAAACGAAATTTTTGTATGACAACCATTAGAAGGAGTTTGCTGATCTGTCTCATTTTCGAACTTAAATTTCAGTTTTCTAAGTAAACGCACTCTCGAGTTATCCTGAACACAGACGGACAGCTTGACGGACATGCAAAACTCAAAATAACTCTTAATATTATGCGTGGGTGTCCAATCCATTCTGCTCTTCCAGCTTTGTTCCTATATGTTACAAACATATTAACAAACTTAGTATATCCTATGAGATTTCATCTAGGGTATAAAAAGTGAATGTAGAAAAAGAATAATCGAAAGGGTCATGGTAGAAACTAAAAAAAAAAAACCGTGAATGTCTTCAAGGGCGGATTTAAATTAAAATTAGAATTGAGAATAAGAATTGAAAATATATAAAAAAAACTTTTAAAATAAATAACTTTCGTAAATAAATTGCACTAAAACGCAAAAAAAAATAAATTTTATTAAATTATTATTTATTGCAAAATAAGAAATGCTAGAACTCAGATTAAATCTTAAGAAAAGTTTGGGCATGCGTTGCAGTTAGACAAATTTACATACGAAAATGGGAAAAATCGGGTAACTCCTTCGTAGGGTTGCGAAACAAAAATTTAGTTTTTCACTATTTATATTGGCACTGCCTGAGAACGCGTCTTTGTAGAGAGCTGAAATTTGGTACACAGTGTTTTCATAGCAATAGTAAAAAAAAAATTCTAAAATGGACTAAATCGGGCAACCCGTGTTGCCATATAAAATTTTAGGATTTTTAGGTATATTGTGAAAACGATCAGTCCTAAACATTTTTATTGTACGAAAAATTACTTCAGAATATAAAATCCTATAAGACTGGTTATAATCATTTTTCTGTCCGACGAACCGTTCTAGAAATATATGTGAAAAACCACTTCAAAAATCAAAATTGCACAGATGGGTGACACTACGAAATTTCATACGGGTATATAAAAAATTGGTTTTAGACAAATTCTAGCTTTTGTACTTATTTATTTTGCAATGAAATATGTATATAACTGAGAAAGAAAAAAATAGTTTTTAATTTTTAGTGCAATTTATTTAGGAAAGTTATTAATTTTAAAAGTTTTTTAAGATATTTTATTTTCTAGTTTTTAGCCATTACATTTTCGCTAAAAACCCATGTTCATCCCATGAACAATAAAAATAGCTTTCACAACATAAAGTGATTGCATTGATTCACAGTATAAAAAATGCTTACGCTTTTTATTCTATTTCTACATACATATGTACGAGCACTTATAAAGACAATTTAGTTATTATTGGCATGTAAGCATTTTTATTATTATTATAAATAGCCTATACTTTTATATGATTAAAGTAGTATTATCGAGTTGAGTTTTTATTTTAACCACTTCCCAAGCAACCCAGCGCTTATCCATCCCCCGCCAATGGTAAGAGGATAAGCCAAGCAATGTAAACTTAACTCAACACACGGTTGAGTTTTCGTTCATATTTAAATTAAACTTAATTCAACACACCGTTGAATTATGTTCATATTCTGTTCATGGTCCTTCGAGCCGAGAAAAAGAGAACGACTAAAGATTTAACACACTGTTGAATCTAGCTCTTTTTTACAATCATCCAGCTGAATCAAATCATCGCTACAGCAGACTTAACACATTGTTAAATCTAGCTCTACTTCACACTCAACCAGAGTGTTAATCCAAAGACAAAAGAACGGCTTTCTCATTTCTAAGAACTCACGGAGCATCATCTTAAAAAAAAAACAGCAGTATCAACACTAAGATTTGACACACTGTTAAATCTAGCTGTTATCTACGTCTGCAGGGTTTTGAACACACAGGGAAGTCTTGTGGATCAAAAGCATTTCTACGAAAGTACTCAATCAAATAGGAATATCGCATCAGTTTCATATAAGAGTCGGTATCAAGAAAAGAAATAATGTCGAAGTTAGAAGAATACATCAAATCTCAAAAAGCAATAAAAAAAAATATATCGGATATAATCAGAAACTTTACGAAAGACCCCAAATAAAGAACAGCAGATCAATACTTCATTAAAAAAAACAAAAGACTTGCACGATTACTGATCTAAGTTCACATCTTTTCACCAAGAGATCGAGGACATTATACCACAAGAGCATCCGTACCATACTTAGGACTTGTTCGGAAAGACGTTTGAAATATACAGGGGTGGTATTGAAATGTACTCAAACTATCAAGATGATATAGGGAAAACACAAAATCCAATAAATGAACAACCAGCTAAAACTACACCTACAACCAAAAGTGACCCCAAACAAACAGAGCCAGAGTCATGCTTCAACTATAACTTTCCTACTGAAACTTCAAGCAATCTGCCTGTACCAAATACGAGTGCAAAAACCACACCAGCAACTTCCCCAGTTACTGCAACGGCACCAATTCCTCCAGCAGTATCTTCTATGGCAACATCTACAAAAACTACTGCGACAATGGTTAACGATTACACTAACATAACCGCACCCATGCAACCCGTACAGAGTCACGGATTTCCGATTCAAACCTCAACTCTACCTGCCACATCCGTGCCGTATTCGGAACCTCAACAGCAATATAATCAGTATTTCCACATCAAGAGCTTCAAAGGATAAATAACTTCCCCAAGTTACCACCAGTGAAAATTCCTAGGTTCAACGGAGATTATAGAGAGTGGAAATCTTTCATCGATATCTTTTCGAATGTCATCCATAATAACCCTCACCTTAGTAACGTTGAGAAGATGCAGTATCTCATCTACCACTTAGAAGGAGATGCCAAAAGAGTAATTTCTCATCTGCAATTAAGTAGTAACAACTACAATAATGCCTTACAATTAATTAAGACAAGGTTTAATAACACAAGGAAAATAATCACAACCTATGTGAACACGATAATAGATGCCAAAAAGACTGAGCATAGATGTCAGGAAGACATTATAATGTTATTTGACCTATTAAGGGAATTAAGGAAACCTGAACTGCAATACGGACGAATGGGGCCCTATAATTCGCAGGCTGAATTCTTAAAGGTTCAATAGACCAAGTTTTGTAATTATAAGGTTTTTATTGAACCTTTAGGTTTAAGATGCGCTCTATCCAAATTTTTTACCTTAATGAATTTATCTTTTACGAAACCGAAAATATAAAGTATTCGTTTATTTCATTAGAACAAAGTTTATGTTATTTCTTGTAACCATTTTATTCTTATCAGTTTAATATCTTCAATATGTACTACAATGGACTCTGTTATGTTGTTTCCCCATAAACGGATGGTTTAGTATTTAAGAGTCCAAAATCTCAGAAAATTGGATTTAGAGCCCTTGGAAATGACTTTGATAATTTTATTCTTAAAAGGCTTTTATCCAAGATTTTGTGCTTAAAGGTTCCATTTTCTATGGAGCTTCCTATGGCTGTCATTTTGTATATAAAGGCAGATCTTGAAGGTCCAAAGTCATTTTGTTCTGAGTGCTTGAAGAGTGAAGTCGTAACACGAGTGGTGCTGTTTTTTACTTTTTTCAGTTATTGATAATTCTTTTGTTGCGGTAATACATATTATTTAAAATTGTTTGAGAGAACATGGGTTAATCTTCCTGTCACATACCTATTATACAGAAAATGGGAAGCAAAGAGAACAGTGAATCACCTTTACCGTATCTATCATCCTCAGTAGAACGGTAATATTTTCAATGATGCTCTTTTCTGTAAAAATGTATATATACTTTTTTTTATTAGAATTTTATCTAAATGTCTTGAGAGTGATTCATCGGATTTATCAGAAATAAAAAGAACACCATCAGAGCCATCAATATTTGCCGAAAACTTATGTGATGATAAAGATTATAGTCCATCTTATGAAAGCAGCTCTGACGAAGAAATAATTGAAAGCATTAACACATTAGATTCTAATGAAATCAGCGTTTCTCAAACTAGGGTTGAGACGAACATCGAAGAATTAGATGTTGCTCATGAGCATGTACAAAGCATAGACAGTACAGATTCAATTTCAATATTCCAAGAATCTTCGCAATTGCAGCACCCACGTTCTGTTGAAAATACAGGCGCACGTCCACGGAAAAGAAAGGCCGATCCTTCTATGTAGAGAAAGAAAATCATACAACGGTTACGCGAGCAAGGAAAGAAATACACAAACGAAAGGGGGAAAGAATATCCGGAAAGATCCGTTAAATCATTAATTTGTGGAAATAAATGCCCGTATGAATGCTCTCGCTATTTTTTAGAAGAAGATCGCAAACGAGTTCATGACGCATTTTGGACGTTGACAGACAAAGAGAAAAGGTTTTTTTATGCTAAATTTGTAACACGGCAGCAAGCACGAATTAAGAGAACTGCAGCAGAAGTCTCCAGGAAAAGCAACACGTTCAAATATCATTTGGAGCTAAACAATGAAAAATTACAAGTTTGCAAATCCTTCTTACTATTAACTGTGGATATTAGTCAAAAGCGGGTCTACAATTTTTTTAAAAATAACTATAATATTGCATCAGGTTAACCACTGCCTTCCAAAAAAGGGAAACACTTAAAAAATCAAATTCAACCTGAAATAATAAATAAAGTTAAGCAACATATTGAACGCTTTCCTTGTGTGGACTCTCACTATCTTCGAGCAGATACCTCCAGGCAATATTTAGAATCCGGATTAAATTTAATGAAAATGTACAAATTGTACAAAAAAGAAATCGAAAATCCTGTCAAATATTTTACATACAGGAAAATATTCAATACAAATTACAACTTATCATTTTTCAAACCAAAAAAAGATTTGTGTGATATTTGTGAGAAAAACAAAAATATGGAAAAATGTAACGATAAAGAAATAGCCATTTATAATAAACATGTGCACAAAACGTGAATAGTTCAATAGCAGTTGTTCTTTATGATCTGCAAAATGTTTTTGCATTGCCGCGTGGAAATATCTCCAACTTTTATTATAAAAGGAAGTTTAGTATGTACAACTTGACAGGACTCTGCAACTTAAATAACATGATATAATGCAGCATTTGGTATGAAAGCCAAAGTGGAAGAACCGGTAATGATATTGCCAGTGCTTTAATAAAGATATTAAAAAATGTTGTAAACGACAATCCTTGCATAACTTCAATAATATTATGGTCTTACTCATGTATTCCGCAGAACAGAAATAGGATTACATCACTGGCATCTTTGAGCTTTCTAAAAGAGCATCCTTCCATTGAAAAAATCGAGCACCGTTATTCTGAAGCAGGTCATATGCGAATACAAGAGCTGGACGCAGTTCATAGTGCAATCTACCGTCATTTAAAAAATACATGTTTCTTTAGTCCCGTCTCGCTACTTCGACTGATCAAATCTATGAATTACGAAAAAGTAAAGCTTAGAATCATGCAACTAAACTCAAATGGACTTTTTCAACTATAACGCTGCAAGTATAGGTATGACTTTTGTCCGATACACTGCTGCAAAGGAAATTATTTATGATAGAAGGGACCTATTCAATATCAAATATAGAGAAGATTATGGAGATGAATCTCCTCTACTAAGCGTTCCTATATTTCCTACAGTACTTAGAAAGAAAACCCAACTACAGTTACCCAAAATTTCATTAACCAATGTGCCGGGAAAAGTTTCTAAAGAAATAGTTAAAGATATCGAATTAATGTTGCCATACTTCCCAGAAGAGGACAAACAATTTTATAAGGCTGTACTAAAAATATAAAGAACAGTATTAAACATTCTTTTAAAAGATTGAATCTTGTTATGTTTTGTTTATTATTAATTTTTGTTTTGTAATGTATACTTTATAAATGAATAAACTTTTATTTACCATTAAGTTTAGTTTTCTTATGTCCCAAAAGTCCAATTGAAGCTAATTATAACACCAGAACAGATATTACCAGTCTCTAATGTAATTTATTCTTAACTGTTCAATATCCAAAAAAAGTTCAATGTCCCATTAATTTCTCATAGTATTTTGTAGGTACAAAGAATAGGTCCAATATGCAATTGGCTATAACTTTCTTAAATTTCCAATATTGTGCGTTTTTAAGAAGAATTAACTGATTTAATTTTTTTTTCTTATTTGAAACAGTAAATATTTCGAACTTTGCTACTAAAATGCGTTCTTATGCAATTAAAAAGTAACTTAAAACTAGTTCAAAACTTAAAAATCGTCTCCTGTAAAATTTGCTTTTTTGTATATTGAACCCTTAAGAATTCAGCCAGCGAATTGTGTGCATAGCAATGAGGAAGCTAGATCCAGAAAGGCTTCGATTATTAGAGGAAAGCCTCTCACATCCTCGTGAAATACCATCTGTTCAGGAGTTGCTAGAATTCCTAGAAAAACGGTTTCAAGTTTTAGACTGTATTAAAAGTTCAAAACAACCGAGATCAGATGTTTACACCAGAAATTTAAAGAAAACATGCCACACTACATTCAAGAATACATGTGTCGTATGCAGGAAAGTTCACAATATCTATCAATGCGGAGAATTCAAGCTAATGGAAATTGACCAACGACACGCAGTTGCAAAACAAAACAATCTTTTTCTTAATTGTCTAGCACATAATAAGACAGAAAGGTGCAAATCAACCAAAACCTGCCCTTTTTGCAAAAGGAAGCACCATAGGTTATTACATCGAAACAGCGAAAAAGGGTTCAATTCCACTTAAACACCTGCTACGGATAAAAACAATCTAGCAGCTCACTTGACGACAAATACACGTCAACATGGGAATGAATCAATATCCACAGCAAAAGATATCATGACCTTTCACACTAGTAACACCAGAATTACACACGTATTATTACCCACTGCCGTAGTGAGGCTAAGAAATGCATTTGGACAAATAGAGTCTTTTAGAGCACTGATAGATCCTGGTTCGCAGGTCTCTCTAATCACAGAAGAGGCTGTTCAAATCATGAAGCTCCAAAAGCATCCAAACAAAGCAACAATACTAGAAGTTTGGGAATCTGAGTTTGCCAAAATCTCCAGCAAGGTAAATATCAAGCTCCAACTCCGAAACAAACAAGACACTTACCTCTCAGTGGAAGCACTCGTCTTGTCCAAAGTAAACTCCTACCTTCCTGAAATGCACTTAACTGGAATCAACATTAAGAGATACGAAAACATGGTATTGGCTGATCCAAATTTCAGCAAACCAGATTCATTGATCTGCTTCTGGGAGCTCACGTGTATGCTAACATTCTAATTGAAGGTGTCAAAGCAGAACAACCAGCAGCCCAAAATATCAAATTAGGATGGATTGTTTTTGGCAGTATTCCAAATACCTGGCAAGAAACAACCAAACTCACAAGTCCTCTATCATTCGCAGAAATTCAAGAACAACTTGAAAAATTCTGGCAAATTGAAGACAGTATTCCAGTATAACTCAAACCAATGACGTATGCGAAGAACACTTAAAAAAAACGCATAAACGAGATGAGGAAGGAAGATACGTGGTACAATTGCCTTTTAAAGATGATAAGGGACAGTTAGGCCAATCTGAAAATGTAGCCATTGCCCGCCTAATCCAAATGGAGAAGAAATTAAGCAAAAATCCAGACTTACAACTTGAATACAACAAGTTTTTGAAGGAATATCTGGCTTTGGGACATATGAGCCCGGCAAAACCATACAAGGGAGATGCATCTATGGCAGTGTTTCTCAAACTTTTTGCGTAAAGTACCCTTTCGTTATTTATTTAATTTTTAAGTACCCCTGTAAAATTTTAAATTTCCAAATGTAACTAAACAATAATTTTGACAACTAACAATAAGTTTTTATTAGTTTTTGTTATATATTATAAATATATTTATTAGTTTTTGTTATATATAATAAAAAATAAAAAAAATTAATGGCTGCAATGAGCCTGTTTGGCTGCAACTAAAATGTCTATTCTTGGTTTAATGTTGCTGCAAGCTAGAATTATGTCATTTTCGGGACACAACCTATTTCTTATTTTATTTTTTAATTCCGTTAATACCGAAAAACTAACCTCACACAAATAAGTTGTTGGAAATGGCAAGAGTTCTGTAAGAGCTGCATTTCTTAATTCACTATATTCATTTTTGATTTTTTGCCAAAAGGTTGAAACATCTTCTTCCATTTTCATTGTGGTATCCACAGAAAGCTCCATTAGTTTTTCCTTCATTACATCTGAAATTTCGGCTTGCTCAATAAATTTATCATTAAACGGATCTATAACCCAAAGCTTTTTATTATATTCGTCTTCATCCATGCTAGGAAAATATTGTTCGAAGTTTAATTCTAAATTTTCTAAATGTGTGGTTATTGTGGTTTTGAAACTTTCACTTACAATAATTTCGTTTTCTTGTACAAAGTTTATAAGCTGTGAAAATGATGTAAATTTTCCATTTTCTAACACATTTTTTTTCCAAAACAATATTTTCTTCTTGAATGCATTTAATTTATCACGTGTTCTAAAAATATTTGAATTAACTCCTTGTAATTGAAGATTTAGGTCGTTGTGTTTATCGAAAATATCACACAGATATGCCAATTTGCAAATCCATATTTCGTTTTCGAAATATTGTGCGTAATCGGATTTTATTTCTCGTAGAAAAATGGCAATCTCTGCTCTTAGCGTAAAAACTCGATTTAATACTTTTCCACGGGATAGCCAGCGAATTTCCGTATGAAGTAATAATGTAGTAAATTCAGATCCCATATCAAGACATAACACTTTAAAAAGGCGCGAATTCAGCGATCTTGTTTTTATTAAGTTAACAACTTTCACACTTATTTGTAAGACAGAATTCAAATCTTCATTTAATTGCTTTGCAGCTAATACTTCTCGATGTATAATACAGTGATTCCACTTTATTGAAGGATTCACACGTTGTATTCGAGCTTTTAGACCACTTTTGTGACCTAACATAGATGCTGCTCCATCTGTGCAGACTGACACACACCATTTCCATGATAAACCATTTTTTTCAATTTGTTCATTCAATAAATTGAAGATAGCATCGGCTGTAGTTCTCATATTTAGTTCTTTACAACAGTATATGTGTTCTTTTATTCCTTGTACATCATTATCATCAATATATCTAACAAATACCATCATTTGTGCCATGTTTGCTATATCTGTCGATTCGTCAAGCTGTAATGCAAACTGTTTTTTTAAAATTATTTTTTCATTAACTTGTTTTATGATATCTTCTGCCATATCATTAATTCTTCGTTTAATAGTATCATTCGAACATGGTATTGTTTTTATTATATCTACTTCCTTTTTATCGAACATAATTTCTGCAATTTTTACAGCAGCAGGAATAATAAGATTTTCAGCAATTGTATGTGGTTTTCTTGATTTTGCCACCAATTGTGCAATTTCGAAAGATGTTTGTAAACCTTTTTCTGACAATTTAGTAAACTTTTTCATTGAAATAGTGGAATTATTAAAAATTTCTAATTTTCTCTCGAAAAAATCAAGTGTTTTGTCTACTAATTCAGGGTGTTTTGTATGCAGATGTCTTTTTAATAACGACGGCTTCATGCAGTGGTTTGATAGTTTTTCGCAACAAATTACACAAACTGGCAATGGTGGTACTTTTGCGTTTGTAGTAAATCCGAATTTGAGGAAATTTATATTATATCCACGAATTTTTTTATTTGCTAACAGTTCGGAATTTTCACGTTTTTTTTTTGAAACTGGTTCTTCCAAGTCTTTGGCATGTTCTTCTTCATTTACCTGCGATGTGCTCTCCTCAACACTACTCGTACGCTCTTGTTCTCCTGGACCTTTCTTATTTAATTTTATCAGAAATCGGTCCATCGCTATTTATAGGTTACAGAAAAAAAATTAAATTTATAAATATTACGTTATCTTAACACAAAATACTTACTTTTATGTATTTCATCAAATATTGCAATTAAATTCACTGTAAGATTTAAAATTCACTTCAATATTTTTTAAATTCACTGCAAAATTCAGTACAATAAGAATTAAAATAATATACTGTCATAGACAAACTAATAACATACAAAGACTGGACATGTAGAACAAAAATTTGCAACGCTTTTCTAGAATGTAAAATTAACGAGGCCTCGACGATGCCTCGACTTGGCTCTTGATGACGTGCCCAAAGAGTAAGCCATCAATGCCTCGCTCCATACAAAATCACCGTTGCCTCGTCGCGATGAAAGGAACGCCACAATTTTTTCTTAGAAATTTTGTGAAAATTTCTTCCTACGAATTTCTATGCATTGGTGGCCGACGCCGAGCGGTGCCTCGCTCCAATATAAAATCAACAATGATGTCTCGACCTGATGTAGGTAAGGCCAACAATTTTTGTTGTCGTCCTGCAAAAGTGCGTATAAATTCTAAGGAAAAAATTTCCAGTAAATTTCTAAGAAAAAATTGCGCCCTTACCTACATTAGGTCGAGGTTTCATTGTTGATTTTATATTGGACCGAGGACCTGCTCTCGACCTCGGCCAATGCATAGAAATTCAAAGGAAGAAATTTCCAAAAAATTTCTAAGAAAAAATTGTGGCGTTCCCTTCATCGGATCGAGGCAACGGTGATTTTGTATGGAGCGAGGCATTGATGGCTTACTCTTTGGGCACGTCATCAAGAGCCAAGTCGAGGCATCGTCGAGGCCTCGTTAATTTTACATTCTAGAAAAGCGTTGCAAATTTTTGTTCTACATGTCCAGTCTTTGTATGTGATTAGTTTGTCTATGATACTGTCAAACAAAATTTTCGTGGTTATTCCCCCAAAATTATAATTAAGTTAGCAAATATCCGCACCATATGCAATATTTTTTGCAATAAGCTTTTGATATTTTAATTTGAAAGCACTATTGATATTACTTCGCAGCAAAGAAATTGTTAATGTAAACTCCACGTTGCAGAAATGTTCAATGACAACGTATTATTACAAAATATTTTATATATTTAAAAAAATATTTATATTCAATCACATTAAATCACATTCTGCGTAATTTCATTTAATGTTGCTATTTTTGCATAAATTCACAATTTTCAATTTTATTAACAAAAATATTTTTTCAAATATATATTTTATTGGAGTACCCTTAATATTTTTTCGCGTACCCTTCAGGGTACGCGTACCCCACTTTGAGAAACACTGATCTATGGTATATTACTTACCACATCATGCCGTGTTTAAAAAGGACAGCACTACTACCAAAACACGCGTTGTATTTGATGCATCGTGCAAAACTGAATCTGGATATAGCCTTAACGACTTACTACACAGTGGGCCAAAGATTCAGCAGGATCTTACAAAAATACTTTTAAGATGGAGAAAACATCGGTACGTTTATACAGCCAATATTGAAAAAATGTTCAGGCAAATCAGCGTCGCTAAAGAGGATAGAGATTATCAACGGATACTTTGGCGACAGCTACCAAAGGAGCCAATCCAAGAATTCACACTAAATACAGTAACATTCGGAACTGGTCCTGCCTCATATATCGCAGTCAAAACGCTCAAGCAGCTCACAGAAGATGAAGGCACCCAGCTTCCTATTGGGCGGGAAGTTCTAAATTCCGACTTCTATATAGACGATATGTTAACAGGCGCAAACACAAAACAAGAAGCCCGTGAGTTACAAGGGCAAATAAATTTGTTACTAAAGAAAGGAGGATTCAATCTTAGAAAATGGATGTCGAATGATGAGGGACTTTCGAGTGATATCCCCGAAGATATAATAGAAAAAAGGATTCTTGAAATAAAGGAAGCTGACACAATAAAGGCTTTAAGAATTCATTGGAATCCCAAACGAGATGAATACTGCAATTTCAATTGAAACTTGAAGGCTCCAATGAAACTCTGACAAAAAGAGCTATGCTATCTAAAATTGCCACCATATTCGATCCCTTAGGACGGTTGTCTCCTGTGATACTAACCGCAAGGTTAATAATGCAAGCTCTTTGGAGAACTGACACAGATTGGGACGAACAGCCGCTCTTTGAAATTATTAAGGCTTGGAAGAACTTAGAAAGTGAACTGCATGAAATACAATCGCTTAGAATACCGCGCTGGATAAATTAGCGTGTGGATCAGCAATTGCAGCTTCACGGATTTTGTGATGCCTCAGAAAAGGGTTACGCAGCAGTCGTATATTCCCGCACAACGGACTCATTCGGAAAGGTCCATACGACCCTATTAACAGCCAGAACTAAGGTAGCACCGCTAAAACAAAAAAATAACATTACCACGCATGGAACATTGCGGTGCCTTGATGTTAGCACGATTACTCAAATCCACCATCATTACCTTAGGAATAATTTCGCCTACAGTATTTGCATGGTGCGACTCTGAGATAGTTTTGGCATGGATCGCAAAGGACCCAAATACCCTTCACACTTTCGTTGCGAATAGGACATCGGAAATTCAAAGACTTTTTTTGAAAAACATTTGGAAGCATGTCTCATCTCAAGAAAATCTAGCAGACGTGGCTTCGAGGGGTACTAATCCAAGTAAGCTCATTACACACAGTACATGGTGGAAAGGCCCGCTTTGTCTTGCAAAAACATCAGAAGCTTGGCCTTCAAGGAAATTTAACATCCTAACGAAGGAAGAAGTCAAAAGGACGATGAAGGTTCTACATGCAGCAGTAAAATTGGCAGGCATATCTAACTGCTCTACCTTAACTCATCAAGTAAGAGTCTCATCTCAAGAAAATCTAGCAGACGTGGCTTCGAGGGGTACTAATCCAAGTAAGCTCATTACACACAGTACATGGTGGAAAGGCCCGCTTTGTCTAGCAAAAACATCAGAAGCTTGGCCTTCAAGGAAATTTAACATCCTAACGAAGGAAGAAGTCAAAAGGACGATGAAGGTTCTACATGCAGCAGTAAAATTCGCAGGCATATCTAACTGCTCTACCTTAACTTATCAAGTAAGAGTAATAGCATACTGTCAACGTTTCATCAATAACTGCAGGCTACCAAGGCCCCAAAGAAAGATTCAACATCTCTCCACAGAAGAATTAAGAATCTCCAAAACCTGCATAATCAAAATTGTGCAGCAAGAATCGTTCTTTGAAGAAATAAATAAATAAAAAAAGGGGGACCGGTTGAAGAATTCAAGCAAACTACTTTCACTTCATCCCTTTGTTGACCAAGAGGGAGTTCTAAGAGTAGGAGGTAGGATACAGAATGCCAACCTCTCAGCCGACGCAAAGCATCAAGTTCTATTTCCTCAGAACCATAATATAACTAACCTCATCATTGACCATGCACATCTCCAGACTCTACATGGCGGCACACCGCTTACTCTAAACTACCTAAGAATGCAATACTGGATAATAAATTCCAAAAGTAGGGTACAAGCCAGAATACGTAGATGCATAACATGCTTGAGACATCGGCAGAACTCTACGCAGCAACTGATGGGAAACCTACCAGCTATAAGAATAACTCCTTCCCCGCCATTCTCCCACTGTGGGGTTAATTATGCTGGACCTTCTTAAAAAAATTGTCAAAAAAAAGAGGCACCAAAACTATAAACGGCTATATTTCCCTATTTATATGTATGGTGACCAAGGCAGTTCAGCTCGAATTAGTCAGTATCTTACTACAGATGGATTTCTGGCGGCATATAAAAGATTTGTTGTACGCCGGGGAAATTGCAGGGAAATATACAGTGACAATGCAACGAATTTTGTTGGCGCAGGAAACAAAATGAACAAGTAGCTGAAGCTTGCAATTGATCACTCCACTAGACAAGCTGCAGAGGTTCTAGCAAATGACCGGACATAGTGGAAGTTCATCCCACCTGGCAGCCCCCATTTCGGAGGTCTCTGGAAGGCTGGTGTTAAATCAGTCAAAGGCCATCTCAAGAAGAATTTTGTACGATATTGTATCAAGTTGAGGCCTGTCTAAACTCAAGACCAATTTGCCAACAGTCGAGTGATCCCACAGACTTAGAACCATTAACACCTGGCCATTTTTTGATTGGCCGACCGATAATAGCACCTCCAGAGCCCGATATAAGCAGCACGCGGGCTCATCAGAGGTGGAAGTTAGTTACCAAACTACAACAAGATATTTGGAATAGATGGTCGCAAGAATATTTGTCCTTGCTACAAAGGAGCAAGTGGAAAACCAAAGGCAATAATCCTGATATCGGCGAGCTGGTACTAGTGAAAGACGACAATTTACCACCACAAAGATGGTCACTAGGTCGAATTGTGCAAGTTCACCCAGGAGAAGATGGTATCGTCCGGGTTGTGTCAGTCAAATAGAAAAACGACATAAAGAACCGTCCGCTCAACAAGCTTTGTCACCCATCGATACATACACATCGTCAAGAGCACCTGAGCTCAAAACTCTTCCCACATTGACAACCCTTTCTAACGCAAGGCATAAGCTAGGCACCACTCGCAGGAGATCACATATCAGCAATATTCAGCCTGAACCAGAACTTTGGTCTAGATCAGAGCACTTTGATCAGCCATCAACATGTGCAATAAAAATCAAAGCAGACGATTCACCACACTCACCGAAGAGAAGGAAAATTAAGATTGCATCCTGCACGTGGGCGTAAGCTACTACACTTGGTTTTTATAGTACTATACTGGATAGCCACAGTTTTTGGCAAGATTTATGAGATTTTTCAACCCAAAACTGGTTTGTATATCGAGAACTTGGGTTCTGCACAAATCAAACGAGGAAACCTTAGGCTTCAGATCATCTTTCCAACAAGCGAAGTAATTGAAGATCGAAAAATGATAGACAAAACCTGGACCCGAATAAGAGATATGTGCGAGAAAACTAAGACTCTTACTGACATCACTCACTGTGGTATACTTTTTGAACATATGTCAACAAGAAGGCAAAATCTGATGAAAGCCACTGATGAAATCGTTCAACTAGCCCAGCGTAAGTCTAGAGGAAGGAGAGGTCTACTTGGAGATGTACTAACAAGCATTTTTGGGGTCAATGACAAGGTCTATACAGACTTAGAATTACTGCAGCATAATCGGGAAGGCCTTCTTGAAACAACTAACCAACAGATATTGCTCATTAACTACAAGATCAACCAATCTAACTACATCACTGGCGAGAAGCTGAGAGAGATCGACTCACGATTGTCTCAAGTCATTGACTCAATTAATGAAATGGCTACATGGTTCAGTAAGGCCGACCACAACAGGATCAGCATTGAGGTAATATCCACCTATCTCAGCGCTGAAGATTACTATAACGAGTTAGCAGAAAAATACAAACGCTGGTTGAATGCCATTGACCAACACGGTCATCTCCTAGACTTTATTGCGCCATATCAAATCAAAAGGGCAATAGAGGACAATTAAGCTAGGCTCTAATCTCCTCATATCAGAAACACCTCAACCTCGACTAGACATCGAGGCAGAAAATAATACATTAAAACTGTATGGCTACCTGAACATAATAGAAAGAAATGCATATGAGCTCATGCACTTTACACCAATACCACAAATGATCAATAACAATTCGTTTGCTAGTTCGGTGGGTGGGGGTGCCCGCACAGGGGGGGTGTGTTATGCAGAGGGGTGTCGGAAGAAGCGGGTGTATGTTACCTACCATTGGGTCCATAGTTGGGGAGATTTGGTCCATGGGTTGAAGAGTTATGGCTGAAAGAGTGGAGGAAGGTCGGGAAAAAAATTGGATTTTTGCAATAAAAATGCACTCGAAATTGTCTAGAGTTACAGAGGGGGTTGACCCCCCCAAGCAAGTTTCCGCTGTTTTGCTGATGTGGTTTGGTTGGTATGGGTGTTGGCTACCATATGCAAAGAAAATTTAGGAAAATCTATGAAGAGGATCAAAAGTTATGGGCGAAATAGTGGAGGTATGTCTGAAGATTTCTAGACATATTGAGATTTGTGCAAAGTTCTCCCGTCATACCTAGGACGCCCGCTAAAGGTGATGCGTTGGCTAGTTGACCAAATGGTAGATGGGTGAGCAGGCGGTGGGAGATAGGTATAATTGGGTTCATAGTTGAGGAGATTCGGTCCATGGGTTGAAGAGTTATGTCTGTTTGAGTGGAGGTAGGACGTGAAAAAAATTTTATGTCGCAATACAAATGCAATATTAATCCTCTTGAGTTAATGGTGTGGTTTAGACCTTCCAAGAAAGTGCCCGTTATTATGGTGGTATGCTGTGGGTTGGTGTGGGTATTGGCTACCGTATGCAAAGAAAATTTAGGAAAATCTATGAAGAGGATAAAAAGTTATGGTCAAAATTGTGGAGGTATGTCTGAAGATTTCTAGACATTTTGAGATTTGTGTCATGTTTTCCTCTCATACATAACACCCCCGATAGAGTTGATGCGTTGGTAAATTTGACAATTAGATAGATTGGTGAACAGGTGGTGGGTATTAGGTATCATTGGATTCATAGTTGTGTATGTTCGGTCCATCGGTTGGAGAGTTATGGCTGATTGAGTGGTGGTAGGTAGGAATTTTTTTTTTTCCCAATACATATGCTCGTGAAGCACTCTTGAGTTAATGGTGTGGTTGAACCATTCCAAGCAAGCGCCCGTTATTATGGTGGTATGCTGTGGGTTGGTGTGAGTATTGGCTACCGTATACAAAGAAAATTTTGGTAAATCTATGAAGAGGATCAAAAGTTATGGTCGAAATAGTGGAGGTATGTCTGAAGATTTCTAGACATTTTGAGATTTGTGCAAAGTTGGTGTGTAACGAAACGGTTTGATACAATCCATAGTTTCAAAATTAAAGAAAAAAAATTGAGAAAAAATAATCAAGAGGAATTTCTGAAATCGGATCATATTTCGCGGAGTTACGGTGTTCCAAATATCTGGTATATATATTTTTGTTTGTCAAATATATTTGACGAAATAATGCTCTGAGCGGAAAAATACGACGAAAAATGGAGTGTACACACGAAGGCCTTTCATTTGGTATGTGACATGCCGTGTTGGAGATTCCACCCCCGCCGGTGCTACCAACCCCTCACCATTAAAAATCCGCGGAGGAAAAAAGTTTCGTCCATGATTTTTTGCTACCAATTAGATGAGTAAAACTGCATCATCCGATTTCCGATCCGACACTCCAGTACCGAGTTATAACCGAAAAACCAATTTGTCCCCCCTCCCCGCGTCTGAGGTAATACCTCCAGAAAATAGTAAATGCCATAATGTCGACCATCATCAGCTACCCCTACCTAATCACCGAATCATTGAAATCGGTTGAGATCTGCGGAAGATACAGATGAAAATGTGAACCCACAAAATGTTAGGCAAAATGCACCATCAATTTGCTACTGGTGATTTGAAAACCATCCGTTTCGCGATTGGACGCTCCAGTACCGAGTTATAGGTAAAAACGCGAAAAACCGATATTTCCCTTCTCCCTTCTGTTGGGGGTAGTGGACCGAAAATCGGTAAATGCCAAAATGTCGGTCATCATCTGCTACCCTTACTAAACCACCGAATCATTGAAATCGGTTGAGATCTGAGGAAGATACAGATGAAAATGTAAAACCGGAAATTGATGGTAAAAATGCACTATCGGCCGGAAATTGTTCGGGGATAGTAAGATGAAAACTACTGGCCGAAACCGTTTTTCTCAACTGCCCAGTTGAGTGTTTAGCCGTTATATTAAAAATCGGGATAGTAGATTGTAACTACTTGTTAACTGAGTGTCAGTTTGGCGATGAAACACCACACTATCGAATTTCCACTCCCCCACCTATGGCGGGGACCCCATCAAAAATTGGTAAACGCCAAATTGTCGACCATCATCGGCTACCCTTACTTAACCACCGAATCATTGAAATCGGTTAAGATCTGCAGAAGATACAGATGAAAATGTAAACGCAAAAAACCATGGTCAAAAAGCACTACCGGCATTTGTATGGGCTTAGTATGGGATTAGTTCAAAATGCCAAAAAAAAAAAAAGTTTTTTGCCTCAAAATCGGTCGAAAATTGGTCCGATCCGAAAAGTGATTATATTTCTGTAAAGTACTCGTCAAGACCTTTCCAAAAAGTACCCACCTGTCTATCCACGGTAAATAGTGAAAATCTTCAAATTTATGCATACTCACCCCTAGGAAAATGGCAAAAAAGCAAATTTGTTTCGTGACTTGACTCAGCAGAAACACCATGGAAGCTAAACGGAAGCTTCAAAGTCATTCAAATAAAATGTCACGTCGAGAGGAGACCTGTATCTAGCTGGTTTTGAAAGCTCATGCCGGTGAGTTGTTATAGATTGGCTGTATGTGTGGTTGAGTGTGCACAAAAAAATTGAATGGTTTTAATAGGTTTAAAAATAGTAAATGATTAACAATCACACTGAAATTTTAGATAGGTAATCTACTTTTAGGGGCGCATCTATGAAAAATATAAAAATTTCAATTATCTAAAGTTCGTAGAGGAAAGTTGCGAAATGAAAATTTCGGCTGAAAATTTGGAGCGTCAAAAATCTAATTTCCGCAACTTAAGTCGGAGGGGAGGGGTGATATGCTCAAAAAATCAGAAAAAAATTGAGAAAAAATAACCCGTAGGAATTTCTGAAATCGGATCATTTTTAGTGGTATTATGATATTATCGAGTTATATTACATATACATTTTCGTATGTTTTGTTCTACGAATTTTGTGTGACGGAAAAAATATGCAGTCCACCTAATTACACTCGGCGAAACGTTTCATTTGGTATGTCACATGCCAGTATTTACCTCCCCCCCCACCATCAATACTTCCCCCCCTCCCTTACGGAACGTGTCGAAAAAAAATTTTTTTGGCTTTTTTTTTTCAACAAAGTAGACAAATAAAACTGCATACTCAAATTAGGCGATTAGTAACCCCACTCTACAATTATAACCAAAAAACCCATAGAAACACTTGTAATCCACTGTAAATTTGAAAAAAATTAAAAACAAAGTATGCCATGTTAAAGTACTCTTCAATACGTTTCATTTGATATAGTACATGGTATAGTGGAGCAACCCCCCCTCCGTACAAAAATCCCCCCACCTGAAATGCCCCCCCCCGGAAAAAATTTTGTTTCATGATTTGTTGGCACCAAGTAGGCAAATAAAACTGCATACTCAGTTTTTGGGGTTAGGTACCACAATTTTGAATTATAATAAAAAAACGATATTTCCCCTCTCCCTTCTGTTGGGGGGTTCGGATCAAAAAACCGGCTCCATACGGGAACCGACCATTTTCGGCTACCCCTATAAAACCTTTGAATCATTCAAATCGGTTAAGATTTAACAGAGTTATAGAGAAAAGTGTACAACATAAAAATCATGTTGAAAATGCAAAATCTCGTTTTTTTTTTGGAATCCAAAAAATTTTTGAATTTTTCATTTTCCTTGTTTTTCATTTTTTCAACCAACAGTGTTCCGTTCCTATGGGAGATATCGATGTAAATTTTTTTCCAAATGAAAGTTTATACTGTTGACAATCTATGTGTGGTATGCAACTTGACTCTACGCAATCCGATCCCACATCAATTTAAATAAATATACAACAAAGTCGAGTAAAAAAACACAAAAACTCTTATAAAACACTGTAAAAAAATGTAAAAAAAAAACAAAGTATACCATTCGATTTCTTTTACAAAGCGAATTCATTTGAGATATAAATTGTGCCCCCCCTAAAAATTTTTTTTCAACCCCCCCCCCCCCCTAAAATCTAAATTTGAACGCCAATGGAAAAAAGTTCTTCTATGAATTGTAGCCACCATTTAGATGAAGAGAATGGCATACTTAGTTTTTCGTTTGAACTTAACTTGGCAAAGTTATGGCGGTGTGAAAAAAAAATCTAGTACTACAATACTAAAAAGTGTAAATGAAGTAGTAGAAAAAAAATGAATATAACAAAAGTTGGCAAATAAAAAAAAACTAATTTTGACCGATCAGAATTTTCCTAGCACCCCTTAAAGTACGTAATGTCACTGGATTTCCAAAGTCGATCTAGTACAATTTGAAAAACGAAATCCAGTTTAGAATATGCTTTTTCGTTTTATAAATTTTAAATACCCACATCACTATCCCACGTTTTGAAATACCAGAGATATTCAATAAAGAAAAAAAGCTGATATATCTGCCCCCCCTTGGAAAAATTGAAAAAACGTAGTACCCTATCGCGTATAAATTTAAAAATAAGTCGACCCGTATCTGTCCGTTTTTTGATCGGATACCTTTTAGTCGGTCAAAAAGGGTGCACAGTTTTTCACCATTTATATGTACGGAAATTTGGTACTTTGTGGTATGAACTAATTATTACAGTATGGCATTACGAATTATGATTTTTTGCTAAAAGTTAGCAGGCTGTCTGGACCTTGTTATAGGCTATTAAAAAGCAGAAAATTCCTATTTAAAAAAAAGTTATTCAAGTTTTAAAAAAAATTTTCACCCCCTTACCCCTCCCAATGCGAGCTCATCCGCCAAAATCGGACTTGACCAAACGATGTAGAACACCATTGCGCATGTCTGTATAAAATTTGGTGAAAAACAGTTTATTGCACCTACCATAAAATGTAGGGGGCCCCCTAAAAATCCGGCTCCGCTCGAGAAGAGTTTAATAGATTTACCATTAGATACCATGTACCAAATTCGGATTATCTCAGACGGTAACCCCGTTAACAACCTTAGAAAAAAACGGGTTCTCACCTTTTAATATATATATGCAATATTTTTTGCAATAAGCTTTTGATATTTTAATTTGAAAGCACTATTGATATTACTTCGCAGCAAAGAAATTGTTAATGTAAACTCCACGTTGCAGAAATGTTCAATGACAACGTATTATTACAAAATATTTTATATATTTAAAAAAATATTTATATTCAATCACATTAAATCACATTCTGCGTAATTTCATTTAATGTTGCTATTTTTGCATAAATTCACAATTTTCAATTTTATTAACAAAAATATTTTTTCAAATATATATTTTATTGGAGTACCCTTAATATTTTTTCGCGTACCCTTCAGGGTACGCGTACCCCACTTTGAGAAACACTGATCTATGGTATATTACTTACCACATCATGCCGTGTTTAAAAAGGACAGCACTACTACCAAAACACGCGTTGTATTTGATGCATCGTGCAAAACTGAATCTGGATATAGCCTTAACGACTTACTACACAGTGGGCCAAAGATTCAGCAGGATCTTACAAAAATACTTTTAAGATGGAGAAAACATCGGTACGTTTATACAGCCAATATTGAAAAAATGTTCAGGCAAATCAGCGTCGCTAAAGAGGATAGAGATTATCAACGGATACTTTGGCGACAGCTACCAAAGGAGCCAATCCAAGAATTCACACTAAATACAGTAACATTCGGAACTGGTCCTGCCTCATATATCGCAGTCAAAACGCTCAAGCAGCTCACAGAAGATGAAGGCACCCAGCTTCCTATTGGGCGGGAAGTTCTAAATTCCGACTTCTATATAGACGATATTTTAACAGGCGCAAACACAAAACAAGAAGCCCGTGAGTTACAAGGGCAAATAAATTTGTTACTAAAGAAAGGAGGATTCAATCTTAGAAAATGGATGTCGAATGATGAGGGACTTTCGAGTGATATCCCCGAAGATATAATAGAAAAGAGGATTCTTGAAATAAAGGAAGCTGACACAATAAAGGCTTTAAGAATTCATTGGAATCCCAAACGAGATGAATACTGCAATTTCAATTGAAACTTGAAGGCTCCAATGAAACTCTGACAAAAAGAGCTATGCTATCTAAAATTGCCACCATATTCGATCCCTTAGGACGGTTGTCTCCTGTGATACTAACCGCAAGGTTAATAATGCAAGCTCTTTGGAGAACTGACACAGATTGGGACGAACAGCCGCTCTTTGAAATTATTAAGGCTTGGAAGAACTTAGAAAGTGAACTGCATGAAATACAATCGCTTAGAATACCGCGCTGGATAAATTAGCGTGTGGATCAGCAATTGCAGCTTCACGGATTTTGTGATGCCTCAGAAAAGGGTTACGCAGCAGTCGTATATTCCCGCACAACGGACTCATTCGGAAAGGTCCATACGACCCTATTAACAGCCAGAACTAAGGTAGCACCGCTAAAACAAAAAAATAACATTACCACGCATGGAACATTGCGGTGCCTTGATGTTAGCACGATTACTCAAATCCACCATCATTACCTTAGGAATAATTTCGCCTACAGTATTTGCATGGTGCGACTCTGAGATAGTTTTGGCATGGATCGCAAAGGACCCAAATACCCTTCACACTTTCGTTGCGAATAGGACATCGGAAATTCAAAGACTTTTTTTGAAAAACATTTGGAAGCATGTCTCATCTCAAGAAAATCTAGCAGACGTGGCTTCGAGGGGTACTAATCCAAGTAAGCTCATT
Source organism: Dioctria rufipes (assembly GCA_963924295.1). Lineage (NCBI taxonomy): Eukaryota > Metazoa > Arthropoda > Insecta > Diptera > Asilidae > Dioctria > Dioctria rufipes. The sequence continues at coordinate 89,646,942 of OZ002742.1, forward strand.
ACACACAGTACATGGTGGAAAGGCCCGCTTTGTCTTGCAAAAACATCAGAAGCTTGGCCTTCAAGGAAATTTAACATCCTAACGAAGGAAGAAGTCAAAAGGACGATGAAGGTTCTACATGCAGCAGTAAAATTGGCAGGCATATCTAACTGCTCTACCTTAACTCATCAAGTAAGAGTCTCATCTCAAGAAAATCTAGCAGACGTGGCTTCGAGGGGTACTAATCCAAGTAAGCTCATTACACACAGTACATGGTGGAAAGGCCCGCTTTGTCTAGCAAAAACATCAGAAGCTTGGCCTTCAAGGAAATTTAACATCCTAACGAAGGAAGAAGTCAAAAGGACGATGAAGGTTCTACATGCAGCAGTAAAATTCGCAGGCATATCTAACTGCTCTACCTTAACTTATCAAGTAAGAGTAATAGCATACTGTCAACGTTTCATCAATAACTGCAGGCTACCAAGGCCCCAAAGAAAGATTCAACATCTCTCCACAGAAGAATTAAGAATCTCCAAAACCTGCATAATCAAAATTGTGCAGCAAGAATCGTTCTTTGAAGAAATAAATAAATAAAAAAAGGGGGACCGGTTGAAGAATTCAAGCAAACTACTTTCACTTCATCCCTTTGTTGACCAAGAGGGAGTTCTAAGAGTAGGAGGTAGGATACAGAATGCCAACCTCTCAGCCGACGCAAAGCATCAAGTTCTATTTCCTCAGAACCATAATATAACTAACCTCATCATTGACCATGCACATCTCCAGACTCTACATGGCGGCACACCGCTTACTCTAAACTACCTAAGAATGCAATACTGGATAATAAATTCCAAAAGTAGGGTACAAGCCAGAATACGTAGATGCATAACATGCTTGAGACATCGGCAGAACTCTACGCAGCAACTGATGGGAAACCTACCAGCTATAAGAATAACTCCTTCCCCGCCATTCTCCCACTGTGGGGTTAATTATGCTGGACCTTCTTAAAAAAATTGTCAAAAAAAAGAGGCACCAAAACTATAAACGGCTATATTTCCCTATTTATATGTATGGTGACCAAGGCAGTTCAGCTCGAATTAGTCAGTATCTTACTACAGATGGATTTCTGGCGGCATATAAAAGATTTGTTGTACGCCGGGGAAATTGCAGGGAAATATACAGTGACAATGCAACGAATTTTGTTGGCGCAGGAAACAAAATGAACAAGTAGCTGAAGCTTGCAATTGATCACTCCACTAGACAAGCTGCAGAGGTTCTAGCAAATGACCGGACATAGTGGAAGTTCATCCCACCTGGCAGCCCCCATTTCGGAGGTCTCTGGAAGGCTGGTGTTAAATCAGTCAAAGGCCATCTCAAGAAGAATTTTGTACGATATTGTATCAAGTTGAGGCCTGTCTAAACTCAAGACCAATTTGCCAACAGTCGAGTGATCCCACAGACTTAGAACCATTAACACCTGGCCATTTTTTGATTGGCCGACCGATAATAGCACCTCCAGAGCCCGATATAAGCAGCACGCGGGCTCATCAGAGGTGGAAGTTAGTTACCAAACTACAACAAGATATTTGGAATAGATGGTCGCAAGAATATTTGTCCTTGCTACAAAGGAGCAAGTGGAAAACCAAAGGCAATAATCCTGATATCGGCGAGCTGGTACTAGTGAAAGACGACAATTTACCACCACAAAGATGGTCACTAGGTCGAATTGTGCAAGTTCACCCAGGAGAAGATGGTATCGTCCGGGTTGTGTCAGTCAAATAGAAAAACGACATAAAGAACCGTCCGCTCAACAAGCTTTGTCACCCATCGATACATACACATCGTCAAGAGCACCTGAGCTCAAAACTCTTCCCACATTGACAACCCTTTCTAACGCAAGGCATAAGCTAGGCACCACTCGCAGGAGATCACATATCAGCAATATTCAGCCTGAACCAGAACTTTGGTCTAGATCAGAGCACTTTGATCAGCCATCAACATGTGCAATAAAAATCAAAGCAGACGATTCACCACACTCACCGAAGAGAAGGAAAATTAAGATTGCATCCTGCACGTGGGCGTAAGCTACTACACTTGGTTTTTATAGTACTATACTGGATAGCCACAGTTTTTGGCAAGATTTATGAGATTTTTCAACCCAAAACTGGTTTGTATATCGAGAACTTGGGTTCTGCACAAATCAAACGAGGAAACCTTAGGCTTCAGATCATCTTTCCAACAAGCGAAGTAATTGAAGATCGAAAAATGATAGACAAAACCTGGACCCGAATAAGAGATATGTGCGAGAAAACTAAGACTCTTACTGACATCACTCACTGTGGTATACTTTTTGAACATATGTCAACAAGAAGGCAAAATCTGATGAAAGCCACTGATGAAATCGTTCAACTAGCCCAGCGTAAGTCTAGAGGAAGGAGAGGTCTACTTGGAGATGTACTAACAAGCATTTTTGGGGTCAATGACAAGGTCTATACAGACTTAGAATTACTGCAGCATAATCGGGAAGGCCTTCTTGAAACAACTAACCAACAGATATTGCTCATTAACTACAAGATCAACCAATCTAACTACATCACTGGCGAGAAGCTGAGAGAGATCGACTCACGATTGTCTCAAGTCATTGACTCAATTAATGAAATGGCTACATGGTTCAGTAAGGCCGACCACAACAGGATCAGCATTGAGGTAATATCCACCTATCTCAGCGCTGAAGATTACTATAACGAGTTAGCAGAAAAATACAAACGCTGGTTGAATGCCATTGACCAACACGGTCATCTCCTAGACTTTATTGCGCCATATCAAATCAAAAGGGCAATAGAGGACAATTAAGCTAGGCTCTAATCTCCTCATATCAGAAACACCTCAACCTCGACTAGACATCGAGGCAGAAAATAATACATTAAAACTGTATGGCTACCTGAACATAATAGAAAGAAATGCATATGAGCTCATGCACTTTACACCAATACCACAAATGATCAATAACAATTCGTTTGCTATTATAGACCTGAAACTATCCACTTTTGCTGTCAACTTTAATCACGAACTCTACTTTAACTTAAAAGAGGAAGAGTTGAAATCGTGTACAATGATAGGTAATCAAACCTATCTTTGCGCTCCGACATTTGTGCATAACATTGATGATAGTCCATCGTGTATTGTTGATGAGCTTTACAATCGCCATACTGCATCTATTTGTGAAATGCGGAAGGTGCAACTGACTGGAGCTGTTTGGAAAGCATTGATGATGAAAAATACCTGCTATACATCACCAAGGAGCCCAAGGTTGTAGCAATAATCTGCAACGGAACAAGAAAAGAATTGCTTCTCAATGCCACTGGCATCATCCACCTTCATGACGACTGCTCATTAAAAACAAAAGAAATAACCCTGAAAACTGCGATAGATCAACAATTTGAGGTTGTCACGAGTCACATAAAGCAAACATCTCCGGTGATAACAGAGACCAATACAACAAAGGTTTCTCACATCCTCCAATCTGGAGTATTAATTCATCCAAATCAACAGATCATGGATTATACACTAGCACCAGAGCTACCATACCCCCAAACAATGCACAAGGCATAAGCAGTACATACAGCTACGACGACCAGCCTTTTCGTCTTTGTTCTACTAGGCATTTGCGTTTACAAATACTGGAGCAAACTTAAGTGGATCTTCAAAACCTACAAACAGCCAGATTCCCAGCTTTCAATTCAGCAACGATTTGATAAGGTTCTGGCATCCGCCCGGCCCCAACATGTTCATTCCATGAACAATTAATAACAATTTCTTACCGTCATAATTAGAATCAATGCAATCATGACCTAAAAATAGCTTTCACAACATAAAGTGATTGCATTGATTCACAGTATAAAAAAGGCTTACGCTTTTTATTCTATTTCTACATACATTTTTTACTTTAATCTATGTTGAGATAATTCAATATAGCTCTGCTACGTAGAGTTATTTCTTTTAAAGACAATCTAGTTATTATTGGCGCTTATCCATCCCCCGCCAGTGATAAGAGGATAAGCCAAGCAAGGTAAACTTAACTCAACACACGGTTGAGTTTTCGTTCACCTTTAAATTAAACTTAATTCAACACACCGTTGAATTCTGTTCACCCATGTATCTAAACCCTCGAGAGAAATCTATATGTGTGCGTTCCGAGTCCGTTCTCTGCAGTGTTCTATATTGGTACTTAAGGAAAAGTGGTAAATATTGACTTTATATATGCTATAGAGCCTAAACTACTATCCATACAGGAAAATAGTCTTCTAGTAATTTAAAGCTTGGTTCCTTAACTTCCCAAAGGCGATACTTCCTATAAACCTTACTTAACAAAATAATAAAATCGTTTTGATTTAAAAGTAACGCTCAATAACTCTCAGCTGAGTATTAATTGCTTGTGGGTATGTGCAGTCGGAGTCCGCCGAATATATAGGCAGGTACATTCCTCGATATACAGACTAATAATTTACTCTGTATATCGTGGGTACATTGATAATCGATATCATCAGCCCATGGCATGCCAATTACAATGATTACTCAGTTGAGAATTTTTGTTTGAGGAATCGTAATCATTTGGTTCAGATAAATTTTTTAAATAATTTTGTTAGCAAAGGTACACAAATTTTATTTCGGTTGGGAAGATAAGAAAGCAAGCTTAAGATTATCAGAACACCAGTTTTCTGCATGAATAGTAGTTTAGGGCGGAGGAGCTATTCAAATCAAAATTTTGTCAGTTTTACATAAGAACACTGCAAATATTTTAGAATTTTAGGACTCCGTTAGGGCTCTCACGTGGTAGTGAGGGAGTCTATTTCATGGCTTGCGAAGTACTCTCAAGGGTTTTGCTTTCGAAGTATTCTCGATGGTTTTGTTTGAACCCAACGTTTATTGAACTGTGGTTGTGGTAATTATTTCTTTTGAAAATAGAAAAATTATCAATTCTATGTTGCCCTCTGAAATTTGATAATTTTCATCTAAAAATGTATTCAGAACTAACAATTTTTTTCCGTTATCAATGTAGAAAAGTAACAATTCACATTATGAGCAGTTAAAACAAGTCATTGTAATCGTTATGAATATTATGTATTGCAAACTAATAACGTAGATACAATAAGGATTCTGATCAAAGGTTTTTTGTAACCAAGCTTTATGTAGGAAAATGAAATGACGTTAGAGTCACCATGTACCACCCTTAACGCATTTGACTTTATTCACCCGCAACAAGAGTGCAAAACTATATCAAATACCTAGATTGTACGTAAAAACGATAAATATTATCACTAAAACAAAATAAACAGTTAAATATTCAGTTCCTAAGATAACGCATTTTGGGGCGTTTTATCAAATGATACTTCATAACTTCAAAGATCGCAAATAACGTATATTACGTATTAATAGGTAATAATATTGTACACGAAATGAAACAAAATTTACAACTTAGGCAAGCTTAGCTAACTGTCAAAAGTCTCGTTGAAGATGAAAACAAAAAAAATTATTATTTGTGTATTAAGTACGTGAATATTACAGTGCGACTGCTTAAGTAAATAATAACACCAAAAACATATGCAATTTGCAACATTTCTAAAATGTATTTATGATCAGGTCTTGTACTACCATATTCCATAGTGCAGCAGATTTCTATTCTCGCGTTTTCCATACACAATGCTGTAACTTAAAATTAACGCGGAGAATTTTGCAGGAAACTTAAAGACATAATATGTTATTCTTATTATCCTCATTGGCCGTGCCATATCTAGGGACTAAATAAAATCAAAGCACCTTTTTAAATTTATTAAGATGTTTTCATAGTATTTTGTTGGTTTTATCGTCCTCAGTTGGCTTTTAATATTGAGTAAAAATTGATACAAATATGTAAAAATACATATATGATTTATTCTTCTTATTTCTTTCTACTAGGGCGCTTTCTAGTAGAAAATTAACTTAAGTAATGTTGTGTGTTCTGGGCACACACATACCTACATTCAAAGCATAATTAGATATAATTAGAGATAGAAGTTGTAAGCTAATATCTTGAACTAATTAACTGTCGAATCAGCTGCTCTGAGAATTTAAAAAATTTATAGCAAATATGACTGAAATTTATCCTCAGATCTCCTACTTCTCCGCAGGCAAAACGACAACATGATGATAATATAAAAATAACGTATATGCAGATACAAACAGACAATTCATTCATTCATTTTTCATAAAAAATGACAAAGGAACACGTTACGTAGGATAACTTGTATGTAGAAGAACGCACGAAGATGTAGTCACAGCCAATACCAGCGTTTTTTTTATCTCGATCATAAATATAATATATTTAATAAAATTCAAAATAAAAACTACTTACGCCACATCATCGCTGCGTTTATTCTTGTAATGTTTTGATCAAGGCCGTAATCTGTTATGGATTTGGGACTGTTTTCAATCAAATCATATCCATCGTAAACCCAATACAAGCTTCCTTTGATTCAAAAGAAAAAAATTAAATAAATTACATGGAATACGTTTAAGACTAACCAGAAAATAAAATTATCGCGCAATCTGTACTCCTTTCATAAGCAGCATCAATGCGTTCCACAATAGCAGGAAGAAAAGGAAACATTTCTCTTATCTTGATTGGATAACCTTCCATGGTGCGGTACTTTTCTGTAAGCCTCCAAACGTATTCTCCTTTAAAGATAAAAACATCGCCTCTAAAAACACCAACTGCATCAAAATGTCCTGTGCAAATATTTGGGACTGCTTCAGTTGGACTAATTGTTGCTTGCGGCGGAATTGTTGGTAACTTTTCCGGCACTCTTGGGCTTGGCATTGGTGTAGTTATCAAACCATTCTTTCGCTGAAATTATGAAAATTTTTCTCCATTAAAAAAATAATAACAGTTAATATTTTATATACGTAGAAAGCACTTAATGGACAACGAACAATTTCAATTTCTGTTAAAGAAAATCAAATATCAAATAAGAAAAAAAGATCGAAAAATGCATAAAGAAATCCCTCTTACAGTTACATTGCATATAACTTTGCGTTATTTAGTCACAGCAGATAGGTTTGCTCCTTGGCAATGTACATTTTGAATACCAAACTCCACTACTAAGTTTCTGCATGAGCTTCGTGGAGAGACTAGACACCAAGCAGAGCCTAGCGCATCACCTGTCCTAAAGCGGTTGGGAAGCATGTAAAACCGACTTTGTTGGACAAAAGTTGGTTGGTGAGGGTCCGGAAAATTTATCGCCCGCAATTCACTGCCAGCAATTTATCGCCAGCAATTAATCGCTAGCAGTTTATCGCGTAAACAATATATAGCCTGCAAATGATCGCTATCATATTTTATCGTCAGAATGTATTGTATTATATCATTTATATATAATAATATAATTTATTATGAGGGAATATAAACTATTAGGGAGTAGTACGGAAAAAAAAAACACATTTGCATGGAAATATGTACATATATTAATAGTTATATGTAACACATAAATTTTAAAAATTTCAATTTTAAATAATAGTAATTGATTAATTTTAAACTAAACGGTCACGTGGGCATAATTAATTACTAAGAAACTATATAAATTTTACAGCACAGTAATCACATTATTAGTAAGAAAGATTATGCGCTATCATCCCGCTCATCATTTGCACTAACGAGCCTTTTAACTTAATTTGTTCTTTACAGTCGCGATACTTCTTTTTGATGTTGCCCTGATCACTTCCACTTAAATTTTGTTCAATGCGCAATTCATTAATACTTGATTTTTTTTTAATACAATCGATAAATTTCCAAATGTTGGGATGAGAAGCCAGGCGCGTATCCTGACCTGCAGCCTAGCGGAAGAAGTCGCTTTTAAATTTCTTTATTTACGTTGTAGAATCACAAAATCCAATTTTCAGTTTGATTTGAAAAGCCTATCAATAATATTATCCACATCAATTTCGATCTCAGGGTGGACATTAAGGACTCATAACCAGATACGGAAAGCGAAGGGATTTTATTTTTATAGTTTTGCCGTAAAAATTCTGTATAAAAATTCGGAAGAAAAATTTTTAAGAACATTTCCAACAACAAAATACTATATATGATAACCAACGCTTATAAATGGCTTTCGCGAACAAGACCAGCGAGGACACCTGAATCAATATAATTCTTTGGAACCATGGTCGGCCACCAGGGCCCAAATTCACTAACACGGAGAGGTGTGGAGTTGTGAAGATGAGAGTTCTTTCCCAGCTGGAAATATGGGAATGTCTGACTTAGATAAGGTTTACTGTTACCTTTACCTGGAAGGTATTAGTATAAAGTACATGAACATACCTTTCATTGACCCATTTTAGCGAGGCAGGCGTAATGTATTGATGCGTCGTATTTTTGAGCATGCTATGTACCTTTCAGGGAATACTTAGAGAAGGCAGAGGTAATGAATAGATATATTCATTCGTGGTTGTTATCGAAAGGCGATAGAAATTTGTGCAGCTATATTTGCAGAGGCTGGTTCGAGGGAAATGTTGTCGAAATGAGTTATATAGTTTCATTATTTTTCTAAGAACAATGAAGGAAGAAAAGTGCGTGCAGATGGAAAATATTCTGATTTATGCATTATTTTAGGAGAAGAAATAGATTATTTTCAGTTAAGTACGAGATTCGAATAACTGAAGACGTTTTTATTTTCTGCACCTTTCTAAAAAAGTAGGAAAAGCTCCTCCCTTTACCTCTCAGCGAAAACAGGAAGGGTGCTTCCCTACACCTTCGTGAGAATATAAATTGAACAGTTCTTTCAAACCTTCCGGAAAATTCATGCTTAATGGTTCCGTTCACTATTTTGAAATGACAGATTGAATGCTTCAACTGAATTTAAAAAGATTACTCTTTTCAGCATCCAAAGAATTAATAAGGAATGCTTCCTTTCATCATCAAAAGAATTAGTAGAATTCACCTTACTTGTCACGCACGTGTAAGTGATCACCTTATATACCTTCCCGTCGTAGGACATCAATGCTTTAAAAGAAGTGAACTGGGTATGAGAACGTATTGCTTCCATACCTTTCATAGAATGTATTCGGAATGCATCCGAAATGCTTCCGTTTCCCGCTGGATTTGACACTTAACTCTCCACTCGGAATTCTGTAACTCGGAGAATTTGTATTGAGAAGTACCAAACTGTCTTTTCCACTCGACAAAACTCTCGGCTGTGTTAGTTGTGGAGAAGTAAGAAGAATATTTCTCAACTGACAGTATTCGCTGTTTTTGTTGTGTTTTGTGAAGGTACCTATGTACCTAGGATATTCAAATTAAATTGTGGACTCACTGCATATCCTGGCGAAATTTACAAAAGCAAATTATGGAAATCCTTGCAGTACAGAGAAATATTGATTTTGATGTCTCATGGTATCCGCTAAAAATTTTAAATCACGCGAAAATGGTTAATTCTGTCGTCTTAAGAGATGCTATACAAATTTTAGATACGTACAGCTTGTAAAGCTTGTATGTAGGATTAAATCGCATCTACATTTTGTCCCCTAATTCGGTATGTAATTAGTTTTTGAGTCCGCTAAATTGTCTTGGAGATAACTGCAAAAGAAATGAATCAGTCCTTCTTAAGATGAAAAAATGTGGCCATGAGAAAAATGCTCAAAACAGAGTACTAATAGATGTGAAATAAAGAACGGAAGAAACATATGCAAAATATCGGAACTGGGGTGTATATGACCCAAGTGCAAAAAATCCGTTTTTGGTGGTAAAAAGTTAGATATAAAGATAAAATGATCAAAAAAAACCACACCACTATATTACTCGCTTCTCTATCTTTAATTTGATACCAAACATGACGTATTTTGGAGTTGTACGACCCCATCCCCACTTCAAATTTGTCATCTATATTTTTGCATTCTAAACCCTAAATCCATAGAAAAAATCCCCAATGCTCTAGGACCCTCCCACACAGAGTTAACCGTCCTTCAATATTGCGATACTTCCCACGTTTTCCCTAACTACCAAAGTATGTTATAGAATCGCGAATGGAGTGTTAGGGAGTTTTAATCGGGGAAAACGAAAATTCTCATCTCTCAAACTCCCAAACTCTCAGAGTTCCAGAATCCGGCCCCAGTAGTGCATGAAAAATCTAAAGAAAAAATGTAAAATCTTTCTAAGAAAACTGAATGCTTGTGACCTTGTCCGGAAAAGTGAACTAACAGAATAAATCCACCAATTCGTTTGGACTATTGTCGGTGAACAGTTATTCAATTTCTTAAAAACAATAAGACTTTCAAATCTCGAAATTGTTTTCTTTACATCTATAGCAGTAATCGGTGCAACAAAAATATAAAAGCATCATAATAACAGGGCTGCTAAGCATTGTGTACCTTTTTCTAAATAATCAAATACTAAAATAAATATGTAGTATTCCAAAATTACTTACCATACCGTGATAGGTATGGTAGATGACTTTTCGACACTATATAAAACACAAGAAAAATCTAAAAAAAATCATACACGTTTCAAAGACGAGGAGCTACGGACGAATGACTATATACCCATTCCAGAATCCACTATTTTTGACTATTCAAAAGAAGACAAAAAATGACCATCCCAGCGCTAGCTCTCGCCGCAGATTGCAAAAGCGCATTGCAGCACCAGCATTAATCGCTGGCGACAACTACACATTGTGTTCGTACCATACGAAAATCGTCTTGTTAAACTTTTACAACTCACTCTACAGTCCAGCACCACATTCAATTCATCGCGAAGGTGAGGTGGCGCTTTGGGGGAGGTCATGACCCCCGTGACCCTCCCACTGTATACGCGCCTGTGAGAAGCAGCGACTGGTTTTTCAAATCCTCTGTGCCAGCCTTCAATAAAATTATTCATTCTTGGTAATCCTTCAAAAACAAGGTGGTCAATGTTCCACATTTGATGGGAATAATGCGGTAATCGACGAAGATGTCGTCTGGCTCGGCGTCCTATCCATGTTTCCTCAAAATTACCAACAACTTGCGATTCTGGAGGAAAAATACCATTTTCACACAAATTTTCCAAAAACAATCGTCATAATAGGACTGAGAACAAATGCAATTGCTGCCAAAATTCAAATCTTTAAAGCAAAATTAGTATCAGTTTCATAACGTTGTTTCAATCAATTATTCTGAATGGAACGAAAAATAAATTGTAAAAAATGGAAAAAGCAATCTCGTTGCGATGCGTCAGAGAAAACTCTTCTGCTACCATTCATCATGACCATCGCAAAATCTATCGCTATTGATTGCGGAGATATAGCAGGTTCTAATACATTCTGCTGCTCTAGTAGGGATACATGTTTCTTCAGATTTGTTACGCAATAGGTCATGCATAGACTAATGGAAGCGATATTTTGTTCTTGAGTCCATGTATAGTATATAGTTGATAAAAAAGTGAGGGAACATTTTTGAAAGTCCCATTTATTCGTGCGTAAAAACTATGTTTCTGCGTTGCGTGGGAAAAACGGGGCCATCAAAATTTCGACTTCTTATATTTCGGATCGTCGTTCAACGTCATTCCAGTCATGATAATAATAAGTTACAGGAATTAAGTGTAGACACCTACCTAATTCCTATACCTAGCATATAACTTGCATTTTTAGCTGCACTTAATTCTTAAGCCCAATTCAGATTCGGCGCAGCATGCATCATGATGCATTCTGCAAAGATCTTGCCGACCAATTTATCGGCGCAGCAAGCAGTGTAGGAAACTTTGTAATGCTAACTTTTTTTATAATTCACAATTATTTACAAACATAACACCTTAATACCGAGTTTTTATATTGTGCATAATTTTAATTTTAATTCGGAGGAAATATGAGATAAATAAGATTTGAAATTTATTTTTTGCCTCAGTATGTTGGCAGAACTGTTGCAGCATAGATCAAATTTTAAAATTTTCTAAATTCTTGCATCATGATGCATGCTGCGCCGATTGCGAATTGGGCTTAAAATAACACTTACAGAAAAATCTTATTTGCAATTTATTTATTAAATTATAATAGTGTATATTATATGTATGTATATAAATCATATGTATTGCCTGGCGATAAAATATGCTAGCGATCAATTGTAGACTATAAATTGTTAACGCGATAAACTGATGCGGCGGTAAACTGCTTGCGACCCGGTTGGTGGAGTCAACAGCCCCAAAGTAACAACTATTCAGGGAGCCACAGTTGCAGAGAAATAACAACAGTCTTGTTATATATGGAAGTGTAGTAAAAAATGACTATCTAAACACTGTAGACATTGGAACTTCGAGATCAATTATTATAGCAGATCTTGTCAAGAACAAGACTACAGAGTACGGTAAAAAAATGTATATAATTATAGAATGTTATGTTTTATTTTATTATAATTGTGTTTATATCATTAATTGTAAGAACTTTCTCTTATTTCTTTATAAAAACTCCATCGAAAAATTTATACAGACTGCAGTACTTAATTAGTTCATTTGACGGTGTAAAAGTCTTTCCATCTTCTATCAGTTCCCTACAAAGAAGTACAGCCGAAACTGTTTCAATAGTCAACTATTACGTTTTTTTATTTTTTGAGTTATTAAAATCTGAAAAAGTTCGTTCAGCAGCAACCGTACTGTGGGGAAGGACAAATAAATTAATTATGTAGTTGTAAAGATTCTCGAAAATTGGTTGTTCAAAAAGATTTTTCGGTTTTGATAAATTTAGTCAAGTTTTAGCAATATCGTTACAATCAACAAGTTGGTCTAACTTTTCAAAGATTATGAGGAGCCTCCACTTTGAATTAAGTTTTTCAATATATATTTCATTATGAAAAGGAAAGGTTTCAGCTAATGGAAGTATTGAATTCATTTCGCCTGTTTTAATCTTCCTTGGATCCAAATATTCTAATAGTCTCAATTTGTGACCATAAAGATCGAAACATTTTTTAATTTGTTGGCACAATTCTATGTAAAGTAATAGAATATCTTTGATAATACTCATATTTTTACAAGCATTTAAAGATTGAAACTGTGACAATTTAATTCCATAAAACATTCTTGATTTTTCAAGATGAAATGAACCGTTATTAAATTTGCTGTCAACTAAATGTGTTCTAGCTTTATACAATATTTTTTAAGTTATTTTCAATTAAAGGTGTTAGTGTGTGTTTTAAAATTTTTTCAGACTGGAAGGCTTTATAGAGATTATTAATCTAAAATATAGCACAAAAATAATAAGTATAATTTTATCTCCGAACTATTCAGTCAATTAAGAATTGCATTTGCATCAAAATTATTAGGACTTTCAAAGGTAAAGAGAGTGAAGTAATGAAGTAAAGCTGACCACTGCTCCAATATTGTTATAATGATTTGCTCCAGGTCCAACCAGCGTGTACCACTTGATTTTAGAATCTTATTTAAATTTAAATTAAAACTATTTTGAAATTCTGCCAACTCACTTTGCGTCTTAACACTGTGGGCAAAATGATTATATAGGCAAGAAAGGAAATTTTCAACTTTCCGAGGATTTTTTTTTCATAGCAGCCGCAAGACACAAGTGGTGGGAGTGGCAAGTGTATCTAACTTCCGTAACTTCTCTTCTCATTACTGATGTGTTGTCAGTACAAAGGGCAATAAAATTTTACTCAGAATTTTTTGCTTGTTTATCCTTTTTGTTGTAGGTATAAATATAATCTCAACAACAAACAGTAGCTATCACCACAAATCAAAAATAATCTCAAATTCACAACATAAATGCGTAATTAATTTATATAGCAATTATCAAACACAGCAATCAGCATCAGCTAAGCAAGCAATGACATTGACAATTACAATGATCAAACAAAGAAAACCGTGCTGCAAAGTGCAAATGCATTTGAAGTGAAATATTCATAATATTCACCACAACACAAAACAAAATTCCTTAATGGCTGAAAGAAACACGCCACCGCCACGCCAACTTGCTGTCACTCAGAACGTTTACATGAATACTTGAAGTATACTTCAAGTAGAGATCAAGTAATCAAAACATCATGTAAACGCACAATGGCTTCAAATTTACTTGAGTCAAGTAAATCACAAAATTTGGTTCGATTTACTTGAAAAAATTTCATGTAAACGAATTATGAAAACGGCAAAGAGTAATAAGAAGAAGATTATTGTTGATTTTTAGCACTTTTCTCAAGATGTTTGTCTAAAAATCCGCACCTATGTATTGAACCTAATGCAGAGTTGTCAAAGGTAAAATGTAATTTCAAGTAAATTTCAAGAAAATTTCAAGTCAAGCAATTGGAATTAATTCAACCAAAAACCCTACTTGAGTTTGAAGTGTATTTTAAGTCAAATACTCAAGTATTCATGTAGACGTACTGAATGACAGTTTTGTGCTACAGCAAGGCAAAGGCATCGGCTTCGGCGCAGTTCACTCAAACAAGATGCAAACGCATGCAACGTACATACGTAATTAGAATCCGTGCGTTTTTTTCCACAATTCCTTACCTTTCCTCGTATTAATAGTTTTCTTTAAGTGAAAATCTGAAACATCAACAACATTCACAGCAGATTTTTTTTAAAAAATATTTTTAATTTTTTTAAAAAAAAAAATATAATCTTTTTTTTTGTTACGATTAATGAGAAAAAGCGAAAAAGTAGCAAATTTGGATTTGAAATAGCAAGGTAGCAAACAGTACCATCACTTCGGACTCCGGCTGCACATCCACACAGGCAATTACTACTCAAGTTTAGGCTCTATGGCATATATAAAGCCAATGTTTAGCAGTTTTCCATAAATATCAACATAGAACATTTTAGAAAACGGACTTCGAACGCACACATAGATTTCTGTTTCATGGCTTGGGAAGTATTCTCGAGGGTTTTGCTATGAGCCTATTGTCGGTGTGTATGCATGTGTGTCTCGCAGGTCTGGGCGCGACCTCCACCTTCACCGCTCATCTCCCTCTTCTATAATTCAGTTAAATCGGTTGCAGTGGCGTACCTAGAGCTCTTGTCGCCTGGGGCGATCCTGAATTTGCCGCTCTTAAATAAAATCAAGAGTGGTTATTAACAATTATTGAACATAAATACAAAAAAAAAGCAAAAAAAAGCAGATTGTACAAATTTTATACATTTTAAGGAAATGCTGTAAAAATTCCACAAAGATTTATTTAATTTAATTAATATAATTACCTATTTCTATTACGTATTCAAGTGTTAGCAATATGCCAAGGAGGCTTTTTGTGACAGTAGAAATGTACCTATTATTTTAATTTTGTGATTTTTCTTACACAAAGTGTGATATTTGTAATACCTATTATGGTCTGAGTACGTATATACATATAATAAAAATTATACTTAAACCAAGAAAGTGCGTGAGTAGATAATATCCGAAGTTCGGAATCTATACCTTAAATAGCAATAAATAATAAAGCTCCGCACTCAGCTTTTTGAACTACTTAATCTACGCTAATATCCACATTATTTCAATATAATTTACCTGATGATCGTCAACAGTCTCAAAGTCACCTTCATATGTTGTCGGATATGTTGTGATGTCATTAGATGTTTCTGTAACTGTAGGCAACGTAGGTGAAGGTGGGGCCTTGGGCATTTGGGTTGTGATATCTTCTTCATCATAACTAGCAGTGGGTTCTTCGGTGAAATCGTTTCCCTCATTGTCATCCTCAAAAGTTGCTTTAACTAAAAATAAAACATTAAAGTTTTTACTACTTCACACTCTTTTCAGTACTTACTGTACAATTCGTACATGGCTAAGATATCGTCGAAATCAAGTGAGTTACTTCCTGGACCTTTATAGTACGGAAACATTATGGAAGAATATACTGGAGAGTGTGCAAGTCCCAAACTATGACCAAGTTCATGTACAGCAACAGAGAAAAAGTCGACTCCATCTGCTAGATTTGTGGAATTCTCTTTCCAGTTCTCGTCATCATCAAAATGTACATCACCGCCATATGATTGCATTTCATAAGGATAAAATGCGTGGGCAAGTATATTGCCTGGTCCATCAAAAGGATAACTGCCAAAGATCGTGTAATATCGTAGAAATTAAATTAAATTTTCATAATAAAGTACTTATCCCCGTGGTAGCGTGCACCAAAAGCAACAATTATATCTGCAGAGGGATCATAGACTCTCCTGAATTTCAAATTGCTGTAGGTAGCCCAAACACTAAAAGCTTTATGCATATCATCCATAACCTTTTCTTCTCCCACCTTCGGAGACCAGTTAGCTATGCTTAAGATGACAATGTTTTGATAAAAAAAATGTACACTATATACGATACTACCGCTTACAAATAATTTATGCGTCGCTTTTGCCATCGCTTTGACCCAATTACATATCTCCTTTTCCTGTTGCGATGTGGTTCAATGTCAGGCACACCACATCGAGGTGACGTCAATAACTGCATTGCAATAAAATTGTAATCAAATGCTATTTATATCGTCCGCAAGGCTTACTCGTAAAGTATTGTTATCTAGAATGCCAGTCTGATTTAGGGCTCCGAATTTTTGGATATTTTTTATCGCATCTTTTATTGCTGACTCATGATATAGAGCTTCAGAATCCGAAGGAGTCTGCTCGAGATATCCAAACCTTCTCATAAATTTGATCTAAAAAAAATGAAATATTGTTAATATATGTATGTACATATAAGTATATTATTTTTTAATATTTATGTGCAGAAGATGTTTGACATGCGTAATTGATCAAGATAATAAGAATTTATTTGAGAAGAGGGATACAATTAAAACTTTTTTGGGCTGTAACTTCTTTAATTTGTTAGTTTGCTTCATATCATCCCAATATTTGCTCGATTTAGCATTAACAAGCCAACTGAGTAGCTACTAAGCCCTACTTTCAGTCATAGATTCCAAAATACATCCGAAACTGAATCCATCAACACCACATTAAATCAAATACATATAATCTCAAAACATAGTAGTAGATATCGTAGTGGACCCAGATTTGATCTCATTATCATTATAAAACCTATAAACCTATAAAAAGCAGGTAAACTGCAAACCGCATTGGTGAAAACGGAGCTAGAGATATTGGAGTAATTACAGAATTTGCGTGACAACAAAGTGTTCTAATAGTATTGAGCAATTACCTTCAGCAGTCAATCTCCGAAAAGTCCTAACTAAAGTGCACTAGAAATAACTTGATATTCCATCTTTTCTACAGAAACTATTATGTATCTACAGAAACTATTATGTATGTATGTAGCTCTATACCAGCGAACATATACTAAGTATGAAAAAAATTAATATGATGTTCAATCCAAAAGAGTTAAAAGCGAGGAAGTGAGTAATGTAAATTCTATTGTACCATTCACATGGCGACAGAAAAAGAGTCTGTGATGCATCATGTTACTTTGGTGAACGATGTATAATGGGAACCGATGCATGTGTCACGACAAAAATTGTTGAATACGTTGGAACGCTTTGGATCCCCTAAGGTGTACATATTAGTGCTTAGGCTAAACGAGTCAGCATAACAGGAACCGATAAAATAAAAAAAAAATAAAATTAGAACTGAAAATTAGAAAGGCTTATATTATAAGTCAAGTTCAATATTCTCTAAGCTCCTTGTCTTTCAAGATCTCTCAAATGAGCTATTTTTTAGCTAGTTTTTGACAGTCTTCGAGGGCATAATTTAGTTAATTTAAACTAATTTAAACGCAGTAGGTTTTTTTGAAAATTCTAAGAAGCAAAACATTTTTTTCATATAACAGAGATATATTATAATTCAGTCAGTATTAACATTACAGTTTATTTTGTTAAAAAAAAAATCATGTATATTTCCAATAAAAAAAATTAAATAGTTTAAAATACTTAAATATTCGTTTAAACGTAACTTCAATTAAGTCATATATATTATTATTTTTATATATCTTTTATTCTCTTTTTTCTCAATCAATATTTGGTGTGACCACCCCGACTTTTTATAACCTCAAATATCCTTTTCGGCATTGAGTTTGCCAAAGTTTTAAGAGTTTCAAGTTCAATACCCCAGCATGATTTAATGCACAGTTTAAGCTCATGAAGTGTTTTAAATTGGCGTCCATTGGCGTAAACTTTCGAAGCTAGTATACCCCATAGATTTTCTATGGGGTTGCAATCAGGGCAACATGCAGGCCAATCTAATCAGGGTACTTCATTTTGACAAAACAAATCTTTCGATGACCTCGAAACATGGATTGAGGCATTGTCCTGCTGAAAAATGAAATACTCGTCCATAACATCTTCGATATACGAAATCAGAACATCTTCCAGTAGCTCAACATAATTGGTGGAGTTCATCGTGGTAGTAATGAAACAAATAGGAAGCTTCGATCTATACGAAAACGCTCCCCAAACCATTACTCTACCACCACCAAAATTTTTTTTTGATCTAGGTATGTCCTTACGTCGTAAATCGTGCCAGTAACAACTGTAACAGTCACGCCCAAATTCAATCTGTTTGTTTTGTGACCCGCTGTTAAATTAGGTTTTCCCTGAAGTTTCTTCCATTTCACATTTTTTGTATGCCGCAATATGTGTGCGATGTGCTGCTTTGTTACGGAAGATGTAATCTATCTTTAATTTGTCTTGCAGTTAATATATTTTTGGTTGTTTCGTAATGTACCATATTTGTTCCTTTTGGCGAGCCGTGAGTTTGGTGTTCCCCTTCGTTGGCTCTTTATATCCATAATTTTCACCCCTTTTAAAAAAAAGTCCCGTCTCAGATCTCTTAATTTCTTTCGCAATTTTTCGATTAGAATATCCCAACTCTTTAAAAATTTTTATTGCCGTAATTTCTTCACTGTTTAATGGTTTTCCCTTAGCCATAACTACAAAAGACAATGTATCAGTCTAAATGTGTTTATTAAATAATAATAATAATAAATAAAAAAACACTTACCGTAATACAAAAATATTTCACTTTATAAAATATTTTCTATAAGAGACTTTTTAATTAAATATTTTTCCCGATACGTTTAAAGGAATATTTCTTTGCAAAGCGACTAACTGCAAGAAAATGCACAATTTGAGAAAAGTTCTGTTAGATCATGAAATGGTGTACTTTAAGCGTGAATTACAATTACGACTGATCTGTCGATTGCGACGTCTCCCAAATAGTAAATGCATGTGGCAAGATACAATTGCAACTTCGACTTCGACTGTGACTGCGACTGAAACTAAACTTTGCTCAAAGTGCAAAGTTGGTGTTGGCTGCGACCAACTTTAGTTCAATCACAGAAGTCGGGTCTTCTGGTTTGTTCAAGCAATTGAAGCTTAAATATAATTACAAATTTCATCTCAGCGTCGACAACGACTTAAATTCGAGTCGCAGTCGACTGATCAGTCGTAATTGTAATTCAGGCCTTAGATTAATAGCAGTCCCTGACAGAAACACTTTTTTACAGCAGTGTTACCGATTTTGAGTTATCGCACAAACATAAACGAAATTGCTTTAACAATTTCTTATGCATTTAAACGAATATTTACCATTGTATTAGCTTATTTTGCGTGCAAACAAATACAGTGGAGGACATAATTATAAGTTCATCAAAAATTCAAACAAAATTCACTTCTAATTATTGTAATAGATGTTAAGGAAAACTCAATAATACATATATACAATAAAATTAAAATTAAATTAAATTTTTGCTACCATAAACACTGATGAAAAATAACCGAGTACCAAGTGATGAAAAGAAGTTTAATTTAGACGGAACGGATGGATTTCCACACTACTGGCACGATCTAAGAAGAGATGGTGGTGGTGGTTCGATTATTGTTTGAGGATGCTTCTGCTACCATGGGAAGCTTTCTTTGGCCACAATATTTACATGAATTGGAGAAACTATGTTGAACTTCTAGAAGACTTGCTTATTGTTCACGCAGAGCCAATTGTTGGGACTAGATTTTATCTTTCAACAAGACAATGCTCCGATACATGTATCCCGAGAGGCAAAAGCTTGGTTTAACTCAAAGGATATACCAGTTTTAGAATGGCCAGCTTGTAGTCATGATTTAAACTTGAATTTTATTTGAATTTTTTGGTGAACTTATAATTATCTCTTCTACTGTAAGCTCCAGCCTGCACAAATAGCTTAAGTTCCAAAGCATCCATTTTACACGCGGCCACGAAATCTAAATTTTTGCTATTTATGCATATTTTAGTAGAATTTTTCCCTTACTTCTAATGAAGAAAAGTATAATTATTTCAAGTTAAAATATGGGTAATTAGGAAAACTATGGAATACACAGAAAAATAGTGATAGCTGTTGCTATTCATGTAATCTATAACCAAGTCACCAAATTTCGAAACTTTTTTCATTATTTTACCATATTAAAAGGAGCAAATTGACTTTTCGACAGATAGGAGAGACTGGCCTAATATGACATACTAGGGTAAAATGACACATTCCATGAATCTCCAATTCTAAATTAAATTTAGTGTTTCGTAGTCCATCAATGCAATCAGACGTGTAAACCATCGTTCCTGTGAAAATTTCAGTAAGTTCCGTTGGTTTTTGTAAGAGCAGTGCTCAAAATATTATTCTAGTGATAGCTGATATATGAATATAGGAGAAAGGAATATGTCTATGTATATAGAACACCGAAAAGATTTTGAGAGGAACTTAATACAAAAGGCAAGAGAGAAGTTCTTGACAGTGTTTGTGTGAGCGTAAATTTTAGTTTTCTGTTGGCTGGAAGTAATATATTTAAAAAAAAAATTAATGTTATATTTGAGGGTAAAGTAAAGTAAAGTAAAGTAAAGTATGTCATTTTACCCACAAACGTAATGAATAAACACGGTTGGTTTTTTTAAAAAAAGATCATATTCCCAAGCAACCAAATTTTACACACACATTACACTCTTATATTACCCCTCTTACCAATAAATTGTAGTAATTTTCTACAAAATCTCATACAGTCTAGTTCTCTAATTTTTACAATTAAATTGTAAATTGTTAATTTTTGAATAGAAATGGTAGGCAACTATAAGAGGAAGAGTAATCGTCAGAGTTGGGACGAAAAGGCAATGCAAAGTGCCATTGACGCTGTGAACAAGAATGAAATGGGTTGGATGAAAGCGGCAAAAACTTATGGAGCTCCACAGGCAACTTTAAGGAGAAGAGCTCTTGGAACGAATAAAAAATCAAAGGAATTGGAAAAGGTCTTGGTCGTTTTGGTACAACGTTTCCTTTGTATTTGGAAAGAGATTTAGTGGAACACATCAAGATGCTGGAATCAAGACTATTTGGATTGACATGTGATGACGTCAGGAAACTAGGGTATGAACTCGCTGCGCAGAATGGAATTGAACATCGTTTCTCTCGGGATAAAAAAATTGCTGGATGGGACTGGCTTCGTGGCTTCAGGAAGAGACATCCTGATATTTCGCTGCGAAGTCCAGAGGCGACATCGATGGAGAGAGCTCAAAGTTTTAACAAACCTCAAGTCAGCAAGTTTTTTACTATCCTTGATGAGATAAGTAAAACGTACCAAATAATCTAATGTTTGTTATAGTTTTGTGTGTCTACAATTCTCAGGTATTAAATTCAAATGATATTCTTCCCACACGAATATGGAATGCGGATGAATCTGCTCTTTCAACGGTTCAAAATACCCCCAAAATTTTAGCCACGAAGGGGAAGAAACAAGTTGGTTTTTTGACCAGCGCCGAACGAGGGCAGCATGTAACTGTCGTGTACTGCATGAACACCGCAGGGAACTATATTCCACCAGCCCTAATTTTCGCAAGGAAAAGATCGAAGAGCGAACTTTTCGATGGAGCACCCACAGGAACACTTGGGCTTGTAAATGACACCGGCTGGATGACAGGAGAGCTATTTTTGAAGTGGTTGCAGCACTTCAAAGAATACGCCAACCCCACTAAAGAAAATAACTTGAAGGTCATTCAAGCCACAAAAGTATAGAAGTGCTCGAATTTGCCAAAAACAATGGCATTATAATGCTTTCCTTCCCTCCGCACTGTACGCACCGGCTACAACCTCTGGACGTCTCCTTCTATGGACCACTGAAGGCATTTTATGGCAGAGCTGTAAATAAATGGTTGAGGCAGCATCGTGGGAGGGTTATCACACAGTACCAAATTTCAAGTCTCTTCGCTGAGGTCTATGGACAGGCTGCCACAGTGCAGAATGCAATAAGCGGCTTTTCTAGCACGGGCATATGGCCTATCAACCCAGAGGTTTTCGCAGATTACTTATTTAGCCCTGCAATGACCACAGATATCCCTAAAATAGACAGTCCATCTATTTCGGTAACAGAGATAACTCTAATCGATAAAGAAATTCCATCTAAATCTACAACAACAACAAATTCAGCTGATATTGCAGCACTAACTTCAAGTTCAACCACAATAGCCAATAACAATAAAGAAATGCCATACGCATCCAAAAAAATTATTACTGCAGCTGATATTTCCCAACTTCCCTCCACTTCAGAACGACGCAAACGCAAAAAAAAAGTGAAGGTGCTAAAAGCAAAAGTCATCGCAAAACGATCAGCTACTCAGAGAGCGTCGGCTAAGTGGGCAAAGGCCAACTTAAGGTTTGAGTGCACTGAGACTCTGGGAGATTATTTCGATGGGGATGACGATGAAACTAACGTACCTTGCCTTTACTGCAATGATTTATTTAGTAGATCCAGGGGGCCTATTCTTGAATTACGAATGGTTTTTACGAATTCGTTATATAACGAATGGTTGATAACGAATCGAATACCCCGTTCGTATTCTTGAACCTCTTCGTTATAAAGTCGAAGTGGTGAAAAAGTATTTCAACATAACGAGTGTGGTAAGATTAAATCTGTCAATTTACAAATTGGATATCGTCAGCTGTTTCATATTTTAAAATATAATTTGTAAAAAATGGCAAGGTTCAGTGAATTGTTATTATTGTTTGGTCCTGAAATCGTTAAAGAATCTATGGACTATCAATTACGTCAATAGTTAATCAATTCCTGCACCCTTAATTCAACGCTGGATAGAAAAAAAGGTTGCAGGAGGACCTCCACCAGTGCCATGCAAATGTTTTTTATGACGCCGCAGATTTTCCTTTTACCACACATTTTTATCCTGCCAAATCTGGACTGGAAATTTTCTATTACCTTTGTTTCGAATATAATATCATAAAAAAACTTTTCTAGTTCTTTTGTGCTTCGGGTATGGAAATTAATACTGATTTTATTTTGCCACAATTCCGTGGCATCTTTTGAACTGAAAGAGTTCTCATATTTACCAAATCTCAGTTTCTGGTTTTCCTTTAAAAACTCAATTAGTTTAGTTTTTTGAGCATATGATATTTTCGCACATCTTTTATCTCCCATTATCACCCATAAAGTAGCAGCTGATTCACTCTTCGTTTGGCATAACGAATGGTTGAACCCACGCGTTAAATAACGAAGGGTTTGCGTTCGGTATATAACGAATGCGGATTTCAAGAATACGATTCCGAATGGTTTTGACAGTATAACGAATACGGAATCTGTCTTCGTTATTCAAGAATAGGGCCCCAGATCTGGGGAGAACTGGATCCAGTGCACATTATGTGGGAAATGGGCACACACCGAATGTGCAAAGGAGTTTGCTTGTGATGTGGGCAAATAATATGTGAGCACGAAAAAGCAATATTTAACATTCGACCATAGGTATGTCATTTTAACTGCATATACTAGGCTAAAATGACACACTAAGGACTTTTTTGTCATTAAATTTTCAACAACAGAGGAAGGTTACTTAATTTTAGTTTTAATATATAATATGTATAATAGATTAAAGTTAATTTTTGTTGAAGAACATTTTATTTTTTGTCAAAGCATGTGGAAATAAATGAATTTAAGCTTATCATATGTCATTTTAGGCCAACCTCCCCTATACATAAGTATCAAAAATTAGTTTCGAGGGTAAGGAAAGTTTAGAAATATACAATCGATTCCGGGCAAATTTTTAATGTGTTTTTAATCTGTATAAGGAATTCAGTGCTTTGTTGCTAACACTGGCAAATGCTCAGTTTTCGGTGGTTGGAATGAACAGAATATTGAAAAACTGCAACAAGCCACATGAAATGGAAAATTGTCGTAACCCCCGGAATATACAAGCCATGAAGTATGACTTGAACACGAGGATAATGGACCTGTTAGCGGCCGACCTTATACTCTTCTTGCCTTGTTTTACTGGTGGTGTTTTTCACATGAAGGTAGCTTGCATTTCGTTCAAACTGAATCTGATTTTAATTATCCCGGCTATGATGATTTTTCCAATATACTACTTTTCATCAAAATACCCGGCTTTTGTAAGCTTTTAGATCACAAAAAATTGAAAAATTTGCCAACATTTTTCTTGTACTGAAAATTCCTTAATGATATAATTTTAAATATTTTGCGAATAATTTATGACTAAAAAAACTAATAAATATACATATACATCACAAAAGTTCTCTAGAGTTTCCCTTCATTTTGCATTTAATTAAATTTTTAAATTATATTACATTTGTGTATAAAATTTAAAATTTTCAAGGTACACAAATAAAGCAAAGCCAAAGCAAAATAATTTAATTAAGTATTTTGATAAATATTAGAAGCTCCAAATTTCAATTTCAGAAATTGTTATTCACCGTAGTATTAAAATTTCAACTGCTCAGTTCTATTTTAAAAAGATTTGATTTTATATTTTCTATTTCATTTGATTAGAGTATAAATTTTGATTAATTAGAGCTCTAGGGGGGCGATCGCCCCCCGCTATATCCTCCTTTGCAATGTATGCGATGATTAAGTTAGCAGTGATGGTCATTATTCGAATAAATATTCAATCAAATAACGACTTCTTTAAAATATCGAATAAATTTTTATATGATTTTAATTTAGTCGCAAATAATTATTTATTATTTGGTGATAGTTATTTGAATTTCAAATAATTATTTGTTATTCGATCGTGCGTTATTTGATGAATTATTGGCAAGTAATTATTTGTGATTGCTCATTATTGTGATGCTTATTATTTGAATTTCAATTCAAACAATGATCTGTTATACGATTATCAAATAATTATTCGTTAGTTGAATTTTTTGGATTGATTGTTTATTTTCTGGTGTCCATTAGTTTCAATTTCAAATAATTCTTGGTAAATGTATGCAAGATATCTCGTACTTAGAAAATTAGCTGCCTTGTTATGTTTCGATGTTTACAGTTAAGATTTTCCGTTCATTTGCAATTTAAAGTTTAAAAGGAATTTTAGTAATTTTGTACAATTAAGTATTTTTAAAACTTTTGAAGTCAGATATCCAGAATAATTTTAGGTCAATTAAATGAAAAAAAAATGAGTTTGTGCTTAAGACCGCACGACCGAAGTCAAAACTTTACTTCAAGCCACACTGAGAAAAATAAATTGAAATTAACTACTTTTTAAATAGTACAAACGCTACACTTTTTTCCTTAATTTTACATAACCCTGGAGTAAATTACTAATAAAATGCATGTAATTATTAAAGAGATCAGGGAATCTTATGTAAGTCGAAATAATTTAAAATAATATAATTACGTTTACATTAAATATAAATCACGTCATTTTGTCCACACTTTGAGCTGCTGTGCACTTTTATACCGCAAATTCATTAAATTTTATGTATATTACAAGTTTAAGAAGCGACGACATTCAATATAAACGTGAAGTGAGAGAGAAAGGTTCATTCATGCAGTGTCGAGCGGCAACGTTTTATAATTACTTTGCTTCCTTAATTTAAATTGTCGGGTCTTAAATAAGCGAAAAGAATTTGAGAACTACACACCTGTAAGCTGGCTAATCGCAGATTGAGGGAGCTATAGCCCAAGATATGTCCTAAGTTGACAGAAACTCTGCTAAGAATCGCAACGTGCAGAGCGACTGCAAGCTCCACACAAAGGCTTCTGAAGAAGCTGCATGGACGAGGAAGAGGTTGAGAGCGTTCAAAACGACTGTGTAACCCGAGGATTACAAGAGATAGTACAGTTTGCAGGCAAGCCACGCTTCCAACGCGATTTTTAACTTGACAGCAGAAGGAAGTTCGGTTGATGTCTTATCATCTTGCATGCAAGTTCATTTAAAAAATGGCACTGAGGCGTAAAGTCATGCGTATATTGGCAAATTATAACAATAAAGGAAGTAGGAGAATGATAAAAACTCAAGAAAAAGCTACGAGGAAGGTGTTGGTAAATGATGTAATGCAAATGATCCCAGAAAATCTCATTTTTCCAGAATTAATTTATCAAATTCTCTCAAACATTTATTTTCCGCCATCTTCAAAACTGTATAATGTCAAATTACTATCACCTCAGCTGCCATGGGTTTTCATCATGCAAGTTCACTGAAAATTGAACTGCCAGCATGGCAGTAGAGGTTACACGTGCAAGAAATATGGCAGTGCGGTTTGTATGCAAACTGTACTATTACGTGTAATCCCCGGGTGAATGCTCCAACCCTGCCAAGCGTAGAAGGAATACGCCTGGTAGCTACTGCGGAAGGCAGCTAAGAGACTATAATTTTCGTTATAAGTCCGTCAATTTGTGCATTAAAGAGGGAAAATTACATGTTTAAAACTTATTTTCTTGCACTATTCCAAGTGCAATTTTACTTGTTAATCAAACGATTTGCATATTAAAGAGAGAGAACTATACGTATCTAAAACTTTTTTTTTACACTATTTAATATGACAATTTTACATAATATTTTGGTAAATCCGATTACAGAACATTTGGGAATATTACATATCGCAACTTATTTTACTATTTTGAATGTAGGCAAAAAAAAATGTCTACATTCAAAGTAGTAATTTTCTCTCTCAGTGATGTAACAAGGTATATCTTGACTATTATTATTATTTAACTCTTAATCTGTGACGTCACGGCATCACAATTCATATGAAGAATTCAGACAAATTATTTGCTAACAGTTCTAATAAATTACAATAGATTATATTATAGTTAATAAAAATATCAATATCTTAGAAAATCTATGAGGACCTGACAGCTGAAGGTAATAAAAGTAATACTTTTTGCACTGATCGCAAGCATTTACAAAAATTTTAATTCGTATATTAAAGTGTTAATATTTTGTTCCTAATTGTTAAGATTAATATAAAATATCTTTAAAACAATCGTCTGATGCCGTGACGTGCCAGATGGTCGACCGGGGTTCATACTAGTCATACCTTGTGTCTATATAACGTGACTTTAAGCTAACTGTCAAGCTTAAACAAGATCAAATTTTATTTATTTTTACCTTACGGGAATCGAACTCGCAATTTTTTAGAATCGGTCATAGATGGAGAATAGAAGAAATTTAAGAAGTTTTATCTTTGACGATTCTAAATTAAATCATAAATAATACATGAGGAAAAAGCAACCCCCTCGTCTGGGGTTTGAAGCTGGGACCTTCCGATTTCCGGGCGACTGCTCTTACCACTGAAATATAACGAGACATTTGCTTTTCCCTGTTGCATTTCTTAATTCTATCGTAGCCTATAAAGCCACAGTTGTTTTCAGCTAGTATTAACCAGTAACGATGAAAGCGTATAAATAAATTGTAAATTTTTCTGATTTAATGTAGAATCGCTAAAAATAAAAGTTTTTTAAATTATTCTATTCTCCAAAATCAATTTATAAAAAATCCATTCCCCCTAGTTTACCCGAATGGGCATTTCACTTCGAAACGGGACGATCTTGAAACTGATAGTTTTCACTTAAAAAAAAATCAGGTATCTATTTTTGTTTCATGTACACTACCACTTTAATTACATGATGCCCTTTTATAAATTAGGTAGTAAAAATTTGCAATATGAGACACTTCAAGTTCCTTCGAATTATTCAGGTATATGGTTAAACTTCAGTTATTTTACATTTATATCTTTATGACCCTTGAATAGATATAAATCTTATATTTAGGACAGAGACGTATCTAGGTTTAAACATTTCGGGGAGCGAGCAGATTAGAAAAAGGAGTATATAAAAAAACCACCTCTATTCCAAATTCAGCTTCTAGACTCCAGACTCGAAATGTGAACGAACTGAAACAATGAAACAAAGCTACAAAAATAATACTAAATTTAACTCTGTTGACGATCAAAGTGAAGGCGTTTTGCTTTCAAAACGAACAACAGCCCGATTATTGAAAATCCAAATACATTTACCCATCATACTGAACGACAAAGTATTCAATGTGACTTATTTTCTCATTACAAAGTGTATTGTTAATTAAATTGAAAGCTTTTTTTAAACGTGCAGTCGTTTACGCATTTTTGGAGAATCTTTCAATTTAAATATGTTTTCGTTTGATTTGATAGAAAAGTAGTTGAATGAAATGAATTCATCAAATACAAAATACTTTCAAAAATTCTACAGCTCGCAATCGTTCTGCGGCAAATACTGTTTAAATTATGAAGAAATAAATATGCGTTGGTTTTAACATTATCTGAATTTCGTTGTTAGCAGGGACCAAAAATAACTGATATTTTGAAAATTTTAAACGAAAAAAGCTGGGATAAATTATGATTGTGCAATTTAGTGGAATATGGGAAAATGGGATCCTTTTCGATTCCTGAAGCTTTTGAAACTGAACTTTTTTTAAGAAAAAAGTGTCTAAAACTGTGATTTATATCATAAAATAATTTAAAGTTATAAAAACTAAGCTGAAGGCTTATTATTATTTCTGATAAAAAAAAAATTGCGAAATTATATTAATTATTTTCAAATACTATTTGTTCGGCTAAGTTCTTTATCAAGAAAATAAAAAAAAAAACATTATTTTTCAAACAGTTTTTTACGACACTCCTCAATTGTTAAAAAATTTAAAGAGTTCTTTCAACCAGTTACTAAATACTTCATAAAGTAAAAAGCCAAATTGGCTTCTCATTTTTGTTCGAAAAAAAATAGCCAACCTCGAAACCTCCTATTTTCGGCTAGTAAAATATAAAACCGAGCTGGCTTTATATTTTTATTGAAAAGGAGTATCAAGCTCTCGCGCTTGCTTTTCTAGCTTCAAAACTATTATCGGTCACGAAGACACACAGCGCTCTTAATGAAAAAATAACTAACGCCTCATTAGTTTATAATGATTCATTATAAACTGCAGACGTATATAGTCATTTCTTTAATTAAGTTAAATTGTCAAACTTGGTTTGACACTTACTTCATTATTATCTGATTTTCGAGCCATAATGACGCATACGATGTGACACACGGCTTTTTAATGCATAATTAGTACTAATGATTCATTATATCGTGCTGGTTGTCTAGGATATTACACATAAGATAAGATTTTTTCGTAAAAGGTTATAACTGGTTCGGTTACTGGTTGTTGGAAAGCGCCACATTTTAATGATGTGATTCTGTGGGAGCGACCGTTCTCCCTGCTCCGCCCTAGATATGCTTCTGATTTAGGAATTTTAAAAAGGAACGAAGATAATCTTAATTGGACAATTTCTCATTCAAAAGATTGAAACTCATTGAAAATAATTTCAATGAATTTGCAAATGGCATTAAAATGCATCTTAATTCATAGAAATTCACCAAATACCGAATAATATTTGTAATCAAGAAATTTTTATTCGACTTTTCATTTTATTCGGTTTTTTTACTTTTTATCTTTATTCGAATAAAAATCTCTGTAAATTAACACCTATTGTAAAATTTGTCAAAATTCTCGCCAATCGCGCCCATTGTCTAGTAGAAAGACACTTTTCTTTTGTAATAACTCCGTTTTGGGTCCTCACTTTCACACTGTTCATTAATGATCAACCGAAGTTATTTAAAATGGAAAAATACAGCTTTGTACATATAACGTACAAATTTATTTCAGCATAGCGATTGAACTAATTAAAGGTTGTAACGTTTATATGAAGACTTGCAATAAATAAATCTTAGTATAGTATATCGAAACATGATTGAAACATAGCAGATCTTCTGCCTACCTTAAGAATGTCATTCATTTCAAAGTAAAGCTAAAGAATTTAGGCTTAATTATGAATTTTATTAATTTTTATGCTGTGATTACATTTTTTACATCGTCTGAAATGTGTATTGCTGCCTTCAACAACTCAGGCAATTAAACACAATATTATTCCGTGAAATGTGTCGACAATATCGTACGTTTCTTATACTACCACGTATATTAGTTTACTATTTCCTCCTCTGGATTCCGATTTGAAAAGAAAATTGAATTTTGATTTCATCAACTATGTATGGTTCGGTTAACCCTAGATGAAATCTAGAGGGTATACTAAGTTTGTCATTCGGTTTGTAACGCACAGAAATAATGCTGGTAGAGCAAAAAATTAAAAGTTATTTTGATTTTTGCATGTCCGTGTGTCTGTCTGTGCGTACGATAACTTGTGAGCACGTATACTTAGAGAGCTGAAATTGTTGTTTTCATAGTAATAGCAAATACAATTTCAAAAATGGACTAAATCGCGCAACCCGTTTTTGGTGTTGCCATATAAAACTTTTGGTTTTTTACGTATACTGTAAAAACGATCAGTCCTATACATTTTATTGTACTAATAATTTCTTCAGAATACAAAATCCTATAAAATTCGTTATAATAATTTTTTCTGACCGACGAACCCTACAAATTATGCGTAAACCCACTTCAAAAATCAAACTTGCATAAATCGGTAACCATATGAAATTTTATACGGGCATTCATCTAGGGTATCATAAGAATAGATATTAGACGAATTTTAGCTTTTTTACTTGTTTAGAATTTATGAAGCGCCGACTTGCCTCTTAGATTGTTCCTTAGAAACTTTTTTGTTAGGAAAACCTTTGTTATACAGAATTAATTTACTCTGCTTGTCTGTTATGGTTGTATGATTTTTTTATGTTTCCTTCGATCTATCTGAAAGGAATAGTAAGCTTTTGGATCCTTGATATAACTCCAATTTTTGAGCGGTCTTAATTTTTTGAAAGTTTTATATTAAGTTCTTATTGTTCCAAGCTGGATCTAATTCTTAAAAAAATAGCAATAATAATAGCAAATAGCATTTTGCATAATTTAGATTATTATTGAAAATTATTGAACTTATTTTTCTTTTAGTATTCTTACAAATAGTAGTAACACTTTTTAAAACAACAACGATTGGACTTCTTTGATCTAGCTATTTCTATTAAACAAAGCAATACTCGCCAGAAATCTTTTTGTAATGATCACAATTTGCAATTAAGTTTAATTTTATTTTCAATATTCTTATTATGGTTTTATTACTGATAATTATTTATTTACACAAAATATATTTTTATAAATTTTTTTTCATGAAATCGCACATACAATTTCAGGTGGAGGCACTGATATCCCTGCATCATTAATCACGGGATACGCACAGCATTGTTCCAAAATAATTAACACAAAAATTACTAATTTTGTTTTCCAATGAACTAGTTGTAAACACATGTTTTCTTTACCCAAATTAAAACAAAATTGTCCAAAACACCAGACAGTACTGAGCTTGCAATGATTTCGTTGGCGACATTTACTGCAGAAATGTTATCAGTTCATTTTAACATAGAGGCCAACTGATAGCAACGAAGATTTCGCGCTGAGGAGGGCGAATCTCAAGAATCAATTCTAACATTATGCTCAGATGGAGTGAATTACAAGTATTAAAATAAAGCAATGAACTAAGAGATAAGCTAAGCAGGAGACAGGGATGAACAACACTTTTTCTCTGAAAAGACGTTTTTTTTTTTTGCAATAAAATTTCTTTGAATTTTTGATTCTTTAACACAAAAGCAATTAAATTCTTTTAGTGTATGAACCTTTATTATATAATAATTATCCCCCAAGTGTAATTTGAATTCGTTAATTTTCGCTTTTTCGATTTATACAATAAAACACTAAAAGTAATAGAAACACAAAACATATAGAAAGAAGGCATTTCGCAAAAATCATATTTAATAAAATGAGAGTTGCCAATTGAAAACATACATAGATTCTTGAAGTCTTTTACGGATGGCCTGAATTTGCAATGTTTTCCAACTTCATCAAGTTCATATTACCATTTGACTGTGTTCAGGGATTTTATTCTTCAAATTGCGCTATCGACAAAACTGGCAATGAAAAATATCCATAACAAATTATATCAGGTGTGTCGAAAATTAGTGCGATATTAATCAAATCTAGTATGAATAAAAATTTCAATACATATAGGTATACATATATTTGAAAGGATGCAACATGTAATTAATAGATCAGGAAAATATCGTGTGAAAATTTCGTACGTGTAATAGAAATATAGCTCATTCCACGAAGAAAGTAAGCTTATCCTCTCAGTTGTGTTGCGAAAATATTAACAACTGGCAACGAAGTAGGTACGGGTAATATGAGCCTCCGGATTACGTTCACCGAATGTTTGCACATATACGCAGGATATGCAAGAAGAACAAGCAGACATGCAAATTGAAGGTAATATATATCAACAGTCAGGCGCGTCCAGACCTGCAGCCTAGGGAGGGTCACAATTAAAATATTCGAAGTTGCATGATCTTGCTTTCTTCTGATAAAAGTTATCAATGGTCTTATCAGTCTTCCGCTTTACACTTTCGCTACTATTTCAACCTCCATCGCTAACTATTATATCAAGTTTATCCTACAAATTAAAAGTAAACGTGAAGTTAAATTAAATAACACTACTTAAAGTAATACGAAAGTACAAGCAAAGCAACGCCAACTACCGCAGAGAAAAGCGAATATATTTTAGTTTTGTGGTTTTGACGTAAAAATTCTTAAGAAAAATTGTGGAATCAATTTTCGGCACTCGAATCAATCCAACTAATGGTTTTCTGCCACCAATAGTGTAAAAATATTTGAAAGAAAAATGTTGAAGTAAATTTCTAAGAACAAAATGTATGATTCACAACGCTCATAGATATCTTAAGCGACCAAGACCAGCCAAGGCACCTGAACCATGGTCGGATAGAGTGAACCACCAGTGTTATGAATAGAGATCAATCAATTCTTGTTCTGAATATAAATAATCAATTAATCTATGTGAAACAAGAATTGGTTGACACCGCTTCTTGATTAGGGCATTGTTGTGTGGCGTAAAGTAAGACCTTACACAATAAGTGCAAACAGGTCTTGCCTGAACGGTGGCACTGTTAAAACTTGCAGTGTATCGCATTTCATAACAAACTCAGAATATTGGGTTTGTTGTGAAAGCGCGTCACTGCGAAATATGCAGGTGACTACCGGCTAGTCACGGCGGTGACCTGGTTTATAAAATAAAAAAAAGAAAGGAAAACAAAGAATGCGCGATGACATGTGGCTGAAAATGCTCAAAAAGTTCAGTTCTTTGAATCGAATGGAAGAGATCAATATACGGGATGAACGCGGTGTATTGTTAATTAGACGTACATATATATAGTAAAACAAAAGTGTAATTTGTTAATAAATATATAGAATGATACACGTATAATAAAAGTAACGCAATAAAAGATCAAGTGAAGTGTTTTTATTACTGCTGTGTTACATTTGCTCAGCTGAACCCGATAAGACGGAGATCTCAACACCAGAATCAATCCACCAATTCATTCGTACCGTTGTCAGTGAATAGTTATTCATTAAAATTCTTAAGAACAATTTGCATGTATTTTCTAAGAAAAATTTAATGCTTTGCTTCCCTGCGAACATAAAAAATTTGAAATGTTAGGCTTGAATCTTGAATCAGGGGGTTATACGTTGATGGTTGCATGGAACTAGGGTTCTACTGGAAGAAACCTAAATCAAAATTTGTTAAGTTAGTTTGCACACTTCTATTGCGAGCTGCCCACCAAGTTGTCCTGTCATCGATTTTATGTCGGAAAATCAGATAAAAAAAATTGTGATCGCTGATCAATTTCTTAGAAACCATAACACTTTCAAATCTCGAAATTGTGTGCTTTCTCATTACACTAAAATAAATATGTATTTCAAAATTACTTACCATCTTGTGATAGGTATGATAGATGACTTTTCAAAACTATATAAAACACAAGAAAATTCTAAAAAAACCTTACACATTTCAAAGACGAAGTGCTATGAGCGAATGACTATTATACCCACTCCAGATTCCAGACTGTACTTATCCTACTCAAAAGAAGACAAACAAACGCCCAACCCAGCGCTAGCTGTCGCACCAACACCAGCATTAATCGCCGGCGTCAGCAACACATTGTGTCCGTACCATACGAAAATCAATTTACAGCGAAGGTGAGGTGGTGCTTTGGTGGGGAGGGGGCATGACCCCCGTGACCCTCCCAATGTATACGCACCTGTCCATCCTGTAAAACTTTTACAACTCACTCCACAGTCCAGCACCACATTCAATTCATAGCAAGGTTGTGGTGGGGCTTTGCCGGGAGGGGACATGACCCCCGTGACCCTCTCCCACTATATGTACGTACCTGTCCGACCTGTTAAACTTTTACAGCTCCTTCTATAGTACAGCATCACATTCAATTCACAGCAAAGGTTAGGTGGTGCTTTGTAGGGGAGGGGGCATGACCCCCCCCGTGACCCTCCCCGTGTTTACGCACCTGTCATCAGCAGTATTAGCGGCTACCAATTGGCTGAAAAAATCAACAAATGAAAGCCGAAATTATCCCTATGTACGAAATACCCAAAAGCACCACCCAGCTCTGTCGTTTTGCAAAATTTCAAGAGTAGTACAATTCGCTGTAGCGGAGTCCTTTCGAAAAAAAAAAAAAAATTGAACACACGGCTAACGAAATTAAATGAATTCAAATGGGATGTCCATTTAGAAGTAAATAAAATCCATTTTCCTTAAAATTATTCATATTTAGATTTTTAATTAAACCTTTATACATGTCTATTACCAACTGCTTGGGTATCTGAGTTCACTGTAGTACAGACAGCAGGTAGTAGCAGAGTTCCATTGATATCCTGATGAGATCACCCTGTGCTGCTGATCGAAACAAACAGTATACTCTCAAAGTTTCTTAATAAAATCTTGATTTTCGGCTTTAAGCCAGTAAACTAACAGAGACAGTACTTCGGTACATCATGTTAAAAATCAATTATGGTTTTAAGCCGTTTTTTCCCGCTTTCGAGATTGCAATGTCGTATCCATGATATGCTATTTTAAATTATTCAGATATTCTCAAGAATAATGCAACCATCCCCATAAGGTAAATTAAAATGTAGCACAATAAGGGGAGCTGATGTCTTAAAGCTTTCGCAAAGCATTTATGATTCGCATAATAAAGTCGCTCAAGATTGCTTTTTGTTAACTTCATCAAGAAACCTAGTCGAATCGCTATCAATCGGTGTAAAGGAGGAAAACCTAGAGCATCTGCATTTTTTATCACATAAGAGATCATCATTAATTGTTAATTAAAAAGGGTGTGCTTAATTTTATTTCGGGTAATAAAACTATTGAATATGTTCAGAATGTGAGTAATAACCGCCATTTGGCTTCAAGGACAACACCGACTGAGAATTGTGGTGTATACTTGCTGCTACATGACAATACTCATCTTTATCGATTAACAACATGCGTCGAATGTAGCAAAACGAAATTATGGAGCCTGAAGTTCAAATAAAAAATTTACAAAATTTAATAATTTATGATTAATACTTATCACATTTTTGTGCTTATTACACTTATTATTACATTTTTTTTATTTATTTATTTATGTAAGTTGAAACATCATTCAAAATTGTATTGACAGCTTCAGTTGCTTTAGTTTTTTCGTATTTCAAATTGTTATAATAATTGAATCAGCTGCAACACTTTTAGAGAAGGTTAAAGAGATTATGCAAAATGCGGAAGACAATAATTTTAATTTCAACAATACTGATTTTCTTTATTTTGGATTAACATTCTTTAAGCTTGTCAGAATTATTAATTTGTGGCTGGATTTTTAGAGCTATTTTAGCACGCTTATGAAATTTCAAATCATTATACCTCTCAATATGAGACACATTATTTGCAATAACTCTAAAGGCCACTACACATGCTCAAGCAAATCTTGCGAGTTTTGCATGGCCCAGTCATTTGATTTGGATGAGCGTGTGTAGCAAATGTCGGAACATTAGTTGAGAGAGCATGAGTGAAATCGGACGAAACTATTGCTCACAAGCAAAACTTATGACTTTGCTATGGAATTGAGCTAGACAAAATCAGATGTTAACTTTTGCCTGCACTCGCAACGAATTTTGTTCAAACTTTAATTCATTCCTATAACAGGGTCCTAAGGTTTGCTTGTATACTATAGTTTCGTCATATTTCATTCATGGCAGACATAACTTCACAATAGTCAGAAACAAGTAAAAAGCTAGAATGGTCTAAGAGAAATTTTTATGATACTCTAGATGAATGCCCACATAAAAGTTCGTATGGTCACCGATCTATGCAAGTTTGATTTTTGAAGTAGTTTTTCGCATATATTTCTAGATGGGTCCCTCGGAAAGAAAAACTGATTATATCCAATTTTATAGGATCTCGCATTCTGAAAAGTTTTTAGTACAATAAAAATGTGTAGGACTGATCGTTTTCACAGTATATGTCAAAAACCTAAATTTTTATATGGCAACATTAAGAAGGGGTTGCCCGATTTATTCCATTTTTAAAATTTTATTATTATTGTGTTATTACTATAAAAACACCATGTACCAAATTTCAGCTCTGTATGTCGACACGCTCTCAGGCAATGAGAGGTATAAAAGGGTAGGGTATGTATAAAAGGCAGGGTATAAAAAGACTGGAATGAGGGGAAAATTGAAAATAATAATAATAGAAAGTGACAAAAAATAGTGAAGTGAAAATGGCTAGCGATGAGTATATTCTTAGTGCAGGACATCATCGGGTCCCTCGCAAAAAGAATGTTGCAGGGAAGAAATCAAGTGTCATCGCAAAGGGATGGACCTTCAACTTCTGGAAGTTCAACCGACAACCAGTCCTCCGAGGAGATGTGTGAGGACGAAACGGAAACAAGCACATATCAGAGCGATTAACAGCAGGTAGAGAATAAGAGGTGAGCACGGAAAGATCCACCAAAAAATGAGTAAACAACGAAAAGGATCAAGGCAGCGGACCCAAGGACTATCAGTAAAAGCTGAAGAAAAATATACAAGCAGACCAATTATTGCCCATGGACTGAACTACCAGCAGTTCAACTGTACACTCAACAGTATGGAGATCAGGCAGCGCACCTTCGATGAAAAAGAAGTCAAGGCAGCTCTTGAAGAACAACTTCAAGGAATCAAAATAAGGAGAGTGGTGAAATTAGAAACTGCCCGTAGCAAGAAATTAGGAAAAGAGATGGATGTCTTCATCATTGCCTTTGATGCGCAATACACCATAAACGAAATTATGAAGGTACCAGATCGTTCATTGGGAAGAGTGATACAATGCAAGCGGTGTCAGCCCTTCGGGCATGTCGTCAGCAATTACGGCCCGTATTAAAAATATGAGACAACGAAATCATATTGCGCCAACTGTCAAAAGGAAGGATACACAGCGAACTATCGAGGATGCCTCATATATAAGGAGGTAACTGCCATCAAAAATAAATGGCGGGAGCAGCAAAAGCAACATGAACTTTTCGCGCGGGAATCAGTAAGGGAGTACATCAAACCAGGTATGACTTTCTCGCAAATATTAAATAACAACAAATCTACTAACAATAACAACCACACTAACAGTCCTAGATTCTCACAAACCCTAGTAACACCAAAACCAGCCTCAAGGGCAACACAGCCCCAAGAACATCAGAAAAAGAGTCAGACAACTTCTACACTCAGGGCGCAAATCCCTTTTCGGGTGTAATCTTTTCACACTGATGGGGAAAATCAATAACTTCACTCCTCAACACAGGAAACTTACTTCTCTAGCAGAGCGCCAAAGTGCTTATCTTCAATTTGCTATGTCTAGGGAAATAAATACATTGAAGATAATTGCTCACTTGTGCGACATTGCAAAAGAATATCCCTTAATTTGTTCCTTGCAGAACACAAACCTAACTTTATCCTACTATCAGAGACACACGTAAGTCCTCGCCACGAATTAGTTGTAGAAAAATTCTCAACTACCCGCTCCGACAAAATCGACTCAGCCTTGGGTACAGCAATTCTAATTCGGGACGGGCTTAAATTCGAACAGATTAGGCTTAGGTCGCTCAGTAATATGGAATGAATCACAGCGAAGGTTTTCCTCGCCTCTCAAGAAGCGCTTCTTCTAATCTCCTGTAAAACGGGTGCGGTGCACAGCTGTCCCAAATCAGAAAAAATCTTGAAATCCTAAACAATGTTTCAAAGGCTTTACCTACACGGTTATTGGAGGAGACTTCAACGCCAGGCATCCCGTGTGAATGATTGGAATGAATTCCAAGACAGACGTACATCACTCTACCAAGAAATTCTCCCAGCCGACAGTAGAAGTCCTTTCAAATTCAGAGATAGACCCCTAAATTGAGCTATTTACCAGCTGCCTTCATAGGAATATAGACCACTTCTCTCGAACAACCCCGGTAAAGAATTACCACTTCAAGAACCTTTCCCAAAGTCTACAGAGTCTATATAAACCCTCAATACCCAGAATGCTCGTTATCAGTCCGTTCTTTCCCGAGCCAACTGCTTATAAATGAGTGATAATAGATGAGCAAACTAAACTGTTCTACGATGAACAGTTTAGAAAGAGGCTCGAGAAAATAAAACCAGGTCCACAGACATTTATCAACAAAGTCTGTTCTAGAAAGCCGAAACTCCCCAAAATAATAACCAACAGCGAAGAAACTCTTATAATTTCACAGAAAAAGTGCGAAGCCTTTGCAAAATTTTTTCAAGACACCTTCAAAGACAACTTAAGCCTCAGAGACCCACTCTTCTCTTTTGAAGTAGATAGGTGTGTTAGCACATTTCTTACCACAAACCTTTTTCGCTGTGGACAAACAAGCAATCTACCCAGAAGATCAAACCACTTTCATAAACCCTCTCCAGCTGTATATCTTAAGTAAGATAATAAATAGCACAAATTTTAAATTTTAAAATCAAAAACTACCTCCCATATCGCTAGATTTCCTTGCAACCATTCTTAACAATTGTATAAATAACTGTTACTTCCCGGAAAAATGGAAAATCTCACGAATTTTCCCCATCCTGAAAAAAAATTCATCTAAAGACATTAAAGAATTTAGACCAAACTTGGCCAAACATTTTGAAAAAGTTATTCAGCATTATTTAATGCTGTGCAGAAAAGTACATCCACCCTGTACTAAAATTCTATATGGATGCTATCAGAGCCCGAAACAGAAACGAATGCACGGTCGGATGCTTCCTCGACGTATAAAAGGCTTTCGATTCTGGTAAGATGGCAGGGCTAATATTCAAAACCAATTCGGTTTTCCTCCACATCTAAACAGACTTATCCACAGTTTCCTAACGAAATTCTATGTGGAACTTACTAAAAACAATTGCAGCAGGAGTCCCCCAGTGCTCCATATTGTACCCAATACTTTTCAATCTCTACAACTTAGACCAACCCCAAGAGGAAAGCGGCACAACTCTCCTTTTCAATGGGCGTCTACAATGGAGGAATAATAAAGCCCAAGCAAAAATCGGAATATCCAGGCGAAAGCAACTCCTACAATTCAATAACCATGCAAAAGTAACCATTAACAAAGCCAATTTTGCGTACAGTCAATGTCAGTGACGGACTCAGAACTCAACAAAACTAGTAATGTACAAGCAACTAATAAGGTGCGTCATCACTTATTCCTTTCCCATATGGCACACAATATCCTCCACTTATATAGCTAGATCGAAAAAAAGGTTGTTTGAACTTGCACAGGACTTCATAGAAGAGCCGACGGAAAATACTATTGCAGCCGAGTATTGTAGAGGCAGCCAATATAGCTCCCATCAAGGAGTATCTGTTCGATACAAAAAAAAAACAAAACAAGCCCTATTCATCCAAACTCATCCGGATCTTCTCATACCGGAAAATTTCAATTACCTTTCAACTTTCTTAAAGTTCCCTAAGCATATCCAATCCTTACTCCCGCCCAAACTAAATAACAAGCTCTTGCGAGAAATTCATATATTACAGCAGCAGCTATATGAAGAAGAACAAAAAACTTCACGAAAAGTGAACAACACCCAAACCAACGAGCAACAATTCAAATACAAGATTCAATACAAGAGCCGATACACATTTGTACCAGAGATGTGTTCAAGGTCCTTAAGAGGATCAACGTATACAAAGCTGCCGGACCTGATGTGTTCTCGCCCCTGTTAATTAAAAGTTGCGCCTCATCCTTGGCTAAGACTCTGTGCAAACTATTCTACTTGTGCTATTCGACAGGAATCTTTACAACTGATTGAAAACTAGCTCACGTTCAGCCTATTACCAAAAAAGGGTAGCAATCCCTGAAATTATCGACCAATTGCATTCACTTCAATTCTTTCGAAGGTCTTTGAGTTTGTCATTAATTCTGAATTAATGAATTATCAACGATCGCCAATATGGCTTCCGGACTGGACGGTCAGCTGACTTTTTTTACGGAATGTTGGAACCGTAGTTTCCACAATTTTGGTGAGTCAAAAACCGTTGCTTTGGATATTTCGAAAGCTTTAGATAGAGTTCGGCATCCTGCCATTTAGCCAAACTTAAAGCACTTGGTCTCTCCTTTCCTCTACTATTCTGGATTGAAAGTTTTCTCTGGTCACCTAATTCGTGTTGTATTAGATGGCGTTACATAAATATATCATTGTGCCCCAGGGTTCTGTTATCTCTCCGTCTCTCTTCCTAATATTCATTAATGATCTGCTTTCCAGTACTTTCAATCCCATCCATAGTTTCGCTGATGACAGTACCCTCGATTTCGCTTACTGCTTTGATATTCTTGCGGACTGCATAGGGAATGCCACAGGCGCGGATCTAGCATTGAAATTAGGGGGGGGGGGGGGGTCATTTTACAAATTAAATCATCGAGCAAAAAAAAATTTTTTTAATAGAATAGGGTGCAAACTGCAGGAGTCATTCAAGCCCAACTTTTCTCAGTCTTCCACACACTCGTATATATAATATGGACTGCTCGATAATTCTATTTCATGCGGGTACAATTTTTTGTGTCAAAAATAGTTCATACGTCGGTGCCAACATTGAAAAATCCATTGGCGAAAAGTTGAAAAGTGAAACCTCTCGAATTTCTATTAACCCAAATAATTAATTTAAAAACATTTATTTCGACAAACCCACTTATTTATTTACTGTTTACAGCCCTTTCTCAGTTCCCACGTTACATAGGAAAGTGACCAACTCAAAAAATGCAACTTTTCAGGAGAGCGAAAAAACGAAAAGCTGTACATAGAATTAATTCTAGCTTAACGTAGTAATTGTTTGCTAAAAATAGATCGTCACAAGTCAAAAAGTGACACTGACACACTGTTCTATGAAGAATATCTCTGTTCTTAAGTAACAGAAAAGTGATACTATCTCTATCTAGCGGCAAAAACAATCAGATAGAAATATGCCACTTTCATGGTGTAATTAACTCAAAAACGACAAATTTTGAGTTAAATCACATTT
The DNA here is from genome assembly GCA_963924295.1 of Dioctria rufipes. Taxonomy (NCBI): domain Eukaryota; kingdom Metazoa; phylum Arthropoda; class Insecta; order Diptera; family Asilidae; genus Dioctria; species Dioctria rufipes. The sequence goes on from OZ002742.1 coordinate 89,688,521, forward strand.
CTATGTGACGTGCGAATTAGTAGTTGGTGCTTAGATCGAAAGAGAACGCTATATAGAAATAAGCCCACTTTCTGCAGTGTATTTCTATGGACGTAGTCAGTCCATATTTTAAATGTCAGTGGTTTTACATAAGAACGCTGCAAATATTTTATAATGTTAGGAGTGTTAGAGTGTGTGAAATTGCCATCAGCAATTGATTCAAATTCCTCAGTTAAAAACAAAAAGTATTTCCCATAGAACGACTTGGGACAAATAAAAGTTTTAAATTTCAACCCAAGTCGTTTCAATAGAAAAAAGCCCCACGACAAATCTTACCTTCAGTAAGATTTGTCGAAAATAAAAATACGATATGTATGTACATATATACATATACATATACATACATATCGGGCGCAGAAAATTTACTCGGTGAAGATTTAAACGATCAAGTCTTCAACAAAAAGCCTCCTTTCAGCAAATTGTCGCGAGCGGAATACATTCTGGGTGCAACAATGTATGCACGATAGCAAGACGATGGTTTGATATTTATGAAAATATCAAATTTCATTTCAACCATCGTCCGCCGCGGTAGGCTGAACACTAATTGTAAATAGGTAAAGAAAATAGAAGTTGCGATAAGAAAATATAAAATAAACGTTTTGTAAAAATAACCATAAGAGGAAGTTTGTGAAAGAAAAAGTTTGTGAACAAAGCAAAAGTAAAAAAAAATATATATAAATAAAATAAAAGTGTGCGAGTTGTCTTAATCATAGCTTCCTGAAACGGCGTAGAGTAATTGCCTTCGACTAGGGTAAGCCCCGAAATATAACAGGAGTTAGGACTAAGTTAAGTTAGGGCTCTGATGTGGTAGCGAGGGAGTCTGTTTCGTGGCTTGGGAAGTGTTTCTCTGAGGTCCGAACCCCAAATTCCGAGAAAAACCTATACACATACATCACATGCATACAATAGCATTCATTGAAATAAATTGTTATTTTTTTAAGTTGAATTATATAAATAAAAAAAGTATAAAATAAAAAACAATTATTTTTTCAAATAACTCAATTAATTAAATATTTTTTCTCAAATTTAGGGGGGGGGAGTCATGACCCCCACGACCCCCCCCCCTGGATCCGCCACTGGAATGCCATATGTGTGAAACGAGATTGCATGCATGTCTTAGATTTCTGAAAAGGTGTAAGAAATATTTCAGCCCATCAAATATAGCGCTCCTCTACAAGTCCTATATCAGAATGGAATACAATTTTCACATCTGCGCTGGGGCTGGCCGTACAGCCTTAGATTCATTGGATGTTGTGCAAAAGAAACCTTTTAAGCTCATTGGCAATTTGACAATAATTTGTTATATCGACTCACTCGATCACCGCCGTAATGTTGGATGGCTTTCGCTCCATTATCGCTACACGCACATCCTCTCATCCTTTAAAATACTATCAGCCGTACAGTAAAAATTCCGTAATGCTTTCTTATCCCGAACTGTGCGAATGTGGAACAGTCTACAATCTTCTATTTTTTCTCCTGCTTACAATCTGTGAAGGTTCAAGAGTGGCATACATCGGCACCTCTGCCATTTCCCTCATGTCCTCTAATGCTTTTCCTATCTCCTTCCTGTCATGCTGTGCTTTGCATCATAGGGTATCTCCTGAGCTTCGCTTAATAATATTAAAAAAAAAAAAAAAAAAAAAAAACTTCTTCGTAGAAATGCTATAACAAAGATTAAACTTTTCCCCGTTTTCTGCTTGTTGAATTGCATGCTGTAATTTTGTATATGCTAATATTATTTGTATCTTATTGTTCATCTTGGTCAAGGTCTGAATTGTTATTATGACAAGAGTTTTGCTCCTGCTACGTATAATTTGTCTTTGGGATAATTATACATATAATTCCTTGGCAGAAAATCTTTTATAGCTTCCTCTAAACGTAATTTTAAAGCTGTTTTTAAGCTCATCCAACTGTTATAATGTTGCTTTTGATTGGAAAGCAGTTTCCAAACGTGCAATATGTTCCTGAATATGTTTTCTTATGAAACTTTTTTCAAAACATGGAAAAAATTTAATTGTTCAGATCTCTGACGATCAATTTAAGATAAATTGTATGTAAAATTTATATATTTCAAAATTTCTTAGTATTTAACTACTCCTAATGTGTTCGTATTTATATACCTATTATTTACAACTATGAAAACATAACGAAAATTGCCGATATGTGATCACCTTAAGCATTTTTTCTACCTTTTACACGGCAGTAAGATGGATTTAGTAGATTTAGGGTTTTTCTTAATGTACTCATTAAAGTTGCACATATGCATATATTTTTCAACCCGCTGACAAATAAATTTTAATTAAGCATTGACATGTTTGTCATACAAACATTTTATAAAATCAGACAACAGAAGAGGTTATAATTGGTCTAAGTAAAACCAATATTATTATACAGCTTTTAGATGAAAATAAAATAACTCAAATATATAGTGAAAAACTAAATTTTTATTTGGCAACCCTAGAAAGAATTGCCCGATTTGTCCTATTTTCGAAATTAAATTTACTTTTTTTGTCAAACAAGCCCGTGTACAAAATTTCAGAACTCTAATTTAATCTTGGTTTAACATCTTTTCAAACTTACAGCAAGTTCCATCCCTTCTGATAATGTACTTGATATATTGGATAAGCCTAATTGCAATAAAAATCCAGGATTTGATTGGATTCCTAGCCTCTTTTACAATCGGTGTTCTACTAGCTTAACGAATCCGCTAAGTACTTTATTTAATTTAGTTACTAACTATCGTCCAATATCCATTTCCAATGCACTGGCTTTAATATTCGAAAGAGTTACATATAATCAGCTTCTTCATCAAACTATGCCTTTCATATCAAACTCGCAGCATGGATTCCTCTCTGGACGCTCTACGGTTAAAAACTTAGCTCTTTTTATTGATATCATTACTTTTGCTCTGGATGAAAATAAGCAAATCAATTCCATACACACCGAATTTGCTAAGGCATTTGATTAGACTCACCACCACCAATATCTCCTAGGAATGTGGTTTCAATAGGGACTGTGTTCTTTTTTTCCATAGTCATACTTAAAAGAAAGAGAGAGTATGATTTCTTCAACGGCTCTAAATCTAGTTTTTTTAAACAAACATCGGTTGTTCCCCAGGGTCCAATATTTGGTCCGTTTATTTTTCTAATTTACATCAATGATTTACCAGCTGAAATTGCTTCGGTCACTTTGTTATACGTTGAAGACGCTTAAAGTGTTAGATTAATTAATGACATCTATGATAATGAAAGCGTGCAAAATGATATTACAAAATTTGAAAATTAGTGTATAAACAATAGTTTGGAACTTAACATAGCCAAACGTATGCACAGAGCTTTTTCTGGAAAACGTGACACAATCTTATTCCATTATAAAATTAACAACGTTTCTTTATCACATGTCAAAAAAATAAAAGATTTTGGTGTCACTTTTGATGACAAACTTTCTTTTCGCTTCCCATTTGAACCATGTTACTCCTAAGGCTTATCGTCTTCTAGATTTTATTTTTCAAATCAAGCGCCGCTTTTATTTCTTTATTTATTTCATTGTTCTCTAGAATACGCTTGTCAACTTGAATATGTCTATAGTAAATTCACCAAAATATTACTATATAAATTGGAGCATAATGAGTTAGAGTATAATGCAAGATTAGCCCAATTCAACATCTTATCTTTAAAACATCTTTGTGCTTATCTTGATACTGTATTCTTGTATAAAATTCTAAATGGCGATGTACACTGTCCTGACTTGCTTTCCAGAATTGTTATTAATATTCCCTTAAGATACGCATGACAATATACCCTTTCAGATTGCCACTTTTTAAGACACACGTACGGGAGAAGTCATCACTATATCGAATTAAAAAGTCATACAATCTCAATTTCAGTAATATGGCCCTCTGACAATTAAAAGATTAAATTTGAATGAGATTGATCATGATCATAAAGCTATAACTTTTTTTTTTTATTTTTTACTTTACTTTGACATTTTCTTTTTTACATTTTTATTCTTTTTACTTTTTTTCTCCCATTCTTATTTTGTTTGTATCGTTTTAGGTATTTAATTTTTGATTTACAATATTATCTTTGAATTTTTATTTTCCACTGAATTATATTTTTATTTTCTTAGTTTTTAGTTACTTTAGCAGTTTAGTATTTAGTAGTCCTTTGTTATTATTATTTTTTTCTGTAATGTATAATTTCACTTTTTTCTCTATTTACATATTTTTTGCTTAACTTATTGTATTTGCTTCTAACTTTATTATATAAATAACTTTTAAGGTAGTATCTTAGTGGACTTTTGTCTGTGTACTATCTTATTAACTTAAAAAATAGATAAATATAATTAAATAAATAAATAACTCATTGAAAATATTTATCCCAATTGGAGGTAGAAAATTCTAATTCCATCTTTTGAAAAATAACTGTAATTAACAGGTCGCAACTTTATTGCCGAATGATCACACATACCAATTTTCATGCCTTCAAAATCTTGGATAGTACTAATAATTATTTTGAATTTTTCACATTAAATTTTATTTTCATCTGCTACTAGAACTACCAATGCAGCACATCGTCTTCAAAGAAATTTCTTAGTGAACAACTGTCAACAATTCTCAATATGAATGATTGAAGCATTTATAGATGGTAAATTATTTATTATATTTTCTACATTGGGTGCAACTAATCGTCACCTTGCTACACTCCTGAAATAAAACTGTTCTAGTAAAATGCCTATATGTTTTGTTACTACATAGCTTTGTCATCTTTCAATTTTTATAAATAGCTTTTAATGTTTTACAATAGCTACATATATGAAGATAAAATCGTAGAAGTCTGCAATTTTTGAAAACCGTATAATGATTTTAACCCTAGTCTCTACTCGGAAGATATAATGCAGTCTCCCTTATGATGTCTTTGATTGATAAAACTTTCATTGATAAATCCTTTCATAGGTCAGAATTATACAGTCATACATACAGTCATGCTCTGTAATAATAAAACTAATGATATTTATAGAAACAACATGCGGTCTTTACCAATCAAATTTGTTTTGCTGGTAAATTTAGTACTTGATTGGCGTGAAATAACAGCAAACAAATTTTTATTAAAGGCAATTTTCCCTTACCTGTAACCTGTCCATTGGTCTCCGGATTTATGCCGCAATTGATGGCTAAATATGGACTATGGAGCCACGTACAATGTTCACTTGTTGATTTAATTTATTGTGAGTCGAGAACATGTTTGCTCCCAAAGGAAATATTTGCGGGATACATGTGGCAACCACAAGACAACGGCAAATAAGCCTGATTGACAAAGTAAACACATCTTCACATACCTACATATTATTCATCCCACACCATAAAATTTAAAACAAAACCCACCAAGGATAGATACTACCAATATGAAGGATTCTTTCTGTAGGTGGATGATGCCCTTCTTATTGCATCATTGTTTTCAGAAAAGGGTCACTAACAACAATAAATTTTACAAGAAACGATTTTGCTTTGTCAAGGATGTTGCGCAGAAGCAAATACGCGATATAATATTGTACTTACCCAAGAATAAATTTACTTGAAGACTCGGTCACTTTGTTTTTCGTCCGCTTCCAAGATGGTTGCGAGTGTAGTATTGATCAACTTCTCTCAATTGTGTGCTATTTCAGTTTAAGTTTTACTGTGAATATTTGATTTAGGTAAAGTAAATTTAAAAAAAATCTTTTTAATTTAAACGTGAAGTATCTAACTTTTTGTGTTTGTTTATAATTTCAATTCTTTTTACAAGAATAATTTTGAAGTGTTGGAGATACGTTACGATATTCAAATATTAAATTAACGTTATAAATTAAAGCAAGAGTATAAAGTGACAGTTATTGTTTTAAATGTTATTTGAATTCATTTTTTATTTTAAATCATACTTACTATATTAGGCTCTCTTGTCCGCGCATGAGCCTCTTTGCAGCACTATAAAATTTTTGCGCAGTTATATCACAATATTAGAATACAATAAATATCCCCAGAATCATTTCTGCGTTACAAAAGTAATTTTATTATAAATTTAATATTGTGCAACTTAACTTTCTTGTGTATTAAACTAAATTAGTAAAACACAAGCTAAAATATTTTTTTATATCAAACTGAAATAATTTTTGCAATATACATATAATTTAATCTGCTGTAATCATTGAGAGCTGCTAATGTTACATACCTTTTACGCAGATAGGAAAAGCAGAGCTGCACAGACTCTGTTAATAATAAATTATGCGTTAAAATACGGAAGGTATTTAGTTCAAAATTGAAAATAATCAGGAATTGAAAAAACTTGATATTTTTAGATTTTTAAATAAAATAGTTCCAGAGTCAGAAAATGAAATAAATTGTGATAATTTAACAAAACTCTTTATATGTTTTTCCGCAAACTTTAATTTTCTCCTTATTACCTGACAATATTTCCGATAAATATAAAAGATCTTTTCAAACTTAATTATTTTCAATACGATGGAAATTGGAAAAATGATCTTTAGCTCGTTTTTGGAAAAATTATACAGTTTATTGAAAATATATTAGGTTTTTTTCTAAACAATACGACAAAAAATACAAACGCAATAAGTCAAAAAGAACATTACATGAAATACTTGGTTGCTTAAATGACGATCCGAATACTCAAAAAACTAGCAGAAATCTTTTGGGTCATAACTTAAAGAACATTTTATTTGTAAGATTAAATAAAAATTTAGAATAAATCTGTATTAAAAATAAATTACAATATATGACTTTTCGTGCTTCACATGTCTATACTTTTCCATTTGACTTTGAAATTTCTTCAAAAACTATTGATTTTTGTCAGAAGACAATAAAATAAAATAGTTTTTTGTTTTTGAAACAGTCTCATTGAGAATAAAATAAAACATAAAATGAACGGTCTACAAATAATTGGTGAAAAATAAGGTTATATGTATAATGTGTATGTAGATGTTTGGAATTTTTAAGTCGTCGTCAAGTTAATAATTTGCAATGAAAATTTATATCTTACTGACAACATTGATGTGTGAGGACTTGCGAATATATAAAACGCTTTTTTAACAGGTACAATGAACAAATTTAGGGAACAGCACTTTGTGCTGCATTGCCAACCTTAAGGTTAAGATACACTGTGAGAGACTTTCGTTCTGTAGCTTTACCTAGGGGCTGATACAACATTTTCTGTTTATGTTCCAATGATGTCAACTTAAACTTTCTAATGTTAATATCGAAGGTTATACATTGAAGAAAATTAAATTAAAATCATTTAATTAGGTAACGTACTCGTTAAGCAATATTTTTTTTATGATTCACAATACTTCGTTTAACTTTATTAATTAAAAATATTCATTCATTTATTACAATTAAATACAAATTTCTCCAATGTTTAAAAATTATTTTACTGTTTGTTGTCGTAATACGTTTGATCGGACAGTAAAATAAAATTTTGCTGTTACTATTGCAGTGTTTCACCCATAACGCTTACAATGAATATTTTGGAGCAATTCACGAATGTTACACACATTACAAAAAGTCGCACTGCTTGGAGGATTGCCACTAATCAATAAAGTCTCGGCTGTAATGTTTAACGAGATTGAACTGTAGTGCAGGTACGAGTATAGTTACTAATTTGTCATCGCCTTCCCAAAATTCTAAATATAGTTAGTTAGTTAGTTAGTGAAAATAAAAGGGAGAATAGGTTATAAGCCAAAATTTTAATCAATCCTTAGTACTCTGCTATCTGTCTTGAAGACCTCTTATGAGATTAAGGAAGAAGCACTGCGATGACTATCCAAAGGCTTTAGAAGAGACATTCAAAAAATTTCTTCGGTCATCATTTAGAGCGATTCTTAAGAGCAGCATTGACGCGCTTGCCTCTGCGGGCATACCTATGTTACATAGTAATGAACTGAGATAGGGAAAAGAAGCGCTACGAGCTTCCAAGGAAGCGCTCTGTTTTCTAATGGGATGCCTGTCAGGCATACTATTGAAAAGAGTCCTAATAAGGGTTAGTAGTACTTCATTCCAGGCTACCAATACATCTTCCTTCGGTCCTTCAACATTTCATATTTCTTCCAGCTTCATACACCTTAAGCGGGAAGAACAATGCAACGCAAATCAGCGTTTATTAGTTCAGATTTCAATCTACATATTATATCTGATAATAAAACTTGAAATTTGAGCTAATGAATGTTGATGAACGTTGCATTGTGTTTTCCGCTTTACATGTAACTCATCGCCACAAAATTTTCAATAATACTCTGATGTGATGTCTGTGGTCCGAAACCACTCCGATACTTGGGGTTGGCGAGCAGAGTGGATAAGTTCGTTGTCTTATTCAAAAAGCTATGACATTGTTGTGGGCACTTTATATATGTTAGCGGCTGCTCGTCTTATACAACTGATGTATTTCGGATCATCTTGTTTTGCTGTTAAGTAATTCCTCTCTGAACCTTAATAGACTCTTGTTGGTTATGGTGACGGGCATTGACATAACGGGCTTTCCAATAAGAGGTGTTATTTTGAAATTCAAAGAAAAATACAATTTTTTGAGATAAATGATCGGATCTTTATTTCATTATAAAGAGGAAGGTATGCCGTCAATAAAGAAAAATAACATCAGCCAAATAACCACCATGACCATGCCTACAGGACCATATCCTTTTCATGAAATTTTCCATAACCAAATCGCAAAGTGGCTGCCCTATGTCCTCGATAGCCTCACGAATTCCATCTTTGAGGTCTTGAATCGACGCTGGGCTGTGGGCGTAGACCTTCTCTTTCACGTGGCCCCAAAGAAAGAAGTCGCAAGGTGTTAAGTCACAAGATCTCGGTGGCCAATTGCGATCACCTCTTCGAGAGATAACACGGTCCGGAAACTTTTTTCGTAAAAGATCAATGGTTTCGTTGCTTGTATGGCACGTAGCGCCGTCTTGTTGAAAGTAAACGTTGTCCAGATCAATACCATCCAATTCCGGCCATAAAAAATCATCATGTCGATAGCGTAATCCATTCACCGTAACTGTTGCTCCAGCCTCATTTTCGAAAAAGTAAGGTTCAATGACCCCGCGGGACCATAAACCGCGTCAAACAGTCACACGTTGAGGATAGAGAGGCTTTTCAACAATAACTCTAGGGTTTTCCGAGCCCCAGATGCGACAATTTTGCTTGTTGACGAAGCCATCGAGGTGGAAATGGGCCTCATCACTCAAGATAAGTTTTCGATGGAATTCCGGATCATTTTCATGCATTTTAAGGACCCAATCAGCAAAGACTCGACGTTGTTGATGATCGGCCGGCTTGAGTTCTTGTGTTAACTGAACTTTATAAGCCTTAAGACCCAAATCTTTATGCAAAATACGGTGTAATGACGTTTGTGTAATGCCTAATTCCAAAGAACGACGAGGAATGGACAATCCTGGGTTTTCTTCAACACTTTCGGCTACAGCAGCAATATTTTCTGCTGTTCTTGAGCGACGTGCACGGGTTTTATTCTTCACATCACTAACTTTTCCCGACAGCTCGAATTTTTCTACCAATTTCTGTATTGCGGTCGGACAAGGTGCTTCACGACGACCCAAAAATGTTCGAGTTTTACGAACCGTCTCTGCCACATTTTCACCATTTTTATAGTGAATTTTAATAATTTCAATGCGTTGTTGAATCATGTATCGTTCCATTTTTATTAATGGCGTAGTTTCTACTTGTCAAATATCAAAAAATGACAGCTCCAAAAGTGACATCTACCGAAATAGCGGGATAATGAAAATAACACCTCTTATTGGAAAACCCTTTATAATAAAAATGAACTGAGCCCTCCCTCATATCTAATTCCTATAGTCAAAAATGGCACAAATTTTGGTTAAAATCTGTTTGTCTCCTTCGAGCTCAAAATATACGTTGAACTGTAACCAATTTTGGTATTAAATGGAATGCATTGGAATTATTGACTTATAACAATCTTAGAATATATAGCAAACAGGAATGGGTGATTTGTGTATAATTCGTATACATGAGCGTAATTTGTCAAGAGCAAGACATTATACATAGGTGTAAATGAGATGCCGGAACGAACATTTGTTAAAGCGGAGTGAATAACTTTCAAAAGTGCTTTTGTTTTGTGAAGAGATTTACTCAATTCAAAATTCTTTTGTGAAATTTAACAAAAGTACAATTCTTTTCAAAATTATTTATCTTTGAAGCTTATTTTGTGTAGAGTTTTATAGTGCCACTAGTTCCTGTTAAAACCTTCATATCAATTAAGAAACAGAACTGAAGTGTTCGGTCAGTACTTGCAAATATAAATCGGATTATAAACTAGGGAAATCGTGCTTGGAAGTGCACTATCTAAATTATCTTTTTTGTTAATAGAAGCAAAGATTTATATAAAAGTGAATTATTTCAAAATAAAGTAGAAAAAGAACATTTTCTACCGCAGATGCTCCACACAAAAACTTTGTTTACTTTTTGAAAATTGACAAGTTGCTTAGAATAAAGGCACTTTCACATCGAAACCGAAAACCGATAAGTTCTACACCGAAAATTCGCTTTTGCTTTCACATCAAAAATCGAAAACTTTTTTTCGGTTAAATAGAAGTAACATTTAATTATCATAAAAGTTGTATGATGAGAGCTGATACAAAAAACGTATTTTAATTTTACTTCGAAATCCCTAACCATATTATAATAATATAATAAATAATAAAATAAAATAATATAATTTTCAACGTAAACACAAAAGTGAGGTTTAGTACGACCGAAAAAACTTTTCGTCCCGAAACGTTCCACATGTGGAAACCGAAAAGAAATTGACAGATGCAACCGAAATTTCGGTTTTCGGCCGAAAAAAGATAAAAGTTGTGTTTTTCTTCAAAATCTGAGAGAAATATTCTATTTTATTAGTAAAATTATTAGTTTATCCTATTTCCCATGATTTTATTAATCATTGGAGCAAAAATCTTGTTTTAAAGTGGAATAAATTGAGTTTTTCGGTTTTCGGTTTTTATGTAAAATTGCCTTTAAGGCACTTACACATCAAAAACAAGAACAGAAAAATGTAAACCGAAAAACTCAATTTATTCCACTTTAAAACAAGGTTTTTATTCCAATGATTAATAAAATCCAAGGAAATAGGATAAACTAAGAATTTTACTGAGAAAATAGTTATATTTATTTCAGATTTTGAAGAAAAACACAACTTTTATGTTTTATCGGCCGAAAAACTTTTTCGGCGGAAAGATTCGGCCGATAAAACATCATAGTTGTGTTTATCTTAAAAATCTGAAATACATATACTATTTTATTAGTAAAACTATTAGTTTATCCTATTTCCCATAATTTTATTAATCATTGGAGCAAAAATCTTGTTTCAAAGTGGAATAAATTGAGTTTTTCGGTTTACATTTTTTCGATTCTTGTGTTTGATGTGAAAGTGCCTTTAAGGACGGCGTGTAAATAGATGTAAAACATAAACTACCAACACAACCAGAATTCATTACGCAAAATCTGGCTTATCACCATTCCTGTTTGCTATATATTTTAAGATAATAATGTACTGAGCGTATTGTCACAGTATATATCATACAGTAGAATAGCTTAGAACTAACTACTGAAAAGTGAATTTTAGAATTTCAATTAAAAAAACATAACCTTAAAATTTCTCCCACAAGAGGGAACTATTAAGTATGATACGGACATAAATGGGCGAACAGTAGCTAGCTGCACGACCGTTGACGGAAGTATTAGTTTTATGTATGTACACATATCGGCAATCGGCGACAAATGTATTGTTCCATTACTAAACAGCTGTTTGACGGTAAAGTGGTGTCATTTTGCCTCTTTCCCTCTAGTAAAAGTTTAAGAATGCCATCAGTTCTCTTTCTTCCACTTTAGATTTACATCGGAATCCATGTATTAAAAATTGACTAGTGTGTTACTTAAAACTGTTGAAAGAGAAAGTATAGTCTCTTTATAGAAGCATCCTACTCACTTGACAGTTTTGACAGAGCTGGGCTACTGTATGATATATACTGTGGTATTGTCATTTTCCTATAGGAAGGAATGGCATAAATTTTATAGTTTTATCTTTCGTGCTATAGCAGAGTCATGCCATTTAATGTTTTTATGTTGGCTGCAGATGCAATCATGGTAGGAATAATAAGGTAAAGATAGTGTGTACCCAAGGTATATAGAATATAAGGTATTCCCATCAAAATTTTGGCACATGTTCTGTGAGGTAATTTCGTGACTAATGCATATATATTTCTATAGGAAACACAGAGAAAGCCCAGAGAGTATTGTGTTCTCTGTACTGTACTTTCCTATACATTTTCACGATATTTCGGCACTAATGGCAGAATACTTTGTATTCCCATTACGAACCATGGTCCACCATTGCGTGACGTACGGTACAGAGAACACAACACTCACCCTCCTCTCTCTGCCTATCCTATTAAAATGTATATACATTAGTCACCGAATTACATCACAGGCTATCAGATGGAATCTGTCAAAATTTTATTGGGAATACTTGTCTTCTATATACCTTGGTGTGAGCGATTTAAATATCACTTGAATACAAGAAAGATATTTTTATACCTTAGATGAAATCTAAAGGGTATACTAAGTTTGTCATTCCGTTTGTAACACCTAGAAATAATAATGGTAGAGCAAAATGGATTGGACACCCACACATAATATTTAAAGTTATTTTGATTTTTGCATGCCCGTCTGTCCGTCGTCACGATAACTCAAGAACGCGTGTACTTATATAGCGGAAATTTTGCACATGGCCTTTTAAAAAAAAAAGAAAAATTAAGTTCGGAAATGGGACAAATCGGGTAACTCCTCCGTAGGGTTGCCATACAAAAATTTAATTTTTCACTTCATATTTGGACACTGCCTGAGGCCGCGTCAGCATAGAGCGTTGAAATTTTGTGCATCGTGTTTTCATAAAAATAGTAAATGTAATTTCAAAAATGGACTAAATCGGGCAGCCCGTTTTTGGTATTGCCATATAAAAATTTAGGATTTTTTACGTATCCTGCAAAAAGGAGTAGTTTTATACCTGGTTATAACCATTTTTGCTGTTCGACGAACGGTTCTAGAGATATATTCAAAAACCGCTTCAAAAATCAAACTTGCGCAGATGGGTGACCATAAGAAATTACAAGCGAGTATTCATCTAAGGTAATTCGATTTTTAGGTGTAAAATTTCATCTGATTGGTTAAGTTTTACATGTTTTGATGTTGGAAACGTTTTAAAGGGCCACATGAAATAGCAAATCGCTCAGTCCATTGTTATAAGTCAGTGATTGGAATTGATATAAAAATTCAGACAAATATTTTTCAGCAATATTAAAAATTAATTTTTGGGTTAATTAAGACAAGCTTAACTTCCTAAACAATTTTTGTGTACCTAATGCAATACTATTTTACAACATCTTTAATGTTTCTAATCGACAAATAATAATAAATTATGAATCGGTGAACAATATCACCGTCGCAGTCGCAATTGAGTTTAGGCCTTTAGACGCAAATATTTGAAGTCTGGTTTGGGTTTGGCCTCTGCTTGTGATCCACTGGCATGTATAATGTGGACGGACTACGTTTACAGAAATGAAAAGACTCACTTCTATATTGCTGACTCTTTCGGTCTAAGCCCCAAGTATCAACTGAGAGAGAACTGTAAACAACAAATAAAGAAGTGGATTCGTCCAAATAAATATTTTTTTATTAATTCTTTAAGGTTATTACTGAAAAAAAGTGTTTTACCAAAGGCAATGCATTCATCATATATCCAGCAGAGATTCTAAAGGTTTTATTAATATCATTTCGAGCTGCGCGTATATTATATATGTATGTCAACGTTGTGGTCTAATTTGACGTGCTGATTATGATGAGCTTTAGCCAATTTTCTTCTGTTCGCGTTCTGCAGTATATAGTAGCTGTAACTGAAACTACTTATACGACCGAACTTTTTTCCGTGAACTGGTGTTTGGGTCCTATTTTATTCCTAATAGTTGCCTGCTATTTGAACGTCCCCATTGGTATGAAAAACCAGCGCTTTTGAAAGGAGCACAATCTAAGCGCTTCTCTAGCCATTATTTGTTAGCCCTTTAGAAGCATATTCAGTGATCTATCCAGAAAAATAAGCCAAGGCGCAAGTAACTCTGTGCGTCTAGAGCCATCGCTTGGAAGCTCTATAGAAGATTATTTGATGTGCTCCAGCAGATTGAATCGCAAAAAGTGATCTCATGTAATTTTCCACGAATCTAAACTGTGGATTTTTCCACTATTGTGCGAAGTAATGCATCTCCCATTTTCAATGTGAAGTTTGGAATGGTTAGAAGTTCTTAACCGAATTATTATTTCATTTATTATACAGGTAACAGAGTGGACAATAGAACAAATTAAAATTATGCTTATTTGAAGAGCGACCAGTATTGTGGCAACACGAAAAAATTAATTTAAAACCGAAATGGAAAAGTAAAAATTTTATTCGCAGGTTTCACAGAATGCATTATATCGACAAAATATTTGGCAGAGGTACATATATATAGCAGATTGTAGCATTCACATCAAACTCAAGCTTTACGAGGCTATAAAATGCATTTACAAAAGTATAGCTTCAAAAGCTGGCCTAATTGATACTCTCATTTGATCCTGTGCAGAGGCACACACTCTTTGTACTAGAATTTTCTATCAACAAAAGAGATTTTCATCTGAAGCTTTGAATATATAAATATTATATAAGATGGCCATTCATCTTTATTTCATTTATTGAGTAAAAATCAAATAGGATTTGAAAAAAAAAAATTGGTGTCGACACCGCGCGAATTAACTTTTTCCTTTAGGATTCGTAACAAAAACACTGAGGATAGATTTCGGAAAATGAAAAACACAATCTCCACTGTAAACTGAACAACTATGTTTATATATTTACAAACTTATTAATTTATAATCTTTGATTATTACAAATTTTCAATTATCACTAATCTCTGGTTTCTCTTTAGAGTAAACCAACACAATTATATTTTCTTTATTGGCGCTTTTCTTTTTAAAAAGTCACGAACTAAATCACGGCGGTCTTAAGACTGAATTCTGGTTTCTTTAATTCTAAAAATTCTCATAATTAAAACTGCTTACCTAATCATTGTTCCCACGTTAAGTTTTGTTGAGCTTTTTATTAA
Organism: Dioctria rufipes; assembly: GCA_963924295.1. Classification (NCBI taxonomy): domain Eukaryota; kingdom Metazoa; phylum Arthropoda; class Insecta; order Diptera; family Asilidae; genus Dioctria; species Dioctria rufipes. Next base: position 89,703,770 of record OZ002742.1, read on the forward strand.
TTTGTCTTTTCTGTTTATTTTGCAGGTAAGTCTGGGAATGTGGGAAAATGTGGAAAATATGGAATGGATCAGGTTCGTATAGGAATTTTATTTATGTCGAGACTGTCTAGACTTGTAATTGAATATCGGTTTCCTGGTTTAAGGTGAGGTAACGTAACTCGCGTGCCGCCGTAACAATCAAATTGAAACTTCCATCATAAAATCATAAATCCATATGTATATCAAATGTCTGAAGTCATTTTTGCAATACACAAAATTAAAGTACAAAGCCCATAGTCCAGTCAATAGGGACTAAATAAAAGGGTGGTAGCTGTGATTTATATATGTTATTTAGTTCCGGGCCCCGATGAAAAATCGTAGTTTTCCCCATCTTAGCTTAAAAGTACCAAAAATTGGGTTTTTCAAAATAATTCCTCAACGGTTGATCCTACGACAAAAATGTAAAAATTATAAATTTGAAGAAGACTAAATTCACTAAATTTTTCGATAAACACTTTTTTTATTAGTCTGAAGTGTAACGAGTTATAATGACGGAAACGTGAAAATTCTTCTAAAAAAATGTATACATATAGTAGTACCACTTGTACAGGGTGTTTCGTCCATGGTTGTTCATAATACAGGAGTGGGGGGGGGGGGGGCATCTCAACCGTTTCGGAGTTACAGGGTGATTAAGCTTAGCTTAGACGACCATAACTCCTGAGGGGAGACTAGTACGACGCTAGTCGAGCAGTCGTTGGAAAGGCCATGAAGTTCTGCATATAATGAGCGCTTTAAATGATCATACGTTCTGTACTTTTTAAAATACGGGGTATTTTGTGAAAGACTACTAAATTTTCTTAATCACCCCGTAACTCCGAAACGGTTAAGTTGCCCCCCCCCCTGCCAAACAATTTTTTGCTTGACTAGGTGACTACATCAATTCTTATCCTATGGTCCACCATGGACGAAACATCCTGTATAAATGATACTATGTATATGTATACATTTCTTTGGAAGAATGTTGACGTTTCCGCCGCTATAACTCGCTACACATCAGACTTTACAAAAAAGTGTTTACACAAAAAATTTTGTGAATTTAGTCTTCTTCAAATTTATATTTTTACATGTTTGTCATAGAATTAACCGTTGAACCAATTTTTGGTACCTTTAATCCAAGATGGTGGACCGCGCGGACCACCCTCAAGGGTAAAAGTTTGGATTTTTCATCGGGGTCCGGAACTAAATAATATATGTATATAAAAATTACAACTACCCCACCTTTTGTAGCGCAAAGCCCCTACTGACTGGACTACCATTGCAAACTAATAAAGCAAGCGGTTATTATTATTATCATAGAGAGTTGGGTGTAACGATAGTTAAGGCTAAGTTACAATGTGACGTTGTCGATAGTCGCGGACTCTATCGCTAAATCTGTCAAAAGTTAAAATGTATGAAAGTACTCAAAGGCAGGTACAGTGCGTCGCTAAGGGTGTTGCTGACGCTGATCGCGTTGCTTAAAGTTGAAAATATTTCAACTTGAGACGCGCAACACCTTGAAAGCTGCAGTTGAAGCAATTTTATTTTGCAGAACAATTAAATTGTGAGTGAAATTTGTAAGTTTTAAGAAATGCCACATCATTTAATAACTAGTTTATTTATTTATTTACGATTTAATGATTTTATTTAATAATGGAACGAAAATTCAACATATGTTAGAGCGTCATCATTGGAACAGAATAAACAATAGGCACTGCGTCCGACTCAACATCAGCAACATCATTCCCGACCACTTCTCGCGACAGCGTCATATTGTAACTCAGGCTTTATGTTCTATGATGGTAAATTATAATCTCCAATATTTAACGTTATTTTACATTTATTTATGTTATTTTAGAACAAATAATTATGTTACGTGGGCCGAAATAGGTTGTAAATTTAACACATTGTGAAAAATATCAGAACAAACACGTCTTAAGTTTGTAGTATTTATTCCAGAGACCGAAAATAATGATTATTTTTCATTTGTTATGTGAAAAAATCATTTAAGGAGGAGAAGCAGATGAATTAAATTATGCGAACAAAATACATCTACTTTCATAATGTGGTAGAATTCGACAAATTAATTAATATTTGAAATTCTTTAAAAAAAAATGCTTAAAAGTGTTTTATTTGTTCTTTCATTCTTAATCACAAAATAATTTCATGGAATAATTTCACTGAATTCAAGTGAATGCTGAATGCAAGTGAATGCAAGTGAATTCACAAAGACTTCATGAATGCAATGCATTCCAAAGTAATGCAGCTCAAAGTAATGCATTCTTTTTCTAAAAGGAAAAAGAATGCATTCGGCAATATTTTTTTGGGGAATAGAATTCATTTAATTCCATTCCAATTTTTTAAACATACTTTGACTGCAGCTTCCAATTCGTTCATTTGAATGAAAAAATGTATAGGAATGCAGCTCGGAAATAATGCATTCTTTAACAACCCTGAAAGAAATATATTAATATTTAATTAAAATAATCCTAAAGCTTAGTTTATACTTAGATACTTGTATCGGGATTTGTATGAGGCACAAGTAAATTCGTCAAATCGCGATACAACTGTCACACATTTTGTATATCGTTCACGAGCTGCAATAGGTGCACAGTTCCAAATTCGCAAAATTTGTGCCAAATGCCTGAACTTGAGTTTGAATACTCCTACGAACCTGGCGTAATACTACTCTGCTTAAATTCCGGTAGACGACAAAGTGTCAATAATTCATTTTTTCTTTTCTGAAATATTTTTATTAAAACTATTACATCTCGTTTCTTTAATATTGACATATCTCGAAAAGAGTGAAAAATGTCACCCCATCTGAAGAAGGTTTAAAATTGTTATACATCAGCACCTCCGCCTTTCTCCTTATGCTCCCTAATTCCTTTCCCTTTTTCCCTTTTAGTTTAGCCGGTAGGTGATCTGTAATATAGAATTTGTAAACCTTGTGTCTTTCTTTACTATATGTAGCGCCACTAAGTTCGAAATCAGCTCTATTCATTCTCACATGGTTGCTAAAATAGGTGCCACCTTCCAAAGTTAACTCATTTATAAGTACTATATTACATGTGTCCCAAGTCCAAAAGGGGTCGGAAAAATAGGGCACTAAAGTCGTGTCCTGAGCCCATCTAAGCTCTTAAGAACTCATTTTTTGATGATATTGAATTTGAAACTTTATTCGCTAAAATTAATTAATCTTAATCATTTATGATAAAAATGAAACAAATTTATTTATTTATTTACAATCAACGTAATTTTGTCAGTCCATATCAAATGGGCGACATGTATGTATTTTACATATTTGAAGACTGGATGGGAAAGATATGGTCGTACCATCCCATCTTTCTATTTTTACGGATGGTTCCAAGACATAGCCTTTCAACGACTACTCAACCAACCCCATAGCCTTCTCCCCGCAGAAGTTATTGTTTTCTAAACTAAAAATTTTGGAATTTCTTACCTCTTTTTACAATTTGACCTCTAACATCACTTTTTTTATAAAAACTATAAACTGTAGACTCTCCTCTTTAATTTGACCTATTTCACTCTATGTGCTCTCTGTATGCGTTAAAGAGTTATTAGCTCCAAAGCTATTCAGGTCATACTGAAATTAGCCGATATTTTAATTAAATTACGTCTTTTTATTTGCAGTCACAAAGGGAACAAATTATTTTTGAAAATAGGTTTAAGAATAGCTTTGAGAATAGCTTTATAGCTAATAGATAGAAATAAATAGAGTTCAAATTAAAAAAAGGTAAGAAAATCCGAAATATGTAGTTTAGACAACCATAACTCTTAGAGGAGAGGGGTACGGGGCTGGTTGAGCAGTCGTTGGGGAGCATACAATCAACTTTAAACGGTGACCGTACACCCTATACCTTTTAAGATACAGCGTGTTTTGTGAGAACCTAGCATAATTTCTTAATTACCCTGTAACTCCCCTGCCATACATTTTTTTTTTGCCTAGGTAAGTATTGTCACCTTTCGCTCCATAGACCACCATGGAGGAAATACCCTGTATATTTTGCACTCTTTATAAACAATTAGCCAACCTAATTTCAGAGAACTAAGGAATGTTCTCTAGATGTTGTATTTCTCTTGAAATTAAAAGATCTAAATCCACTTTTTCTTAGGAATACCTACAACAGATATGCAGTTGACAATATCAACAATTACTGCAGTGTGCGTTGTTCTTGACATTATTGAAATCAGTTATAGCCGAACAGAAGAGGGTCTTGAACTGCTGTTCAGAGAAAGGTATAGTAACTAAAATTTTGGAATTAATGATTATTTAAATTATTTAAAATTAATAGAAGCCAATCCGATTGGGAAAATGTATGGCATCATGAAACACATTCCAGATGTAGAGAAACATTAGTACGTCATCTATTTTGGGCTTGTGAAAAGGATATCTACCGCCTGACACGTCGAAATGGTGATGTTCGAAAACGATCCCGTAAATATTATTTATGCAAAATGACAATTTTTATTCATATACATACACATATTTTGTTACATAGGAAATATTCCTTGGCTAGAGAAATACATGGCTAGGAAACTCTTGAGAACTAGACGGAATAATCGATCTTCATCATCAGGAGGTTCAATCACATCAGAATGTTGTACGAAAATTGGATGCACTTGGGAAGAATATGCCGAATACTGTCCATCAAATAAACGAAGAAATCACTATCAATTTTAGATTCCAGTTCTATTTTTAATTGAATTCAAAACTTTAGCAATCATTTAATTTTCATTTATGTCCATAATTGCGTTAGGATTCTGACTTTCGATAATTCGCATCCGACAATTAGCTCAAAATTACTTTGGAAAAATTTAGAAGTTTTTCTTTTTTTCTGGAAATTTATATATAATGAAAACTATGCACGTGTTAATTAAATAAAAATCATAAATTAGCGTCGTCAAATTGGAACGACCACAATTATCTGAGCAGAAATCCTAGTCTCTAATCTGCGAGTTTTTATATGCTAGACGCAATCATATGGCTTAATTATATGTTTTAACAACGCTTGCGTCAGCGTTACTTTTATGTCAAAAATATTTAGAGGCAGTACTCAATGTACAAATAGAATTACATTGCTCATGCCAGAATGGAAAATTCGTAAGAATTTTGTAAAAATTATGTCAGAAACACTAGTAAATATCGTTTACGACAGAAAAGCCGCAGAAAAAATATAATGTCAAATAAATTGATGTGATTTAAGTTTTATTCAAAGTTTAATAGATAATATATAAACATAATACCTATTTTTAAAATATTTTAATCGAACGTCTTTTAACCTTTGTTTTATATTTGAATATTTACTTAAGTAACCTCCTATGCATGGTTAGATTTTGATTAGCCTTATTTTTTAAGTAGGGATATCAAGTTTTTTAATTACTATCACTCTATAGCACTGGGGGGATCCAGCCGAGTGTTATCGTATTCCTAGTCTTAATCAGGTTCACAATTTGTCTGATCTCTTAGGCAGGCGGCCACCAAAGATGCATCATGCTCCTCAAAATAACATCACATATACTTTTAAGTAACACGCCGTTTACCAATGCAGCAATTGCTTGATGCAAGGGCCAAAACCCTCAAAATACTTCTCAAGCCATGAAGCAGACTCCTTTACTACCACATGACACCCCAAACTGAGTCCTAACATTCTAAAAATTTTGCAGTGTTCTTATGTTAAACTGACAAAAGTTTGATTTGAATAGCACCTCCGCCCGAAGCTATTATTCATACAGTGAAATGGTGTTCTGATAATCTCAAGCTTGTTTTCTTATCTTCCGAACCGAAATATGTATACCTTTCCTAACTGAATTATTTAAAACAAGTAAAAAAGCTAGAATTGGTCTAAGATCAACTCTTATGATACCCTAGATGAATAAAGCTTGATTTTTGAAGTGGTTTTTCGCATATATTTCTATAACGTTTCGTCGGACAGTAAAAATGATTGTAACCTATTTTATAGTATTTTATATTCTAAAGAACTTTTCGGTACAATAAAATAGTATAGGACTTATTGTTTTCACAATATACGTAAAAATTTTAAATTGTTATATGGCAATACCAAGGATGAGTTGCCCGATTTAGCCCATTTTTGAAATTGTATTTACTATACATACAAAAACTTTGTCTGCAAAAAAATTCGGTCGATAAAACATGAAAGTTGTGTTTTTTTTTAACAATCTAAGATATATATACTATTTTCTCAGTAAAATTCTTAGTTTATCCTATTTCCCTGGATTTTATTAATCATTGGAGCAAACATTTTGTTTTAAAATGGAATAAATTGAATTTTTCGGTTTACATTTCTTCGGTTTTTGTTTTTGATGTGAAAGTGCTTTTAAGTTGGCACTTTTTCTTGAAAGAATCGCCGAACTCTTTTCTTCGTTCAGAATTTTAACATTGTGGTATTTGAAAGAACACACACAAACTCTTGGTATTCCATAACATTGTTATCACGGATTATTTTATAAAGTTCACAATACAAAATCTGCATATTGATTTCTTCGTAGAACTTTTATACCAAATAAATGTAAGCAACAACAAGCACAAATCAAATTAGTGTAGTACACTTGAAAGTTCTCCTGGCTCAAGATACTCTTATCCTATTGTTGCGAGCGTGGCCATTGGTTCGTTATTTAAAACACAATATTTAATATATAAGTTCTTTATTTTTGCTTTACACTTATAAAATTCACAAACTTTCAATTAATCAACTCAACTTTAATTATCGCTAATACTGTACTTTCAATTATCGCAATCCAATTACAACACTTGAGCACGTTTATTACTTTCGCTTGTTAACACTACAACGTCTAAGACAAGACTCTTGCTCTGGCAGTGACAACTGTTATATTTATACCCTAGAAACTCTCCAGATTATTCTGGATTGTTCTATTCCAGAATATTCTTGACTATTCTATTCCTGAACCTTACCGAAGATTCCATCATCGATTCTCCGAACCTGAAGTTGTTTACTCTCCATTGCCAGTAGATGTCACCAGTTGTCTCTTTCTATTGCACGTAACACTTCCCCCTTCTTAAAGTTGTTCGTCCCGAACAACAGATGGACCACGGTCTTGATGCTCGTAGTGTTGACACAAGCGGTCCAAATTAACAATTTTACGCTTGCCTCTTGTACCATACTGAATGCTGTATACCACGTCATTAATTCTAGTTACTACAGAATACGGTCCCTCCCAGTATTATTGTAGTTTTGGAGAACGTCCCTTATGTCGTTTCGGATTGTACAGCCAAACAAGATCACCTTCGTTAAATCCTGAGAAATTAGCATGTAAGTCATAGCGGGTCCTCATCCGATCAGTATTTGCTGCTAATTTCGTTCTCTTGGCCTCGTGCACATCAGCTAATTGCTGTTTGAGCTCCGATACGTACTCTTCTGGTAACTTTTGTTTATCTCTGGGGGTACCAAATTTGAGGTCGCTAGGTAAACGCATCTCCCTTCAGAATATGACCTTAGCTGGGATTTGTCTGGTAGTGTTATGAATGGCTGAACTATAAGAATATAGGAATATCTCAATCGCAATCGCGTTGATGATAGTCAACTACTTTGTTTAGATGCTCCATCAATGTTCTGTTGAAGCGCTCTACCATGCCATCAGATTGTGGGTGTAGAGGTGTTGTTCTGGTTTTTCTTATTCCCAACATTTTACACATCTCCTGGAAAGTCCGCTATTCGAAGTTCCGTCCTTGGTCCTAATGAAGTTCGTGAGGCACACCAAGCCTGCTGACCCAATTAGTTGTTATTTGTTCCGCAACTGTGGTTGCCTCTTGATTAGGGACTGCATAAGCTTTAGGCCATTTACTGAAATAGTCAATGGCATCTAATATATAACCGTTACCGCCATCCGTTTCTGGAAAAGGTCCGGCGATGTCTACAGCTATCCTTTCAAATGGGGCTCCGACATTATACTTATGCATTTCTCCTCTGCTTCTGTGTTGCGGCCCTTTGCAAGCAGCACAGACAGTGCATCTGAGGCATCTCTGCACCACATCGTCTCGAATATGTAGCCAATAAAACCTTTCTCGTATTTTGGAAATTGTTTTATTCACTCCCAAATGTCCTCCAGAGGCTCCACCGTGCATTTCTTCTAGAAAATCGTTGACCTTTGATGGTGGTACGACTATCTGCATTCGGAATGATTCGCCGTTAGGTGCTTCCCGCTTGCTTTTTAATATACCACATTCAACATGATGAGAGTTCAGTAACTTTTCAGCTTTTCACTCCGTTCCGAAATATCCTTCCAGTCTAGTTTTTCTATGTCTTCTTTCCAAGAAAGAATAGGTGAAATGTCCGGATCTTCTGCTGTTCCGAGGTCCTCGTTGTCCCAACCTGTAGATTGTTCCACGATTACCAAATGTATAGTTGCTGTTGCTTCTTTTTTTTCCACTCGGGCGCAATGTTTGCATTCAAGTTTGCATGGACGATGTAAAAGGGCGTCTGCATTTCCATGGATACGACCTCTTCGGTGTTGGATTTCAAAATCATAAGCCTGGAGTCGCTCTTTCCATCTCACCACTTGTCCTCAGGGTTGTAATGCATATGTAATCATACATAATAAATTGCATATAAATCATATGCGCATCTCCCTAAAAGAAAACAAGAAAAAAGATTGCAGCTAAAGTTTGCATATCTTTTCAAAAGGTAAAACTCCGAGTTCAATTAACTCGTCGAGTAAACAGAAAAAGAAAACATAATTGACATACATACAGATTCGTATGTAATCATTTGTGTGATTCATTCATACCTCGTTATGAATGAGGTAAAAGTAAAACGCATCAAATTTCCGCGCAAGCAAAAAGCATAATATGCATATACAGTGCACCAAGTTGTAAAGAAAATATTACTCACGTGAGGTCACCGCTCTTTTGTTACGATGCACATAATAAGGTAGGTAAAGAATATTGATTGTAGGTAGCATTTAGGAATTATTGTAAATTGCTTACTTAGCAATAATTATCGATTATAAATAAGGTAGCATTTAGGAATAAGAGAGGAATAAAGAAATAACCATAGAGTAGTCAAGTGGTTCTTATTCTTAGATCGCAGAGGCAAGTTGGCCAGCGGTTCTACCCTTTTGATGAAGAGGCTTCTCAGCCAAACATCTTTCTTACAAAAATACCGAGGCAATTAGCCAAGTATTTTCTTTTGATAGATATTGAGGCTCTCCAGCCATATATATATAGTGCGGATTGAGGCATTCGGCCAGATCCAAAGGTAAATGAGGCTTTTTACCCATTTTTACGAATATTGCGGCCATCACGCCATATATTCAATAATTAACTAAATAAAATATATCTCATCATGAACAGAATCCCGGATATCGGCGAATACGCCATCCTACTAGCGAAGATCATAACATGGCGACCCTGCCTATAAACGAGATGGAATCAACGGTACCAGAAATAGAGCAATGGATGTCTGAAATCGACAGCAAATTTAATAAAATATACGAGACACTCAACGAGGGATTGAAAGAAGAATTGAAAAAGAACCCACGAGCTGGACCCAAGCCGATTTCTATTGAACAATACAGACAGAAGTACAAAACAAAAACCCGGACTGTAACAGTGAAGCAGTTAGAAGAGGAAAAACCATCAAGGAAGCCACGAGGAGGAAAATTGGTAAAACAGCGCCAACGTGTAGCTGAATTAAAGAGGTTGATAAATACAACGGTAGGGCAATTTAGGGCTAAAGCAATAAGAGAATTAGAAGAATTGAAGGAAATTCAAAAGATTGAAAAGAAAAAGAGATATGGGAAACACAAAGTCCCAGCAGGGTGTTGTTAATTGCAACACAGAAGAGATAGCAGAGAACCAGATAGTAGTTTATGTAATCCTAGGTATAGTAGTTAGTATATTAATTTTTAAATTAAATAGCCATTATAAAAAATATGTAAAAAAAAATTTAGTTAGGACAATAAATGTATAAAATAAATCATTTCTTTTACTTAATAAAAATTACATTTTCTTGCTGTGGTATCAACGTTGGTCAGCGGTAATATATAGTAAAAAGGGTTTCACTGATGTATTTTGATCTACTAGTAGAACTTTTAGCCAACTTTAAAAAAAATCCAAATAGAACATACACTGCGAAGTTCATAGAAGCAAAAAACAAGGAAATTAATGAAGAATGGCTCAAAATAGAAAAACAAATAACAGATCAAGTAAAATTAAAAGAAGCTAAACAGACATTTGAGAATTTAAAAGAAAGAATAAATGTGTATTTAATTGCCAAAGAATCTGACGAAACAACACAAGAGACAATGGCAGCATTTGATATTGCAGCTGCAACGAAAATAATACCAGAGTTTGATGGTGATTTCAAGGCAGTATCAAATTTTCTTGGTTTAATTGAATTTTATAAGGAAACGCTAAAAACAGACCAAGAGAATACACTTCTAAAATTCATAACGACGGTAAAACTATCAGATAGAGTGAAGAATAGACTTTTATCAGAAAGCGTGCCAACAAAAATATCAGAATTAAAGGCAAATCTACAAAAAACATACAAAATAAATAAAAATCCACTGAAAATACACAGTGATTTGGCCAAGATACAGCAAGGCAATCAAAGCGTGAATGCCTTCGCTTCAAGAATAGAAGCACTGATAGCATCATTAAATGATCTACAAATATCAGAACAAGGAGAAGCTAATCGATCATTAATCGTGAACATGAATGATCAATTAGGCTTAAGTTCATTTAAGAATGGTATTAATGAACCATACAAAACCATTCTCATAGCAGCAAGGCCAAGCAAACTATCAGAAGCCATAACGATAACCACAGAAATGACTGATTGTCCGAACCAAACAAACATGTATTATTACAAGCAAAACTTCAACAGTACTAACAGATGCAATAACAGATATCAGAAGAACAATTGCACGAACCAGAACACTAACTACAACAAAAATAACAATAGCAACTATTATAGAAAGGAAAACAACAGTTATAGAGATAGAGATGGAAATAACAATAGAAGCAATAATAACAACTATAACAACAGAAGATATAGTGATAACTACACTAAGTGCAATAGAGGTTACAACAATAGATGGGGCAGAGAATCGGAAAACTTAGCTGTCCCCGGAAAACAGAGAACCGGGGTATACACACTAAGAAAATAGTGCATCTAAAACAAGGAGACAACTACTCAAACTACATAAATATATATATTAAAGAAAGCAGATACCCGATATCATTTTTGATTGACTCAGGTGCAGATATATCAATACTAAAAAATAACCTAGTCGAAAATGCAGACATAGATGTAAATGAATCGTGTCAAATAAATGGAATTGCAAATAAAATAATAACTACGCATGGAGCCACAGAGTTAGAATTGCCAATTGAAGACATCATTATAAAACATAAGTTTCATATAATTGATGATGATATTAACTTAACTACGAACGGGGTGTTAGGGCGTGATTTTCTGATTAAATATCATTGTAATATAGATTACGAAACATGCGCATTGACCATAAGATCAAACACAAGGGATATAACATTACCAATAAACATGGACATCAAAATCATCAATAATATCACAATACCGCCTAGATCAGAGATAATAACACCGATCGACATTGAAATAAATGAAGACAGTCTGATCTGCGGAAAGGAAATAAAAAAAGGGATTTTTGTAGCAAATGCGGTGATACCGTCAAAGGGCATAAAACACATAAGAGTTTTAAATACAACAGAAGAGTTGGGCACCATAACAAAGGCTCATATATACACGCAACCACTCAAGAATTATCATGTTGGAATAGATTCTATTAAGGATTACAATATTTGTCATTTCACCAAAGCTAGAATGAACAATTCAAAGTTTGAAAAGGTTAAGGAACAGATAAACATAGATAGCTTATGCCCAAAAGCAAAACAATCAATACTAAGCATCTGTGAGAAGTTCGAAAGCGTCTTTCATATAGATGGAGAACCACTAACCATCAATAATTTCTACGAACAACGAATTTCGACTACAGATAAAACACCCGTCTACACAAAAAACTATAGGATGCCTAATTCACAGCTTGATGAAATTAATACGCAAGTATGGAAGCTGCAAAAGGAAGGTATAATAGAACCATCAGTAAGTCCTTATAACTCACCATTGCTAATTGTACCCAAGAAAGACCTTGGAGGACAAAATAAATGGCGACTGGTTGTAGATTTTAGATCACTTAACAAAAAGGTTGTCAACGACAAATTTCCGTTAACAAGACTTGATGATGTATTGGATAAATTAGGCCGAGCAAAATATTTTTCGACTCTTGATATGACTAGTTCATTTCATCAAATTCCATTACATCCGAAATCAAGACCATTGACAGCATTTTCAACAAATACAGGACACTACCAATTCACGAGATTACCTTTTGGGTTAAAAATCTCAACCAATAGCTTCCAACGAATGCTATCAATAGCACTAAGTGGCCTAGAAGCCGCAGCGTTCCTATATGTAGATGATATAATAATATTTGGTTCTAACTTAGATGATCACAACAACAACCTTATAAAAGTATTAGAAAGATTGCAGAAATATAATCTAAAGCTAAATGCGACTAAATGTAACTTTTTAAAACCAGAAGTTACATACCTTGGCCACCGAATCACACCTGAGGGTATACGAACTGACCCACAGAAATATGAAAGCATTAAAAATTATCCTGAACCCAAGAATGCTGATGAGGTGCGAAGATTCGTAGCATTCTGCAACTATTATAGAAGATTTGTCCAGAATTTTGCAGAGATCGCAAAACCACTAAATGAACTTCTAAAAAAGAACAAAATATTTCATTGGTCTGAAGATTGCAAGAAATCATTTGAAGTCTTAAAACAGAAACTAGTATCCCCACCAGTACTAAGTTATCCTAACTTCAATGAATTATTCATTTTAACAACTGATGCATCCAGCTATGCATTAGGAGCAGTACTCTCGCAAGGCGAAATCGGGCGAGACAAGCCGATAGCCTATGCAAGCAAGTCCCTTAATAAACATGAATTAAATAAACCCATAATAGAAAAAGAACTTTTAGCTATTCACTGGGGAATACAGCATTTTAGACCATACTTATTTGGAAGAAAATTCATAGTGTATACGGATCACAGACCGCTTGTAAGCTTATTTACGCACAAAAACCCATCATCAAAATTAACGAGAATAAGAGTTGATCTCATGGATTATGACTTTGAAATTGTCTTTAAACAAGGTAAAATGAACACCAATGCAGACGCATTATCAAGAATTAAAATAGAATCCAAGGACTTAATAGCAATGATGCCGAAAAATAATATCAATGTAATCACAAGAAACATGCAAAGAAAACAATACATGCAGAATAATAATAACAATAAGGAGGGCAAAAGCAGTAAAAACTGTGCAAGTACCTTAATTTCAAACAAGAAGCCTGATCAACTTTACGTTTGGAACAGTACATCAATATCAGACATAAGGTATATTAAAAAACTCGAGTTAACATTTAAAAATAATAAACACGCGCAACTTAGGAAACACAATGATAACAGAAAACTGCATGAAATAGAAATCTCTAAAGATAAAATAATTGCAGAGTGTAATGATAAATCTTTACCAGAGTTAAAATTGGTTCTGAGGAAGTTACTACTCAAAATAAGCAATGCGAAAATAGATAAATTAGCGCTAGCAAATAATCATGAATTATTTGATATTATCGACGTCGAAAAATTAAGAAATATATTGAAGGAATTCCATAGAGAAACAAAACATTGTGTTAATATTATTTTATATACACCTCCTAAAAGGATAATGAAAAAAGATGAAATGCACAGACTGATAAAAGAATACCATAGCTCACGAATTGGTGGACATTGCGGCATAAGAAGATGCATTGCTAGGTTGAAACAAAAATACACTTGGAAAAATATGAATAAGATGGTGAAAGAATACGTAAATAATTGTCAAGAATGCGCAAGAACAAAAATCACGAAACACACCAAAGAGAGACACTTAATAACTGACACACCTGGCTCATCTTTTGAGACAATCTCCATAGACACTGTTGGACCACTTCGACCATCTGGGGACTTCAGATACATTTTAACTCTTCAATGTGAGCTAACGAAGTTTGTAGAAGCAATCCCAATAGAAACCAAACATGCAAGGACAGTGGCGAAAGCAATAGTAGAAAAATTCATATTGAAATATGGATGTTTTAAAAAACTCAAAACTGATATGGGTACAGAATTTTGTAATCAACTGATAAACAACCTGTGTGATCTTTTAAAAATAAAAAAAGTGACATCAGCCCCATTTCACCACGAAACCCTAGGTTCAATCGAAAGGAACCATAGAGTTTTAAACGATTATATAATGACAATTTCCGAACAAGAAAATTGGAGTGAAATATTACCCTACTATACTTACAGCTACAACACCACACCACATACAACTACCAATTATACACCTTTTGAGCTAGTTTTTGGAAAATTAAATTCATTACCATGTGAGATCTTAGATAACAATACAAAAATATATAATATTGATGATTATATTAATGAATTAAAAATAAAATTGCAATTTGCACAAAATAATGTAAAAGAATGTTTACTGAAAGAAAAACAAGAAAGAATAGATAAACAAAACGATGTAAACGAAGCTAACTTTAAAATAAATGATTATGTATATATAAAAGTAGGTAATAGAGTAAAATTACAGCAACCGTATAAAGGACCATATAAAATAATTAGACAAGATAAGGTGAATAGTTATGTAGATATAAATGGAAAAGAAATTAAAATACACGATAATAACTTAAAACTAAGTAAACATAAATAGGTACCTATAGATATATAGATAGAAAAATCAAAATATATATAACAAAATAGTTAAACGTAGACAATGGAAATTGTAATATGTAAAAAAAAAAAAAAAAAAAAAAAAAAATGGTAACAAAAGAAAGGTGATCAAATGTGCAATAAATAGAACGAATGCAATTTTACTTTCTTTAGAGAAATCAAAATTGCATCAATCTTTTAAGGATGGGGATGTAATGCATATGTAATCATACATAATAAATTGCATATAAATCATATGCGCATCTCCCTAAAAGAAAACAAGAAAAAAGATTGCAGCTAAAGTTTGCATATCTTTTCAAAAGGTAAAACTCCGAGTTCAATTAACTCGTCGAGTAAACAGAAAAAGAAAACATAATTGACATACATACAGATTCGTATGTAATCATTTGTGTGATTCATTCATACCTCGTTATGAATGAGGTAAAAGTAAAACGCATCAAATTTCCGCGCAAGCAAAAAGCATAATATGCATATACAGTGCACCAAGTTGTAAAGAAAATATTACTCACGTGAGGTCACCGCTCTTTTGTTACGATGCACATAATAAGGTAGGTAAAGAATATTGATTGTAGGTAGCATTTAGGAATTATTGTAAATTGCTTACTTAGCAATAATTATCGATTATAAATAAGGTAGCATTTAGGAATAAGAGAGGAATAAAGAAATAACCATAGAGTAGTCAAGTGGTTCTTATTCTTAGATCGCAGAGGCAAGTTGGCCAGCGGTTCTACCCTTTTGATGAGGAGGCTTCTCAGCCAAACATCTTTCTTACAAAAATACCGAGGCAATTAGCCAAGTATTTTCTTTTGATAGATATTGAGGCTCTCCAGCCATATATATATAGTGCGGATTGAGGCATTCGGCCAGATCCAAAGGTAAATGAGGCTTTTTACCCATTTTTACGAATATTGCGGCCATCACGCCATATATTCAATAATTAACTAAATAAAATATATCTCATCATGAACAGAATCCCGGATATCGGCGAATACGCCATCCTACTAGCGAAGATCATAACAGGGTTCTTAAACTGCAGAAGCCATTTAAGCGCTGCATGGTTAGTGCGAAGGATGAAATTCTGCCCGTAGAGATATTTATGAAAATGCTTTGTTGAATTTACAATGGAAAGTAGCTCTTTTTTTGTAGCACAATAATTTTACCCTGACTTTGAATGTGCTTTGCTATAGTAAGCTACTGGAACTTCTTGACCATACTCCTCCTGCGAAAGCATTGCACCAATACCTACATTGCTGGCATCCTTGTCCAATATAAATGTTTTTCCCAGCTTTGGATAGTGAAGTACAGAGCTGTTGCTTCAAATTTTCAAAACCTTCGTTGCATTTATCCGACCATATGAACGGCTTTCCCTTTTCTGTGAGTTGATGTAGGCTCCTTGCTATATCTGCAAAACCTTTCACGAATTGCCTGTAGTAGGTAGCTAGACCAAGAAAACTCCGTAATTGATGTTTGTACGTTGGAACTGGCCAATTTTTGACGGCTTCTATCTTATCTGGATCGGTTCTTACTCCTTGTGATGTAACTATGCGCCCTAAATATTTAACTTCATTTTTGAATAGAGCACATTTACTCGCACTGAGCTTCAATTTTGCATCTTTGAGTCTTTGAAGTACGTCCCGTCAGTTGTTTTTATGTTCCTTGAATGTCCTTGCGATTACTATTATGTCATCCAAGTAGACAAGACATGTTTTCCAGGTTAAGCCACGTAGAACACATTCCATTAGTCGTTCGAATGTGGCTGGAGCATTACATAATCCAAATGGCATTACTTTGAATTGCCATAAGCCACTGCCAACTGAGAAAGCAGTTTTCTCTTGGCCCTTGGGATGTATTTCCACTTGCCAGAAACCACTCTTCAAATCCAGCATGGAAAACCATTGCGCTCCGGAAAGGGTATCCAACGTGTCATCAATCCTTGGTAATGGATAGCTATCTTTTCTCGTCACGTTATTTAGTTGGCGGTAGTCTACACAGAATCGGGTGCTGCCATCCTTTTTCCTAACCAGAACAACCGGCGATGTCCAAGGGCTCTATTATGCCTTGTTCCTTCATGGAGTTTATCATGTCTGCAACTTCTGGTTGTTTGGATAGAGGCAATCTTCGTGGTGTCTATCGACTGTGCCTGGAATTTCCTGTATCGATCCGATGCTTGACAAGATTTGTTTTACCATAGTCATCATCATTCATTGCAAAGCATTCCGAAAATTCATCGATCACCTTTTGGCATCGTTGTGTTGTTGTCCACTTAAAGCAGTGGAAGAAAGAAGTTTCTGAACCTGTTGGGTAGTAGCTGGTATAGGATTTGTCTCCTTGACATTAGTACCATTATCCAAATTGACAAATTGGTAAACGGGTTCACAATTTCCATTTAAAGCACCTTCTTTTAGTTGTACCTCATTTTCGGATGTGTTAATCACTCTGACTAGAATTAATGTTGCACCTTCTGCCTTTACCAAAGTTTTGCCAACAATGATGCTCGATGTAATTTTTGTAAGGTTAGGCTCCACCAGATGGAATCGGTAGGTCCCGATGTCATCAGTCAGCTTTGTCCATATTAGTGTCTCGGAGCATGGCGAAAGAGTAATATTTTCTCAGACCATCGTCCTTACTTTCGCAGAATTATCTGATCCTTCTCCTAGTCTCATAGGAATTTCTATGTTCTTATATTTGAGAATCCGCTCTTCGACATCCAGATTTATTTTGTATGTGGTCATGAAGTCTATTCCAAGAATGCATTCATCCACTACGTCTTAAACCAGGAAAGTGTAAGGAAATAGTAGTTCGCCTAGTTGAACATCTAAAGTTATTTCTCCGAATACCTGTGCTGCTGCTTCAGTTGCGGTTCTTAGTAGATATTTGGTGGTGTTGTGAAGCCATTTGTTCTTAACAAGATCTGCTCTAATAAATGATCTCGAAGCTCCAGTAGCGATAGTGACCGCGCAGTTCTTTTTTCCTATACTTCCATATATAACAAGACTGCTATTATTTCTCTGCAACTGGCCTACTGTAATGAAGACTTCGGGGCTGTAGATTCCACCAACCAACTTCTACCCCCCAAAGTGGTTTTTTACTTGTTTTCCGACTGCTCAAGAGGAGAGGTGATACGACTAG
The DNA here is from genome assembly GCA_963924295.1 of Dioctria rufipes. Classification (NCBI taxonomy): domain Eukaryota; kingdom Metazoa; phylum Arthropoda; class Insecta; order Diptera; family Asilidae; genus Dioctria; species Dioctria rufipes. The sequence goes on from OZ002742.1 coordinate 89,721,801, forward strand.
TCGCTGCTTGATATCTAGTCTCTTAACGAATAGCTTGTTCCCTGGCTCGACATCTTTGGCATTCTTATGTCCCCTCTTTTTCTGGTAGTTCCACATTCTTTCACTCGTACCGCACCCCGTGAACCTTGTCTGGCGGATTCATGCGCTATTGCATAGGCTAGTGCTTCTGCTGTTGATTTCTATCCTGCTAGCCTTAACGCTTGTTGTAAATTTGTATCTGCAATAGCGTTCACAAATGCCTCCGTCGCCACTTCATTGAGAAAAACCGCATTCACGCTGGAGAATGAAAGATGCGCTAATCTTTCCACATCTGGCTGTAGTTGTTGTAGTGATTCGCCATGCTTTTGAATCCTCTTGCGCAACTGAACGCGATATACTTGCTGCATGTGTTCATCTCCGTAACGTAATTCTATCGCCTGTACTAATGAAGTGTAATCACATTGTCTTTCAATCGGTACAGTTTGTAAGAGCTCTGATGCAGGACTTCGAAGTGCTAATACCAAGAGCTGTAGATTTGTCTTCATAATTCCATCCATTTACCTCTGAAGCTGCCTCTAATTGTCTCTGAAGATATGCCACGAATTTTGTCCATCAAATATTGGAGGTTTCATTCTACCTGCAGCGGATATTTCAATTCCTTCATGCCGAGATTGTCGATTCTTCATCTTTTCCATATCTTCTTTAAGGTTGTCAAGCTGCTCAGTAAATTTTTGTTGTTACTACGAGTTTTTCAGAAAATTTTTCTGATCCTCCAAACGAGTTTCTAGACAATTCTCCAGAGAACTCTTATGTTTGTCCAAGCGGGTTTCCATAGATTTCTTCTGCTCATCTAACCGGGATTCCGGAGAATTCGTTTGTTCCTCAAAAGCGTGCTTTTGCTCGTAGATTTCTTGTGTTCCTCGAGAGAGTTCTTTTGTTCCTCGAGAGAATTCTTTTGTTCCTGGAGAGAATTCTTTTGTTCCTCAAAAGCATTCTTTTGTTCATCAAAATGGGCTTCCAATTTGCTCATTAAAGTACTCAAAGGCTGTTCCATTTTCATCGCAGGCTCTTCTTCAGCTTCGGTTTCTTCCAAGTTCTCTTCCAAAACAAATGTCTCAGGATTCTTTCCTTCCTCTATCAAAGCTGGTCCAAATCTCTCGACTAGAACTTTCTTTGCAGCTGTCATTTGTAATGACCGGTTCTCTAACTCCACTTTCAAATCCTGTATTCGAAGCTCCTCCACTTTGCGCCCCATTACCTTAGTAATTCACTTACAGTTGAATATTAATTATTTTCAAGAACTTTCAAAATTTAACACAATTTCACAAAATTAATCACACTTTGAATTTTTAAGTAAATTGCCACCACTTATTTTCGCGAATTTATTTCACTTCTGACGCCAGTTGTTGCGAGCGTGGCCTTTGGTTCATTATTGAAAACACAATATTAAATATTTAATATATAAGTTCTTTATTTTCGCTTTACACTTATAAAATTCACAAACCTTCAATTAATCAACTCAACTTTAATTATCGCTAATACTGTACTTTCAATTATCGCAATCTAATTACAACATTTGCGCACGTTTATTACTTTCGCTTGTGAACACTACAACGTCTAAGACAAGACTCTTGCTCTGGCGGTGACAACTGTTATATTTATACCCTAGAAACTCTCCAGATTATTCTGGAGTGTTTTATTCCAGAATATTCTTGACTATTCTATTCCTGAACCTTCCCGAAGATTCCATCATCGAACCTGAAGTTGTTTACTCTCCATTGCTAGTAGATGTCACCAGTTGTCTCTTTCTATTGCAGGTAACAGTATTATCAAATTGGAAATTGCCAAATAATCAAAGTAGTGTGTATTTCCTCTTTTCAATTAAATGTTCAATACGAAAAATATCTGCCCTTTAAGATTTCCGTTACTTTCACCTACCTGCAACTTATGCTTTTAAACACACAAGCAATTAAAATTTTCCCTTATCTCAGGCAATTATAAAAATATTAATGAGGTGTCATGAAAATCAAAGTCAATAATCATCATATTTGTTACCTGGATGTCATAAAGTACTAAGCACATCCTAAGTCAAAGTCAATTAAAAATGTCATCAAACGTACCTAATAATATAAATTCATGAAATATAAATGATGTGATTAATCCTAAACGTTTATTAGAAAATTTGTAATTTATTTCCAAAACAAACATTATGTAGTCTTAAAAGTCATAAAATTCTTGCATTTTCTGCAATTTCTGTGTCTGGAAATACGGACACGACAACACGGTAGACTTTACCTCAACTACGATTTCCTCCAAAGATCACAGGTAGTCGCAGCCAAACTGATTTTTTAATGATACAGGAAGGTTTCTACTTTATTTTGAGGCCAATTAGAACGTAGCTATCCCTGGCCATTTTTTTAAAAGTTAAAAATAAATACAGATTTGAACGAAAAATCGCCATTTTTAATTAAAATGCTATTATTAAAAAAAACTGTTTGACTTTTATCATAACTTCTTGATCTAATCATATTTCCTCCTATCAGTGGCGGATCGAGAATTCATGTGGGGGGGGGGGGGGGGCGCAACTATGGTTCAAAAGTGGTATAAATGCTATATGCTGAAAACTGAACAAAAGTTTGAAGACACTCGCCACCACTCACAATTGTCAAATGCACAAAATTTGTCATTTAAAAGATATGAGTCGAACAGATTTGCAAGTGGCTACCAGTGGCAGCGCAAAAACGCGCTCAAAGTTGTTTGCCACTCCCGAAAGTCAAAGAAGATGTTAGATTATTCATTTTGTTTTGGTTTGTAAATATTGGAAGTGTAATACTTTCCAATCATCCATTTTATTTAGTAAAACCGGGCAAATGTATATGCTCAAATTCACGAATCATCATAAATTTTATTTTTGTAAAATATAGGAATTAAAAAGTTACATTTATTTAAAATAGCAGTCACAGAACAGATGCCAGACATATCTTAGACGTATATAACTTCGTCGGCAAGTTAAGACAGAGTGACTTAAACTTTCGCAGATTGCGTGACGGAAGAAAGATAGAAGATGATAGACTGTTCAACGTTCGCACAGTTCGGGATAAAAAGTCGTCACGGAATTTCACTCTACGGCCGAAAGTATTTTGAAGGATAAAAGGTTGTGCGTGGCTTGCAGTGTGCGAGTATAACATGCAGGAATTAGGGATCAGACTAGTTATTTCATCGGAACATTGACCATGTATGTAGAAATATAGGAGCGAAACGCAACCAACATTGCTGCGATGCTCGAGTGAGTCTATATAACAAGTTTTTGCTACATCGCCAATGAGCTGAAGACTCTCTTTTGGACAATATCCAATCAGCCTCGGCCTACATATGGAAATTGTATTCCGTTCTAGGTCTGATGTAGGACTTGTAGAGGAGTGCTAGATCGATGGGCTGAAATATTTCTTACACCTTTTCAGATATCCAAGATATTTCGATGCTTATGTGGCAACAGGGAAGTTGTGATCTGTTCAGCTTAACTTACTGCAAATATTAATGTCAAGAATGGATAAAGACGGTGTATCGTCAAAAAGTGCTCCATCAAAAGAAACGGGAGTGGAAAAATTATGATCTTGTTTTAAAGATATGGGACAGCTTTGGAGCTTAGATGTATTGAATTCGATGCGATTCGGTTTGCTCCAAGCGAGGATATTATCAAGGCTATTCAAGGATCTAATCATACAATCTGGTTTGACAGATTTGGCATTTCCTCTTTAGTCTGCAAGAGTGTCAAAGGAGAAATCGAAATCAAGGGTATTGCCTTCGGCAAAGCAATAGATGGGATTGTAAGTAAGGGAAAGCAGATCATTAATGAAAATTGAGAAGAGAGATGGAGAGATAACAGAGCTCTGAGGCACCCCAGCATTTATTGGCTGAGATTCAGATGTAACGCCATCTAATATAATCCGTATTAAGCGACCAGATAAAACACTTTACATCCATAATAGAAGAGGACGAGAGAGGCCAAGTGCTTTAAGTTTGGTTAAAAGTGCTGCATGCCAGACACTATCAAAGGCCTTTCAAATATCTAGGGCAACGATTTTGGACTCAGCAAAATTGTAAAGACTATGCCTCAACGTTCCCTAAAAAAAGTCAGAAAAAGAAAAGCCATATTGGCGATCGATGTGGCTTTGATTAGTTTCTAGATACTTCATTAATTTCGAACCAATGATAGATTCCAAAACCTTTGAAAGAATCGAAATAATTGCAATACGTCGATAATTTGAGGGATCACTACCCTTTCCTTTCTTGAGAGTAGACTACACGGGAGGTACTTTCCAAGGAATTGGAAATTTTCCTATCGAATAAGACAAGTAGAATAGTTTTCGTAAGGACCTTGAACATATCCCTCGTACGGATGTTTGTTGGCTCTTGCACTCATCTACAAGGGGGAAATGTGATTAGGTGGAAAAGAAGAATTTGAAGTGAATCTAACAATCAAAATATTAGTTTTATTCAGGGAGTCAACAATCACTTCATTGTAATGTAGTGAGGGAATAGAGAAACTGCTGAAGTTGCTCCTGATGGTTCTGACGAGGGACCAGAAATCTTTCCTGCCCTTCAATCTTGCCAAGATTCTCACATTCTGATCTAAAAGAAATTGTTCTCTTTGGATATTGTTATTATTTCGCTTTTAGTGCTTGGTTGTACTTATCGTTAAACCAAAAGCGATCTTACTGTTGTTAAGATCTGCTGTATAAATACAGAATGTATCCACGCATGCGCGAGACTTAGAATTGTACAAATGTGTTAAATGTGCAGTATCAACATCCCTTGAAATAAAACAGACCGACCATCTAAGATACTCATTGAGACTTTCCCAATCTGCAGATTTATTTTGTTTTTATTTAACGTATAGGCTAAGTATTCTATAAAAACTATTAGGGGGGGGGGGTGCCGCCCCAGCCTCCTATATATTAACTGATTTCATTAATAACAATTTAACCTCTCCATACAGCAAATTTTTATTGGATTTAGATCTGAAGAGTATCTGGCCCTAGGAATGATACTCAGTTCTTCGTACCTGAAGAAATTCATTACAGATTTGGAAGTTTTGCAAGGTGCGCCATCTTGCATGTAAATGTAATAAAACCGATTTTAGAGCTTTGAACTTATATAGGGAATTAGAATGTCGGCTAAGATGACCTTCTATTGATCCTGCCGCATTTCTCCCTTCATAATATAAAAATGGGACTAGTGCCATTTCCGCTTACTACAGATCATTATAACCGGTGTATGTTTCACAGTTTTGACGATGCAGTCCTCTTTATACCGCTCTCCCGGTTTTCTAGTAACATATTAAAAAATTTCGGTAACAGCCTGAAAGCGGCATTTGTCACTGAATACAATCTAGATATACATACTTCAAAATTTTAGTTCATCAATGGTGACTCTGCGCACAATTTAATCGCATTTCCTTCATTTAGTAATAATTTAATTGTTTCACACATCGCTTTCTTAGCCATACAGGGGAGGATTTGGCATTTTTTACGGGGCCAGAAGTATTCGGGGGGAAGATAAAAGCCGAAATGCCAAGTTTCGATCGGGAGTACGGGCAGCATACCAATACTACAGCAAGGCGGCCATTTTGAAATTGCGTTGTTTATTTGCGATTTGAGGTGATAATATAATACTTTAATAATCATTACGTGTTGTGAATTTGTGATACAGTTATTGTTTATATCAAGAACTGTGACTTAATTGAACACGCACACAATTAATTTCTGTAATCATATCAGGAACTACGCGAATGAACATTATTGTTTGGCAAGTCTAAGCCAAATTCCTTCCTTCCCTAAAATGTTCTCGTCTGGGTCGGCCCTTACGGAATGAGCGATTCTTACTGCACCTTTACTGACTGCAATTTGACTTTTAAACTTAACGAAAGTTCCACTCGCACGATTTAATATTAATTTGTGTACGTCTGTTTACGTAAGTAAAATTACTTACGTAGACATCTATTGTAGCTCAGCGTATAATTTCGGCTTTTTCGCTAGATGCTTGCATCCCAATTTGGTTTCATACCACCGACGTCGCATTAGTTTGAGTAATATATTCACATCTTGTTGGTTCAACTCGTGTAAAATAATACGAGCCGTATAGTCAATGTAGTCCACCGATGGGAAAATTTTTTCGATCAGCTCTGTTTTTGGCTTTTCGAATTCCGTAGTAATGTTTCTACCCACAACGTTCGACTGTAACGCCAGATTTGAGAGTTCTGGCCTCTATATCTACATATATTAGACGCAGAAACGTTCTCTCTTTTTCTATTTGAAAATGTCCAAGATTTCAACAATGCATTAATTGTCACGAGTTTTTCATTCTTTATGTTTTTTATGCGTCCCATTTTCACACAAATTAAATATTTAAGCTTAATAGTATATTTCTTATATTACCACACAACACTTCACAGCATGTTTACATATTTCAGATACAGGGTGTTTCCACCTAGATGGTCCAGAGCAGGAGGTGATAGTAATTTGTATGGGAGGGAGGTGCATATCAGTGATCTGCACAATATCATTTACGCTTTCCTCAAACTCAACTGTAGTTAACTAGTTATTTATATCCAGTTGAAACCACATACAAAAGCAACTATTAAATATGTAGTTGTTCTCACTCGCAATGAACAACTAATGCATTCAACTTGCATGAAAAAATCAAATATGTAGTGGTAAATGCATTCGTTTTTCCAAAATGCATTGTTTTTTTTTGTTTTTAATACAATTGATAAATATATTTGACAATCATGAAAAAATAAACCATTTTATATAAAAACAAAAACATTTTTCATTATATTTCTCTTTTTGTCTTAAAAACTAACAGAATAAAAATAAATATATTCAGTAAGAGTAACAATAACAAAAACATATTCAAAGTCAAAAATATCCTGTCAGTTAATTTTTAAACTTTATTTGCTTAAACAGAATTAGTAGTTACGCTATGCTGGTTCTGGATCACTTTTTCCATACAAAAAGTGTCCGGAAAATTCAAACTGTTGTCGTCTACGTCACAGGGCCTGCCTGCCTGGGGAATTCCTTTAGTACCATCTGGCTGAACAGGAGTTGATATCAACTGATTAGCTGGCCCCCTGTAAGCTATTCAAGCTGTTATCTTAGCTGATTTTTTAATAAAATGAGGTATGGTGAGCAATTTTGAGGTGGTTCTGAGGCCGCTTTTGTACTGAAAATTTGGCATCTTGTGAAGGGGCGGGAAGCTTTATTAGTGGAGGTTGCTGGTTAAGTTTGATCTGGTCTTGGAGGCTACAATTTGACCTTGAGGTGCCCCCTCCTGTGTCTGGGTACTGGAGACTAAGAGTTTTAGTGACAATAACTGATACTATGACTAGGACTGCCTGGGGTGTGTTGGACTGGGCTACGTTACCTGTACCAAGGCTTGGGTAGAATGTGTACGGCTTATGTGTATTAAGTAATGATGTGAAATACCCTAATCGAATTTATATCGGGGCTGTATACTTGTCAGCTTGAGTTTGGTTTTAGTTGTTTACTTTAGTATGAGTGCCTGTGGTATGTTGGGCTGGGCTACTTGGTGACTGAGGAAACGGTACCCAAGGCGTAGGTGGATGTGTGCAGCTGGTGGATAAGAAATGTTGTGAAATTAGTGTAATTAGTATTAGTAATAATTTAAGTTAACCCTACAATATGCCAATAGATTCTAGAAGGTGTCAGTGGGGGTCTTATTTCTAGAGGTGGTATAATAAATATTAGTAATAATTCAAGTTAACCCTAGGATATTTTTTGTTCATGCCAATAGTATTAGTACTAGGGAAATAAAGTTTTCATCAGAAATCCTCTATGGTTCGAGATATTAGCGATCTTACCTTCTCGGGTGATATATCTAAAAATAGATCAGGCGAAGCTGGTTGGGGTGAATGTAGGTAGATATGTTGACTTAGATATGTAATGGAAATTAGTAAATGCTTAATTTTGCTTCTAATTCGATTCCTTGCATAAACAAATTCGTACAGTACAGTAAAGTAAACAAATTCGCAGTCGAATAATGTAAACAAATTCGGACAGCGGCCGAGTAAAGTAAACAAATTGAGCGATTTATGACAGATTCCTAATTTCTTTAGTTGAAAACAACAACAACTGATATTAATCTGTAGGATATGATGTCTTAGATGAGTAGTGGAAGTTATAATTGAATATTTCTTTTGCTAAAAAAAAAACAACAGCAACTATAACGTAAGTTGTGGATTAGAAATGTTTTATAAACAAGAGGGAACATGCTATGATATTCGATATCTAAAAATAGATCACGGCTGCTTCGGATGTTAAGAAACATGAAGTAATGGAATTTAAAGCCTTATCAGAAAATTTTCGATGTAGGTGTATGTGTGTATGTGTATGTATTGAAAATTCTTAGGTTATATGAAAAAATTGTTTTTTTAAGTTCAATAAAATTTATTTTTGGGCAGGTTAAATTTATAGCTTTGATCACCTATGATATCAATTTTTGGGCAGGTTAAATTTAAAGCTTTGATCACCAATGTGGGGTGATACTAATATAATATGATATGTTGACTTAGATGAGTAGTGAAAGTTTTATTGGTATAGTAAAAGACTATTCATCAAATTTTTGGTGATAAGGTGTAATGGCATGAGCAGTGTCGCAACACGAAATCTTTCTAGAGTACCTTGTTAGTAGGGATTGCAAATTTACCGAATTTTGTCATTACCGGTAATTCGGTAAAAAAAATTACTATTACCGGTTTATCGGTAATTTACCGGTAAATTTGAACATTTTCTAAAATAATTCTGAAATGCACAATATTATATGATAAAAAAGTTAAAAAATAAAAAAATTGTATTTCAAAATACCCTTTATTTATTTTCTAAATATAAACGGAAATATAAAATTATAAAAAAATAAAACCAAAAAAATTCACAACAAAATAATGCAAAATAAAAAAAAAAGGTGTTAATTATTTAGAAAATAGTGTGCATTATTTTTAATTAATTTTTAAAGAATTATCATTTTTAAAATATGACCGCAAAAAGCATAAATCGTCAATGCTCCTGTCATTTAAGTTTGATCTTATTTTTGTGCTGATGAGCCCAGCAGCAGAGAAAGCACGTTCTGACTCTACGCTCGTTGGGCGAATAGTCATAAGATGGTCGAATGCCATATTTAAATATTTATTGCGAATATTTTCGTCTTGGAAATAGGATATTTCTTTTTTGACAATTATTCCAAGATCTTTATTATTTTTCTTCTTATTTTCTTTTTCTTGTAAGTTACGGGTTTTTTTAAAAATTTCTAATTGAAGTTTTTCCTTCAAAGATATATTGGACACAGCAGTCAATGTTGATGAAGCTGAAGGTACATCGACTTCTACAACTTCAACTACATCGTTCTCGTGATCATCATCATCACTGACAAAATTTTCATCTTGCTTGTTGGAAACACGTTCAATTAGCTCAATTATTGTTTTAGTTATGGCAGCTTTACTGGTTCTATTAAATATTCCATAATCGCTATTGTTCTTGTCATTTAATTTATTCGGATCATGAAGAAAGTGTAGAACATCTGAATTAATAGTTCGTCTTTCCTTTATTCGTAAAACTAATTCATCCATAAGTTCGTTGCTTAATAAGGTGTTTTGTTGCTTAAGTTCATCCAACATAAATTCTAATGTTATATCAGCTGTAAAAAGATTAACATCTTCGCAACATAATGCTTCTACAGCAACTTTTAAGGGCTGCAAAGCTGCTATTATGTTAGATAACAAGCTAATATCTTTTTCGTCGAAAGTGATAGCAGACTCTATATCTATAAGACTTTTTCGTATAGCATTTCTAATTTCATAAAAACGCTCCAACATCGCTAGTAGGCTACTCCACCTGGTTCGAGTGTCCAAAATTAATGACAGATTCTTACATAATTCATCTTGTATATTTTTCTGGAGTATTGTATCATTTTTCGTTGGTGATTGGCGAAAAATTTTAACGACTTTTCGAATCTTTTCTATCAGAGGACGTATATTTGCATGTTGAATAACAGGATCCACGTTCGTTTCAGATATTAGCTCTAAGCCATCGTCATCATCTTCGTCGTCCGATAAATATTCTGGACTAGTTGCTTCTTCCTGTTCATCAGCACTTTCTGTTGAATAATTTTTGTCATAAAGAATCTTGATAATTGCCAATTGAATACCGTGCACTATACACAATTGATGATTTGCACCAATTAAAGTTCCCACTTTCTTCATCACCGATGCTCCGTCTGTCGTAATTGAAACGACATTGTCAAACGAAATACCGAATTCTTTAATTTTTTTCTCCAGAAGGGTAACACATTTATCAGCTGGCATTGATCCATGTACTCTAGCAAGACCAAGATTCCAAAATTTGTTAAATGTATGTACATTCACATTCATGTAGCGGCGATTTTTGACAGACGTCCACTCATCCAATGTGAGACTAAACGCTTTACCTTGTTTAGTACGAGATTTTAGGTCAGCGAAGACTCTTTGCCGCATTTTCGCTGCATATTCAGTCACAATTTTTCGAATTGTATTTGGTGACTTTGGAATATCGGTATAACCCTTAGCATGTAACAGTTTTCTTAAATCATAAGATGTACAAAACTTAACAAACGGTAAGCCATCTTTGGCTGTTAATCGCGCAACAACCGCAGAAAATGAATCATCAACTGATTTTAAAAAGTAGTTTGAAATTGTTGGCAAATTGTTCACATTTGTAGATGTTGCACCTGTACCTGGCTCATCTGCTTTATTTCTTTTTAAAAGATTAATTTTGTGCTGGGTTCGAAGGTGTGCATGCAAGCCACTCGTGCTACCGCCAGAAGTTTTAATTGCTTTTAAACACTGCTTGCATTCACCTGCACTTCCATTTTGTATGCGTAAAAAATAATTCCATGGGGAATTTTTATCCATAGCTGTGTAAAAAATCTAAATTTTAAAATAACGCAATATAAATATAATTATATTAATAATAATAAAATCAAAATTCTCACCTCTTATTGTTGACTTATTTTTAGAAACTTATGTTTATACAGTTATCTATTGTTGCAAATTTGTTTGTACGGAATACCACTAACAAAGAAAACTAACGACACGAACTATATTCACTATACTATACCACTGAGATGGCACCAATTTTGATTTCAAAAAGTATGCTCGCACTGTCAATGCTACCAACCAAATTAAATTATTCATAGCCTACTAAGAACATTAATTTTTTTCCAAATACATTTCTTAATAAGAACATGAAATTTTTAACTGGAGTATTTTCATGGCTTACTAAAAAAGATTTTTTTTTACTTTTAATAATTATCCACATTAATATATATTTGGTTGATTTATTTAAAAGAAAACACTTTTAAATAACTATTAAATTTAATGTATTCATATAATAATAATAATTCTTTTTTACCGAATTTACCGGTAATGAGCGGTAAAATTACTGGTAATAAAATTATGTTTTTTCAACTCAATTACCGGTAAACCGGTAAACCGTTTACCGGTATTGCAATCCCTACTTGTTAGCCTAGCCTGAAAGTGATTGAGCAGCCACATCTGAAAAAATTGCATATTATCATTAGCTTGAGAGTGGGTTAATTAAAAGCATTAACGAGCTATCATATTAATGTAGGATGATATGCTGACTTAGATGAGTAATATAAATTAGTAAAATTCTCGGTGACCAGGTGTAATGAGCTTGAAATATAATATAACTTCTTGCGTAGTTAAACAAATACATTCGAATAAAATAAACAAATTAATTTATGTTTTTTTGTGTCTAGAGCTGGTGAGCATAGGAAGCTGGCAGAGTTATTAACCATGATATCATAGTTCACATGAAGCTGATAAGAATATGATAATTTTACCTTCATACTATCAGATTGAGCACATATTTTCTAACCATTACGTTGAGCGTGGGTTTAATTAACAGTTTTGATACCGCCTTATAATATTAATGTAGTATGATATGCTGTCTTAGATGAGTAGTGGAAGTTATCAGCAATATCGCTTCATATTGTTGCGAGCGTGGCCTTTGGTTCGTTATTTAAAACACAATATTAAATTAATATACAAGTTCTTTATTTCACTCTAATCTTATACAATTCACAAACTTTCAATTAATCAACTCAACTTTAATTATCGCTAATACTGTACTTTCAATTATCGCAATCTAATTACAACACTTTCGCACGTTTATTACTTTCGCTTGTTAACACTGCAACGTCTAAGACAAGACTCTTATTCTGGCTATGACAACTGTTATATTTATACCCTAGAAACTCTCCAGATTATTCTCGAGTGTTCTATTTTCCAGAAGCTTCTTGACTGTTCTATTCATTCTATTCCTGAACCTTCCTGTAGATACCATAATCAATTCTCCGAACCTAAAGTCGTTTACTTCTCCATTGCCACATTGCCAGTAGATGTCACCAGTTGTCTCTTTCTATTGCACGTAACACTGCCCCCTTCTTAAATTTGTTCGTCCCGAACAACAGGTGGTCCACGGTCTTGATGCTCGTAGTATTGACACAAGCGGTCCAAATGAACAATTTTATGCTTGCCTCTTGTGACACGCTGAATCCTGTATACCACGTCATTAATTCTAGTTACTACTGAATACGGTCCTTCCCAGTGTTGTTGCAATTTTGGAGAACGTCCCTTACGTCGTCTCGGATTGTAGAGCCAAACAAGATCACCTTCATTAAATCCTGCGGAATTAGCACGTAGGTCATAGCGGGTCTTCATCCGATCAGTATTTGTTGCTAATTTCGTCCTCGTGGCCTCGTGCACATCAGCTAATTGTTGTTTGAGCTCCGATACGTAGTCTTCTGGTAACTTTTGTTCACCTCTGGGGGTACCGAATTTGAGGTCGCTAGGTAAACGCATCTCTCTTCCGAATATGACTTTAGCTGGGGTTTGTCCGGTAGTACTATGAATAGCTGATCTATAAGCCATTAGGAATATAGGAATGTGTCGATCCCAATCGCGTTGATGATAGTCAACTACTTTCTTTAGATGCTCGATCAATGTTCTGTTGAAGCGCTCTACCATGCCATCAGATTGTGGATGTAGAGGAGTTGTTCTAGTTTTTCTTATTCCGAACATTTTACACATCTCCTGGAAAGTCCGCGATTCGAAGTTCCGTCCTTGGTCCGAATGAAGTTCGTGAGGCACTCCAAACCTACTGACCCAATTCGTTATTATTTGTTCCGCAACTGTGGCTGCCTCTTGATTAGGGATTGCATAAGCTTCAGGCCATTTACTGAAATAGTCAATGGCAACTAAAATATAACGGTTACCGCCATCCGTCCTTTGCAAGCATCGCAGACAGTGCATCTGCGGCACCACTCCTCCACATCTTCTCGCATATGTAGCCAATAAAACCTTTCCCGTATTTTGGAAATTGTTTTGTTCACTCCCAAATGTCCTCCAGAGGTTCCACCGTGCATTTCTTCTAGAACATCTTTGACGTTTGATGCTGGCACGACTATCTGCATTCGGAAATATTCGCCGTTAGGTGATTCCCATTTGCGTTTTAATATACCACATTCAACATGAAGAGAGTTCCATTGAGCCCAGTAGCTTTTCAGCTTCTCACTCCGATCCGAAATATCCTTCCAGTCTGGTCTTTCCATATCTTCTTTCCAAGCGAGAATAGGTGAAATGTCCGGATCTTCTCGTTGTGCTGTTCTCAGGTCCTCGTTGTCCCAACCTGTAGATGGTTCCACGGTTACCAACTGTATAGTTGCTGTTGTTTCTTTTTCTTCCACCCGTGCGCAATGTTTGCATTCAAGTTTGCATGGACGTCGTGAAAGGGCGTCTGCATTTCCATGGATACGACCTCTTCGGTGTTGGATCTCAAGATCATAAGCCTGGAGTCGCTCTATCCATCTCGCGACTTGTCCCTCAGAGTTCTTAAACTGCAGAAGCCATTTAAGTGCTGCATGGTCGGTGCGAAGGATGAATTTCTGCCCGTAGAGATATTTATGAAAATGTTTTGTTGAACTTACAATAGCAAGTAGCTCTTTTCTTGTAGCACAATAATTTTTCTCTGGCTTTGAAAGTGCTTTGCTATAGTAAGCTACTGGAACTTCTTGACCATTCTCCTCCTGCGAAAGCACTGCACCAATACCTTCATTGCTGGCATCAGTGTCTAATATAAATGTTTTTCCCAGCTTTGGATAATGAAGTACTGGAGCTTCACAGAGCTGTTGCTTCAAATTTTCAAAACTTTTGTTGCATTTATCCGACCATATGAACGGCCTTCCCTTTTCTGTAAGTTGATGTAGGCTTCTTGCTATATCTGCAAGACCTTTCACGAATCGCCTGTAGTAGGTAGCTAAACCAAGAAAACTCCGTAATTGATGTTTGTCCTTTGGAACTGGCCAATTTTTGACGGCTTCTATCTTCTCTGGATCGGTTCTTACTCCTTGTGATGAAACTATGTGCCCTAAATATTTAACTTCATCTTTGAATAGAGCACATTTACTCGCACTGAGCTTCAATTTTGCATCTTTGAGTCTTTGAAGTACGTCCCGTAAGTTGTTTTTATGTTCCTTGAATGTCCTTCCGATAACTATTATGTCATCCAAGTAGACAAGACATTTTTTCCAGGTTAAACCACGTAGAACACATTCCATTAGTCGTTCGAATGTGGCTGGAGCATTACATAACCCAAATGGCATTACTTTGAATTGCCATAAGCCACTGCCAACTGAGAAAGCAGTTTTCTCTCGGTCCTCGGGATGTATTTCCACTTGCCAGTAACCACTCTTTAAATCCAGAGTGGAAAACCATTGCGCTCCGGAAAGGGTATCCAACGTGTCATCAATCCTTGGTAATGGATAGCTATCTTTTCCCGTCACGTTATTTAGTTGGCGGTAATCTACACAGAATCGGGTGCTGCCATCCTTTTTCCTAACCAGGACAACCGGCGATGTCCAAGGGCTGTTAGATTCCTCTATTACGCCTTGTTTCTTCATAGAGTTCATCATGTCTGCAACTTCTGGTTGTTTGGCTAATGGCAATCTTCGTGGTGTCTGTCGAATGGGCCTGGACTCTCCTGTATCGATCCGATGCTGGACAAGATTTGTTTTACCATAGTCATCATCATTCATTGCAAATACTTCCGAAAATTCATCGATCACCTCTTTGGCATCGTTGTGTTGTTGTTTACTTAAGGCACTGAACGAAAGAAGTTTCTGAACCTGTTGGGTAGTAGCTGGTATAGTTTTTGTCTCCTTGACATTACTACCATTATCCAAATTGACGATTTGGTAAACGGGTTCACAATTTCCAATTATAGCACCTTCTTTTAGTTGTACTTCATTTTCGGATGTGTTAAGCACTCTGACTGGTATTAATGTTGCACCTTCTGCCTTCACTAAAGTCTTGCCAACAATGATGCTCGATGTAACTTTTGTGGGGTTAGGCTCCACCAGATAGAATCGGCAGGTCCCGATGTCATCAGTCAGCTTTGTCCATATTAGTGTCTCTGAGCATGGCGAAAGAGTAATATTTTCGCAGACCATCGTCCTTACTTTCACAGGATGATCTGCTCCTTCTCCTAGTTTCTTAGGAATTTCTATGTTCCCATATTTGAGAGTCCGCTCTCCGACATCCAGATTTATTTTGTATGTGGTCATGAAGTCTATTCCAAGAATGCATTCATCCATTATGTCTGAAACCAGGAAAGTGTGAGGAAATAGTAGTTCGCCTAGTTGAACATCTAAAGTTATTTCTCCAAAGATCTGTGCTGTTGCTCCAGTTGCTGTTCTTAGTAGATATTTGGTGGTATTATGAAGCCATTTGTTCTTAACAAGATCTGTTCTAATAATTGATCTTGAAGCTCCAGTATCGATAGTGACTGCACAGTCATTTTTTCCTACACTTCCATATATAATAAGACTGCTATTATTTCTCTGTAACTGGCCTACTTGAATGATGACTTCGGGGCCGCCGATTCCACCAACCAACTTCTGCCCCACAAAGTTGGTTTTTATTAGTTTTCCGACTGCTCAACAGGAGAGCTGATGCGACTAGTCGCTGCTTGATATCTAGTCTCTCCACGAATAGCTTGTTCCCTGGCTCGACATCTTTGGCATTCTTTTTTCCCTTCTTCAGGTGATTCCACTCGTCGACGTTTTCTGCAGTCTCTTTTAAGGTGCCCTGATCTATTACAATTCCAGCATCGAAGGACACCACGTGAAGGCGGGCTCTGTGATGATTGCACTCTGTTACAAGTACATTCTTCCACTGAAATTTCTCTTACTCGTACTGCACTCCGTGAAGCTTGTCTGGCGGATTCATACGCTAATGCATAGGCTAGTGCTTCTGCTGTTGATTTCTTTCCTGCTAGCCTTAATGCATGTTGTAAGTTTTGATCTGCAATAGCGTTCACAAATGCCTCCGTCGCCACTTCATTAAGGAAATCCGCATTTACGCTGGAGTATGAAAGATGCGCTAATCTTTCCACATCAGCCTGCAATTGTTGTAGTGATTCGCCATGCTTTTGAATCCTGCTGCGCAACTGTAGGCGATATACTTGCTGCATGTGCTCATCTCCGTAACGTAATTCTATCGCCTGTACTAATGAAGAGTAATCACGTTGATTTTCAATCGGTACAGTTTGTAAGAGTAGTGACGCAGGAGCTCGAAGTGCTAGCACCAAAGCTATAGCTTTGTCTTCATCATTCCATCCATTTATCTCTGAAGCTGCCTCGAATTGTCTCTTGAAGATATGCCATGAATTTTGTCCATCAAATATTGGAGGTTTCATACTACCTGCGCCAGATATTTCAGCTGCTACGTTTAGAGGCTGACGATGCCTTATTCTTTCCAGATCTGCTTTAAAACTGTCAAGCTGTTCTGTAACATTTTGTTGTACTCCCGACACTTGTTGTCGAACTTCCAACACTTCCTGCTGGATTTCCTCAATTTTCACATTTTGTTCGTCTAATGAACCTTTCAGAAAGTTCTTCTGTTCCTCCAAACAAGTTTCTAGACAATTCTGCAGAGAATTCTTTTGTTCCTCAAAAGCATTCTTTTGCTCGTCCAGACGGGTTTCCATAGATTTCTTTTGTTCCTCGAGAGAATTCTTTTGTTCCTCGAGAGAATTCTTTTGTTCATCAAAACGGGCTTCCATTTTGCTCATTAAAGCACTCAAAAGCTGTTCCATTTTCATTGTAGGCTCTTCTTCAACTTCGGTTTCTTCCAAGTTATCTTCGAAAACAAATGTTTCAGGATTCTTTCCTTCCTCTATCAAAGCTTGTCTGAGTCGCTCGACTAGAACTTTCTTTGCACCTGTCGTTTGTAATGACCGGTTCCCTAACTCCACTTTCAAATCCTGCGTTCGAAGCTCCTCGAATTTTCGCCCCATTACTTTAGTAATTCACTTTAAGTTGAATATAAATTATTTTCAAGAACTTTCAAAATTTAACACAATTTCACAAAATTAATCACACTTTGAATTTTAAAGTCAATTACCACCACTTTATTTCGCGAATTTATTTCACTTCTGACACCAGTTGTTGCGAGCGTGGCCTTTGGTTCGTTATTTAAAACACAATATTAAATTAATATACAAGTTCTTTATTTCACTCTAATCTTATACAATTCACAAACTTTCAATTAATCAACTCAACTTTAATTATCGCTAATACTGTACTTTCAATTATCGCAATCTAATTACAACACTTTCGCACGTTTATTACTTTCGCTTGTTAACACTGCAACGTCTAAGACAAGACTCTTATTCTGGCTATGACAACTGTTATATTTATACCCTAGAAACTCTCCAGATTATTCTCGAGTGTTCTATTTTCCAGAAGCTTCTTGACTGTTCTATTCATTCTATTCCTGAACCTTCCTGTAGATACCATAATCAATTCTCCGAACCTAAAGTCGTTTACTTCTCCATTGCCACATTGCCAGTAGATGTCACCAGTTGTCTCTTTCTATTGCACGTAACAATATTTATTTCTCTAAAGCATCATCCGAATGGTGTTGTATGAATGAAGAAAAAACTGATAATTCTTCAAGCCTACTATAGTGAAGACCGTGGTGGAGGTTGAGCGTGGGTACTGTAAGTTGTGTATATATTAATTGTGTTGTATATTAATCTAGTAGGATATGAAAGCTTTAGTGAAGAGCGTGGAAGAGGATAGTGTTATGTGCTTACCTTTAAATCTTAAGTTAGGTTGAGAGTGGGTTAAATTAAAAGCATTGATGATAGAAGATAGTGCTATGATATTAAGTAATGGAAATTGTATGGGAGCAGTAAAAGAATAATTTTTGGCTGCCAGGTGTAATGGCATGACTTAGCAGGTAATTTGATATTACCTTTTGTCAAGATCGTGGCGGTTGAGATTGGGTAAAGCTTAGTGGTGTTCGATGTTTATTTTATGGGTGGTGGGTGTGCATAATATAGTAGAAAGCTTTAGTGAATACCATACTTTTCAACCAGCTGACTCTGTCAAAACATCTGTGTCGCTCTAACATAAATCTGTGTTCATATTTTAGGTGGGCATGATAGCTTGAAATTATCTTATGGATATTGATCAATGAGGAAGCCTATAGGTTTTGTTTACAATTCGCTATATTTTTCGGTCTGGGATTAACAAATATTTTGAGGAGAGGTTAAGTTTGGTGGTGCATGAAGTTTCTTTTATGTGCGGAGGGTGCTCATAATCTAGTAGGAAACTTTAGTGAATACCATACTTTTGAACCATCTCGCTCTAACACACAACATCTGCCTTGGAGCTTTGTGTTATCAGTTGCTTGATTGATATGCTATGGCTGCCTAGAATTATCATGCTTGTGTTGGGCTGGTATGTATACTTGGTGGATGAGAGCTTTAGCGACAATATCCTATCGTTTACTTGCTAGCTTGGAACTTCGTGTTATCAGTTGTTTGCTTTATATGCTCTGGCCGTCAGGGGCTATCATGTGTTGAGCTGGATTGGGCGAATACATATCTAAAACTAGATCATGCGAAACTGCTAAGAGCATGGTAATATTGAGATGGGCACAGTATTTTCTTGCCGTGAAAGCTGCGTTAAATTCAAGCTTTGGTTTGATATGATATTAAACTAGTAGGATATGTTAACTAAGAATTCACTTGACGATGTCTTAGATGAATAGTGGAAGTTGTATGGGAGATTCGACTTAGCTGTGAGTAAGTAGTAAAAGTAAATTTTTGGTAGTCAGATGTATTCCTAACGGCATGACTAAGCTGTATTTAAAAGATTAAATATTCATTTAAGCATTAATTCATTTTACAGATTGCATCACTCAAAGTAGAATTGCTCTATAATCGACACCAGCAACGATGAAACTGAAAATTGATGGGTATACTAATCCTCGATAATATTATAATTAAAGTGATATCAACTGAAAGATTTTCGTATGGTATTAGACAAACAAAGAAACAGTGGCGGATCCAAGGTGGGGGGGGGCGGTTGTGGGGGGTCATGACCCCCCCCCTAAATTTGAGAAAAAATATTTAATTAATTGAGTTATTTGAAAAAATAATTTTTTTTATTTTATACTTTTTTTATTTATATAATTCAACTTAAAAAAAAACTTTATTCCGAAACTTAAAAAAATAAAAATTTATTTCAATGAATGCTATTGTATGCATGTGATGTATGTGTATAGGTTTTTCTCGGAATTTGGGTTTCCGACCTCAGAGAAACACTTCCCAAGCCACGAAGCAGACTCCCTCGCTACCACATCAGAGCCCTAACTTAATTTAGTCCTAACTCCTGTTATATTTCAGGGCTTAGCTTAGTCGAAGGCAATCACTCTATAGTCCAGTCAAATAAGCTGAAAAAATGCTAAAGATCGCATTTAATTTGTTTCAGGCTGCAATTTTGAGGGTTGGTGTAGGGTGGTCCTGGGAGTATTGTGTCAAAAATGCAGCCTCGCAGGGCAAAAAAAAAAGGGGTGAAAGACAATAAAAACACCCCCGAACACGTGACAATCTACTTGCCGTGCGTGCGGTTTGGAAGAGGTCAAATTTTTGAAAAAATTAAAAATGCTGTATTATTCAGAATATGATTCTAAATAAAAAAGTCTATGGTGCCCAACCCCTATCTCGTAAGGGCGCGACAGGAAAACCGAAAGAAGCTAAGGGTGGACACATCGCTAGATACACTAACATGTGTCCGATTACTTCAATTCTGCAACATTTTCGTTCAAGAGCTAGCAACCAAAAGAAGCGTGAATTTTTCATGGATGGAATGGAAAAACGGGGGGAGTTAAGAAAGTTATCGGATTATATGTTGAGCAATATTTGCGCTCATGTTTTGCTGTGGTGACGTACTTGGAACATTTTTGAATTTTTCTTAGAATTTTGGCTGGTTTTTAGTTCAATATGGCTGCAGTTTTGCGCATTCGATGGTTTTTAGGGTTTTAGATGACTGCGATTGCGTAGGCGTGGGAAGAAAATAATCTTATGTGATTGTATGCATTTGTTGTTTGTTTTTAATTGTTGTAAAGGGTAGGATATGGGATTGCTGGCTACACAGGAAGAATGGGATATAATAAATTAATGGTATAGACTAGATGGGTGGGATCTGGGTTGGTTAGATGGTTAAAAATAGAAGCGTTACCTTATTTAAAAATTTATTACCGACAAATCATAGTTACATATATCAAATTCGCACGTGCTTTCTTTTTTAAAATTTAATTAAAAAAAGGTTTACTAATTCCCAATATGATATAGTGCAATAATTGTCTCTTGCAATTTTCAAATCAAAAAATCAAATCAATTTAAAAAGAATTTATTTCATGTAGTACAAGCTATTTTTTAGCTATAGCTATACGTACAACGTTGGGAAATAAGAGACCAAAGATCATAATTATAGATTAACAAATCAGAAAAATTAGAAAATAAGATAATAGTAAGAGCAATTCCACCATGCGGGTCTTTAGTAATTGACCATTTCATTATAAAAATAATATAACATTAAATGGTAAATGTCATATTGATATCTTTAAAAAAGGTAATGTTAAAGATAATCAAAATGGAAAATTTATTTTTTCATACTAATAGTTCTAATGGATACACATATGATAATATAGTTGAAAACAATTAATTGGTTATTCTAAGAAACATAATTTCTATAGTTATGAAACTCATTTATGTTAACCTAGATTAAGCAATTGATATCTTTATCACGAAGTTGGTACTATTAATATAGTTACAATTATTTATGTAGTTATAATTCTTTATGTTGCTCTATCGTATTGTGTGCCTTTAAGTTTTCAAATGTCACCCAGTAATTATAAACATAATTTTACTCCTTACATGTTTACTTCTGGTAATTTGCTGTTCTCAGTAATATATGAACCACGGTAGTGTTATTATTAGTAGTAGTGAAATTATAACTTTATCCTTTTTATCTCATTTCACTTTATATCTTTGATTAGTGATTAGTTGCATAGTCTAAGATTGCTCTTACTGTTATCTTATTTGCTCTTTACTACCTATATGTATTCTAATATTACTCTTATGATTACTTATAATTAAGTGTCTGGTCTCGTTTCCAACCAGTCAAGATAATGAATCTAATGACTTTATTGTTATTGCCCAACGTTGTACAGCTAAAAAATGGCTTGTACATGAAATAAATCCTTTTTAATTTGATTTGATTTTTTGATTTGAAAATTGCAAGAGACAATTATTGCACTATATCATATTGGGAATTAGTAAACCTTTTTTTAATTAAATTTTAGAAAAGAAAGCACGTGCGAATTTGATATATGTAACTATGATTTGTCGGTAATAAATTTTTAAATAAGGTAACGCTTCTATTTTTAACCATCTAACCAAGCCAGATCCCACCCATCTAGTCTATACCATTAATTTATTATATCCCATTCTTCCTGTGTAGCCTGCAATCCCATATCCTACCCTTTACAACAATTAAAAACAAACAACAAATGCATACAATCACATAAGATTATTTTCTTCCCACGCCTACGCAATCGCAGTCATCTAAAACCCTAAAAACCATCGAATGCGCAAAACTGCAGCCATATTGAACTAAAAAGAAAACATTCAAAGCAAAAATCATCATATCTCGGCTTGCTTTGCACAACCAGCCAAAATTCTAAGAAAAATTCAAAAATGTTCCAAGTACGTCACCACAGCAAAACATGAGCGCAAATATTGCTCAACATATAATCCGATAACTTTCTTAACTCCCCCCGTTTTTCCATTCCATCCATGAAAAATTCACGCTTCTTTTGGTTGCTAGCTCTTGAACGAAAATGTTGCAGAATTGAAGTAATCGGACACATGTTAGTGTATCTAGCGATGTGTCCACCCTTAGCTTCTTTCGGTTTTCCTGTCGCGCCCTTACGAGATAGGGGTTGGGCACCATAGACTTTTTTATTTAGAATCATATTCTGAATAATACAGCATTTTTAATTTTTTCAAAAATTTGACCTCTTCCAAACCGCACGCACGGCAAATAGATTGTCACGTGTTCGGGGGTGTTTTTATTGTCTTTCACCCCTTTTTTTTGCCCTGCGAGGCTGCATTTTTGACACAATACTCCCAGGACCACCCTACACCAACCCTCAAAATTGCAGCCTGAAACAAATTAAATGCGATCTTTAGCATTTTTTCGGCTTATTTGACTGGACTACTACGCCGTTTCAGGAAGCTATGATTAAGACAACTCGCACACTTTTATTTTATTTATATATATTTTTTTTTACTTTTGCTTTGTTCACAAACTTTTTGTTTCACAAACTTCCTCTTATGGTTATTTTTACAAAACGTTTATTTTATTTTTTCTTATCGCAACTTCTATTTTCTTTACCTATTTACAATTAGTGTTCAGCCTACCGCGGCGGACGATGGTTGAAATGAAATTTGATATTTTCATAAATATCAAACCATCGTCTTGCTATCGTGCATACATTGTTGCACCCAGAATGTATTCCGCTCGCGACAATTTGCTGAAAGGAGGCTTTTTGTTGAAGACTTGATCGTTTAAATCTTCACCGAGTAAATTTTCTGCGCCCGATATGTATGTATATGTATATGTATATATGTACATACATATCGTATTTTTATTTTCGACAAATCTTACTGAAGGTAAGATTTGTCGTGGGGCTTTTTTCTATTGAAACGACTTGGGTTGAAATTTAAAACTTTTATTTGTCCCAAGTCGTTCTATGGGAAATACTTTTTGTTTTTAACAGAGGAATTTGAATCAATTGCTGATGGCAATTTCTTCATCTTAAAAAGATATAAGCCCCTTTTCAGGTAATTTTGGCATGTAACACTCCTAACATTCTAAAATATTTGCAGCGTTCTTATGTAAAACCACTGAAATTTAAAATATGGACTGACTACGTCCATAGAAATACACTGCAGAAAGTGGGCTCATTTCTATATAGCGTTCTCTTTCGATCTAAGCACTAACTGCTAATTCGCACGTCACATAGAAATGTGACCTAACTCAAAATTTGTCGTTTTTGAGTTAATTACACCATGAAATTGGCATATTTCTATCTGATTGTTTTTGCCGCTAGATAGAGATAGTATCACTTTTCTGTTACTTAAGAACAGAGATATTCTTCATAGAACAGTGTGTCAGTGTCACTTTTTGACTTGTGACGATCTTTATAACAAACGTAAATATGTTTTCGACATTTTAACAGTATTATTTTAAATTGTGTCACTTTTCCACAAAACAGCTATTATTTCTTACAAATTATATTATGAGTTATGACATTTTTCCACAAAGTTCAAAGTACGGAATTTAATTCTTAAAAATCGTATTTTGAGTTGTGCCACTTAAAAAAACTTGTAAAAATATTTATTTCGCAACAAAGACAACAAAGAAAAGCGGCACAACTTAAGAGGATGCGGGATTAACAGCTAACCTCGCCAACTGCGGTAACAAAATCTTAAAATTTCTTTTATATAAATCTTCAGAAATATATTCACTAACAAATTTAAGAGTTCAGACTATTTTTAGCAAACAATTACTACGTTAAGCTAGAATTAATTCTATGTACAGCTTTTCGTTTTTTCGCTCTCCTGAAAAGTTGCATTTTTTGAGTTGGTCACTTACCTATGTAACGTGCGAACTGAGGAAGGGCTGTAAACAATAAATAAATAAATAAGTGGGTTTGTAGAAATAAGTTTGCATCCTTTCTATTAAAAAAATTAGTTTTTGTAAAAAAAAAGTATACTAAGAAAGACACATCAGCCGGACCGCTTAATGCGGATTTCCTAGTTCCAAGTACTGCAGTGGCCATGCGAACCGGCGTTGGATGTTTTTGTTTTTTTTTTTTTTTGCTCGATGATTTAATTTGTAAAAGGACCCCCCCCCCCCCCCTAATTTCAATGCTAGATCCGCGCCTGCAAAGAAATTGAGTATCTCTTCTAGCTACATGCAAAACCAGTACAGTTGCTGGAATTAGAAAACCAGCAATTATCTCTTTAGTCAGCAAACCCTAAGACATTGAATTTATCATTGAATATGTTAAAATTGAAAGGGTAAAGCGGGGAAAATTTACTGGACGGAAGTTTCTATATAATTTGATTTTTATAGACTTATCATGTATAAGTTATAAGAATTTGGTAACGGCATGTTCTGCACAAAATCCAACAGGCAGAAAAATCTAGTATAAGAATTTGGTAACAATATATTCTATACAAAATCTAATAAGCAGAAGAAAATCTTATAAGTATCTGGTAACATTATGTTCTATACAAAATGATTAAAAAAACTTTTTAAAGCATATAATTTTTTATTAAACTACATATAGTGCAAAGCATTAAGAAAGACGGGATATTAGACTACTCTTCGTGTCCGCCTCACACCATACATTTTGTTCAGAAGTCCCATCACCATCAATGTCTCTCCCTAAAAAGGAGCACCACGCAGAAAATGGACGTTGACCGATATGAGTTGCTGGAAATAAAAGGAATTATCCAAATGAAGAATTTAATTAATTTTTTTTTTAATTTTCTCCTTACATTTTCTTGTATGAGATATCTATTTCTCAGCTATTGTGCTTTGTTTGTTTTATATGTATGTGTTGTTTAGTTTTGAACTACCCCCTGATTCTTTAACTGCTGTATGATTTCAAAAACTCTCTTTGCAGTTTTTCTACATGGTAATAAGAATCGCAATTCTTCACGAGTATATTTGGTTCCGTATATTTTGAACCTGTATCATTATCATCACCGTCACCGGTATCATAGCTTTGTTCACTTCCCTCAACTGATTTATTATTATCATCATCATTCTTCTTTTCCCCTTCGCTGTCTTCCTCTTTTATTTGATCGGGGAGTATATTACCAAAATTATGATCATGCTTGGTGTTTTGTGGTATTATTTTAAAAGGTAGCCGCGCTTTTAAGGATTCTTGGGTTTTTTTCAGTGCTATAATTTTGTTCTGAATATTTTCTGTAGGGCTACTACAACCACTTTCATCGGTGAACGTTGATAATAAAGTATCCTCAGGTGTATTTTTCTTTTCACGCTTTTTGCTTTTAAGTGAATGTGTCCGCCGCTTCTTATGTCGTAAGAGGCTATAACCACGACTAAATGATTTGTTACACTCTATACATTCAAACATATTGGCGGTTGCTAAAACACTAAGAAAGAACAACTGAAACAGGTACAGGGTTTTCCAATAAGAGGTGCAATTTCGATATTCAAAGAAAAATGCCATTTTTTGAGATAAATGATCGGATCTTTATTTCATTATAAAGAGGAAGGTATGCCGTTAATAATGGAAAATAGCATCAGCCAAATGACCACCACGACCACGCCTACAGGACCATATCCTTTTCATGAAATTTTCCATAACCAAATCGCAAAGTGGCTGCCCTATGTCCTCGATAGCCTCACGAATTCCATCTTTGAGGTCTTGAATCGACGCTGGGCTATTGGCGTAGACCTTCTCTTTCACGTGACCCCAAAGGAAGAAGTCGCAAGGTGTTAAGTCACAAGATCTCGGTGGCCAATTGTGATCACCTCTTCGAGAGATAACACGGTCCGGAAACTTTTCCCGTAAATTATCAATGGTTTCGTTGCTTGTATGGCACGTAGCGCCGTCTTGTTGAAAGTAAACGTTGTCCCGATCAATACCATCCAATTCCGCCCATAAAAAATCATTAATCATCTGTCGATAGCGCAATCCATTCACCGTAACTGTTGCTCCAGCCTCATTTTCGAAAAAGTAAGGTCCAATGACCCCGCATGACCATAAACCGCACCAAACAGTCACACGTTGAGGATATAGAGGCTTTTCAACAATAACTCTTGGGTTTTCCGAGCCCCAGATGCGACAATTTTGCTTGTTGACGAAGCCATCATCACTCAAGATGAGTTTTCGATGGAATTCGGGTTATTTTCATGAATTTCAAGGACCCAATCAGCAAAGACTCGACGTTGCTGATGATCGGCCGGCTTGAGTTCTTGTGTTAACTGAACTTTATAAGCCTTAAGACCCAAATCTGTATGCAAAATACGGTGTAATGACGTTTGTGGAATGCCTAATTCCAAAGAACGACGAGGAATGGACAAACCTGGGTTTTCTTCAACACTTGTTTTATTTACTACTGATCATCGATACTGCTGTAATACTAAATTTAAAAGAAGCATAACGCTTCTCCAAGAGAATACTATGATCAACAGTATCAAAGGCTTTTGAAAAATCTAGAAGCATTAAGGTGGTGAAAATAGCAGTTTCACAACTGCGATGCGTCCTAAATCCGGATTGCCAGTAGGTCAGTATGTTATTTTTGTCTACATGTTCAAAAACTTGTCCATACATTAGTTTTTCAACCACTTAAATAGAAAGCATAGTATGCTAATTGAACGAAAATCAGCTGGAAATTCATCAGAAGATTTCTTCGGAATTGGAAGAATATTAGCAACTTTCCAATTGGAGGGAAAGGAGAATGATAACAAGCATGAACTAACTATATGCAGAATAAATGTGCAGATGGTTGGAAGCAATAATTTGATAAAGCCTGGTGATAGGTCATCAGGTCCAGTCGCATCAGATTTTATTGAATTAAGAGCCGAAATAAGTTCATCCATGTTAACGTACCGGAAAGAAAACAGTTCACTGGAATCATGCGAGATACTGCTAACTGGATTAGGTAATATACTAAAATGATTTGGAGTAGATATTTCAGCGGGAGAATTACTGTTCGAGGTAAAAATCACATTCAATTCATCAGGTTGGAAACTACAGCCGCTCTTGTCCTTACCATATACTCCGATTTGCCGCAGATTCCTCCACAACTTTTTCGAATCAAAGTTTGTATTAATTTTGGAACTATAATACTGACGTTAGCCAGTCCTATTGCTGTGGTATTTCGAGCAGTTTTATACAAAAACCTGCCTTTATAGGTTTTGAGACGCCTATATCGTTTATATAGATACTCACGCTCAATAATAAGGGTGCTGACTGTCGTAGTAAGCCATGGGCAACAATTCGAATCAATATATTTCACCCGAACAGGTACATACTTATTATAAAGGTAAGTGATCAATGTCGTACAGATGTCGACTTGGTCATCGACTAATATGCAATCATATATCCGCTGCCACGGCAAAACCATGCACTCACCAATTTAGGACTCAGTATCTATATTATTAAAATCTCGGAAAGAATACTTTATAGGAGTATGATTCATGTCTAGCATAAGGTCATAGCTAAGAAAAATAATGTCTTGATCGAATGTACTAGGAGGGCTGATTTGATCGTTGTGCAATGATCTTTCCATTATCTGTTACTAGAATCAGATCAAGAATAGAAGGATTAGCTGTATTGTAGTAAGTAGGATAGAAATTGACAAAATTAAGGTGAACAGACTAGAGTAAGTGTATGAATTGATTTGCAGACATGTCCAGCCTTAGCAAATTAACATTAAAACCACCGCCAGTAATGACGTTCTCATAGCGTTGTGTATTCGGCGGTCCAATGTTGCGCAATTATGGATCTCTTAAACTGTTAGTTCGAGGTAGTGATCACGATTGTAGTCTATCAGTATGTATTCTTTTGATGGCTTTATGTACATGAATGATTTGTTAAGTAGTATAGGTAATGGCATTTATTCAAGGTATATCGGAGACAAGGTATTCCCATTAAAATTTTGACACATTGCAGCTGATAGTCTGTGACGTAATTCTGTGACTATTGTATATACATACATTTTTATAGGAAAGCCAGAGAGAGGAGATAGAGTATTGTGTTCTCGGTACCGTGATTTCTTATACATTTTCACAATAATTCGTCACTAATGGCGGAACGTGCTGCATAATGGGAATACTTGTATTCTATATACATTGGCATTGATTTAAATATTCGATATGATTTCTTGAAGGGAATGGGGATTCTGAGTTCTATAATTTTGTTATTCCTGAAGATATTCGCAGAAATTGTGCTTAATTTGTAAATTTGTGTTATTAAATTATCTCTGGAATTTATTGGAAGCATTATTGATTTGGCAGTTCCTGCCTGATGTTTGATAAAAGCTTTTATATTTTATTGGGTGATATTAGTGTAAGATGAAACTTATGCCTTGAATCAGTTAAAAGATTTATGAATTCTGTCTGAGTATTTTCATATCTAAATGACATTAATGAGACTAGTGAAATTAGGGATTTATGCTCAATGGAAATTTTTATCTGTCCAATGCTCTATTTTCCACCAATGATGGCTATCGGTATTGAAATTAGTTTTTTATGCATAGCTAGGAATTCCTTCTCAATTGCGGCCTTTGTTTTATTAAATATGTGAGATGTTGCTTCTATAATCGCGGTTTGGCTTTTCATAGGGAAAAGGATGGAGTTTTGGTTTAAAGTGCAAATTCACTCATCATAAGTTTTGGCATCATCCGTTCAATGTTCCGAAAAGAACTTTAGAGATTGAGCCTATTGCATTAAACAGTGCTCATTGTTTCCTACTACCAGTAACGTTTTCTTATATTCTATGTTTGCCAGTGGTAGGCTCGCCTGGGCTCGCGCGAGCCCATTGTTAAATTTTTTGAAACTTTGCGAGCCCATTGTAAAAAGTAGGTTTTCAGAGCTTTCATAATACTGTTACGTGCAATAGAAAGAGACAACTGGTGACATCTACTGGCAATGAAGAAGTAAACGACTTTAGGTTCGGGGAATTGATTATGGTATCTACAGGAAGGTTCAGGAATAGAATGAATAGAATGAATAGAACAGTCAAGAAGCTTCTGGAAAATAGAACACTCGAGAATAATCTGGAGAGTTTCTAGGGTATAGCCAGAAAAAGAGTCTTGTCTTAGACGTTGCAGTGTTAACAAGCGAAAGTAATAACGTGCGGAAGTGTTGTAATTAGATTGCGATAATTGAAAGTACAGTATTAGCGATAATTAGAGTTGAATTGATTAATTGAAAGTTTGTGAATTGTTAAGATTAGAGTTAAATAAAGAACTTGTATATTAAATATTTAATATTGTGTTTTAAATAACGAACCAAGAGCCACGCTCGCAACAACTGGTGTCAGAAGTGAAATAAATTCGCGAAATAAAGTGGTGGTAATTGACTTTAAAATTCAAAGTGTGATTAATTTTGTGAAATTGTGTTAAATTTTGAAAGTTCTGGAAAATAATTTATATTCATCTTAAAGTGAATTACTAAAGTAATGGGGCGAAAATTCGAGGAGCTTCGAACGCAGGATTTGAAAGTGGAGTTAGGGAACCGGTCATTACAAACGACAGGTGCAAAGAAAGTTCTAGTCGAGCGACTCAGACAAGCTTTGATAGAGGAAGGAAAGAATCCTGAAACATTTGTTTTCGAAGATAACTTGGAAGAAACCGAAGTTGAAGAACAGCCCACAATGAAAATGGAACAGCTTTTGAGTACTTTAATGAGCAAAATGGAAGCCCGTTTTGATGAACAAAAGAATTCTCTCGAGGAACAAAAGAATTCTCTCGAGCATCAAAAGAATTCTCTCGAGGAACAAAAGAATTCTCTGGAATCCCGTTTAGATGAGCAGAAGAAATCTATGGACGAACAAAAGAATGCTTTCGTTGAACAAAAGAATGCTTTCGTTGAACAAAAGAATTCTCTGGAATCCCGCTTAGATGAGCAAACGAATCCTCTCGAATCCCGGTTAGATGAGCAGAAGAAATCTATGGAAACCCGCTTGGATGAACAAAAGAGCTCTCTGGAGAATTGTCTAGAAACTCGTTTGGAGGAACAGAAGAATTTCCTGAAAAACTCGTTAGACGAACAAAATTTAAAAATTGAAGGAATCGAGCAGGAAGTGGCGGAAGCTCAACAAAAAGTCACCGAGCAGCTTGACAGTTTTAAAGCAGATCTAGAAAGAATAAAGCATCGTCAGCCTCTAAACGTAGCAGCTGAAATATCCAGCACATGTAGAATGAAACCCCCAATATTTGATGGACAAAATTCCTGGCATATCTTCAAGAGACAATTCGAGGCAGCTTCAGAGGTAAATGGATGGAATAATGAAGACAGAGCTATAGCTCTGGTGTTAGCACTTCGAGGTCCTGCTTCAGAACTGTTACAAACTGTACCGATTCAAAATCAACGTGATTACACTTCATTAGTACAGGCGATAGAATTACGTTACGGAGATGAGCACATGCAGCAAGTATATCGTCTACAGTTGCGCAATAGGATTCAAAAACATGGCGAATCACTACAACAACTGCAGGCAGATGTAGAAAGATTAGCGCATCTTTCATACTCCAGCGTGAATGAGGATTTCCTTAATGAAGTGGCGACGGAGGCATTTGTGAACGCTATTGCAGATCAGAATTTACAACAAGCGTTAAGGCTAGCAGGAAAGAAATCAACAGCAGAAGCACTAGCCTATGCATTAGTGTATGAATCCGCCAGACAAGCTTCACGGAGTGCAGTACGAATGAGAGAAATTTCGGTGAACGAATGTACTTGTAATAGAATGCAGCCATCACAGAGCACTCCTTCACGTGGTATTCTGCAATGCTGGAATTGTAATAGACCGGGACACCTACAAAGGGACTGCAGAAAACGCCGACGAGTGGACTCCCTAGATGAAGAGAGGAGAGTGGAATTGCAAAGATATCGAGCTGGGCAGCAGACTTGCAATAGATTGCAGTTATCACTGAGCAACCCTTCATGTAGTGTTCTTCGATGCTGGGATTGTAATAAATTGGGACACCTTCAAAGCGACTGCAGGAAGCGCCGTCGAAGGGAATCAACAGAAAAGAAAGAAAGAGAAGAATGTCCAAGTTGGCGAACTAGAGAGCAAGCTATTCTTGGAGCGACTAGACTCCAACCTTATGGCTTTGAGATGCAACATATGAAAGGACTTATTCATGGAAATGCAGAAGCCTTTGTACAACGTCCATGCAAACTTGAATGCAAACATTGCGGCCGGGTGGAAGAAAAAGAAACAACAGCAACTATACAGTTGGTAACTGTGGAACCATCAACAGGTTGGGACATCGAGAACTTGCGAACAGCGCAACGAGAAGATCCGGACATATCGCCTATTCTTGCTTGGAAAGCAGATATAGAAAAACCAGAATGGAAGGGTATTTCAGGGATGAGTGAAAATCTGAAAAGCTACTGGGCTCAATGGAATTCTCTTCATGTGGAATGCGGTATTTTAAAACGCAAATGGGAGGCACCTAACGGTAAATCATTCCGAATGCAAATAGTCTTGACGGCATCAAAGGTCAACGATGTTCTAGGTAAAATGCATCGTGGAACATCTGGAGAACATTTGGGAGTGAATAAAACAATTTCTAAAATACGAGAAAAGTTTTATTGGCTACATATGCGGGAGGATGTGGAGAAGTGGTGTTGCAGATGCACTGTGTGTGCTTCTTACAAAGGGCTGCCACATAGCAGCAGAAAGGAAATGTATAAGTGTAATATCAGAGCCCCATTGGAAAGGAGAGCTGATGTTGTTGTGACTCAGGTACCCAATGCCCCGAATCACAACCATAAGGTCCATGCACCAATATATTGCCCTATGCAATATATCGATGCATTGCAAAGATGACCCTGAAAATTAATTTTAATTTAATTCATTTAAAATTTCATTTAAAAAAATTTCAAATGCATTTAAAGTTGCATTTCCATACTGCAACAAAATGCAATTTAGCATAAATTGCATTTCGTTATCAGTAATGCACTCCACTCACACGGTATACCTACCTACATGCCGTGTAATCAGATATCATTTTTCGTCGTGCAAATTGAATTGCAAATAAAAATATTCGCATATTCTCACGTACGATCTTTCATCGCCGTGAGAAAGCAAAAAGAAAAAAGCTTTTTCTAAAAAATTTTCGTGGGTACCTGGGAGCAGCTAGCCCAAACCTCGAGGAGTTTGTTTTTCTACCGCCAAAACGATTTAGCATAATATTTTAATCTTGTAATTTTATTTCGATTACTAAAAATTTCGTGCGTATTAACTAAATTATAAACTAAAGATAATAAACCTTTTTTACTCAAGTTACGAGTTTTTTTGATTTTTTCCGTGATTTCAAGTCCTGTGAGTTTAATCGAAAATAAAAAGCTGTGTGTTCTCCCCTAGGAGCACGACACGCAGGCTATAACAATTGGTGGCAGCGGTGTTCCTACCCCATATCGATCAGTGCTAATTAAGACAAAAATTTCAATCTTTGAAAAAATTAATAAAATAGTATATAATAAAATTCAGTGATACGCCAAGTTAAACTAGTGCTTGAAAAAAAAAATGATCAAAATTAATAGAATATACCTAATAAAATAAAAAAAAAAAAACCCCGGGTACTTAGTACTTAGAGGAATTAAAAAACAATACAAATTTAAGCGCCATAGCGCTCACCGTGGGACTCAAGGAGGCTTCATCCCTGCCTCAAAAAGACGAAAACCTCCCAGAAGGAAGACAACAAGAAATCGTCACCCAGGACGCGTGACGTATAATCACCACCATCTTCATACATGAACAACACCCAACATCATACTAACATACTGGTACATATAAATATCAACGGGCTAATCAAAACATCTTTAAAAATACAAAAAAGAGGAAAACCTCCAGGAAATCGTCATCAGCAGCAGCAGAAAAAACATAACGGATAAAAATCAAGGTAGAAGGCAAAATCCATTATTCTATCAACATTTTTTTGTATTTTATTGGCTATTATACCTATGCGTTTCTATTCATACTAATTTATTGCGGCTTCATTACAATAGTTTACATATTATATTTTTATAAGTTACGCAATATCCCAAAATTTTTTTTTTATACCAACCAGCTGAATCCAAGCGTGAAGTACCGCAACAGAATTAAAATTGGTAATCAATTAATATTCGATTAATTATATATTTTGTTTCATACTAATTCAAAAGTAAACAAATTTAAACTTAAATTAATAGCAAGTTGCAACAATAATTAAACGTATCAGAATTGCTAAACATAAATATTAAATATCATTTTGTGATCCTCACTGTTTAAACAAATCCCAATATACATATACAAATATTACATCTTACAACCTATCCAGCAAAAACTGAATCAGCTCTTCCTGGAAGCGACCTCTGCGGCAAGACTTCGTGAGCTTGTTGGACAGAGGACTTCGAAAAAATCAAATATCGATCCCCTGCGATAGAGCTTCATAGGCCTATTGACGAGAGGAAAGAGTTTGGTTGGAATTAGCGATTTATTAACAATTCCTTTTCCTTTTACTAATCAAATATTGCATTAAAATTTTTCCCTTTTGGAAATCACTAAATAGTTCCGATTCCTATTGTTGTATTTTTCTTATATTTAACTCAGACATTTTATTTAAACATACAATTTTTTTTTTTAATTATAATACACTCCCTTTTTTCTTGATATTGAAATTTTATTTAAACCTTTCTTTTACTCTACGTTCCACAATAATCTATCACGCCTTTATTATTCTCAAAAGTGTACACAAATTTAATTCCAAATTTATAAATAATAAACACACAAACAAACAAAAAACAATAAGTTTTATATCAACCTGCTACTGAGCAGCATATATTGAGCATAATTATAAACCATAATTTTATCCCATCCCTTTCATCAATCTGCTGCGTAGCAGCTATATATGTACTATATAGAGTACAATTTTAATAATCTTTATTTCCACGAAAAATTTTTTCATTCGTGTATAAAATTTTTATTTTCCATCGCTTCCCCTTCTAACTAATTTTTACCCACCCCTACAAAACAATTACACAAACATGACTTAAGAAACCAAATTTTTCGATGAGCTTTGCTTGTCACAAGTCCCAAAAATGGCAGAAATTAGACAAATTCTGGCCGATTATCACAGAGCGAATAAACCTAAAAGGACTTCAGATTTTACTTCTGGAAAACTCCAACAGTTGGAAGAACTATGGGCTTCATTTGAAAAAACGGAAACACTGATTCAAGATCATGAAGATTTTACTGAAACTCATGATTATTTTAAGCAGTCCTGCTATGACAAAACGGAGGACTGGTACAATCTTACAAAGGCAACTCTGTCTGATAGGTTGAAATCCACATCGGTCCACACAGAGCGCAAAAATAACCCATTTTATGTCCCACTTCCAAAAACTTCTCAAAAAACAACTGCAGCTGATAATCAGGACAACTCAGACCAAGACCGAGAAAATACAGTACGATTTCGGCTGAAAGAAGATAGGCGGAAAACAATTTCACATATTATTCAGTCTATTGGAACTAATTCACTAGCAGATGCAAGCCAGGCATATCTAAACCAAAAGATAAATTCGTTACATAAATACTGGGATGATTTTGAGGCTACACATAATGAAATAATTTTAAATGCTAGCCCTAATGACAAAGACAGCGAGTATTTCGCAAATGATGTATATATAAACATGGAAACATCATTCTCAGACACTATAATTGCCCTACAAGAACAATTAGACTCTCGATTGCAAAGCATATCAAATAATACACATAACTACACAGACCATCACCATAACGTCTCCTTTAGAGACCAATCTACCTTCTTCTTATCAGAAGCAAGATCATTAGTTCCTAATTTCAGCGGAAATCCAAAAGATCTTCACAAATTTGTTTCAAGTTGTGATGATATATACGCAACGGCAACGACGGCGAATGAAAGGAACTCCCTCCTTAGCCTAATAAGGAGTAAACTATCCGCCGAAGCGTATGATGTATATAGGTACAATCAAGTTGCAGATTGGCCTACTTTAAAATCACTTTTACAACAGACTTTCGAGGTAAAAACCTCTAGATCCACCTTACAATCTCAACTAAGTAATTCGAAACAAAGAAGAGAAGAAAGTGTAAAAGATTTTCTTCAAAGGTTAAATACAATCTTGTCCAAATTAAATGAGGCAACGCACTCTTATACAGCGGACAAAATACTTCTAAAATCTTTATTAAAAGATAATGAGGGTCAGGCTGTAAGAGCAATTGAGGACGGTCTATCCAATCCACAATTACAGACCTTAGCTAAGGTCCATTCGGATAAATCTTTCGCTTCACTAAAATCGCATATTCTAGATCACTCATTACGTATAGAGCAGAAGCAACCCAACTTCCAAGCATATAACAAGGTAAATCAAAATTCCCTTCAAAGTACAAATAATAACCTTCGTTGTTTCAAATGCAATAGACTGGGGCATGTTGCTTCAAGATGCCCAGTCATACAAAGCTCAACGCAAAATGTCAATGTAGCTCCAAGAGTTACTTCGCAGCAACAACGCCCTCTAGATTTTAATAAAGCTACACTTCCGTCACAGGCCCCTAGTTGCCGATATTGCCATCGGATGGGCCATTCTATTGTAGAATGCAGGACAAGAGCTGCAAATAATTCCCGATTTAACGACAGCCAGGGAAATCAAAATAATTTCCAAAAGGTGAAAAATATTCCACCAACAAACACGGCTGACAGACAGCCTCAAAATAGGAACTGGCAACAGCCAGTATTCCGAGAAAGTCGAACTTCACCGCCGAGATACAATAATGCCAATATCTCGGCTAGATCGCCATCTCCAACTAGGAAGAATAACAAAACTCCATCGGCATCCAGGCAGGGAAACTGGATGCAGCGGGGGGTCTCATTCGGCAACCCCTCGCAGATAGAAACAACGGCGCAAGTTCATCGCAATCCCGAGACAATATCGATGGAAAAGTAGGCAGCAAAAAATTAATTCGTATCCCTGTCCAAATTAATAAAAATTCACTAACGCTTTCTTTGCCTGTAGACATCTGCTCTGCTCCAAAGCTTACCTTTTTGATTGATACTGGAGCAGAAATCAGCTTAATTAAATTCCATCCATTAAAGCCAGATAGCATCTGCTACAGAGATGCTGTCTGCAATATAAACACACTATTCACAGAGTCCACTTCTACAGAAGGACTCATATTTGCAAAATTGAATTTGAAATCTACCAAATTTAACTACATCCTAGAGCACCCATTTCAAATTGTGGGAAATAACTCCATCCTCTCATACGATGGCCTGCTTGGTCATGATTTTTTATCTCGATACAATGCGAGTATCGACTATAAAAATAAATTCATTTCTCTGGAAGTTAATGAATCTGATTCATCTTATCCATATGATCAATATTATTCCAATTATCCATACGTTTATTTGAAAAGCGAAGACCAGGAAAAGAGGTCTCAAACAAAGAGTCTGTTATATACAGGAATAACAGTCTCTAATAAAGATATAAATACAAATCTATCTCCATCAATTGCTTCGAAAAGCAATGAAAATCGATCGCCGGCAAATGCTTCACAAAAAGTGAAGCATAAAGATAAAAATCTATCTGCATCTATAGCCAGAAAAAAGGCTGAATTAAATAAAATTCTATCTCCATCCAAGGCTTCACAAGATATGAAGCAACAACATAAAAGTATATCTCCATCTACAGCCGCACAAAAGGCTAAATATAATAAAATTCTATCTCCTTCATTCAGAAATAAATCAGAAAAGAAGTCAAGGAATTTCAATAAAGTATTATCTCCTTCAAATTCTATCGAGTCGGAATCATCGAATAACTCCTTCCAAATTCCACAAAAGTTGGAATCATATCTCCTTCCTTTTAGAAATCCGAAAGAATCGGATAAATTAAAATCATTTAAAATTCCGGCTCGATCAGAATCCATTATTGAAATTCCAACTCCTTCTATTCAAAATCAATCGGTCTGTTTTAAGAAGGAAATAAGGCCAGGTTTATTTCTCGGAAACTCGATCGTCGAACCAGTCAACGGTATGGCAAACGTCCTAATCCTCAACACAAATGAGGAGGACGCCGATCTGGCACCTTACGAGGTGAACCCAGTTTACCAAGACTTAGACGACTTTGTGGTCATCTCCACAGACTCTGAAAGAGATCCAATTAAGGGCAGAATAATTAAACTACAAAACCTTATAAAATTGGAACACTGTAATTCAGAGGAATCTGAGAGTATTCGCAATATCTGTAGGGAATTCAACGATCTCTTCTTCATAGAAGGGGACTTCCTTTCATATACAGATGCGATTACCCACAAAATCGAGACCCTCCAAGATAAACCGCCCATCTATACCAAGCCATATAGACTTCCTGAAGCAAGCCGAATAGAAATAAACCGGCAAATACACGAAATGCTTGAGTCAGATATCATAAAACCATCCCATAGTCCCTGGAATTCTCCACTTCTCCTGGTTCCTAAAAAACCAGATGAGAATGGAAACAAAAAGTGGCGAGTAGTGGTAGACTTTCGTCGTATTAACGACATTACTATTGGCGATGCGTACCCACTGCCTAATATCACTGATATATTAGACCAGTTGGGGAAGTCGAAATATTTTACCACACTCGACTTAGCCAGTGGATTTCACCAGATAAAAATGGACTCGAAGCACAGGGAGAAAACTGCCTTTAGCACACCCTATGGCCACTACGAATACAATCGTATGCCATTTGGTTTAAAAGGAGCCCCTGCTACTTTTCAACGAGCCATGAACAATGTTCTATCTGGACTTCAAGGCATTTATTGCTTTGTATACATGGACGATATTGTAGTCCATGGATACAATCTCAAAGATCACAATTCCAGACTCACAGCAGTATTTAGCCGTCTCCGCAACTTCAATTTGAAACTTCAACCCGACAAGTGCCATTTCCTAAGAAAGGAAATTATGTATTTAGGGCACATTATTACAGAAAATGGAGTCAAACCCGACCCAGCGAAGATTAAGTCAGTTCAGTCCTATCCCAGACCCAAGAAGGAGAAAGATATTAAAGCCTTCCTTGGTTTCGTCGGCTACTATCGCCGCTTTATACCAAATTTTTCCAAAATTGCAAAACCACTTACAAATCTTTTGAAAAAAGATATCCCTTTCAAGTTCGATGCAATCTGCGACGAGGCATTTTGCGAATTACGCAATAAACTTATTACAGCACCAATTCTATCATATCCCGATTTTGACAAAGAATTTTTTGTCACCTCCGATGCCAGTGACTATGCCATCGGAGCTGTTCTTTCACAAGTTGATGATCAAGGAGATCATCCAATCGCCTATGTGAGCCGAGTTCTCAATGGTGCAAAGACTCGTTACTCAACAATAGAAAAGGAGCTCTTAGCTATCGTCTTCGCAGTTGAGCAATTCAGACCATACGTTTATGGTAGACAGTTTACAATTATAACTGACCATAAACCATTAGTATGGCTCATGAATATGAAAGATCACTCCTCAAGACTGATGAGTTGGAGAATACGTCTTGAGGAATATGACTACAAGATAGTCCATAAATCAGGTAAGCTCAACACAAATGCAGACGCTCTCAGTAGAGCTATTCCAGATAGTAGCGAACATTTCACGGAACCTACCACCTGCGTAAATGTGGTAACAAGGAATCAAGCTAGAGCTCAGGCAAATCTGAACACTCCCAACACAAGTGTCATTAATCAAAATCCAACTCCATCACAAGTGAACAATTCCTCAGTCATTATAACTGACACAAATTTCCCATTACTATTGACTAAAAATGCGAATCCTAAATTTTTCATCTTGCCAATGCAAGATACAGAACTTGAAAGAGTGTTGGATTCGAAATTAAAATTTTCAGATAAATCCCCACTTTTAGAAACTGAACTGAACTTCTTCAAGAAAAAAGACTCCACAATAATTATATCAAAAACTAATTTACCTTGTCGATCCCAAAGAGATAGATTAGACCTCGAAAAGATTTTAACTGAGATCTGCTCATATACAGAAGCAAATCAGTTAAATCAATTAAATATCTCCTTCCCAATTTTAGATGCACAAAACCTTCTAATAATTAAAAGCATTTTTAACAAGGTCTTCACTGCTAAACAAATAAACATTAAACTCCATCAAGATTCTATTAAATATTTATCCGACATTAATGACATCCAACAAGTTTTGAAAGATTTTCACTCATTACCAACGGGAGGCCATCAAGGCGTTTCCCGTACAATTAAAAGAATTAAAAAGCAATTTTACTGGCCTGGCATGTCAGACGACATCGTAAAGCATGTAAGGAAATGTAAACTTTGTCAGGTGAACAAAGTATCCAGAAACCCTAAAATTCCAATGAAAATCTCAAGCATTAGCTCCAAACCTTTCGAAAGAGTGTACCTAGATGTTGTAGGACCTCTCCCAATTTCTCATTCTGGAAACAAATATCTCCTTACATTCCAAGACGACCTTTCAAAATTTTCTGAGGCTATTCCCATAGTCGACACCGAGTCTAAGACATTAGCGGAAGCCTTCACGACAACAATAGTTTGTCGACATGGTATTCCAGAAAGGTTCTAACCTCATAAGTGGCATGTTCGCCGAGGTATCTAAATTACTAAGAATAAAACGACTTAAAACTACTCCATATCACCCTCAAACGAATGGTGCATTGGAAAGAAGTCACAGAACCTTAGCAGAATATCTCCGATCTTATGTAGCAAAAGATCCACAAGACTGGGATACATGGATTCCTTATGCCATGTTTGTATATAATACAACCCCTCATTCGAGTACTAATTATACTCCTCGCGAGCTCCTATACGGATTCCCAGCCGAAATCCCAAATAATTTAAAATCATCTCCAACCGTTTGCTATAATTACGACAATTACGCAAACGAGCTAAAAGCGCGTTTACAGCATAGTTTCAAAATAGCTAAAGACATAGCCATGGCCAATAAAGAAAAATCCAAACTACAATATGACAAAAATTCCGTCCAAAAATCTT
Organism: Dioctria rufipes; assembly: GCA_963924295.1. Classification (NCBI taxonomy): domain Eukaryota; kingdom Metazoa; phylum Arthropoda; class Insecta; order Diptera; family Asilidae; genus Dioctria; species Dioctria rufipes. The sequence continues at coordinate 89,762,077 of OZ002742.1, forward strand.
TTATGGTAGGCGATAAAGTCCTACTTAAGAGCAGGGTCAGAGATAATAAGTTCTCACCATTATGGTCAGGTCCGTATGAGATAATGGAGATTAATTCCCCCGAAAATTCCACCATCAGAATCAATAATAAAAATAAAAGAGTCCACAACAATGACTTAAAACTGTTCTCAGAGTAAAAAACTTCATCATCTTCAAATATCATTCACAGATATTAACATGGTGTCATCTTACAGGTTTCCAAAAAGATGCATATAGCATTCATTCTAATTTTCATCCCCATAATCTACGGCTCAGGAATAGAGGTAAACCAGCTGAATGCTACTGTAGGCATTTACTTCGAAGAGATTGGCAGAGCCAACCTCTACACCAACGAATGGAAAATCGTCACCTATTACGACCTAGTGAATTTTAAATCAGAATTCAACAACATCCAGTTCATAGCCCAACAAATTACAGCGACCTGCCAGAAGCTGGACAAACACTCAGCCTTGAGCCACACTTGTAACGGTACGTTGTTACAAATAAATCTTATATTAGCAAACATAGAATATAAGAATAAGTTACTTGTGACCCAAAATAGAAAACAAAGAGCACTTTTCAATGCTATAGGCTCAATCTCTAAAGCTCTTTTCGGCACATTAGACGAAGATGATGCCAAGATTTATGACGAGCAAATCCGTAACCTCACCCTTAACCAAAACTCCCTCCTATCACTTATGAAAAGCCAAACTGCGATAGTCGAAGCAACCGCAAATGTTTTCAACAAAACTAAAGCCGCAATTGAAAAGGAATTCATGGTCATGCATAAAAAACTAATATCAGTGCAGATAGCCACATCATTGATGGAAAATAGGTCACTTGATAACAATATCAAAATATCAATTGGAATCACTCATTTCACTAGTCTCACTAATGGCATTCAGATATCAAAATACCCAGTCGGAATTAATAGATCTCTTAACAGATTCAAGGCATGGAAAATTTCATCCTACACTCATTTTCCCTAGACAAATTGAAGAACTCTTATTGAACATCAGACAGGAATTGCCAAATTCAATGATGCTTCCCATAAATTCTAGAGACAATATTTTATCACAAATTTACAAATTGAGTACAATAGCAGCGAATATTTTCAATAATAAAATAATTATCGAACTCCGAGTTCCACTTCCATTCAAAGAACCATACCAATTATTCAAAGTAATGCCATTACCTACACTCCTTAACGGATCGTTTATATATATTGAACCAGCAAATGAATATATACTAATAGACTACTATCGTGAGCACTATATTGAACTAGCATTACATGATATCCACAATAGCGCAACGTTGGATCATACGCACTTTTACTACCAGATCACATCCCCAATCTTAAATGCAAATACTAAGGTAAATCAATGCGAGATAAATTTAATAAAAAAGGAACCGGAACAATGTATACCTATCCCGGTTGTTATGTTCGCAGCAAGGAATTCATACTGCACGGACATAACGTAAAAATTTCCAAATTCAACTCCCATTTTATCCCAACAGTAAACATTTACAGTATAATATCAAATATGACGTCCTCCTCAAGAGGATCGCATATAAAAATACATACGTTAAATCTTTCGACAAACACGGATCTAGAGAGGCTTTTGGAATCCATCCATTCCCAAAAAGAGCAGGAATTAAATCCGCTTAATTCAATAAGTAATCATCATGTTCACCACTATGCAATATCATATGTGACTATTGCTTTAATCATCTCTGTTGCCTGCGTATATATGTATATTAAATACAAACCAAAAGTGTGTGAATCGAAAGAAATACTTTCTGCACACGAACTGGAAGATATGCCTACCCCGGCCCCAAGAAGAGAAGGATTTAAACTAACTCCTGCTCCCATCAGAAAAAAGACAGAAAATTGATGACATATTTTAAATATATACTACTGATATATATGAGCATCCCATGGACTCATGCTTCCAATCTTATATTCTAAAATATACAAACTACGACAAGCATAAGACACGGACAACAGTATCCTCTTATTCCCCAATTTTCATCATTTTTTTCAACACCCCTATCCTAATCCCAACAACCAAACGCACTCTATAAAAAAAAAAAACTAGTTATTTATAGGAAAAGAGCCGAACATATAAGAAAAGAAAAGCTTACTCTTTTACACCTTATATTTGTGTAATATGTATATGTATATATTTATATAAAACAAAAATATAAAAAGAAAAAGAGGAAAAACAAAACAACTTGTAAAATTGCAGAGAACAAAAAAAAACATTCTTGGTGACTACGTAGAATAGAAGAATGGTTTATATATATAAAACACATTTTTTTTTTTAAATATCATAATAAAAATAAATTAATAAGGTAATAAAATTATAGGTACATATGTATATACATAAAATAAAAGCCTAAGAACTATCGAATGTCAATAAAAATCCTAACATTTAAATAATAATAACGCAATAATTTCTCTGTGTAATTGCATATTTTAGTACATATTAGTTAATATTAAATCGTTTGTTTAAAAACGTCATAATAAATAATTAAATACAACAAATATAGTATAGTATGGTAATAACTTTAGAATACCAAGGAGAAAATATATAAAGAGAATTTTATTTTTATCACATCTTCTTCTTTATTGCAAAGAAAAAAAACAAGAGTATAATTTTGCCGCAAACCTTCTTATTTATAGTACATAAAGACAAAAAAAAAAACAATTTTCTTAAAATATTTTAATTAAATTTGACTAGAGTTTTACAACTTTGTAATTAGTTATAATTATTTTACTATAGTCTTACAATTTTGTAATTAGCTATAGCTATCTAAATAACAGTAGTTTTATTATGTATATTTTAACTTCGTCATTTAGAAAGAAAGTTTCCTTCATAAATGAATAAAACTTTCTTTTCCCCAGGGGGGAGGGATGTTGTGACTCAGGTACCCAATGCCCCGAATCACAACCATAAGGTCCATGCACCAATATATTGCCCTATGCAATATATCGATGCATTGCAAAGATGACCCTGAAAATTAATTTTAATTTAATTCATTTAAAATTTCATTTAAAAAAATTTCAAATGCATTTAAAGTTGCATTTCCATACTGCAACAAAATGCAATTTAGCATAAATTGCATTTCGTTATCAGTAATGCACTCCACTCACACGGTATACCTACCTACATGCCGTGTAATCGGATATCATTTTTCGTCGTGCAAATTGAATTGCAAATAAAAATATTCGCATATTCTCACGTACGATCTTTCATCGCCGTGAGAAAGCAAAAAGAAAAAAGCTTTTTCTAAAAATTTTTCGTGGGTACCTGGGAGCAGCTAGCCCAAACCTCGAGGAGTTTGTTTTTCTACCGCCAAAACGGACAGTCGAGTTACGATATAGATCTCTATCCTAAAACTTTGCATTCGATTTAGCATAATATTTTAATCTTGTAATTTTATTTCGATTACTAAAAATTTCGTGCGTATTAACTAAATTATAAACTAAAGATAATAAACCTTTTTTACTCAAGTTACGAGTTTTTTGATTTTTTCCGTGATTTCAAGTCCTGTGAGTTTAATCGAAAATAAAAAGCTGTGTGTTCTCCCCTAGGAGCACGACACGCAGGCTATAACAATGTACAAGAAGCCACGAGGACAAAATTAGCAGTAAATGCCAATCGGATGAGGACCCGCTATGACTTACGTGCGAAATCAGCAGGATTCAATGAAGGTGATCTTGTTTGGCTGTACAACCCGAACAGACGTAAGGGACGTTCTCCAAATTCACAACAACACTGGGAGGGACCAGTATACAGGATTCAACGTGGTACAAGAGGCAAACGATAAATCGTTCATCTGAATCGCTTGTGTCAATATTACAAGCATCAAGACCGTGAACCACCTGTTGTTCGGGACGAACAATTTTAAGAAGGGGGCAGTGTTACGTGCAATAGAAAGAGACAACTGGTGACATCTACTGGCAATGAAGAAGTAAACGACTTTAGGTTCGGGGAATTGATTATGGTATCTACAGGAAGATTCAGAAAAAGAGTCTTGTCTTAGACGTTGCAGTGTTAACAAGCGAAAGTAATAACGTGCGGAAGTGTTGTAATTAGATTGCGATAATTGAAAGTACAGTATTAGCGATAATTAGAGTTGAATTGATTAATTGAAAGTTTGTGAATTGTTAAGATTAGAGTTAAATAAAGAACTTGTATATTAAATATTTAATATTGTGTTTTAAATAACGAACCAAGAGCCACGCTCACAACAATATGCATGATATTTGTCGATCTCATCGAACTTGAAAATGCTACTGCTGAATATATACTTACTGTTTTGCTTAAAACTTTAAATTAATACGATTTCTCTGACAAATATTTAAAAGAAAATTTGGTTGCATTTTGTTCTGATGGAGCTAGTGTAATGTTGGAAAAAAAAACTGGAGTTTCAACAAGGCTTGTCCAAAAATATACGAATATTATAATTTGGCATTTCTTAGCCCACCGGCTACAATTAGCATTATCAGATTCCATAAAAGGTATTGGTCAATTGAATCACTATGAAATATTTCTTGACAAGCTCTATGCCTTTACCACCAATCACCAAAAAATCAACGGGAATTAAAAACATGTGCTGAAGAAATAGACGTGGAAATTATAAAAATGGGTCGAGTGTTCGGACCTAGGTGGGCAGCTTGCAGCTTACGCACTTCATTGGCGGTCTGGAAAAACTATCCCGATTTATGCAAACATTTTGAATATAGTGACAAAACATCTGGATTATTAAATCGACTTTTAAATTTAGAATTTTTAAAGGATTTAGCTTTAATGATCGACGTCTTACAGGAATTCGCTTACCTTTCAGCAGCCTTACAAAGTCGAAACATTAATATTGTTGAAGCAAATATTGTAATAGTTCGACCTATTAACGCCATTAATTATTTGAAGGATTCTGTTGGATGCTATGAAGCTAAAATCGAGGATATTCTTAAGTCTAAAGCGTTTGAAGGTTTTAAAATGGAAGCAAGAACAGTATATGAAACTCCCACGCGACAAACTATTAACTTGTATTGATTCGTCCCTTAAAGAAAGATTATTGAGTCAACACAATGATATATTACGAATCGAAGATAATTAAATTATTAGTGATGAAGATTTTAAAAATATTTTTAACGTCTACTATCCGGAACAGTGGCAAATGGAAGAAATATTATCTCCGTGGCGAGAAGGCGAAAAAAGAATAAAAACTTTCAGTTTTATTTTAAAGTGTGATTAATGAATTTAGAGAACTTGTTGTGGCTAAACTAGTAGGAAGATCAAATGAACAACCAGTTTCTATAAAAAAGCTAGAAACATTATAGAAACTGTTGCAATTAGCAGTGCTGAAGCCGAAAGAGCTTTCAGCGCAATGAACAATGTAGCGACACAAAAATGAACAACATTTACTGTCCAACACATTGCGGATTTTATGACAATTTCTTTAAATGGTAAACCATTGCATCAATCTGATCCAAACCCTTATGTAAAATCTTTTCTGCGCAGTCATCATTCAGCAATTGAACCAGCAAATAGAAACTCGGCAGAAAAGATAGGGGAGGAAGAATATTCTATATGGAGCTTTTTGGAATAATTTTATTTTAGTTGATATTCTAGCTAGAAGTTAATTTTAGTTTGTATTTTTTTATATTAAACATTTTGTTTGATAGTAATATTCAGTTTGTGATTTTTTGATTTTGTATATTTTAAATAAAAAGATTACTCTTTTGGACTTTTTACCGGGTTAAACTTAATTTTGTTCAAGAAAGAATTTTTTGGGATATCTCCGGTATATAGCAAAAGCTAAAAAATGTTCTAATTTCATCACACAACCCATTAATTTTTGGTGACAACTTTCAAGTCTTGGTTTGACTCATCAACAGGTCCCAAATAGCGAGATTGGGTGATTTGAAAAACAAATGAAAAAATGAAAAAAGAAGAAAGAAATGAAAAGTTTTTTTTCTATTTTTCTCAAACTTTTCATTTCTTTCTTCTTTTTTCATTTTTTCAATTGTTTTTCAAATCACCAAATCTCACTATTTGGGACCTGTTGATGAGTCAAACCAAGACTTGAAACTTGTCACCACAAATTAATGGGTTGTGTGATGAAATAACAAATTAGAACATTTTTTAGCTTTTGCATATACCGGATATATCCCAAAAAATTCTTTCTTGAACAAAATTTGTATATTTTGTATTGTATTGCGTTTGTTTTTCTTTCTTTAAATTTTTCATATAAATTATTTTATAAAAATAATTTTTAGTTTTTTTTAAATAACCATGAAAAATAATATCCCCCCCCCCCGGCGCCGGCCCCGTGCAGCGAGCCCATTGTTAACATTTTTCCAGCACACCACTGATGTTTGCTAATATAAGATTACAGATGTTGGCTATTTCTAAATCACTATTAAGTTTGTGACAATTCGATTTTATTTGCTGTGTGATGGACGGGCTATTCCTGAATTCGGACTTAAAATTTTCCATGTCGTAGTAGGGACGATTTTCCATTCGTTGTTATAGAAATTGTCTCTGGCAATTTCCTCGAAATAAATGCCTGCAGTAGCATTTAGTTGCTTTATCTCTACTCCTGAACCGTATGCTAGAGGGATTCAAATGAGAAAGAATACAATTTGCAGCATTTTCAGAGCGTGGAAGATGATTTTTGAGGATGGTGAAATTGTTCACATTACTCAGAGAAAAGCTTTAAGTCATTGTTATAGACCCTTTTGTTTTTATACTCTCGATAAAATCATAGAGTATACTAAGTTTGTCATTCCGTTTGTAAAGCACAGAAAAAATGATAGTAAAGAAAATGGGTTGGATACCCACGCATAATATTAAAAGTTATTTTAATTTTGGCATGTCCGGTCTGTCCGTCCGTCCATCCGTCCATCTGTCCATCTGCCTGTCTGTCTGTCCGTTCTCACGATAACTCAAGAACGCTTTCAGTTAGGCTTTTAAAAAAAAAATGTAAATTTAAATTCGAAAATGGGACAGATCGGGTAACTCCTTCGTAGGGTTGCCATACAAAAATTTCGTTTTTTACTATATTTTTGAACAGTGCTGATAATGCGTCGATGTACAGAGCTGAAAATTTGCTCACAGATTCTTTACAAATACTGCAAATTAGAGTTCACAAATAGGCGAATCGGCCAACTCCTTCGTAGAGGGCGATTCAAAAATTTCGTTTTTCACTATATATTTCCACATTGCCTGAGAACGCGTCGACGAAGAGAGCTGAAATTTTGTACACTGTGTTTTCATAGTAGGTAATAGGAAGTAAAGCTTCAAAAATGGACTAAATTGGGCAACCCGTTCTCGGTGTTACCATACAAAAATTAAGTTTTTTATGTATACTGTAAAAACTATCAGTCCTAGACGAAGTTCGTTATCTCAATTGGCTCGGTTTAACGTTGGGAATGCCCCCAAATGCCTGTCCATTCTCTAGCCTGACTATGGAAATATCACAATACACACCTGGGATGAACTCTGCTCTCACGCATACCAGCTTGTCCTCGACACGGATGCTTTCTTTTATTCCAGCTGTAATATAGACTCCCTGCAATTGCTCGTATTGAAAAGAAGTGTGGTTATATTGCCATGTTTAAGAGCATATTTGAGCCTCTGCAAAGGCCGCAGTTTCGAGCATATCAGGTCCGATTTCTGTGCGAGGATAGTCCGACCTATTCCCTTTAGCAACTGCATCCTGCCATTGCTTTTGCCCTCACATTCCTCTCACCTCGTTATTGATGTAACTTGCATTGCTCGAATACCTAGTTATGCTATCAGAGGCTGCTCAAGCGTTACATATCTCATCTCTCAAATTTGAAATTCGATTTCTCATTCGTTCTCTCAGAACTTCAGTCGGAGCTTTCCGAACTTCCTCCCCACTGGATAGTCGCTTCCCTTCTACACTATAACCCTTCAAGGTTATATGTCCAATTTCCTTTATTCCTGCTATGTTCCTGAAAATTGCCTATTCTCTTTTGTACACTTCTCTGCGCTTTATGGACAATTTTCTGTTAATACAGCCGAAAACAGCTTAATCCTGTAGGAACTCCATTTCTAGTATTCCATCAACCGGTATTGAACTTGTGTTGTGAATTATCTGGAATTCATATTCTTTCTTACCCATACCTACGTGCAAATGTGCCTTTCAAGTTCCAATTGAACTTTTCTGAGCCCTCCAATCGTGACATTTTTCTACTTTTGTATGAGTGTATCCCTCCTTATTCTATTTACCTTTAAATTGTAGGTGGATCCACCAACAATGTGAGATTACCTTCTAGTGAAATGTCGCTTCTGTTGTAATGAATCAATTATTAACTAACCTTAACTCTACGTCTTTGCACTGCTTTTTGCTACAATATCTGGTTTCTAATTTGGTGGAATAGTGGCAGCTGCGGGAATGTTCCCAAGCTGCCACCCCTGTTTCCTTATTGCTGATTATTATTTTTTGGTAAAATTTCTTTTCAACAAATGGCGCTGTAGTGGTCAGATGTTTTACAAAACGAGGAATAGAGAACTCTCGCTTCAGATTGCACATCTACAGTACTGTTAGGTAGTGCCTCAATAAATCTGACTTGCTGCCTCTTGCGTCCAATTGCCTCATGTCCATATATTCGGCATTTTGTGCAGTAAGGCGGCTGTTTTCACTCTCTACATTCCTTACGAAAATGTCACCATTACCCCACTGGAAGCACTGGATAGGTTTCAGTTGCTTTGTTTGAATAGGGGGACCTCTATGCATTTTCGATGATTCTGGCCTCAGGTGTGTTCCTATCCCTTTAGGACCATCCTTGCTGAACCTACCAGCACCCCAGCTGCCTGCCACTATTCCACTGTTCCTTACCTTGTCGTAATTCTGCAGTCCCGGTTCCTTAATTTGAAGCCTCCTAGCATCCATCTAAAACTATTCTGCCTTCTCCCAGCTTCAAGTTCTGCTATCAGCCATAACTGCACGTATGCTATCATTTCAGCTCTCAACTCACAGTACGATTTCCTTGGTATATGTATAGGCAGTTTGAATTGTCTGCTGCAACACCTTGTAATCTTTCGACTCGTTTGTAAAGGGTTTTCCAATAAGAGGTGTTATTTTAATTAGCCCGCTATTTCGGTAGATGTCGCTTTTGGAGCTGTCATTTTTCGACATTTGACAAGTAGAAACTACGCCATTAATGAAAATGGAACGATACACGATTCAACAACGCATTGAAATTATTAAAATTCACTATAAAAATGGTGAAAATGTGGCAGAGACGGTTCGTAAAACTTGAACATTTTTGGGTCGTCGTGAAGCCCTTGTCGGACCGCAATACAGAAATTGGTAGAAAAATTCGAGCTGTCGGGACAAGTTATTGATGTGAAGAATAACACCCGTGCACCTCAAGAACAGCCGAGAATATTGCTGCTGTAGCCGAAAGTGTTGAAGAAAACCCAGGTTTGTCCATTCCTCGTCATTCTTTGGAATTAGGCATTCCACAAACGTCATTACACCGTATTTTGCATAAATATTTGGGTCTTAATGCTTATAAAGTTCAGTTAACACAAGAACTCAAGCCGGCCGTTCATCAACAACGTCGAGTCTTTGCTGATTGGGTCCTTGAAATGCATGAAAATGATCCGGAATTACATCGAAAACTCATCTTGAGTGATGAGGCCCATTTCCACCTCGATGGCTTCATCAACAAGCAAAACTGTCGCATCTGGGGCTCGGAAAATCCCAAGTTATTGTTGAAAAGCCTCTCTATCCTCAACGTGTGGCTGTTTGGTGCGGTTCATGGTCCCGCGGGGTCATTGGACCTTACTTTTTCGAAAATGAGGCTGGAGCAACAGTTACGGTGAATGGATTGCGCTATCGACAGATGATTAATGATTTTTTATGGCCGGAATTGGATGGTATTGATCTGGACAACGTTTACTTTCAACAAGACGGCGCTACGTGCCATACAAGCAACGAAACCATTGATCTTTTACGGGAAAAGTTTCCGGACCGTGTTATCTCTCGAAGAGGTGATCACAATTGGCCACCGAGATCTTGTGACTTAACACCTTGCGACTTCTTATTTTGGGGCTCCATGAAAGAGAAGGTCTACGCCAACAGTCCAGCGTCGATTCAAGACCTCAAAGATGGAATTCGTGAGGCTATCGAGGACATAGGGCAGCCACTTTGCGATTTGGTTATGGAAAATTTCATGAAAAGGAAATGGTCCTGCAGGCGTGGTCGTGGTGGTCATTTGGCTCATGTTATTTTCCATTATTAACGGCATACCTTCCTCTTTATAATGAAATAAAGATCCGATCATTTATATCAAAAAATGGCATTTTTCTTTGAATATCAAAATAACACCTCTTATTGGAAAACCCTTTACTTACTATATAATATGCGTCATTTAACAACAGATATTTTACACATTTAATGAAGATTGGCTGTTCCTCGGCCATTTAAGGGCTTTGCCGTCGTGTGTGCAAACAGCGGCATCTTCAAATAAGTTAGTTGTAAGAAAGGTTTTATTATTTTATAGCTCATCTGGCCACGTACTGGCATTTTACTTGTCTTTACCTCTTCGGAATGGAAAATGGATCCGATAGTTGTTGTTTTTTGCAGGACCTCTTCCCAAACTCAATAACAAATTTTAAGAGAATATAAAATTAAACTAAATACATATTCGTACATAATATAAGAGATAAAATTTTACCTTTGTAATCCGAATAATACAAAAGGTCAAAATCAATAAAACCAAAAAATAATTAATAATATTTCACGCTTGCCGTGCCGATCTATTCACCGCCGTTGATTCAACTGCTCATCCAAATTTCTTTCCTCAGAAAGCTCGAGTTGACCCATTTCCAATATGTCTGATCTTGACAATCGTCGGTCATCGAACGTAATGAACGTGAAGAAAAATAACGAAATTATATTCATTGACGGTCATCGACGTGCAGAAAGCTTGTACCTGCACTTTTATTATGCTGCGACAGTGCTTTTTCTTACAGGTGGTGAAAAGGTGAATGCCTGGTTAAGCTGTCGTAAACATTTTGGGCGACCTTGAAATCGAAATGTTTCAAAAATGCTGTAAAGATATATTGGGTTAGTATAGGGTTTTCAAGAAAGGCATGTCCTCCTTTGCAAGAGGAGTTATGTAAAGGGCGCTCCGTCTCACCACGACCAGATGGTGAAGGAGTAGGATAAAGGAGAAAGATAGGAGGGCCGGGTATCAAAACATATAGCCTTCTTTTTTATTATTTATGCAAGGCTGGATAAACTCTGGTTTGGTTTCGAAGTGTTTCAGTCGTTATATCATGTGTAATAGGGTTAGATATATTTTCCAAAGAGCCTTCTTCAATGTTTCTTTTTGTATCCGTATCTGTAATTACAGAGGTTAACTGAACCTCAGCTTTTTCCTGAGTTTTTCTGTTTTCTTTGTGAACTAGATATGTAGTGAACGTATTACAGGTGGCTGATAATAGACGCCAATTCCCACTGTACCAAGTTTAAAGGATTCTTAGATTCAGCATCATTCCTATAATGTACTTGATTATGCATATGATGATCCAAATTCCAAGGACACTTGCACTGATATGACCGAATCCCTTCACCAATGACCAAGGAGTTTGGAGGCGACTTCAGATTTCACTGAAATTCTGAGATAAGAACAGGCTAAATACATTATTAAATACATTATCTGATGACGTAGATTATCGGAGGTCTCGGATGAATAGATACCAGACTTGATCAATTCATGGGGATTTCATATTTCCAGGGGATATCTCTGGAAGGCATGAGAGCCTCGGGAGCTGCGATTCGATGACTGTGAGGCTTAAATGCGTACCATGAACTATGAAGCATATATGTTGAAGCTAAAGTTGAAGAGCATGGAATCTCCGTACCATATTTCTGCAAAAGATGAGGAACTGGTGCCATGAAGTAGCTGTTGTTATTATAACTCACAGGAAGTTCATTAAAACATCACTCTGTCTTCCTAATCATTACAGTACTTTATGAGATGAATGACTTTCCCTCGTGATACTGCTGTATAACCTTGTTCTTTCATTCGCATAAGCGCGAATTCTGCCGGATGAAGATGGGCGATAGCTAATTGCGTTTTTAAAACTTCTCTCTCTAGTTCACACTTTTTATACATCAGATAAAAGTAGAGAGTTCGGATCTGTGTCTTAACATGAGAGATTGGTTTCACCACTTCTAAGGCCAAGATTATATCACCCGTGAGTTTCTTGTTTGCAGATATCTAAATTCTGAGCTTTGGTTGCATTACCTTGTTATAGTACTGTATAGGATAAGGACTCACATGTCGTATCCGGAATCATATTCCAGAAACTCATTCCAAATTCCGGGTCCATACATTTGCCTTTTATAAATGAACGAAGAATATCATTTCTCAAAGTGACTTGATTGTCTTCTAAGCGTACTGTACCAGTGTAATCAATGATTGTAAATTCCATTGCGTGTACAACAATCACGTCAGTCCACGAGTTTAAACCATATGCGTAGGCTGTTCTTTGGCATTTGCCATTGGTGTCTACGAATCCAGCTATGGTTTCAGTGCAGCGAGTTGATGCATTAGCCTTGATATGAGCAATTATCCGATTATTTTGAAGTTGATATGTTCCGAGTTTATGTATTTTCATGCATTCTTCCTGTATTACATCCAAAATAAAGGTGTTTAAACCTCCTGGAACTAAAGACAGATGACTGAACATACCCCAATAATATACTTGTTGTATTATGTTGATTTTACATTGAAATATGTGAATAGAAGCGACTTCATTAAATTCTAATAATTGAATATCCTCTTCTTCTTGCATAACCTTTGAAGGCTCCATTTAACAATTCTCTTTATTCAACAATGATATCAGACCGTGAGTGACAATCCGACATATAATGTCAATGATATTCCTTGAATTAGATTGAAAAGGTTTTTTTTTAATGTTTATCACATTCTTTGCATACTGTGATCAACTCGGTTTTTTCCCACTTTACACAAACTTAACTTACATCTTATTTTATTTCGATTAACTTGATTAATTTGATATACAAAAAATACAGAGCAGCTATGTAACTATGAACGAACATTTGATTTCACAACTGACTAAGTTAACTTAAAGTTGAAAACTATTTGAAAACGATCTGCGTCATCAAGGTGTCCTCATAGAATACTTAAAATAATGGGGATCACCAGCCAATGTAGCGTTTATTAATGAAGCATTTATTTATCACAGAAAATCATTTTCAGAGTGTCACACTGTATGGGAGCAATGTCATCTGAGGATGGTTAAGGTGAACATCACGAAACTCATGCGAAAACGAAAGGATGTAGAAACTGAAAATTGTTGCTACAATCCACTCAGATATTGAACTTGCTACATGATAATACCAACCACCATCTGAGGGGTACCTGTAACAATTCAATTAAATAAATAAAAAACAAAATTCTTCTCTTACCATTTTCTTGGATCTTGGCCTTTAAATAAAATATGAGAGATAACGCCATTTACTGATAAAATTATAAAGAAAATTGTGCAAACTACGGCCATTCCTAGTCGAATATGTGCTTTTAACTTTGTCCCACAAAACGGTTGCAGCATATAAGACAATAGAGCCTAAATTATAATTTATGGAGATATTTCTTGGCAATTTTAATTAAAAAGTCTTTACCTGCATCCAAAAGTAAAGCGTTCCGAACCCAAAGCAGCAGAATGCGCCAATGAAATGCACGATTCGGACATTTGTTTCCTGGAAGTTTGCAACAATACTAATTCCCAGACAAGATGCTAGGCCAAACCAAACAGCCACTTTATTGTATTTAATTATAGAGGCCCAGAGATCTGGGTGGTGGTCATAAACTTCTAGAACTTGTCTATATCGCACGTATATGGTCAATCCCACTGTAAAGAAATAAATAATAAATAAAATTATGTTGGAAATAAAATGTATTTGACAAAAAAGTGTCACACTTAACGTATTATTAAAATTCGCAGTATCTCAAAACGATCTGTACCTCGAAACCAGAAAATTAAAAAGTGATTACCTTAAAACAGTAAAAAGTGAAAGCAGCAACATGTATACCTACATAGAATTATTCGTTGAAATTATACAGCTCTTGACAATGCAGATGAAATTATAAGAAGAAACTGTTTTTATACCCTAGACGAAATCATAGGGGTATACTAAGTTTGTCATTCCGTTTGTAACACCTCGAAATAATGATGATATAGCAAAATGGATTGGACACCCATTCATAATATTAAAAGTTATTTCGATTTTTGCATGTCCGTCCGTTCGTCTGTGCGCACGATAACTCGAGAACGCGTATACTTAAAGAGCTGAAATTTTGTACACGGACTTTAAAAAAAAAGTAAAATTAAGTTCGAAAATGAGACAAATCGGGCAACTCCTTCATGGGGTTGCCATATAAAAATTTCGTTTTCTGCTATATATTTGGACACTGCCTGAGAACGCATCGACGTAGAGAGCTGAAATTTCATACATGATGTTTTTACTACATTAGCAAATAAAATGTCAAAAATGGACTAAATCGGGCAACTCGTTCTTGGTGTTGCCATATAAAAATTTCGGTTTTTTACGTATACTTTGAAAACGATCAGTCCAAGACATTTTTATTGTACTAAGAACTTCTGCAGAATACGAAATCCTATAAAATTCGTTATTACCATTTTTTCTGTGCGACAAACTGTTCTAGAAATATATGCGAAAAACAACTTCAAAATCAATACTTGAATAGATCGGTGACCATACAAAATTTAATACGGGCATTCATCTAGGGTATCATAAGAATTGGTCTTAGACCAATTCTAGTTTTTTTACTTGTTTATTTCAAATTTAAAAATTTCTGTATTCTACAGCAAATATATTCGGAGTTACAGGTTGATTAAGAAAAAACGTTACTGAGGAAAATACTTTTGTGGTAAATTCGGTAAATCCCACTGACATTCGCAATTCGCAAATAATTCAAATATATCGTCAGCGAGAGCATACTTGCTGAGTTCAGTCAGTCCATTTATATACATGTCAGTGGGTGGTGCGAAAGATTGTGCGGAGTTTCTAAGAAATGTGTTTGAATTTGTTATGGTCGTAGCGTATTGCATATAGCAATATGCTACACGTACTGTAGCGTGTATATCGGCTGCTGTCCGCAGCGGAAAACGAACGCACCCGGCCGAGAGAATTGCATTTCCTCACGTTTAGGCGCCATGTCGAGGAGACAGAGAAGTGGAAGACAGCAAGCTGTCACGACTGGTGAAATTGTTCTCTCGTGTTAATTTTCCTTATATATTTTTTCGTAGTCTGTTCACTCAGTTTTTAAAGTGGTACATTTTGTCTTCGATGCCTTTTACTATGTACAATACATGAAGTTTTGCATCTTATATCATCCAGAAAGTTTTAATAGCAATAATTTTACTGATCGCATGCAGGCGGGTACTAAGCTGACTTCGCGTGCCATTTTGCGAAAGTGCGCTTTTTCACAAATGCACAAGTCCAAACCTGATGTCCAAATTTTGAAATGGGAAAAACTTAAGTTCTGATGGCTGTACAATACTGCACTGGAGTTCACGCCGCACAAATTTCCATAAAATAATTCTACGTAGAGGTCCCGTGAAAGCCCCACACTCGTTTTCAACTGGAACATCAAGTGCAGCGCAAAGGTGTTATATTTCTTGAACCATTCTATTCGTCCAGTGAGCAAGCATTGCGGCACCAACATAACCGCACTACAATCGGCAAAATTAGATCATATATAAAGCTCATAAGGGGTGCATTTAAATTGGATCTACTGACTGGTGGATGTTGGTTATTTATTCATCCAAATACAGGACGCTCTGATACTCCCGGCTCAACAAGCTCGGGCGGCATTGTATCTGTTCGTGAAGGATCTACCATCAAATTACATCTCATATAATCACAGAAAGTGTAATCTCTGGAGGGATATCTAATATTCAAATGGTCTGCTATGTTAATAGGTATTAGCTATTAATGCACTTTATAGATTTACTTGAACTATATTTCTAAATATTACTCAATATATATTTTAAAGTTATAACTATTACGAAATATTTCATAGTTACGATAGTTTCTATTATCCATCAAGCAATATTTGTTATCTACCTGCCACAGAAACGTTGAAATTTAATACTGCATTCTTTAATATAATATTAATAATGTTTCTCTTTAAGATAGCTTATCTTATCCATTTATTTAATTAATTCATTTACTATATTAATTCGTATATTTTATTAACGCATACGATAGTTCAGCTCACCTATCAAACAAATTTTAAAACAAAACACAAAAAAATAAATAAAAAAATGAATAATGATAAAAGATAATAGAGCTCACTTCGGAATCAATTCACAATAATGAAAAGTAAACAAAACTGAAATAAGGTACTAGTACGTTATTGCATGTAAAAAACAATGTAAATATGACATTGTTGGGTGTTTTAAAACAAAACAGCAAAGAAAGAGAAAAAAACCACAAAAGGCGGCCGTAAAACCTTTAAGAACATTTGTTTTTGATAAGGCGAGCATAAATATTACCATAACTCAGAAGAAAAAAAACATTATTTATATATTACCATAATATTAAAGTATAGGGATAGAAATTTTTGAACGTAGTAAGCAATACAATGCATAAAATGTTATGTATATAAAGTCTATTATATACATAAAGTCACGATATTTTGAGAATTTAGAAAAGAATAACAAAGTACGTTTTTTTTTTACGATCACTTTGATAACCAAAGCATTTATTTAGGAAAATGAATTAATAATAATAAACAAGAAAAAATCTAGCTGTAGATTAATACCAAACTTATATATTTACCTATTTATAGTATATATATTTACCGAGAAATATTATAACGTAATGATGAGTTAAGTTTTTACTTTTTCCTTCACATCCCGGAGCCCTCTATCGCGTGAGAATAAGGCCGTCTAGGCTTGCCTAGTCTCTCTCTCTCTTTCTATAGGTCAATCAAGGGACTTTGGACGATTGTGCCACCCAGAGTCAATGGGAGGATGGGGCTTGGCAAGGAAGGCATGCCATCTGCGCCTTCCATGGAATGCAGGTAAGTGACGTGAGGGTCCCTGCAGGACCGAGTGTGTGCTAGGCTTGGTGTAAGTAGGCACGAAAATTTTTTGATTATGGGTGATGACAAGCGGCAGGTTATTTCGGGAACTCCCCCACACTCTCCGCCACCCTTAGCCGAGGTGCTAGCGTGCCGCCCTGTGCTATCGCTGTCATCGAGTGATCTGTCAGCTCATGCTGACAGTTTGGACTTCACGTCCTGACCAATCACTCTCAACATACTTCCATAACAAATTTTCGCCTCCTTTAGTTCCCTCCTCGAAGACAAAATTACACGAGTTTTGCATACGTCACAGTTTCCTCTCTCGCATGCAATTAAAATTGACAGCTGTCATAGGAAGTTCATTAGAAGATAGTTTGACTATTCAATGTTCTCGTGGGACTTTGCAAGAGTGCAACAAGTTAAAAAAAAAATAAATCAATACTCAATTCGCAAATGTTATTCCACAGTTCTTCTTCTGTTTTTCACGAAGTTGCATGAAAAACGTTCGTTTCCTTTTTCATGCATTTTACATTCTTCCCTCACCACACGAGTAAGTTTTTACCCAGAAAGTTTTTTCACAAGAAGTACGCAAACAGACCTATTAAATCGTTCCATGAAAAGGGAGTAAGAGCTGGTGGGAGACTAAAACAATTTCCAATTAGAATATCCTGTTTGCACTTTGATGAGAAACTGAAACGGTCGAAATGTTCATCATGACATAGTTTCCAAATGACATTGATATCATCGATAATGCTCATATGCTTCTCCTTTTCAAAAATATGGTCGTTAGATGGTTAAAGTTGTTTTTCTTATTTTTTTCGAGAGCTGTTCGTCGCACGATAAAAATGATCATAGTCTATAACATTGGTTTTTTACTTTCGACGATCTCGACATATCAAAAACGTTGGTCTGACGGTTTTTCCAGCATAGCCCTAGTATGCAAATTAGGTTTGTTCGATGAAAACACCGTGTAAAGCACCATGTAAGATTTCCCCTACAATTTTCTCGGGGTTTTGTGCACTCATCGAACAAGTTTTTAAAACATCGGGTAAATCAAGTGTAATGAAACTTTTCTGACAGTTCTCCTGAGTATAATTAATTGTAAAAAGTTATTTATATTTATATTTATAAAAAGTTATTTATAAAATGTGCTCAGCTATTTATCTATTTCTTTTCTTCTAATGTTTGCTGAAGAAGTAATTTATATGCCCCAATCAGCAACATATTGCAAGTGATAGTTCTCAAGTGACAAATGTCAAACCATTACCACAAGAAATTTTAGTGTAAGCTCGGGGTAGCCCAGGTTTTTCGAAAAACAAGATAGTCTAGCCCGGTGTAGCCCTAGGTTTACCCGGGGTTTTCATCGAACAGACCTATTAACTGGGACAACTCGGGTAATATGTATATGCCAGTTTTTATTATTAAGGCTGAACTACAGTAGAAGTAAATAACTTTACGAAATTGAACGAGATTGAGGTTTACTTACGAAAAATTGATATTTTTAGCCTAAATATAAATCACATTCTGTAAGAGTTATTTAATGTTTTCAATTTTAAAAAGTGGTAAAAGTGAAAAAATTAACAAATGGAAGTTGATGTAATTTGTTATGGAAGTATGTGAAGCGACTTGACCAGGACGTTAAGTCCAAACTGCCAGCATGGGCTGACAGATCGCCTGATGACAACGATAGCACAGGGCGGCATGCTAGCACCTCGGCTAAGGGTGGCGGAGAGTGTGGGGGAGTTCCCGAAAATACCTGCCGCTGTCATCATCCATAATCAAAAAAATTTCATGCCTGCATACAAAAGAGCCGGCACACACTCGGTCCTGAAGGGACCCTTACGTCACTTACCTACTTACTGTGGAAGGCGCAGATGTTCTGCCTTCATGGCCTTGCCCCATCCTCCCTATGACTCTGCTCGGCACTATCTGCAAAGTCCCTTTGGCTGACCTGTGGAAGAAATTAGAGCGGACCTATGCGACCCCGAATTGAAAAGGCTCCAGGATGTGAAGGAAGAAAGAAAATATTCAATCCATATTTACGTTATAATGATCAAAATAGGCTCATATATAAACATTTTTAAAAAAAAGATCCTAACGACAAAAATTCAATGGCACTACACATTGAACTTGACTTTTCGTGGCGCTGATAAGTTTGAATAGAAATAATAAAACAGTCTTCAGAAGGTACTCTTAAAGGCGTGACTAGGAAGGACACCTTTACGGAACAAGCGCATTTTAGGTCTCCCGAAAGTTGGAGAATTCGAATGCTTAAGATACGGGCTTATATCCTACAATAATCATAGTATTTGACACTTAATCCATAAATACTTTCCTCTGACAGCCTTACTTGGCGATAATTTCGAGATCGAGGATTGTTAGTGCACTTGTCGGTCATATCTACTAGGCACATGCATATCTTACAGTTCAAAACTATGCTCCTAAATCTAATTAACAAAATCAAGTCAGGATTCCAAATTACATAAGTAGCTAGGCGTACCCATGAAGTTAGACGTATATGTATGTAATTATAAGTCTAAGTTCAAGATATATATATATAAAACGCACAAAACTTGACCATATCAAAAAGGTTCTGCAATGCTATACGTATATGTATGTACTTATAATCTTAAGTTTAAGATAGATATATATAAAACGTGCAAAAATTAACTAACCATATCAAAAAGGTTCTGCAGTGCAAGTCACTGCCGGAACCGAAGTGTAATACATATGTATGTTAAAAACCAAAGTGTAATATTTCAAAATTACTCACATGTGAATCCTCGGCACGATGAAGCGCTTCAGCATTGCCTCCTGGATAAGAATTAACTGGAATTTTAATAATTTGATTACCCTGCTCTATCGCCAGAACACTTTTTGGGGGATGGTACTAGGGTTATGTCGCTTGTTATATGAAAAATTTTTTCCCTTATACTAAAACATATTTCTCGGTGATCAGATGGATCCTGGTGAAGTTAATATTGTTTCAATAAAATTTTCCCCGCTTTTTCTGCGTGCCGTAGGAATGAATCTCCTGCTGCGCGGGTTGAAGGTTAGCTCGAGTTCGGGGGCCTCCAATATGGGAGGAATGTGCCCTCCTACTTCTTTTCCCTCTTTTAGAAAATGTAAATGCACCAGGTCCGGTACCAAGCTCAAAACTTTATCAAATTAGAACTTGCCCAGCAAGTGGAAATAATATGCCTTATTATGAAAATATCCCTCAAACATTTGCTTTTCATACGTCTCTCTAATAAGAGATATTATTTAACACAAAACGAAATATAAATTAGTTCTTTTAACTACCTTTTCGAGGTTTTTCCTGACGTACGCCACACCAGATTCGAATTCCAACAGATCCTTTTTCTTATTTCATAAATGGGGCTCCGGAGGGAGACGCCAAGTTTTATGGGGTGCCGTTGGCGGATTAATCTTTGGTTACTGTGCGAATAATGTACCAGGTGGGGATGTAAATTTATTAATAACTATAAGTATTCTTCGAACTTACGTGAGGGTTTTTTTTTTCTTCGTCGGATTGCGGCGAGAAATATTTGATCTTGCGGGATTTTAATCTTAACGACCTTACTTTCCTGCTAGCAAACTATGACAGACCGATATCGATGGTCTTCTTCTTCTTTCTGTCACTGAACATGACACCGAGCTTGAGAAAGCATTTCTCTCGGTCGGGGCGCGTTTTGGTTTCATGCTGTAGTCGACAACAAGCCGGGCATACACGCTTCAGTCCGTGGTGGCATATTGCTATATGCAATATGCTACGACCATAACAGGGCAGAGTGGTCTGCGCCACCCGTGGTTCAGACGACGCTGAAAAATGGTCGACTGAGCTAGCCGGTCTTACACATAGGCCTCATCACTGCGGGCGCTCAATGTGAGTCACGACCCACGACCCTATGTTTTCCTCATCCTCAGACTCTACTTCCGATGACACGTCGAGGACACATCCTTGAAGTCTCGTCAGTCTTCGATCAGACTTCGACATCCTTCTCCGTGTGGGGAAGCCAAAGCTACATCGACAAGCTGGTAACCCAAAAAATCCAGCCGGTCGATGCCTCTCTGCCTTCCTTCACCGAGATGCTGAGGAAGCCCCGCGATCAGTAACCTAAAGAACTGATCGCTAAGCTTTCCCGGCGCAACCTCTCACCCTGATCTCAGACTGCGATTGTTCAAGGGTGTATCTCCAAGGCGTCGTCGAAGTAGTGACATGTTGACAGCCGAATATGGGAATGGATTCCAACAGGTATATCACCCACCATTGACGGGGCAATAGGAGGGCTTCGTGATATCCTATAGTTTACCAGTTAAGCTGGCTGGATGCCTTCTTAGGGCTACCAGGTATAGATCTAGTACTACTATGTCCGACGATTAACGAAACGTTGCAGCTGGACAGACAAGGAAAAATTTTCCTCCTAATGAGGCCGATCCGGAAGGGACTATAAAAGGTTATCTACTCACAAGCGGTAGGGGTGCTATAATGAGATTGACTTTCAACAGGTATATCACCCACCATTGACGGGGCAATAGGAGGGCTTCGTGATATCCTATAGTTTACCAGTTAAGCTGGCTGGATGCCTTCTTAGGGCTACCAGGAATAAACGACAATAAGTATCGACGATGTTTTCATACTGATGATCACTGCTTGATGTCTTTAGCGTGATAGACACCTAACAGTTTTCCCCGCAGATCTTCAAGTTCGTATAGTGAGTTTCCTTTCTTGGCTCTAACCCGACATTTAACAAATTTTCGTCCCAGTTTAGCACTAGTCTGCTGTTGGAAATTGCTTTGGGCAAAAGTCCTTCTAAATACCTCCTGACCAACTTTGAACTCGACGGGTTTTGCCCTGAGATTGTAGGCTTTTGAACCCTGTTCGAATGCGTGTTGTAAATTTTCCTGCACTCTCGCACGGATCAATCTCATTTTATCTTCTGCGTCCACTCTCAGTGGCTCATTAAGAGTTCCAATGCTCCTCAAGATGGAATAGGAGCTGCCATGTTCTATCATTTGTTGACCGAAGAGTGTTCGATAGGGAGAGAAACCAGTAGCTTGATGGAAAGAGCTCCGGAGGGAACTAGCTATTTGGCTCAGTTTCTCATCCCATCTGGTGTGTTCCTTCTGGATATAGGCCCTAATCCCTGACAACAGAGACCGGTTTACTCGCTCTGAGGCGTTTGCTTGCGGCGAGTAAGCTGCCGTTCGCATATGCTTTGCCCCATACTTTTCCAGTAGTCTGGCGAACTGAGCCGAGCAAAACTGGACTCCATTGTCAGAGACTATGGTCTCCGGAACTCCGAACACGTGAAACACTTCAGTCTCAATGAATTGGCATACATTGAGCGTAGACGCTTTTCTCATAGGTTTGAGAAGTGGGAATTTAGAAAAGTGGTCAAGAACTATCAGAATGCAGGCGTTTCCTTTAACTGACCGAGGATATGGACCTAAGAAATCGACGTACAGCTTTTGCCATGGTCGTTCTATCACAGACTGGACTTTCATCGGTGGTCGCAAAATAGTATTAGGAGCCTTCGTTTCTTTACACACGTCACAGGCGGCTACGTAATTTCTGACATCAACTGTCATTCGTGGCCAGTACAGATGTCTTCGCAGACGTTCTAGGGTTTTCCCTATTCCTCCGTGTGAAGCTAGCGGCGGATCATGCGCTCTCGAAATGACGTCGGTGACAAGCCCACGTGGAATCCAAAGCTTCCACGCTTCTTCCTCCTGGATCGGATCGCCTGTTCTCGGAACAGTCCGAATATAAACGAAGCCATCCCTGACGCAAAGATCTGGTAGTTTGCCAGAAGTCGTTTTAACCTTATGCCTCAGTTCTTCATATTCCAACGAATTGAAATATGGCGAACTAAGGTCAACTTCCGGGCCAGGATCTTCGTTTGTGTTCATGCTGTCACAATGAATGCGTGACAGCGCATCAGGGACTACGTTCAGGCTTCCTTTCCTGTGTTCAATAGTGAAGTCGAAGCCCTGAAGCTTCAAACTCCACCGAGCAAGTCTTCCGCTGAGGTCCTTTTGAGACATCAGCCATTTCAAGCTCGCGTGATCCGTCACTATCTTGAACGGCATAAGCTCTATGAAGGGCCGGAACTTCTGTACGCTCAAGACTGCAGCTAGGCATTCTTGCTCTGTGACGGTGTAATTTCGTTGAGCGGAGTTCAACTTTTTCGAGACGTAGGCTATTGGCTTCTCGTGGCCATCGTCATCTAGCTGAAGCAACACTCCTCCAATACCTTGTTGGCTCGCATCGCACTGAATGACGAACGGTTTGGTGAAGTCTGGACTCACTAGCAACGGAGCCGAAGTAAGTTTTTGTTTGAGTAGATCAAGAGACGTCTGGGCTTCAGATGTCCATTTGAACTGACTCGGGTTTTTCAAAGTGTCTGTAATGGATGCAGTCAAATCAGCATAGTTCGGAATAAACCGTCTGTACCATCCTGCCATACCTAGTAGGCGTCGGGCTTGCCGAACAGTTTTAGGTGACGGATAGTCAACTATGGCTGATATTTTGTCAGGGTCAGTTCTCATACCTCCCCTTCCTACAATGAATCCCAGGTATTTAGTCTCCTTGATACAAAACTTGCTCTTCTCGACGTTTATAGTAAGGCCAGCTTTCCTCAAACAATCCGCTACCCTGGCTAGCAGCATGAGATGAGTGTCAAAGTCAGATGATAGAATTAATAAATCGTCTAAATAGACGAGAACGTTCTCACGAAGATCGAAAGGAATGACTTTATCCATGAGGCGGCACATCGTTTGGGGAGCGTTGCATAGGCCGAATGGCATCACTGTGTACTGATAGAGAGGATGACCAGGTACTGTGAAAGCGGTCTTCTCTCTGGAATCAGTGTCCAGTGGGATCTGCCAGAATGCATCTTTCAGGTCCAGGCTCGTTATGTAGTTTGCCGGAGGAAGTCGACTCAGAAGTGCGTCTATCTGCGGTAGCGGATAGGCGTCCTTCTTCGTAACCGAGTTGACCTTCCTGGCGTCAAAACAAAGCCGGACCTTTCCAGGCTTCCTTACCAGAACGACTGGAGAGCTCCAAGGACTCTGGCTCTCCTCTATCACACCCAGTGATAGCATTCGCTCTAATTCTGCATCCATCAAACTTTGCACTGCCGGGGAAATCGGATAAAAGCGCTGTTTTATCGGGGCGGCGTCATTCGTATCAATCTTGTGAGTGACCAATGATGTTTTTCCCAGGCCTAAAGAGGCGAAAGAGGGGAAAAGCTGTTTTGTGCTCTCTAAGCGTTGGTGTTCTAAACTAGAAAGGATATGCCCATCGGTGTCAGAGGTAGCTATTCCACTTGGATTCACTTCTGCGACTATACCTAGGACATCCGGAGCTAACCCAAAGAGGCGCCAGAAGTCTATTCCCAGATATAGTGCCTGTGTGAGCCCAGGAACCACGTAAAAACGCACGTTTTGGGTCTTATCACGGAAAGTGACGTCCAAGTTCACATGACCATGAACAGTCGTCATGGCACCATTAGCTACTTGGACCTGTGTCCGATACTTCTTCCATTCAACCTCTGCTTCACCAAGCTTCTCGAGAGCTCCCTGGCCTAGAATACTGACAGTGGCACCACTATCAAGTAATCCAGTCTCAGTTCGCCCGAGCAGCTTTACTTCTGCGTACGGTCGAATGTCGTCTGGCATCGACACGGAAATCTGTGCTAGTTTTTTCCTTTCCAGTTTCATTCGTCGACAGTATTCTCGCCAACGAACGGTTGATCTTTTCCTTTTCGGTCTCATATCCCGGTCGGGAAACATAATCTCCGCTAACTCCGCTACTGAGGAGAAAATTCGGTCTTTTGCTGTGTTATATCTCTGCAGACGCGTATGATACGGCGTCAGCGGATGTAAAACTGGCTTACGCCCGCTCGTCATAACAGAGTTTGGTGGCCGTTTCAATACAGAAGTAACAGGAGGCCAAATCTCCTGCTCAGTAACCTTGTCAGCTACACGTGCTATAGGTGTCAACGGGACATCGAAGAGTAAAGACTCTTCTAAGGAAGTGTCTAGTATTGTCATGGGCTCCCCAGAAATGGAAATGGGAGCTTGAAGATCTGCGGAGAAGTCTACTAAGTTCTCTGCCCCTAATAATGAAGCACTTGTACCATCCGGTGTCCCGCCAATATCACCAGAATCACTGAATGATATCAGAGGTTTTTCGTCAGTGTCTGCTAATGGAGCGGACTTTCCTCCTTGCTCGAGGCTTGCACTGGAGGGTTCGTTGTCGTTGCTGCTTGCGACGTCGACGCTGGTCGGAAAAAGGTGGTGGTATTCCCGACCCGTCTCTCGTTTTTCTGTCTGCAATAGCGGCAATCAGGCTTGAAGACATTCTTGCGTCCGCATCCATAGCAGAACACAACTTGTCTTTCTTGTCTACACTCTTGATAAAAGTGACCCGACTGGTCACAATTCCAGCATACAATAGCATTTTTGTGTGACATACTCGATAGCTCACCTAGGCTGTTGTCACTGCCTATTGCTGCTGCCAGTTCCGGAT
This sequence comes from Dioctria rufipes, assembly GCA_963924295.1. NCBI lineage: Eukaryota > Metazoa > Arthropoda > Insecta > Diptera > Asilidae > Dioctria > Dioctria rufipes. Next base: position 89,787,765 of record OZ002742.1, read on the forward strand.
CTAAGGTTGGAAAATTGTCAACTTCGTGCACCCGTTGGTTCCGGTGAAAGTTCCAACTACCAGCTGTTGCGATACGTGTCTGCGTAGCTTGAATACGCGTGACCCGCGATCTCAGCTGTCCTATCGTATCAGTAGGATGCAGACATATTTTTTCTTGAATCTCCGGCAAGAGATTCGATTTGACAATCTCCAGAAATTCTTGGTCTGGCATAGCATTCTGTAGCTGATCGCGCAGCAACCCCAAATGGTGGTGGTACATTGCGAACAGTTCACCAGGCTTTTGTTTTCTAGACATCAGTTGGAGTCTAGTCTTCAGATCATCTTTAGGCGTCCCCCATTCGTTATACAATCCCATCTTGATGACGTCCCAAGTTGGAAATGGATTTTGCCTTAGTACTGACCAATACCAGTCCTTCGCTGGTCCTGTCAATAGCGTAAGCATATTTCTGACTAGTAATCCAAAATCTCCTTCAAGAGCGGAGTGCGTGAGCGCTTCGACTCTGAAGATGAACTCGTCGACAGAGAGGTCCAAGTTATTCCCGTTATATGTCAGGTTCCATCTCCTGATTGGACTGCCTGATCGTCGGTATCCTACATTAGCAGGAACACGCATAGGTGGTGGAGGGGGTTGAGGTGGTATAAAGTTCGGTCTGGACTGATTTGTAGGCTGACCAAAAGGTTGACCAAAAGGTTGACCAGACGGTGGTGATGGTCTCCTAAATGATTGCCTTCCCCGTGTAGGAAAGTCGTTTGACGGCCTCTGATTGCTTCTGGACGAAGGAGGTCGTGTGAAGTCTGCTGGCGGCATTGCTGCTGCTACTTGTTGTCTGATATCGTTTCCTAACTCAGACCGCAAAACATTTAAACCCTGCTGGAGACCTCGGTTTATTAGGTCTTCCATCTTTATGCTCAAGCCTGCTATCAGCGCATCCGTAGCAGCTGAGGTGTTGTGGTCTTGAGCTGTACGCGCTGGAATATCACGTCGAGGACTCGGGTTTACAAAAGTCCTTGAATGTAAGTCAGGCATTCCCGGAGACAAGGATCGTCGATTCGAAGGTGGTAAGTCAAAGTTAGGCAAATCAAAGGTTGGCAATGAGTCGCGCCTTGTCGATTTCGCGGGCTTCACCTTCTTCGGTCTCTTTGGGATTGCACCAGAATATTCACTGAAGTCCTGTTGCGTAATGTGACGACGGCAGTTAGGACAACTAGAATGTTCACCTATCCAATGCTGCAGGCATGCCTGGTGGAAAATGTGCTCGCATACAGTCATGACCGGCTTCCGATCTACTGACCAGCTTGCGTCCCGGCAGATAGAACATGGTTCAGGCAGCATTGTCATACCGTTTGTCGCTGGAGGTGGTGTCCTCACTGTAGCCATAATGAATTTAGACGTAAGTCAGGTAAAAATTGTCAAATCAGGGTTTAGGATGGTTATCCCAAAAAAAATTCTAGAAGTTGCACGTTTGGAAGAGACACGCTCCTTCCAATGTGATGATGGCTAAATACTATTTTAAAGTCGAAGGCCTTGGGCGAGATACTCAAATTCAGACAAAAGTTTTCCCAAACGTTCGAAGAAATAAAAAATTAGAAAAAACAAGGATTCGAAAAGTTAATTAAGGCTTCTCAAATCGAGATAGTGTAAAGAATGAATTCCAAGACAAAAACCAATTTCGGGAAGCGTTAACAGCCTCGTCGAATAGAAATATTAAAAAAATCTGAAGATTACTAAGGATCCAACAGATCACGAAAACAGTTCAAGCGTTTCAAAAAAAAAATCCTTCAACAAAGATCATACAATTTCTCCCTCACCTCCCGAAGCTAACTCCCACATAAGAGGTCAGGTCGCTCTCTCTCCCCCAAGGTCAAAAACAGGATACAGGCAAGTGACGTGAGTGTGTGCATTGAAAAAGTCAGAGCTCTTGCAGAAATCTGGGAAGAGTAAAGTCGGAGGTATCAAAGACTGAGAATGCTGCCAGAGATTCTTCAGCCAGGCAGTTAGCAGTATGCCAACTCCTGATCACTGAAGATCTCCAGCATCAATCCCATCCTCCGAGAACTCGTTCTCTTCTCCTCACCGAATCGTCGTGTCCAGCTAGTTCGCTAGCCGGGCAGAGTCATGAGTCTGGTCAACTAATTAGCTGGAAGCCAAGAAGTTGTCTCGCAGATTCATAACTCTGTCCAGCCAGTTGCCCAACAGAGACATGTCCCCACAAGAGCTCAAACGAAAATTTCGTGAGGCCACCTACCATTTCCATGGCAGAAGGCCAGCGGGAAAGATCATCCAAAAACATTTCCAAAAACTTTCAAAAAAATCAACAACTGTTCAGGCTTGAGGCTTGACCGAAGTCAAACCTAAAGCCGGATTTCAACTTCCAAAAAAATTTTCATTAAATTCAAAAAACGTTACTTTACTTTAATCCAAAAATTCAAAATATCAAAGACTTCCAATAAAACTTTCAAAATATTACGTTACTTTACAAAAAAAATTTTCAACAAAACCAATTAGACTCAGGTCCACCCATATCTTCTACTGGATGTGAGACCTGAGGTCAATCAACTGGCAGACACCAGATGATCATCTCTCTCAAAGTCTCAGTCCCCAGTAAAATTTATATTTAGACCACCGAAGTCTAACTGAGGTGGCCCCACGTTGGGCGCCATTTTGTTATGGAAGTATGTGAAGCGACTTGACCAGGACGTTAAGTCCAAACTGCCAGCATGGGCTGACAGATCGCCTGATGACAACGATAGCACAGGGCGGCATGCTAGCACCTCGGCTAAGGGTGGCGGAGAGTGTGGGGGAGTTCCCGAAAATACCTGCCGCTGTCATCATCCATAATCAAAAAAATTTCATGCCTGCATACAAAAGAGCCGGCACACACTCGGTCCTGAAGGGACCCTTACGTCACTTACCTACTTACTGTGGAAGGCGCAGATGTTCTGCCTTCATGGCCTTGCCCCATCCTCCCTATGACTCTGCTCGGCACTATCTGCAAAGTCCCTTTGGCTGACCTGTGGAAGAAATTAGAGCGGACCTATGCGACCCCGAATTGAAAAGGCTCCAGGATGTGAAGGAAGAAAGAAAATATTCAATCCATATTTACGTTATAATGATCAAAATAGGCTCATATATAAACATTTTTAAAAAAAAGATCCTAACGACAAAAATTCAATGGCACTACACATTGAACTTGACTTTTCGTGGCGCTGATAAGTTTGAATAGAAATAATAAAACAGTCTTCAGAAGGTACTCTTAAAGGCGTGACTAGGAAGGACACCTTTACGGAACAAGCGCATTTTAGGTCTCCCGAAAGTTGGAGAATTCGAATGCTTAAGATACGGGCTTATATCCTACAATAATCATAGTATTTGACACTTAATCCATAAATACTTTCCTCTGACAGCCTTACTTGGCGATAATTTCGAGATCGAGGATTGTTAGTGCACTTGTCGGTCATATCTACTAGGCACATGCATATCTTACAGTTCAAAACTATGCTCCTAAATCTAATTAACAAAATCAAGTCAGGATTCCAAATTACATAAGTAGCTAGGCGTACCCATGAAGTTAGACGTATATGTATGTAATTATAAGTCTAAGTTCAAGATATATATATATAAAACGCACAAAACTTGACCATATCAAAAAGGTTCTGCAATGCTATACGTATATGTATGTACTTATAATCTTAAGTTTAAGATAGATATATATAAAACGTGCAAAAATTAACTAACCATATCAAAAAGGTTCTGCAGTGCAAGTCACTGCCGGAACCGAAGTGTAATACATATGTATGTTAAAAACCAAAGTGTAATATTTCAAAATTACTCACATGTGAATCCTCGGCACGATGAAGCGCTTCAGCATTGCCTCCTGGATAAGAATTAACTGGAATTTTAATAATTTGATTACCCTGCTCTATCGCCAGAACACTTTTTGGGGGATGGTACTAGGGTTATGTCGCTTGTTATATGAAAAATTTTTTCCCTTATACTAAAACATATTTCTCGGTGATCAGATGGATCCTGGTGAAGTTAATATTGTTTCAATAAAATTTTCCCCGCTTTTTCTGCGTGCCGTAGGAATGAATCTCCTGCTGCGCGGGTTGAAGGTTAGCTCGAGTTCGGGGGCCTCCAATATGGGAGGAATGTGCCCTCCTACTTCTTTTCCCTCTTTTAGAAAATGTAAATGCACCAGGTCCGGTACCAAGCTCAAAACTTTATCAAATTAGAACTTGCCCAGCAAGTGGAAATAATATGCCTTATTATGAAAATATCCCTCAAACATTTGCTTTTCATACGTCTCTCTAATAAGAGATATTATTTAACACAAAACGAAATATAAATTAGTTCTTTTAACTACCTTTTCGAGGTTTTTCCTGACGTACGCCACACCAGATTCGAATTCCAACAGATCCTTTTTCTTATTTCATAAATGGGGCTCCGGAGGGAGACGCCAAGTTTTATGGGGTGCCGTTGGCGGATTAATCTTTGGTTACTGTGCGAATAATGTACCAGGTGGGGATGTAAATTTATTAATAACTATAAGTATTCTTCGAACTTACGTGAGGGTTTTTTTTTCTTCGTCGGATTGCGGCGAGAAATATTTGATCTTGCGGGATTTTAATCTTAACGACCTTACTTTCCTGCTAGCAAACTATGACAGACCGATATCGATGGTCTTCTTCTTCTTTCTGTCACTGAACATGACACCGAGCTTGAGAAAGCATTTCTCTCGGTCGGGGCGCGTTTTGGTTTCATGCTGTAGTCGACAACAAGCCGGGCATACACGCTTCAGTCCGTGGTGGCATATTGCTATATGCAATATGCTACGACCATAACAAATTGAAGATTTGTTCTATTAATCCGCAGTACCATTTTTATTCCATTTTAATTTTTACATTGCACTTTTAATCATTTAGTAATAATTTAATTCATTGACACATCGGGTTCTTACGGAATGAGCGATCCTTACCGCACCTTTACTGACTGCAAGTTGACTTTTCTTAACCAAAGTACCCCTCACAAGTTAAAGTTAATTTGTGTACGCCTGTTAAATTAAAGGGCGCGTTCGCTTTACGTAAGTAAAGGTACTTACGTATACGTCTATTGTGGTTCAGCCTTTAGAAGGCTACTTACAGACTGAAGTGACAATGACCAACCTAGTAACTAGTTATAAAATTGATTACCTATAAATGTTGTTGTAACTCTCCGGGGTTTGAAACCGGGACCTTCCGCTTCGTGGTTTAGTAGGCTAGTAACAAATTGATAAATGCAAGAGGGAAAATCATTTGTCTCGTTAGCTCAGTGGTAAGAGCAGTCGCGCGGCAAGCGGAAGGTCCCGGTTTCAAACCCCGGACGAGGCGGTTGTTTTTCTTCTTGTATTTATGAATTTGATTTAGAATCGTTAAAAGTTCTTAAAATTATTCTTTATCCATCATTGACTTATTCTAACAAGTGTAGGTTCGATTCCCGTCCGGGAAAAAATAAATAAAAATTGAATTTACAATTTATTTGTACGCTTTCATCGATACTGGTTAATTCCAGCTGAAAGAAAATCGTGGCTTAGTAGGATAGTAACAAATTGATAACTGCAAGAGGGAAAATCATTTGTCTCGTTAGCTCAGTGGTAAGAGCAGTCGCCCGGCAAGCGGAAGGTCCCGGTTTCAAACCCCGGACGAGGCGGTTGTTTTTTCTTCTTGTATTTATGAATTTGATTTAGAATCGTTAAAAGTTCTTAAAATTATTCTTTATCCATCATTGACTGATTGTAACAAGTGTAGGTTCGATTCCCGTCCAAGATAAAATAAATAAAAATTGAATTTACAATTTATTTGTACGCTTTCATCGTTACTGGTTAATGCCAGCTGAAAGCAAATCGTGACTTAGTAGGCTAGTAACAAATTGATAAATGCAAGAGGGAAAATCATTTGTCTCGTTAGCTCAGTAGTAAGAGCAGTCGCCCGGCAAGCGGAAGGTCCCGGTTTCAAACCCCGGACGAGGCGGTTGTTTTTTCTTGTTGTATTTATGAATTTGATTTAGAATCGTTAAAACTTCTGAAAATTTGTAATTTTGTTTTCACAAACCCTCCAAGTATGTAAAATTTCAAAAAAATTGGTGATGGTCATGTCACACTTTTCGAGATTTTTGGTCGATTTGCTATAGAATAACCCAGTGGAAGAGATTATAGTAGGATTTGGATCCGGATTTGCTAATGTCCAGATCTGCAAACAATCTGATTGCTCAAATCCAAGTATTCAGATAATCTGGATCTATGTACTCGGAAAATCCGGATCTAAAGTAAGCAAAGAAGATTGAAAACTTCATCCAGATTGCATTGTTTCATTGGGAAATTTGAAATTTCATCGAACAACCTGAAGATAAGATAAACAGCAACATTTAACACCCCTCAATCACCACCTCCCTCACAATTAAATACCCCCCATGACCATCTCAAATTGAGCTGGGACGTTATCCATTGCAAGAGTTGGTGGCGGGTGTTAAATGTTGCTGTTTTCTTATTATTAGGTTTTCAATAACATTTCCCTGTTCCCAATAGAACAATGCAATCCGGAAGAAATTTTCAAGCTTCTTGGAAAGTCAGGATTTCGACAGCATAAAATTTTCAGAGATACTACTAGACAGTAACTTACTTTGGGGAATTCTGGGAACCTTTTTCTCATTTCTACGGCTTACATTGAAAGATATTTCTTTGTTTGACAACATTAAACTATTTTCATTTTTGCCAACAGTTAATTCAGAAATGATAAAACTCAAAGAATAGACCACGGTAGTGCAACATTAAATCAGAATTCACAACGGAATTTTTTGAATAGAATAGGGTTAATGTCTGATTAACATTTTTTAATACATATTGAAAATTTAACACGTTGCAAGAATATTTTAAGCATTTTTTCGTATTTGTTGTTTCATTTTATCCACAATATTTATATATTTTTCACAATACTATTTTAATTTGTAAAAATACAGTTTTAAAAGATATTTGATTCAGGTATAATAGCAAAATGTCCTATCAAATAGAAATTTCAATTATTTACCTAAAATTTATTACTACCACCATTTTAATGTATCCCTTTAAGTGTTAATATTTGTTCAAGAAGGCATTTTTTTTGGATTCACCGGTATAGATGAAAAGCTAAAAATATTTTTTGTTTGTTATTTCATCACACAACCCATTTGATTTTGGGTGACAAGTTTCAAGTCTTGGTTTTGACTCATCAACAGGTCCCAAATAGCAAAATTGAGTGACTTGAAAAACAAATGAAAAAATAGAACATAAAAAAAAAATTACAAAAAGTAAAAAAAAAAAAAATTGAGAAGAATAGAAAAAAAAATAAAAGAAGAAGAAAAGAAGAATAAAATTTTTTTTCTATTTTTCTCACTTTTTTTTAGTTTTTTCCGTTTTATCATTTTTTCCTTTTCTTTGTTTAGGGACCCCAAACCACCTCCATTAAAATTAAAAAAAAAAAAATTCATAATCTTTGACACGTCACGTCGTTTTCAATAAAAATTTGTATGACAGACAGACGGACGGACGCATGAGAGACTTAAAAGGGTTACGTTTTTATTCCTTTTGTTGTACGAAATCCTGAAAAGATGTAGATGAATCTTGTAGTTACTAAGAATCATCTAACATTTCAAATGATTCTGATTCAATAGCTTAATTTAACGATTATATTCATTTAGTAAAATCTTTGTGAAATACAATAATTAAATTTGATATAGACACTTGTGATGATATTGCTTCATAGCATATTATTAAAGCATTGCATGAAGCTGATGTACACAAAGTTACGAAAAAGTGTTTAGAATTTAACATAGAATACACAGAAGAGTAGAACCAAACAACTTTCAAAAATTGAAAACAAAATCCATCCGTGCTTTAAATAAGTTAAAAACTGAAAAAATATTACTCATAAAGCTGAAGCAACAGCACAGTTCAAAAAACATTTCACAAAATTTAACAGCTTAACCGATATTTTTTATGTTAAATATGTGTCCTTTCACAGCCGTTATAAAACACCACTGTCACTTGATTATACATTTGCAATAAAACTTTTAAGTGAAATTAAATTCTACCATAGAGTAAGGAAATTGATATGGAGAAAGTTGCGGTTCGTTGCTTCGTTTGGGCAGTAGAAGGGAGGATTTGTGACATTAAATACTTTCTCCTTTAACCTAATGCAACTTTCTTGTTGCGCATTCTGTGAAGATAACTGTCATCTCAGATGATAGTAAAGCGTCTAAAATTTCCAATAAATGTCACATTACCTCTCCGAGTCTCCATACCCATTTTGTCAGCACTTATAGGACGTCGAAACGAAAAAATTGAAAAAAATTTGCTAATTTATTAAAATTTTATCTATTTTTCCGCCAAAATTCATGCATAGCATTCTTTTGCAATGTTTTCCTTTTCCCTGATCCGGATCAAAGGAGATTATTGATTGACGGGAGTGTCAAGAACAAATGAACATTATGTTCTAAATTCATAAGAAATCCTCACATTGCAATGCTTTGGAGAGTAAAAAATTCAAAATTTGAACCAAATATAATTTAGGTTCAATTTCGACGATTTGTGAAAATTGAAATCAAGGCAATTTAATAATCCTTATATGTAAAATCATAGCGACTTACAGACATTTTTTAGATCCAAATAAATTTCAAATTTCCAATGAGCCAGATCAAAACGCAGCTAATGCTACATTTCATTTTATCCTGCAAGTATCCCACCTCCATGCAACCATTTTTTAGAGCTTCCTAAAAACAGTTTATCGCAGGATCAAATCAAAATATGCGACAACACAAATTTGTCTATCGTTTTTAGCAGATGAATTAAGTCTTAAACGAAATCATAAAGATAACAATGAAAAATAAGAAATCTACCATTCTCTATATTCCGATACAAGTCAATGCAGTACAGTAGCTCTCCAGTCATCCCAAAAAAAAAAGCAAGGCACAAACATTTTCATTCCAAAAACAGATTTAAATACATTTGCATTCACACGATCAAGCTTCGTATGCAGTATTTCTCTATAAACTAAAGAGCTTTCAAAGTTCATAAAGAACCAATATAGAGCTGGGCAGCCAGATGGCGGTAATCATGATAAGCAAATACATTTTCTTTAGTATAGTTCTAAAAATGCGGCGCTGTTAGATTCGGCTCTTGTGATCAATATCGATGAGAATTTCTGCCATACATTTTCGGTCTCTACAGATTTCTTTACTCTATGACTCTACTTAACTTTTGAGTTTGCTATTATCTTATAGTATAAATTATTGAGACTAAGGCCTGAATTACAATTAGGAATGATCTGTCGATTGCGACTTGATTTTAAGTCGAAGTCGACGCGGAGCAAAGTTAGTTTCAGTCGCAATCATAGTCGAAGTCGAAGTTTCAATTGTATCTTGTCACATGCATTTACCATTTGGGCAAAGTCGCAGTCGACAGATCAGTCGTAATTGTAATTCACGCTTAAATACTTTCTTTGATGTAATTCTGCAATGAAACCGAGAAAGCAATTACATTTATGATAATTGACAGGTCAACGGCTGTTTAATTTGGCAGCTTACAACTACATACATATTTCGTGTATTTATATGAATTCTTCAGCAAACGATATCGTTTTGACGACGTGGTTTTACCATTCATTGTAGATTAAGCATTATCTCTGTTGTTGGTTTCATATTTTGTGAGAAAGTTTATGTTGCTGGTGTTAACTTATATAGTAGGTGTAGCCTTTGAGAGGGTAAGGAGCCAAGCTTAAATTTACTTGAAGCCTATTTTCCTGTATGGATAGTAGTTTAGGCTTCAGTCGATGTCTGGTACTTTTCCATAAGTATCAATATAGAACATTTTAGAGAACGGACTCGCACGCACACATATACATATCTGTTTTATGGCTTGGGAAGTATTTCTCGAGAGCCATGGCATCTTTATGAACGAACACCACTTTACGGTCAAACATCTGGTTAGTTTATGGAACAATACATTTATAAGAACTTTTGCCGAGATGTGTACTTACATAAAACAAATACTTCTCCCCGTAGTTGGTGCAACTAGCTACTGTTCGCCCATTTTCTTCCGCATCATACTTAATAGTTCCCTCTTGTAGGAGGAGTTTTAAGGTATTTTTTTTTTAATTAAAATTCTAAAATTTACTTTTTAGTAGTTTGTTCTACGCTGCTCTATTTGAATATACTGTGGAAAAGGTAAAAAGGTATGGGGTACAGCACTCGTGAATACTATTTGCTCGACACGTGGTTATGAGTCCACGAGCTTTGGAGTGATGAAAATGAACCAAATTAAAGCACCAACTTTCATAATATAAGCCTATTTTATAATTTAAGCATAAAAAAATCACTTTCTCTATGCGTAGTGTAAACCGTGCTAATTCGAAATTCAAAACTTTACACCTGTATGCATGAAACGGCGCACAGCACCTTAAAATCGTTGTATATAATATTTATATTGAAAAAATAATTCTCCAAAGAAAAAAAAAACAAATACCAAATTAAAAAAAAAAAATTACTTAGCTTTCCATTTAACTGGAAATACGTCACTCCTCCCAGCTCTTTTTCCGATTTCTTCGAAACCTCTGCTTCTCCTAATCCAGTTCTTCAATTTTTTTTAATTTTCTTCTGTCCTTTTTTTTATAGACCTTGAATTTATTTAATTTTTTCATTAGTTTTTTTTAATATCTTTATATTTATGCCACCAGCTTGTTCGAAACTCGCCACACTGTACGCCAGTCTGCCCAGAATTGATTTCTTCTTTTGCTGGAAATCGGGATGTCTCTTTTACATACCAGCAATGCCTAACTCAGAATTTTGCCCGTATTCTTATAGTATAGTTCGAAATAATCGATTTTACACTAAATTTCCCAATCAATTAATTATTTATAAATGGTTTAAATTTTCCTTCCTTCAAAATCGTTGCGTGAAGTTATTTAATTGTAGAAATTTCACTTGCGCTCTCTTTCCTTTGTTTTCGAGTAGCTCGAAGGCCAGCTTACTGGGCTAGGAATAGCCAATAGGTGCTAATCTGGCATACAGTATAACTAATATCGAAAATGTCGAATTAGTATAATGTTTAGATGTTTTTCGCTGATTTGCTTTTAATCGGTGAGAGGGTCTGAACCGAGTGACCAGAAGGTCTTCTAAATTTTGAATTTTTAAAAAATCTTGAAATTTTAAGTACGTCAGTGCATTTGCTTGCCGCGTCATGCTCATATGGTAAGTTTTCCTTAATTATGATTTCTATTAATATACTATTAATATATATAATTTCAAAAGCAATAATAGGACGTTTTCAAAATTATACTTTGTTACTCTTAATATACAAATTTAATCTATAGGAACCTACGAACTATACCAATCAATTTAACTACAGATCAAGCAATATAAAATTGTATCTAATATTAATAATGAAATTAAAAATTAGGTCATGCAATTCAAAATACGATACATAATTAATTACGCCTTGAGTAGTTGGCTCATTACCATCTACGGTAATATCCAGGCCTCGGCATGCAAGGCCAGACCATTTTATTTCTTAAAAAAAAAAAAAAAAATCACATATGAGCATTAACATCATTTAAGCATACCGCTATTATTGGTCATTGATTGCAAAAAGCGACCGACTAAAGAGTTTCGCCAGCTCTAAATCTCTCTTCCTCATTCTCTTTATTTCTAGCCATAGCAGTGCAATATATTAAAGGATTCTGCCTGGTACATAGGTTTTTCGATCTTTAGATGAGGTCTGGCTTGGATTAATACGTTGATTTAGTCAATGTCTAGTCTCTTCAACCATTAGATTAATTAAACAAACATAAAGCAATAAAGAAGATATTAGCGAATTAGGTTAAGCTGATACAAAGTTATGTGAAAATAAGTTTAACAACCGAGTTGATTGGAGAAAAATATTGAGAGCATTGATTGATTGAGCAAAGATTCTATATAGTGCCTTAAAAAAATATGGAAATATATACATATATTTCTAGATACTGCTAGCTTTTGTTATACTTTGTCATTCACTGTACTATTATGGTTAGCTTGTTGAAAGTTTTTTGAGTTAATTAATGATAGAAGTAAAAAAAACTAAAATAATTGAGCATTGAATATTCTCTTACATAGCACGCTTCCAATGTTGATAAGTTGACCAAAGACACAACTCTCAGGAGAGTATGTAGCGTCATCGCTGATGTAGGGCACAGCTGGGACTACATGACCTTGTAAGATGGCTGCAATATATCTGTAAATTAAACGAAAATATTGCTTAGCTCCTTGATATTCGTAAATTATTATTAGTATTATGGAATAAAAAGAAATGAATTGAATTGATATGCTACTATGCTGTGATCATCAAGACTTTGTCTTTTTGCCGATGGTTTATTAGGTAGGTTTATTAGGCAGCTAGAAACATCAATGATTGTGAAAGAGCGATAAAGGAAGATTTAAGTAAAAAACTTTTATACCAATCATTAATACCTATAACAAATCTGAGATTTTGCATTGTATATTCAGCTTAATAGCATTTATTTATAGGCACTCTTGCTTGAAATTCTACATTTCATTTAACCGTTAACAATTTTGTTCTTATCAAAACGATTATGTATGTGAAATCAATATATGTACGTAGATTCAGTCTAAATTCTTGCTAGTACAGTTCAGAAAAAAGTACAGTCGTCATTAGCGTTTAGTGGCAACTTGAAGTTAAAAAGGCAAATAAATAGTTTTACTGAGTTCAGTTGAATTATTCATTCCTTTTTTTGTTGTACAAATAATGATTTAAGCCAGTGCAGTGTCCAGAGAATAGTGAGCATAATTTATTGGTGCCGAAACCCGAGAATAATCCATAAAACCGCATATAAATAACCCAAAAAATCGGTATAAGTTCAATTTGTAAAAGCCGCAAAATCTATTTTTTATAAAATTATTGTAGATAATTTGCTTCAATCTACCAGACCAAGCAAAGTAGTCATTTTTTTGCCTTTTAGTAAATTGATTGCTCGGACAGTTACTCATTGCAACATTACATATATAAGAAGCGGACACTAAAATTTTGCAATATTTATATAATTATTGAACACTAGATGGACTTTCTATTTAAAAGTGATTACAAAAATTATAAAATTTCATGAACTGTCCAATTTTCGAATTTTTATTGTTGTGTTATGGAGAGAAAGACATACAATCTAATACATTTACTACATTTGCATGAACTTCCGTATATTATCTTGGAACATAGCAGATAAGCAAACGATGCTATTATGGAGTGAACATTTTTTGAAACCTATTGTTAAAATAAATCAGTTTTTCATTGTGAGACTTTTCCATGGATGGTGATAAAATTTTTGTGTGACACTAAATTCTAGAAAATTGCATGTGCTATTGTTAAGTGCAATAGAAAAAGAAACATATATTGGAAATGGATACTTCGCGTGAAATAACTAATTAAGTACGGACATAAACAACCTTCGGAGAATCGTATTACAAAATGACAAGCTACATCTATAAAGTACGGACAAAAACAACTTTAGGTTCGGAGAATCGATGCTTCTGGAATGGAATCTTCGGGAAGATTCTAGACAAATTTGTAGAGTAGAAGTACGGCACTTGTTACTGCCAGAGAGTCCATTCCAACCTATCCATCTTCCTATTCCTTCCCAAATTCAAAAGCGGATTTCAGAAGCAACAAATACCATTAATACAGCTTTCTGTCGTACAACAAGCTGTAAAAAAAGACATCGCATAACTAACAGGTTTTTTTTTTTATCTTTTCGGACAATTAAGGTGTTAGAGTAAAATAAAGTCATAAGTGAGTATAAGACCAAAATTAAAGCCTGTAGGAACATTTTAAATAAATATCCCGGGATATCGGTTCTGTTAAAATCGTCATAGTTGGAAATTAATTTCGTTAACGCGTAAGATCTGGACTGGACTTACTTGACTTGCCCGCAGGAAGTCTTATCTCAGACAGTGAAGTGAACGTAGTTAACTATTTGGATTGCGATACAGTACTAGCGATACCCATAATCTAAATCGTTTTGAAAAGAGGTACAATTATGTAGATAGTACAGAATGACAGAGAATTTTTTTTTTTTTTCAAACACTTTATACATAACTCCAAAACGCAATTTCTGCAGATATGTACTTTTGACTAAACCCCATAGAAATGTGTGTGAATTTTGATAAAAGTAAACAGGAGAGTGTAATAAAAAGAACTTGTGAGTTATATGTGAAATATTGGGTTTTAAATAACGAACTAGCAACTTGTAACAATATTAATCAAATAACAATTTATGGTTTGATATTAATTTGCATACCATGGTTATTATATTGCAACGGTAGAGTCATATGAACTTAAACATTCTAGTATAATCAAATCGGTTTCTTTTAAGTTGAGACATAGTTAAAAAATAATACCCATAATGACTGAGATTCCCACCTTAAAATTACAAAGAGATTAGTAGTAGTATTATTTTATTAGTTTCAAAGAACTTAATAAATAATATTTATTAATAAATTCTGGTAGCTTAAATAGATGCATTCTATTCTCTACTTTCAATTCGCTTGGTAAATTATTGAAGTACTGTAGTATCCTATACATCAAAGAATTTTGTGTGATGCTTTTGTTCCATCGTTTTAGCCTGAAATTATCATTTTGCCTTAAATTGTATGGCTGCGATTCAAATCATATACAACATTTCCACTTAAAAGATGAAAACCATTGCATTATATGCTAATCGCTGCTTTACATTTATCCACTGTTGGGTCTCCAACATATTCTGGGCCGGCGTGTACAAATTACATTTTAAAATCATGCGCATAGCCTTGTTTTGCAATAATTGAAAACGTTCCTTTACCTCATTCGATCTCGCATATAACTGTGTTGAACAATATTGCAAATGTGGTAAAACCAATGCATTATACAATATAATTGTATTCCTCACACTTAGCATACATATGTACTTCTCATTCTTCGTAAAGACACTATTATTTTGCGATTTTGCCACATATTATACAGGATGTCTCGTAAAGAAGTGCTCCAACATGTGCCAATCGATTCCTTAGTGTTGTGATCAACGTTCACGATGAGCAATTTTTCGTAAAACCCCTCCTTCAACCTTTTTTTAACGGTTGAAATATTTTCACGTATGCAGGGAGGTGATATCTGTGATATTGCTTATAGGAATGTAGGACATCCTATTGACACTTGGGTGCCGAGCTGGAGGCGGTTGCATCTATTTTAATTCTGGTGCTAGTCTTCCTTGGTCCAAAGGTATTTCCTCATTCAATATGGGAAGTGGTGCAAGCCTATGTATAGGTCGACGCAAGATATTGTTTGCTACTCGGACATCAGCCACCCGAGCGAAGCCGTCGTCCCCTTTAATGACGCTAGTTATTCTTCCTAATTGCCATTTAAGTGGGGGCAGGTTGTCCTCGTTAATGATGACCAACGTTCCTATTTCGATATTTTGGCTTAATGTCTGCCATTTAGTGCGCTGTTGCAGTTCATTCAGATACTCTCTGGACCACCGCTTCCAAAATTCGTTTTTCAGGTGGGCGACCAATTTCCATCTGGTTGGAAGATTAGATTAGTTCTGAATTTGGATCAATCGTGCTAGTGAGTGGTTCCCCTATTAAAAAGTGTCCAGGGGTTAGTGCTGATAGATCATTGGAATCTGATGAGAGGGGTGTTATTGGCCTCGAATTCAAAATTGCTTCGATTTCGACAACAACGGTTTCCAGCTCCTCGTAAGTCAAGGATGCATTTCCGACTGTCCTATTAAGTAGGTGCTTAGCTGATTTGACGGCAGCCTCCCAGAGACCACCAAAATGAGGGGCCCTTGGCGGAATAAAATGAAAGTCGGTGCCCTTGGGTTCACAAACTGCAGCTATTTTTGTCTTTGCCTTGTCGGAATATATGGTTTGCTTCAGCTCTTCTAGTTCATTTCTGGCGCCAATGAAATTCGTTGCGTTGTCGTCGCAATAAAGGTTTCGACAATGGCCTCTCCTTGCCACGAATCGTTTAAGAGCCCCGAGAAATGATTGTGTGGTTAAGTCACTCACCACTTCCAGATGAACTGCCTTGGTGGCAAAGCAACAGAATACCGCAATGTAGGACTTCTGTGGGCGTTTTCCTCTAACCTTGTAATGTGTCCACACTGGCCCACAAAAGTCCACACCAGCATTTGTGAATGGCCGTGCAGGTTGCACTCGATGAGGAGGCAAATTGCCCATTACCTGTGACATCATTCTTGGTTTTGCTCTTGCACAGCGTACACAATTTTGAACTATAGATAATGGCAATCGTTTTGCCCTTTACTGGCCAAAATTGTTGTCTCGTGATTGCTAGGAGAGTCTGTGGACCAACGTGAAGAAGTTTAGTAAACTGATGGGAATACGGTAGTAGCATTGGGTGCTTTGCCTCATAGGATACGTCGGCCGCTTGCAGACGTCCTCAGACGCGTATGATATCCCTTTCATCTAAGAAAGGTGCCATACTAATTAATGGGCTACCTTTGGCTAGATATTTAAATTGCCTTAGTTGAATAATCTCCCTGTTAAAACACTCTTCCTGCATTACCTTAACAATTACTACAAGGGCTTCATTGAGTTCTTCAACCATGAGTGGTTGTGGGTTAGTTGTGTTTATCTTTTTGCTTCTGTGTCTCCATCTGTTTATGAAGCGTGAGATGTATGCTGTGATACGGTTTAATTTTTTGAACGAGTTATGATGATTTATCTTGAGAATGAAGTGTGTGGAATCCTGCCTTGTAATTACACTCAATATTCCTTGAATACGGTTGTGGCCATGATGATTCACTGCCATGTAAAAATATAGGCCCATAAAACCACAAGTTACAAGATTTCAGCTTATCCGGGTTTAACCCTCGGGTTAAAATATCAGCAGGATTTTCCTTGGAGCTGACATGACGCCATTGTCCAGGATTGGATAGTTCCTGAATGCTCGATAAAAGTTTGAATACCAGTTTGGAATAAGGAAGAAGAAAAACAGGAATTCTTTTGTAAAATTTTACGACGAATGGACACCGGAGGCGATATCGACAAGGTGAGGTTTAAAGAAGCAGTGATTTGGGATCGTATAATATCGTGAAATATACGTGACATCCAGTCATTTAGATCCTGTTGTTATAAGCCCGGGGCGT
The DNA here is from genome assembly GCA_963924295.1 of Dioctria rufipes. Lineage (NCBI taxonomy): Eukaryota > Metazoa > Arthropoda > Insecta > Diptera > Asilidae > Dioctria > Dioctria rufipes. The sequence continues at coordinate 89,804,958 of OZ002742.1, forward strand.
CGTGCTTTTATGTACGAGAGGAACGCCCAGGCGGAGTCCAGTTTACCTCGTCTGTCGGGGCCTTGATCTGTCCTCTTTACAGTTTTTCTCAAGAAATCTTGAATTTGGGTTAAGAGGAAATAAAAATAAAAATCACTCAGTCGCGTGCAAATCTTTGTATTTTATTATAGTCATTCTTATAATTCTTTATGAACACTTTTACAATTTATAAAACTTTTCAACTGAGACTTCTTTTTAGCTTAAGCGAGGCCCGACAGACTCTGATTGAGGTTTTCACTAAACTCCCCGTTTCGTGCTTTCTAAAATTATTACTTGGCTCGCGTCTTTGCCTTATCAACAATATCGTTGACGCTTCATCGCGACAACAGGATGTAATTCGACTCTAGAAAATATAGCCACAAGTGGAGAATGCGGAAGTAAAAAACATTGCTTACTTCTAGATAAAAGTTGTGATATATGTGCCGAGGAAAGAATTCTTAAGTGCTCGTATGCACCTGAAAAACGATACTTTGTATCGAGGGAAATGAGATGTGATTTGCGTCGGTCAAGGCACTGTCACAATCGATAATTTATGATTTGTGCCGACCAAGCACAATCACAACACTAGTAAATCAGTATTTTTCATCTTTAACTGTAAAATTTCCATCCGTATTGTTAAGTATCAGTGACATCCAGTCACTTGGATCCCACCGAGACACACATGCATTTCGTAAAAAGGCTTTTTCTATACATATGGTGAGCTAGTGCTAGTGATGACATCCAGTCACTATGAACTAAACAGGACATCCAGCTCCCGTAACCCTGAGCGTCATATTAGTTAAGACTACAGTAAATTTTTTAACAGTTTTCAGTTGTGTAAGGTAACTTGTGAACAAAACCAGTTTCTAACATTTTTTCCAATAGTGGCGGCGGTTCATCCCGGGGGCCTCTGCGGTGGATCCTCTACAGAGCACATCTGTAAGTAATTGCTTTTTTTCACTTTCTTTGAGGATAGAATGATAACACACATAGTTTTTATATTATAAATTTGGTCTCGCTGGTTTGCAAAAAAGACTATCCTGGGGATTACACCTGCAAGTACAGCTTGCATGGAAGCTGCACTGCCATACTTCTTGCACGTGTAACCTCTACTGCCATGCTGGCAGTACAGCTTTCAGTGAACTTGCATGATGAAAGACCATGGCAGCTGAGGTGATAGTAATTTGACATTATACAGTTTTCAATGCCATTTTTTAAATGAACTTGCATGCAAGATGATAAGACATCAACCGAACTGCCTTCTGCTGTCAAGTTAAAAATCGAGTTGGAAGTGAGGCTTACATACAAGCTGTACTATCTCGTGTAATCCCGGGGTAAGAAATGATATTTTTCTATGAATTCTAGTTGTGCTTTCGTTTGGACGTAACGATTTACGTACTTGAATACAGATTCTAGTAATTAGATGATAAGAGTGTAGAGTTGAAGGAGTTTCGTGAGGATCATGCTGACATTGTTGTATTAAATAACTACGAACCTTTCACCAATACATCTCAGTGAGATACATTTATTTTAAAGTATGTTATGGTCGTAGCATATTGCATATAGCAATATGCTACAAGAATTACTGAAGCGTGTAGGCCGGCTGCGTCAAGCATAAAAAAAATGAACGCACCCCGACCGAAAGAAATGCATTTCTTCAAGCTGCAGATGACAGGCTGGGGATGACAAAGAAGAAGAAGAATCAATCTGCCTTACTTCTCGAGTAAAAGTCGCGCGTGAATGAAATCAGCAAACATCATCAAAAATCCTCAATAACATCTGGCCCAAAAAGGTAATAATTTCGATAAATTTTGGTAGTGTCAAATCCAATAAATAAAATACTCCAGGAATTTCAAAAGGGGGCTGGACAGAGAGAAAAGAAAATTTTGCTGAGCTCTTTGAAAGGGAAGAACTTTTTACTGCTCCATAGATAAGTTGGCCGGATTGTTTTAATTCTGGCGTTTCTGTCTTCCGTCCAATTTCGAGACATATACAATTTACCAAAATTCGCTGCTGAACAAGGAAGTTTTGATGCAGGCGACCAAGGGCTTTGAAATCAATATTTCTCGGACTGGTCGCACCAAGATACATTCCAACAGTTCGTGATCGGTACTAAAAGTATTCGGTTGCATCCACCTTTGCCAGCATTTAATACAGTCATAATGGCGGAATACTTGAAATATGGTATAAACTCAATACTTTTTCAAAGGGGAATATATCCGCCTGAGAGTTTTGTGAACACGCAGCAATATGGATTAGCAATTGTCAAAATTCCAACAATCGTTTTCTTTGGCTCCAAAATGTCAACAAAATCCAACACAAAAGGGATAAATGGCCATCAAATTTTACTACAAGGAAAAATGCTGATATTCCTTCACCGTCAGACTATAATCCTTCAGTTGCACAAAGTAGATACAGTCGTCAACTATAAAATGAATTTGTAAATTGCTTTAAATTCTAATTTTTATTATGATTACGTTCCGCACTTTCTTATTTAATCTCGTTCAAGATATAAGTGTAGATACAAGTGCCGCTGGGCAGTATTATTTTAACTCAACAAAAATTACTTTTGTGATAGAGCCTACAGGCAGCAAGTCGAAGCATTAAATTCCAATTTAATTCTTTTAACTAGATGGCGGATGCTGAAGCGCTTCATCAGGCCGTGGAATTTTCACCGTGAGTATTATTGAGATTATATATTTCTTTTGGTATACGCATGCTTCGGCTTCAATAATTACTTGCTCGTAGGACTTTTTTCATTGACATTCTTTTTCTGTAACTATATATATATTTTCGATTTAATAATAGTATTTAATCTCCGCCAATAGCTGAGGCGAACTAGCGTGCCGCCCTGTACTCGACGCTGCCCGTCGAGTGCTCTGTCAGCTCATGCTGACAGTCGGGACTTTACGTCCCAAGCGAATCACTCTTCATAATTCCATAACAAAAATGGCGCCCAACGTGGGGCCACCTCAGTTAGACTTCGGTGTCTGAATGTGACGGATGCTGGAGACTGGGATTACTTGGAGATATGGACATTTGGCTGTTAGCTAATTGTCTGACTCGGTAATCTCATATCTAGTAGAAGTTATAGGCGGACCTGAGTCTAACTGTTGTTGTAACATATTTCTGTTTGTAGAGTAAAGCTTGTGGCTTTGACACGTTGTGCGCTTGCATAGTGTCATAGTTTCATAACAAAAATGGCGCCCAACGTGGGGCCACCTCAGTTAAACTTCAGTGGTCCAAGTGTAAATTTTACTGGGGACTGGGATTTAGAGTGAGATGGTCATTTGGCACTTTGCTAATTGACTGACCTCAAGTCTCATATCCAGTGGAAGTTATATGCGGACCTGAGTCTAATTGTTTGGTATGTGAAAATTTTCTGTAGAGTAACGTTAAAGTTTTTAAAGTTCGTAAATTAAAGTAAAGATTTTTGAAAGTTTTGAGATTTTGAGTTTTTGAAGTTGATTGTAAAATAAAGTAACGTAACGTTTTAGATTTTTGGAAGTTTTGAATTGAAGTTCGACTCTAGGTTTGACTTTGGTCAAGCCTCGAGTCTGAACAGATGTCTATTTTTTGGAAGTTTTTATTTATTTTTTTATTTTTTTTTTTTAAATTGATCTTTCCCGCTGGCCTTCTGTCATGGAAATGGTAGGTGGCCTCACAAAATTTTTTGTGTGAGCTGTCACGGAGACATGTCTCTGTTGGCCAACTGGCTGGACAGAGTTGTGAATCTGTGAGACGGCTTCTTGGCTTTCAGCTAACTAGTTGACCAGATTCATGACTCGGCCCAGTTGGAAGGTTAGCTGGACACGACAATCAGGTGAAGAAGAAGGAAGGAGTTGTTGGAGGATGGAAGTAATGCTGGAGACCTTCAGTAATCAGGAGTTGGCATACTGCTAACTGCCTGGCTGAAGAATCTCTAGTATTATTCTCAGTCTCTAGCTTCTTCAACCCGATTCTCCCCAGATTTCTGTGGGAACTACACTTTTTTTTACAATGCACACATTCACGTCGCTTGCCTGTATAAAGTTTATGGCCTGAAAAGAGAGAGAGCGACCTGAAGACCTTTATGTTGAGAGTTAGCTCCTGGAAGTGAAGGAGAAACCGTATGATTTTGTTTGGAATTTTTTTTCTCGAAACGTTTAATTGAACTTTTGGTAACCTTGTCGAACCTGTGAGTTTTCTGATTGTTTGAATTCCTTTTCAACTTCGCCGAACGTTTGGGAAAATTTTTGTTTGAAATTTAGAATCTCGTCCAAACCTTCGACGTTAAATTAGTATTTCATCATCCTCACGTTGTGAAGAGCCTGTTATCTCTTTCGAATTTTCAAATTCTTTGAATTTTTTTAGATCTAGTTCAAACCCTTGGTTTGAAAATCTTTTCATTTGATTTACGACTGATTGTACAATGGCTACGCCGCGAACACCACCGCGAGCAACTAGTGTACCGGTACCGTTGCCAGACCAGTGCTCCATCTGGCAGGAGGGCGACTGGTCAGGACCGAGGAAGCCAGTGAAGACAGTTTGTGGACATGTGTTCCACAAGGCGTATCTGAAAACGTGGATCGGGCAGCAGTCAAACTGCCCTAATTGCAGGTTCCATCTCACTCAGTATGATTTTACTGAGTATACAGGTGTTGTCCCGAAGACGACGAAGCCCGGAAAATCTGTCAGTCACGATCCATTGCCTCCCATGCCGTCACTAGAGTTACCACCTTTGACAGTTCCACCACCTAGTCGACAATCTATATCACCTGGAATGCCAGATATACATTCCATGACCTTCACAAATACTCACTCGCGACGAAATAGCCCACTGCCTTCTGGCAGGGGACATACCTCAGTAGCAGGGGACATACCTCAGTAGTGTCCGATAGCAAATAGCAGCTGCAATGCCAGACCACCACCAGAGTTTCACGACGAGCGTAGGCAGTCGTGTAACCCACCGCCTTCGGCTTTTGGTCAGCCTAGACCCAATTTTAACCAGCCTCCACCAGCTTCATCTCATCGTATCCCGGCGAGTGTAGGACAGCGACGATCAGGCAGTCCTATCAGAAGATGGAACCTGACATACAATGGCAATAACTCCGAGTTTTCCGTAGATGAATTTATTTTTCGAGTCGATGCGCTCACGCACTCCGCTCTAGAAGGAAATTTTGATCTCCTTTTTAGGAATATGTTCATGTTATTGACGGGACCAGCAAAGGATTGGTACTGGTCACTATTGAGGCACAACCCTTTTCCAACTTGGGAATTTGTCAAGACTGGATTGTCAATTGAATGGGGAGTGCCCAAGGACGATTTAAAAATCCGATTGCAGCTGATGTCGCGAAAGCAGAAGCCTGGTGAACTATTCGCCATGTACCACCAACATCTGGTGTTGCTGCGTGATCAGTTGCAGACCGCCATGCCAGACCAAGAATTCTTGGAAATTGTCAAATCTAATTTACTGCCTGAGATTCAGGAGAAGATATGCCTACATTCCACCCATACGATAGGACAGCTGAGATCGCTTGTTACTCGTATCCAAGCTACGCAGATACGAATTGCGACAGCTGGTAGTTGGAACCCTTACCGGAACCAACGGGTGCACGAAGGTGACAACTTTCAGACCTTGGACCCTGAACTGGCAGTAGCAACAGGCAGTGACAACAGCCTAGGTGACGTGTCGAGCATTTCGGCCAAACGCACTATTGTATGCTGGAATTGTGACCAGTCCGGTCACTTTTATCAAGACTGCAGGCAAGAGAGACAAGTTGTGTTCTGCTACGGATGCGGACGCAAAAACGTTTTCAAGCCTGATTGTCGCTATTGTGGACAGAAAAAATTGAGACGGGTCGGAAATACCACCACCTCTTTCCGACCAGCGTCAACGTCACAAGCAGCAACTGCAAAGAACCCTCCAGTTCAAGTCTCGAACAAGGAGGAAGGTCCGTTCCATTAGCAGACCACAATGACGAATCCTTGCAATGTCCCCTGATATCATTCAGTGATTCTGATGATATCAGTAAAACACCTGATAGTACCAACACTCCAAGGATAGAGACGGAGAACTTGATAGACTTCTCCGCAGATCTTCAAGCTCCCATTTCCACTTCTGGGGAGCCCATGACATTATTAGACACTTCAAGAGTCTTCAATTTTCGATGTCCCGATAACACCTAATGCACCTTTAGCTGACAAAGCTATTGAGCAGGAGGTTTGGCCTCATGGCATTTCTATATTAAAACGGCCACCAAGCTCTGTTATGACGAGTGGGCGTGAGCCTGTTGTATATCCGCTGACGCCGTATCATACGCGTCTGCAGAAATATAATGCAGCAAGAGACCGCATCTTCTCCTCAGTAGCAGAGTTAGCTGAAATAATGTTTCCTGACTTGGATATGAGACCAAGAAAGAAAAGATCTACCGTTCGTTGTTCCCGGCAACTGTCGACGGATGAGACTAGAGAGAAAAAAACTGGCACAGATTTCCGTGTCGATGCCAGACGACATTCGACCGTACGCCGAAGTTAAACTGCTCGGGCGAACTGAGCCTGGACTACTTGATAGTGGTGCCAGGTCCAAGTAGCAAATGGTGCCATGACGACTGTGCATGGTCATGTGAAGTTGGATGTCACTTTCCGTGATAAGACTCAAAACGTACGTTTTTACGTGGTTCCTGGGCTCACACAGGCACTATATCTGGGAATAGACTTCTGGCGTCTATTTGGGTTGGCTCCAGATGTCCTGGGTATAGTCGCAGAAGTGAATCCAAGTGTAATAGCTACCTCTGACACCGACTGCCATATTCTTTCTAGTCTCGATCAACAACGCTTAGAAGCCACCAAACAGCTTTTCCCCTCCTTCGCCTCTCTAGGCCTGGGAAAAACATCGGTGGTCACTCACAAGATTGAAACGAATGACGCCGCCCCGATAAAACAGCGTTTTTATCCGATTTCGCCGGCAGTACAAAGTTTGATGGATGCTGAATTAGAGCGAATGCTATCACTGGGTGTGATAGAGGAGAGCCAGAGTCGTTGGAGCTCTCCAGTTGTTCTGGTAAGGAAGCCTGGAAAGGTCCGGCTTTGTTTTGACGCCAGGAAGGTCAACTCTGTTACGAAGAAGGATGCCTATCCGCTGCCGCAGATAGACGCACTTCTGAGTCGACTTCCTCCGGCAAACTACATAACGAGCCTGGACCTGAAAGACGCATTCTGGCAGATCCCACTAGACACTGATTCCAGAGAGAAGACCGCTTTTACAGTACCTGGTCATCCTCTCTATCAGTACACGGCGATGCCATTCGGCCTATGCAACGCTCCACAAACGATGTCCCGCCTCATGGATATAGTCATTCCTTTCGATCTTCGTGAGAACGTTCTCGTCTATCTAGACGATTTATTAATTCTGTCACCAGACTTCGACACTCATCTTACGCTGCTAGCCCATGTAGCGGATTGTTTGAGGAAGGCTGGCCTCACTATCAACGTCGAGAAGAGCAAGTTTTGCATCAAGGAGACCAAATACTTGGGTTTCATTGTCGGAAAAGGAGGTATGAGAACTGACCCTGACAAAATCTCAGCTATAGTTGACTATCCGTCACCTAAAACTGTTCGGCAGGCCCGACGCCTACTAGGTATGGCGGGATGGTATAGACGGTTCATCCCGAACTATGCTGACTTAACTGCCTCCATTACAGACACCTTGAAAAACCCTAGTCAGTTCAAATGGACACCTGAAGCCCAGACGTCTCTTGATCTTTTAAAGCAAAAACTTACTTCTGCTCCGTTGCTAGTGAGCCCAGACTTCACCAAACCATTCGTTATCCAGTGCGATGCGAGCCAACAAGGTATTGGAGGAGTGCTGCTTCAACTAGATGACGATGGCCACGAGAAACCAATAGCCTATGTCTCGAAAAAGTTGAACTCAGCACAAAGAAATTACACCGTCACAGAGCAAGAATGCTTAGCTGCAATCTTGAGCGTACAGAAGTTCCGGCCCTTCATAGAACTCATGCCGTTTAAGATAGTGACGGATCATGCGAGCTTGAAATGGCTGATGTCTCAAAAGGACCTCAGCGGTAGACTTGCTCGGTGGAGTTTGAAGCTTCAGGGTTTCGAATTCACTATCGAGCACCGAAAAGGAAGCCTGAACGTCGTCCCTGATGCGCTGTCACGCATTCATTGTGACAGCCTGATCACAAATGAAGATCCTGGCTCGGAAGTTGACCTTAGTTCGCCATATTTCAACTCGTTGGAATATGAGGGTTAAAACGACTTCTGGCAAACTACCAGATCTTTGTGTCAGGGATGGCTTCGTTTACATTCGGACTGTTCCGAGAACAGGCGATCCGATTCGGGAAGAAGAAGCTTGGAAGCTTTGGATTCCACGAGGGCTTGTCACCGACGTCATTTCAAGGGCTCATGATCCGGCACTAGCTTCGCATGGAGGTATACGGAAAACACTGGAACGTCTGCGAAGACATCTGTACTGGCCATGTAGCCATGTAGCGCATCAAACAATTCATTCATGCACATACAAAAGAAAAATGAAAAACAAGCATAAGCAAGCATTCAAGTTCAATAATTTCATTCACACATATTTTCGATCATAAATTGAACAATGTGAACTTCGTGAACTTACTCCAGTGCAGCACACGCCAGTTTGCTGACACGACATTTCACACCATTTATGCTTTACACTGACCTCAATGAACCCGAATGCTTGAAGAGCTTGGAATATGCATTGCGGCAAATTCTTGGATGAATTTGCGAATTGTTGATTGCGCTACTCCAGGTTAGTAATCTATATTGCAATGTATTGCAATAAATTGATTAATTGATAGATTTATACATTAGCTAGGGGTAGCGATTAAAAATATAAATAAGTTGATTCGAAATAAAGAAGACACAGTACGTTTTAGAGAGGAAAAGTGTTTAATTGTTAATTCCTATCTCGATTCACTTCGGCAGTCTTTGACGCCATACACTGTGCAAATATCGGCTGAGCATTCTCGCCTGCACTATACCAAGACATTCGGCTGAGCAATCTCGCCAGAAGATAGGGCAGTCTCTGACGCCTTCAGATAATAATATCGGCTGAGCATTCTCGCCTGCACCACGTCAAGATATTCGGCTGAGCTTTCTCGCCTGAAACTATAGGCAGCAGCTATCCACAGGCATACATTGGGCGACGGTTAGATCAAGGCAGCCATCCAGAAGCTTAAAGTATATCCACTACGTGGCGCCTTGATTATAATCATTACACCACCTATGAAAGTCCAGTCTATGACAAAACGATCATGGCAAAAGCTGTATATCGATTTTCTAGGTCCATATCCTCGGTCAGTGAAAGGAAACGTCTGCATTCTGATAGTTCTTGACCACTTTTCAAAATTTCCAATTCTCAAACTTATGAGAAAAGCATCTACACTCAATGTGTGCCAATTCATTGAGACGGAAGTGTTCCACGTGTTCGGAGTCCCGGAAGCGATAGTCTCTGACAATGGAGTCCAGTTTTGCTCGACTCAGTTCACCAGATTACTGGATAAGTATAGGGTGAAGCACTTGCGAACGGCAGTTTACTCGCCACAAGCAAACGCCTCAGAGCGAGTAAACCGGTCTCTATTGTCAGGGATTAGGGCTTATATCCGGAAGGAACATACGAAATGGGATGAGAAACTAAGCCAAGTAGCTAGTTCCCTCAGGAGCTTTTTCCACCAAGCTACTGGTTTCTCTCCTTATCGAACACTTTTCGGTCAACAAATGATTGAACATGGCAGCACCTATTCCATCTTGAGGAGCCTTGGAACTCTTAATGAGCCGTTGAGAGTAGATGCTGAGGACAAACTGAGATTGATCCGTACGAGAGTGCAGGAAAATTTACATCATGCGTTCGAACAGGGTTCACGAGCCTATAATCTCAGGGCGAAGCCTGTTGATTTCAAAGTTGGTCAAGAGGTATTTAGAAGGAATTTTGCCCACAGCAACTTCCAACAGCAGACGAGTGCTAAACTGGGGCGAAAATTTGTCAAGTGTCGGGTCAGAGCCAAGAAAGAAAACGCTTATTATGAGCTTGAAGATCTGCAAGGGAAACAGCTAGGAGTCTATCATGCCAAAGACATTAGGCAGTGATCATCAGTTTAGAAACGTCGTCTATCGTCACGTTTATTCCTGGTAGCCCTAAGAAGGCATCCAGCCAGCTTCACTGGTAAACTATAGGATATCGCGAAGCCCTCCTATTGCTCCGTTAATGGTGGGTGATATACCTGTTGGAATTCAATCTCATCATATGAGTAGATAACCTTTTATAGTCCCTTCCGGATCGGCCTCATTAGGAGGATTTTTTTTTTGTCCGTCCGTCTACAACCTCTCGTTAATCGACAACCGTCGGACATAGCAGTACTAAATCTAGATCCTGGTAGCCCTAAGAAGGCATCCAGCCAGCTTCACTGGTAAACTATAGGACATCGCGAAGCCCTCCTATTGCCCCGTCAATGGTAGGTGATATACCTGTTGGAATCCATTCCTGTATACATCTGTCAGCATGTCACTACTTCGGCGACGCCTTGGAGACACACCCTTGATCAATCGCCAGTCGGAGATCAGGGTGAGATGTTGCGCCGGGAAAGCTTAGCGATCAGTTCTTTAGGTTGCTGATCGCGGGGCTTCCTCAGCATCTCGGTGAGGGAGGGCAGAGAGACATCGACCAGCTGGATTTTTTGGGTTACCAGCTTGTCGATGTGGCTTTGGCTTCCCACACAGAGAATGATGTCGAGGTCTGATCAAAGACTGACGAGACTTCAAGGATGTGTCCTCGATGCGTCATCGGTCAAGTAGAGTCCGAGTGATGAGGAATACGCATTGGGTCGTGGGTCGAGACACACATTGAGCGCTCGCAGTGATGAGGCCTATGTTTAAGACCGGCTAGTTCAGTCGACCATTTTTCAGCGTCGTCTGAACCACGGGTGGCCCAGACCACTCTGCCCTGTTATGGTCGTAGCATATTGCATATAGCAATATGCTACAAGAATTACTGAAGTGTGTAGGCCGGCTGCGTCAAGCATAAAAAAAAATGAACGCACCCCGACCGAAAGAAATGCATTTCCTCAAGCTGCAGATGACAAAGGTGACAAAGAAGAAGAAGAAGAAGAATCAATCTGCCTTACTTCTCGAGTAAAAGTCGCGCGTGAATGAAATCAGCAAACATCATCAAAAATCCTCAATAACATCTGGCCCAAAAAGGTAATAATTTTCATAAATTTTGGTAGTGTCAAATCCAATAAATAAAATACTCCAGGAATTTCAAAAGGGGGCTGGACAGAGAGAAAAGAAAATTTTGCTGAGCTCTTTGAAAGGAAAGAACTTTTTACTGCTCCATAGATAGGTTGGCCGGATTGTGTTAATTCTGGCGTTTCTGTCTTCCGTCCAATTTCGAGACATACACAATTTACCAAAATTCGCTGCTGAGCACCTTTGCCAGCATTTACATAATACAGTCATAATGGCGGAATACTTGAAATATGATATAAACTCAATACTTTTTCAAAGGGGAATATATCCGCCTGAGAGTTTTGTGAACACGCAGCAATATGGATTAGCAATTGTCAAAATTCCAACAATCGTTTTCTTTGGACTTGTGCTCCAAAATGTCAACAAAATCCAACACAAAAGGGATAAATGGTCATTAAATTTTACTACAAGGAAAAATGCTAATATTCCATCACCGCCAGACTGTAATCCTTCAGTTGCACAAAGTAGATACAGTCGTCAACTATAAAATGAATTTGTAAATTGCTTTAAATTCTAATTTTTATTATGATTACGTTCCGCACTTTCTTATTTAATCTCGTTCAAGATATAAGTGTAGATACAAGTGCCGCTAGGCAGTATTATTTTAACTCAACAAAAATTACTTTTGTGATAGAGCCTACAGGCAGCAAGTCGAAGCATTAAATTCCAATTTAATTCTTTTAACTAGATGGAGGATGCTGAAGCGCTTCATCAGGCCGTGAAATTTTCACCGTGAGTATTATTGAGATTATATATTTCTTTTGGTATACGCATGCTTCGGCTTCAATAATTACTTGCTCGTAGGACTTTTTTCATTGACATTCTTTTTCTGTAACTATATATATATTTTCGATTTAATAATAATATTTACATAACTATATAGCTAATCTAGTGTAACTATATATATATATCCTCGATTTAATAATAATATTTACGTAACTATACATCTTTGTCCGTGTATACTTTGGATAATAATTTTTCTTACTGACTCTATATATATATATATCTATATACCTACCTTTAATGATGTACATACTTACCCGTATCTAGTAATAAGGGCCTTACGTAGGATTTTCTTTTATTGACATTCTTTTTCTATAACTATATATATATTTTCGATTTAATAGCATATTTACGTAACTATACAGCTAATTTAGTAAAATCCTTGTCCGTGAATATTTTGGGGAAAATTTTTTTAGCTGACTCTATATACATATATCTATGTATATACATACTTAATGCTATACGCTTATGTAGTTTTATAATTCAATGGTATTCTTACGTATATGCCTTTTTATTGTACTCACTTTGAATTAATGAGATTTTTTTTTTTTGGTATACGTATGTTTATACCTTTTTATGTACTTACCTTGAATTGAGGACATTTTTCTTGACAATTATAACGTAAAAATGAAATCTTGAACGTTTTAATTCTTCCTTCACTATCCTGGAGCCCTCTCACATAGGATGGAGGTCGTCTAGTCTCCCTCTTTTTACAGGTCAACTAGGGACTCTGAAGAATTATGCCCCTCAGAGTCAGATGGGAGGATGGGGCAGGCAAAGAAGGCAGACTATCTGCGCCTTCGATGGGATACAGGTAAGTGACGTAAGGGTCCCTTCAGGACCGGATGTGTGCCGGCTTTGGTGTGATAGGCACGAAAATTTTTTTTTGATTATGGCTGACGGCAGCGGCAGGTTTTTGTGGAACCCCCCCACACTCTCCGCCAATAGCTGAGGCGAACTAGCGTGACGCCCTGTACTCAACGCTGCCCGTCGAGTGATCTGTCAGCTCATGCTGCTTTACGTCCCAAGCGAATCACTCTTCATAATTCCATAACAAGCATATTTAACAAAACTAATTGGATTGTTAAGAGGTACGAATTCAAATTATATGTGTGGATATCCACGGTAACCTGACTAGTGTCGCTAATCCTTTCATTGAGAATTAAATATTAATCCACAATAGAGTACCGCTTCATGGTTCTTGTACCTACTGTTAGTGCTATGAGCCCCCGTAAGATACCCTTCAGGTAGGAAAGAGTCCGGAAGGGACTATTTTAATGGGTGCGTTACTGCAAGTTTGTGTGGAATATACTCTTTATAACGTAATGGCGCTCTAATTTATTTTATTTTCCCTCTTTTACTCTCCTGGAGCCCTCTCTTAGCAATGGTTGACTAACGTCCGCTCCTCCGCTACATTTACAGGTTATCATATGGACATTGGAAAGTATTGCTCGCAATGTCGATTGGGCAATGGCAAGAAGAAATGCCATCTACGTCTTCGGTAAGTAAAGGTAAGAGAGGTAAGGGTCCGTTCTGGACCAGGTGTGGTGCTACGTGTTTTTTTTTTTTTTTAAGGCACGAATTTTTTTTTTTGTGGGCAGTGACAGCGGCAGGATTTGCGTAACCCACCCCACTAGCTCTCCTGCAATAGCCGAGGTGATAGCGTACCGCCCTGTGTTATCGCTGACCACTGAGTGAGCGCATGCTGTCAGAAGGCACTTCACGTCCATAACAATGAAAAATTTAATGCCTTTAACATCAAATATGGACAAATTATGTTCACGTAAATATATTTCTTGCGCTTTTACTTGTTATTTCAAATATGAAAGTAGGTGTTGTAAAATTTTTTATATTAATAACTTATAAAAATCTGCAATGCATAAGTATCAAAAATATTAAAGATTTTTACGGCTACCTTATTGATGTCCATTAAGGTTCTGAATTAATATGTTGGTTGGTTGATGACTGATGAAGTTGTTGAAATTAATGGGAAATATTCCGGGTGCTGTTGTTTTTGGGAAGATTTGTCGGCCATCCAGGTTGCCGATTTCCTGGTGTTGTTGAAAGCGCTAAAGATAGATTATGGTGAACATCGCGCGTCCTGGACGACGAGTTCTAGATATCTTCCTTCTGGGAATCATCTTGTCGATGCAGGGATGAAGCCTCGCAAAGGCCCACCGGTGCGGCAATTGGGTGCCAACTGACAAATTATTAATTTTCCTCTAAGTTCCCTCTTTAGGTGCCCGGGCTTTTTGTTTTATTATTATGTACAAGTATAATAATTTATTTGTTTCTTGTTACTTTTATTTTTATTTTGTTATTAATTTTATTTTATTTGTATTTTTTTTTTAGTTTACTTGTGCTATATATAGTTAAGTAATATTTATGTATTTAGTTAATTAGTATTTATTTATTTAAAAAAAAAACATTTCTTTGAATTTCGCCAGACTCATATTATTTTATAAATTGCATTTAATTTAATTTTTCACAGATTGCATTAAAAGAAAAAAACCAAAATGTTGTTACTGAGCACTGAAATTGCACTGCAATTGTTGTGATCTTGGCGCCACTCCGTGCTCCGAAGGAGAGAGCAGTCGCCGATTTTGATAAATGAAAAAAGTAAGAAAAGAAACAATTTTTTGTTTTTCTGATCTATTTTATATATTATTATTTTCTTTGTATCACTTTGTATCACTATACTATAATAATCCCGCCCTTTATATTTGCTTTTATACTTATTTTTCCACATTGGCGTTTATTTGGGGATTTTGGAAAATTTCATTTTGGGTCTTTAAACTATTAATGATGACACTTTCTTCCAATTTTTTCATGACATTATCAATGATAATTCTTAATTTCTTACCATTCCACAATTTAACGCTGTAATTCATGCCTAATTTAGGGGCTTTCGGCAAGCACTGTCTCAGTGAGGCAACTGAGACATAACTTTGAGCAACCGTCTCAGTTGTCTCAGTTCAAACCAATCAGCTGATTTGCCAATTTTGACATTTAAATAGGTTTGAACACAGAATTGGATAGTAATAAATTGAGGAAAGTGTTGTTAGTTTATTCAAACAGCTCACTAAACTTTCATTTGTAATTAAAATCACAAAATAACGAAACTGAGTCAAATGAGACAAGAAAATTCAGTTTCACTTGTCTCAGTTGCTCAGTGGTTGCGTTCGAATTTGGTAGCTCAATATGGAACTGAGACAGTTCCCCGAAAGTGCAGTCTCAGTGAGCCAACTGAGAATATCTCACTTGTCTCACTGAGAATGTGCTTGCCGAAAGCGCCTTTTGTCTTCCACATTATTTTTCAACATGTCTATTATCAACAATTATCGCACCGTTATGTAATTTTTTTAATTCCTGACACCTGTATAGCTAATTCCGAGGGATTCAAGTTTGCTTTTGAGCTTCACCTTTCATTTTATCTACACTTTGCTTTCCTTTTGGTTTCACAATAACAGCTGGTGTTTTTTTAAGTAGACTTGAGTATGAATCTTTAATCTGCAAACTACAATCAATTGCTTTTTTTAATTTCAGTTACCATTTTTTTGTCCCTTATACCACTATTTCTCTCTGCAATGCCTGCTCAAATTTTGAACATAACTGTCCAACTTATTTTTAATATCTTTTATATTAACTTCATTATTCTGTATGGATGTTAACTTAACTTGGCAATTATCACATAGTATAACCACAGTTTTTTTCTTTGCAATTGTTTTATCATAATTGGTC
Organism: Dioctria rufipes; assembly: GCA_963924295.1. Taxonomy (NCBI): domain Eukaryota; kingdom Metazoa; phylum Arthropoda; class Insecta; order Diptera; family Asilidae; genus Dioctria; species Dioctria rufipes. Next base: position 89,820,774 of record OZ002742.1, read on the forward strand.
AAATCTAAACATTTAGCATGAAATACACTATTGCAACCACCGTTGTACAAGACATAGTCCGCTGCACGTATAGCTTTATCACAAGCACTACACAACGGAGTCCTTACATTCTAAAATATTTTCAGTGTTCTTATGTAAAACTTACAAAAGTTTGATTTGAATAGCTCCTCCGCCCTAAACTACTATTCATGCAGAAAATTGGTGTTCTGATAATCTTAAGCTTGTTATCTTATCTTCCGAACCGTAATAAAATTTTCATACCTTTCCTAACAAAATTATTTAAAAAAATTTATCTTAACCAAATGACTACGATTCCTCAAACAAAAATTCTCAGCTAAGTAATCAATGTAATTTCGCTGGGATGCCGTATGCTGATGATATCGGATGTAGCTGCCTACAGATTCGGACTCCGGCTGCACATACACACATTATCACTCAGCTGAGAGGTATTGAGCGTAAAATGGTAAGGTTAAGATTACTTTGTAATCAAAACTATTTTATTATTTTGTTAAGTAAGGTAGGTATATAGGAAGTGTAGCCTTTAGGACGGTAAGGAACCAAGCTTTAAATTACTACAAGACTATTTTCCTATATGGATAGTAGTTTAGGCTCTATAGCATATATAAAGTTAATGTCTGGCACTTATCCATATGTATCAATATAGAACATTTTAGAAAACGGACTTACAACGCATACTTATAGATTTCTGTTTCATGGCTTGGGAAGTATTCTCGAGGGTTTTGGCTCATCAGATAGTAAAAAAAACAGTATCACAATTAAGAAATTTCTTTTATTAAATTCTAGAGAAACTTTAATTTTCAAACACCGCACTTTGCTAATTTGTGTAACAAAATTATCCAATTATTCACTTTCAGTAAAATTTACGAATTTTGAATACAAAAACCCAACTTAACTTGAATCTCTTTTAGAGCGGTCAAAGAAACGTTCTTGCAACTCAGTGTACATTCACATATGTGCATCAAGGGTTCGTTAACTACGGCGCAGCAATTCCAATACAATCGTTGAAGAAATTACGGCCCGCTTATATAAGTTAAAAGAATTCTATCGTTCATTTACTAAGGTAGATGAAGGAAGTTGAAGTTGAATGATTAGACTTTTCGATCAACAAAGAACCATTTTCATAACACTCTTCGTCTGGATCTAGTGCACTTGAAGTAAAACTTCCAAAAATTAGAATCCCTTCCTAATTATTAGGATTGGCTTTCCTTTAAGGACCTTTTTATTTCGTTAGTTGATCAAAAGCCTCCTTGCCAAATGTTCATAAGTTTCAGTATCTAGAGTGCTCTAAGCTGTAACGTGTAAGTAAGTAAGCCTCAAGATACAATAAGAAGAAACAGATTCTCACTTCTCACATAAAAACATTCATTAATCAAGCTAATGTAACACAATCTTCTTCTTTCACGCTACGTAAACTGACCGATACATCTCATTCGTGCATGTAAGTCGTTAGGAACAGAAGCTTCGAATCGAGACCCTGGCTAGTGTACATTCGTCTGAACGAATGTGCAATTACATCAAGCCTGGACGGAAGAAATTCATGACGTAGATCTGCCTGCCTTTGATGAATTGCTCACTTGTCTGAATAAGCATTGTGATTCGCTTGAGTCTATTGACTCCACCTATCGAAGGTCTATACACAGACCAACCCCAACCTCAACCACAACGTTAAGACAACTGTCCAATGTCCAAAATGTAGTCCCAGATTTAAAGATATTGACACCGGATCAAAATGCATATTTGCAGCACAAAATCGAGTTTGTTTCAAAATTACTAATCAAAAAATCGATGTTACTTCTGCAATTATTCCCGCAACATCTTTATGATACATTCAATACAAATCTATTTCGCTTTCACTCAAACTATAAATAGCTATTCAACAAGTAAAACTGCTAGAATTGGTGTAACATGACCAATTCTTATGATACCCTAGCTAGATGAATGCCCGTATGAAATTTCATAGTCACCCATCTGTGCAATTTTGACTTTTGAAGTGGCTTTTCACATATATTTCTAGAACGGTTCGTCGGACAGACAAAATGATTATAACCAATTTTATAAGATTTCATATTCTGAAGAAGTTTCTAGTACAATAAAAATGTCTAGAACTGATTGTTTTCACAGTATACGTATAAATTTGCAACACCAAGAAGCGGTTGCCCGATTTAACCAATTTTTGAAATTATATTTAATACTTTTATAAAAAGACTGTGCACAAAATTTCACCTCTCTACGTCGACGTGTTCTCAGGCAGTGTCCAAATATGTCGTGAAAAACGAAATTTTTGTATGGCAACCCTACGAAGGAGTTACCCGATTTTCGAACTTAAATTTACTTTTTTTCTAAAAAGCCCGTTTGCAAAATTTCAGTTCTCTAAGTACACGCGTTCTCAATATTATCGTGCGGGCAGACAGACAGGCGGACATGCCAAAATCAAAAGAACTTTTAAGATTATGCGTGGGTGTCCAATCCATTTTGCTCTACCATAATTATTTCTATGCATTACAAACGGAATGACAAACTTAGGCCTCAAATACAATGAATGCGACACGAAATTGTCGACGCCATTTGGCGTCGTTGTTTGTCGCAGACGTAATACAATGTTTTCTGTTATGTCTACGGTCTTTTTTTACATATTTTAAGAAGAAGTATAGTTCCATATAAAGCTCTTATGCAGTTATGCCAGATTTAAAAGATAGGTATGCGAAATTTACAAAGTGCCACGACAATTTTAGAAATTTGGTCTAGTTTTTGACAGCGACTTCGTCGCATCACATCATTTGCTCTTTCCTAATGTCGCAGCATGTATTCGAAAATTATTTTGTCGGCGACAATTATGTGTAGCATTCATTGTATTTCAACCTATAGGCTATAGCCAAATTGGCTTGTTCTCTGGAGGTGAAGCCACAATAGCTTGACGTTTGTTTGAGCTGGATATAGCAAAAAGTTGAACAGAGCCTTAGTATACCCTATAGATTTCATCTAAGGTATAACTAGTGAGAATCCATCGCAACTATCAGCATTTACATCAATGAATCAAACATCTCTCCATTTATCAGTGCTTCCGACCGCATATGTGTTTGTAACTGACTCTACAGGTTCACTACACCATTGGCGGATAAGATTAATCACAAACGCTGTCTTTCAAAGATGGCGCTAATGGGGTTCCAAAGAGACGCCATATCTTGGCTCCAATCCTATTTAACTAACAGGGATAACATCGTTGTATTTAATGGCCATCAATCCTCCTCATTCAAACAAATTTCTGGAGTGCCCTAAAGTACAATACTTGGACCATTAATTTTTCTCATTTACATCAACGACATGCCTTCTTGTTTTATATCTGATTGCTTATTTTACGCTGATGATGCCAAGATTTTTAGGAAAATTAATAACGTGACGGATTGTGTTCATCTTCAAAAGTATATACTGCGGCTGGACAAATGGTGCCATGAAAACTGTATTGAAATCAACATAAGCAAATGTAAATGTATCTCGTTTCATCGCAAAAAGACCCTATATTCTCTGACTAAACCATTCACGACACTACTCTCTCTCGTGTCAATGTGATAAAAGATTTAGGTGTAATCTTTGACCGAAAGCTCCTCTTTATTCCACACATAAACTTTATTACCTCCAGATCATTTCGTTTATTAGACTTTACCTTTCGTGTTTGCAAATCATTTAGGTCAGCATCCTCTTATATCAGTCTTTTTTATTCTTTAATAAGGAGCATTCTCGAATATGCTAGTCAAGCTTGGAATCCTTTTTATTCCTTCTATAGTGCACAAATTGAGGCTGTCCAGCGAAAATTCACCAGAGTTTTATTGCTCAGATTAGAGAATACCACTCTAGAGTATCATGAAACAGTAGCAAAATATAACTTAATGACACTGGAAATTCGCAGAATCTACTTGGATAATACTTTTTAAATAACATCTTAAACGGTCAAGTATATTGTCAGGCATTAGTGTCTAATATTGATTTACACATCCCTTCGCGTAACTAGAGATCCCAGACCCTCTTCAGAATCCACATGCAGAACAAACATTAAAGAAAAGTCACCTATCTACAGAATTACAAAATCATACAATATAAGATTTAACAATATAGACATCTTCAACTCTATGACATTTAAAAACTAATCCTCCACGAAATTGTTTAGTAACACTCTCCTTCATTTCTATCTATATACCGCTTCTTTTTGCCCCTTTTCCCAAATCATTAACAGCATTGTTGGCTTCCGCTCTTTCTATGAATTTTAGTCCTAATTTCTATTTGCTTCCCTAACCTTCTAGTTTTAAGTTCACTCATGTATTTATGCGTGCTTTAGATTTAGTTTAGCTTGGAACTGAAAGCATCGCAGCCACCACGCAAATGCGGGGTTGAAGTGTCAAAATCGTAGCCACCAACCAGTGTTGGGCAAAATGCAATCTGATTGATGATTAATGAATACGATTACAATCTGTAATCTGCAATCATGATTACAGATTGATAATATTAATCAGAAAAGTAATCATTTATGGCGATTAATGATTGATCAATCGTAACCGTAATCATGATTACATTTTTTGATTACAAATTTGCAAAAGATTTAAAATTGTAGTTAACAGAAAACAAACATTGTTGTATCTCTATCCCGAAGTCGGTAGTGAAGAACTCGCATTGCCTTATTCTACAACAGCTGCATTCTGCCCTTGAATTCATTCGAACTAGCATATAACAATGTAGAGTAATATGAAAAGTGTAGGAAAATCAAAACGTTAAAAGGCATTATTACAGTTTCCATGCTCAACGACTTTCTTATACGCTCCGGAAATCTAATCTTTTTCGCTATTTTTTCACATATAATCAAAATCCTCGAATTTAAGCTGATGATAAGATATGTGTGAGTCTCTATCAATAGAAGCACTTCATTCTTTACACTGACTTCAATTAATTCATAATTCAACAGTGTCTTGAAGTTTTTTACAATCAAAATTCTTAAGATCACAGATTGTTTGTTTTCTTAGAACTAAATTTTTAAATCTCTTGAAAAGTTTCATTTGTAATAAAAAAAAATGTAATCATGTACTCATGATTACGGTTACATTTTCCTAAAATTACTCGATGTAATCATGATTAATGATTGATGGGTAATCATGATTGATGTGTAATCATGATTATTAATCTGATTACAAATGTAGTTGATTATGCCCAACACTGCCACCAACATGGGTAACACAATGGCCAGTTTTGACTGCATCAAGATGAAATTTCAATGAATTTTGTAAACTGTATTAATAATAAATTGGGACCACAATATTATTTTTTTTTTTATTTTTCACCACCATAATTAAATTTTCTTCGAAACTCATGATGTTCAGCATACAAAATTTTAAAACAAACAAAATTTTAATCAGCTGTGAAATGTCAACGCAGGGTAAATGCGGTAAAGTTGAAAGTCCACCAACTTCTGCGTGGTGGCTCGATGCCTACGTTCATTGTGGTCACTTAATGGCATTGCCTTATAACTTACTTCTGCGTGACATTTTCCTGCGTGGTGGCTACTTTCATTCTGTTCCAGGGGTAAGTATTTTAGTACTTTTCTTTTTTTCCTGTTTTATATTTTCTTTCTTGTGACTTCCAAACAAATTCAAAAAGAGCTCTACCATATTTTCTTATCTTTTCGAACTTATAAAATGGTCATCACTGCAGACATTGAAAAGAATGTACAGGAAAGTCTTAATAACTCATTCAGATAAAAATTATCAGAGAATAGTCTGGAGGGATCCTACGCAGCCTGTGCAATACTTCTGGCTGAATACAGTACTACTCCTGCCCCATTTGTGGCCATCAGAGTACTGAAGCAGTTAGGGATAAAATCCAAAGGAAAACGTCCTCTTGAAGAACAAGCTATTGAAAACTCATTTAATGTCGGTGATTTATTGAGTGGAACAGATAACGTTGCTATAGTCCTGAAATTACATGAAGAGATTACAACACTTGCAATCTCGAGGCTTCCTGTTCCATAAGTGGGCTTCAAATTCTGAAAACTTTTTACGATCCATTGCCGATAACAAATCTTCACCCCAACAAAGGATTGATGAGCACGCGGATAAAAGAAAGGTCCTCGGACTTCTGAAGATTCCTTCATCTTCCACGTTAATCTATCTAGTGACATAATTGCATCGAAAAGTAACATTTTATCGGGATCGAACCGAATTTTCGATCCAATCTGGTTTTTATCGCCAGTAACCATCACAATCTTGTTTCTACAACTGTGGTTAAAGAATTACGAGTGAGAGGAACCAATTCATGATGAGATCACATCATTCATCGCATCGCATTCCACGTTGGTTGCAAATAAGATATATTTACAAACTGCACAGGTTCGCAAACGCCTCGGAAGGGTTTTATGCTGCTATTGTGTTTTGTAGATCCTCCTCACCAGATGGAGAAACGATTATTTTGACCCATAAAACAGTTATTCATTCCAACGTTGGAATAATGAAGCGCGCTATTTCTTGCTGCATTAATGTCAACAGTCTGGAAAAATTCCAATTTCGTCTTAGAATGCTTGTCAACACATCCTAGAAATTGGAAGATATAGAAAATAGAACGTCAGAAATTTTGGTAACATTACCAAAAGAAGCCATATTCATTTGAAGGATAATTCGCGTTTTATTAATTGATTGGTTTGTTATTATTATTTTATTGTTTTGGGACACGACAGATCTGCCATCACGTGGAATTACTATAGGAGAATTATTATCCTCAACTTTATGGTAGAAAGGACTATCTTGGCTCCAGTCCAATTGAAGAGACTACCTTCATGATGACTCATCTATGGATCAGCAACCTACAATAAAGGAACAAATGGGACCACGATACTTGCAATCACACGCAACTACGAGTGAAAACTAAAATCCTCCGCATCATCGCAAGTCGAAATTCATACTTATGTATAAAATCAGACACTATCTTCATAACGGATTGATTACCCACGGAGGACCTAGAGAAAGCTCGCATCATATACATATGTATGTACATCCAGTGAACTCAATCTTGCATATTTAATAAGGATACAATTTCATGGAAAAAGATGCGTGCAATTTTACCGACAAGTTCACTGCGTACTCTTAGGGCCTGTCCAGATCCAAGTCTTCGTCTTATTTTTACAGCTAGTGACGTAACACAACAAGTTCAGCTATTATAATAGTTAGATGAAGACGAAGCTAACCTGTCCGAATTCGTTCGTTTGCTCAGCTTGATTTCACAGACAGCAAACAAACATAACCTCAGCGAATAAACAGAACCTCACAATATGTTGTCTATTTAAATAAGTCAACTCGAACCTTGACTCGGTGATCAAGCTATCCAGATGTCAAAACTGTTATACAAAGTAGCAAAGCTCGGTGGGATAGACATGGATTCGGATAGAGCTTGTCTCGATGTATGTCACTAGCTGTAATAACAAGACGAAGACGAAGACTTGGATCCGGACAGGCCCTTAGTATATTTCTGGATTATACGACATCTTAAAAGTCAGATTAAAAATTTCTTATTCGATACAGAGCTTGTTTCACGGCAAATCTCCTTATCAACGCATCGCATTTACAAGAGCTCTTGAAAAGTTTAGTGTCGACTACTGGATCAATAATGCTGTTATTACATCGAGGAAAAGGCGCGAAAAAAACAAAGGACTACATGTCTGTTCACTTGTTTCAGGGACTGTCTAAATTCAAGTCTTTGTCTTGTTATTACAGCTAGTAACGTAACATCGAGTCAAGCTCTATTCGAATCCGTGTCTATGCCACCGAGCTTTGCTACTTTGTATAACAGTTTAGATAGCTTGATCATCGAGTCAAGATTGGAGTTGACTATTTTAAATGGACAACATAATTTGCGGTTATGTTTATTCGCTGTCTGTCGAGATCAAGCTAAGCAAACCAAACGAATTCGGACAAATTAGCTTTGGTCTTATGCTTGATGGAAAAATGGCGAACGCTGATAAAATGAAGCATAAATATTGCTCAGGCTTTTTACTCTTTTAATTTCTTTAAAAACAAAATTATTAATGGAAATGAACGTTCATAAAGTAGTAATTTTTTCTGGCTAATAAAACGAATCTTGATTTTTTTAATTATAGCTTATCGTAGATAGTAATTTGACTGCATTTATAAAGATCAAGAAATATATGACTGCCTTATAAATATAACCCTAACTTATTTAGCATTTCATAGAAAAGAGAACTTGTTTTCAAATTGATTAATGAACGGCGGGAGGTATACATAAGTACAAGCATCAAGTAAAACAGCACATGCCTTTAACAAAACATCAAATATCGAGCTAAGCACACGAATTCGGACGGGTTAGCTTCGTCTTCGTCTATCTAGTATAATAACTGAGCACTGAGCTTGTTGTGTTAAGTCATTAGATGTAATAATAAGACGAAGACATGGATTCGGACAGGCCTTTAGCAGCATATGCTTTTCTTGCTCGTTTAAAGCGATTCACTTCCAGAAAAGGTTCACTGGTCACTATATACAGTGACAATGTGGATCTCTTATTTTCTTTGCTGTAAAAAACTATTTGAGCCAGTGCAGCGTCCACAAGAATTGTGAACAAAGACTACGATAATGGAGGACGAGTTGAGTCCACCAACAGGAATATTGTAATAGGCGGAACAAACAACAGTATAATCAATTTAAAAAATATTTATTAAAGTTATTAGATTACAATTTGGGTGAATCGATTGTAAAATAAGTTTACAAGTTAGTGTAGAAAAAAAGAATTAAAAAGTAGTATAAACTTGAATTTAGATTATTGGCTTCATTATTGCCATTGTGCATCAGGTCAGGTTGAAGGTGTAGCAAAAGCTTAGATTATGTGAGTAAGAATATTGAGTTGAACTGGCGAGAGTGAGAGCCTAATCAAAATCTAATATTAGTAATTATGACAAAAAAGCCTATAGAACATACAACAGTTTGTAAGAATTAGGTAAGATAATCTCACGGAAATCGGTGCAACAAATGTATGACTCAGACCAAGAATAATAGTATAGTAGTGTTCTTACCCTGACTTATCAATAGATTACATTCAGCGTTTGTAACTTTAGGCTGAGATTATTAAAGCTTGTTTGGTTCAAATTCGGGGCACTATTTTAATCTGCGACAAATATAACTTCTTCATAAAATGAATATCTTACTAACATCAATTACTTTTCAGTATAAATACATATATGTATATAAAACATTATAACGTCAGATGTTGGAAATTACTTACGTCCCTATAAATGTAATTTGAAATAATAAGAAAACTGCTACAGGTAGCAGATAAGTCTTGGACATTTCAATAAAAAAAATAAGTAATAATATTGCATCAACACGGGTGTTCTCAAATAAATAAATAGATGTTAAACAGAGACTGTGTTAAGTGTCAACTTAGGAAGTACTACAAATGTCACATTGAAATAGAGCCGCTGTATTTTTAAGTTTAAGAATGGAGATGGTTCAGTTCAGGAACTTTCAGCTTCTTTTGTCCCAAAGCTAGCGCTTACAATATATACCTAAAAGTACGACAAATTAGTCAACTGCTTCCGAGGTTGTGACAAAAATGTTATTCTTACTATGGCAAATCGATATTCTATACCTAATTAGAGCAATACAAGTTCATTCTAAGTAATGCAAGGCTTACTGAGCTAAATAAAAACACGAAAAAATTAGTAGAAACGTATATTTTGACATTAAACGACAAGATTAGAATCATCACCCAGGGGCTGGATTCCGCAACTATGAGCTTACTCGTTTCAAGAATGGTTCTGGGCTGCGGGAAAGCAAATGTGAAATACGGAAGAGTTAATTGAAAAATACTTTATTGAATGCTTTACTTCGACTAAACACGGCGGCGATTCTTAACTACATCCCATGCCCACACCAACCCGTTTTTTTTTTTTTTTTTTTAGAATATTATAAAAAATAACTTTTTTCAAAAAATCAAAAAAAGTTCAAGTGCCAGGTATCTGCCATCTGTATCCAAGAAACTATCTTTTGGAGCAGAATGACGAAGCGTTGTACATATCAAGCAGTGCACTATTACCCAACGTTGTAAGTTGATTATGGCAGAAACACATCCAGGCCTCGAGACTTCCTCGAGGTGTTGTCAAAATTTCCAACACGGGTTGTTAAATGATGCAACACAAAACCAAGCCAGCATCTAGCCTCAAAGCCTAGCCGCAAAGCTCGCTTTGCTCAATATTCGAAATTTTTCTCATTCAGGCCTACTTCTGTCAACAGATGTACTAACAAAATTAAAATGCAGCACCGAGCCATAGTATATTCTACGGAGCCCGGTGGTAGCATTTTGTTTTCATTTTTCTGAGGCGAGCTGCGAGGAAGCCTGAGAGAGGCCAGACCTGAGGCAAACAGAACTAACATGCAACAGTGACAACATATGACACAATAGATTCAATATATACAATACAGTTTATTTAGGCTGAATTAAATTCTACTTATGTAGGTATAACATATTTTTTAATTGCAATTGACCCAGTCGTGTATCTGTTTAGAAGCAGGTATCGAAACTGAATTGAATTTGAATTATTGATAATCTTGAAATTATAGGAAAATTCATGTAAGAAAATGTGTTTTATTATTTTTCTATAATTTATATTTTACTTTTTTCTGTAGGTATCCGTCGTAAAAAAACTAAGAGTTACATTTTCGGTTCAGTTTCTGTGTTGCAATTTTATTATTTTGAGCGTTTATTTCTTAAATAAATTTAAATATATAATATTATTTTTTTGGGCAAATAAAATGTCACCGAAGAATAAAATCATAATGTACAGAGTTGCTGTAATTTTTTTAACACATCTTTTATGGATCCTACTCTAAAAACCATCTTCTTTTATTATTTGTACCAAAATTGGGACTTGTAACTGATACTTTGGAACAGGTACTTTTGATAGTTAGAACAGGTTGGAACAGTTCCATTAAAATGTCCCAATTACCCATCCCTATCTTCAACTCAAAACACTGATTCGTTATTTTTACTTTTTATTTCTTACTTATTTCCAAACAAACTTAAAATTCCTTTTTTTTTTTTTAACAACACTTTATCTTTATACCAAAACCTTTTTTTTCTCTATTCTAAAATTCTTCCAAACAAACTTTCCGTTTTCACTCTATCTCACCGCAACCGAGACCGCGCCGAACCCAAACCTTTTTTAAAATCAACTTACTTTTTTTCTTTCTTTTTTTTTTAAAACTCGACCCACAACCGCCGTTTTCAAGTGCAAAAATATCCAACTCGCTAGTAGTAAATTTAAAATACAACTCGTTTCGCTTTTATCATTCGACTCTGCTCTTGATCAAATTAAAGATTCAACTCCGTTCGCTTTCTTAATTCGACTGCGCTCTTGATCACTTTCATCGCGATCAAGAGCCGTCGGTCAGGGTAGAAAATGCATAGTTGCATTTCTACCCTGAGAAAAATTTTCATTTATTCTGGACTTGATTAAACTAGTCCAGAATATTTTTCGTTGGACGGTGGCTTGAAAAAATGAAATTTGATGTTTTTATAAACATCAGCCACCGTCCCGTCGATTGAAAATGCGGCGCTCGTATACATATAATGTATTTTCGCGGCGCGCATTTTCTGATCGTGAAAGGTTTTTTGTTTTTTATATGTATGTACGTTTGTACATGCATATTGTAATTTTTGTTTTATATGTTTTAATTTAAATATTTCTACTGACAAATTTTGCTGAAGGCAAAATTTTGTAGAAACGAATGGTATGTGGAGAAAATTGCTAATGCAATTTTCTTCACTGATTGGATAGATAAGCTAATAATGTTTTTAAGCATGATTAGTTTATACGAACTTTTTTGTGAAATATTTTAATATTTCAAATTTTTATTTCTGGCCCCTTTTAATGCCCATTTCTAGGTATATAACAGCGGTATGGATGATGTGTTTCGTGTCTTTATTTGTTATGTTTCATGCAATTTCCGTCCTTTTTAGTTTGTCAGTTCTGTTAAGGTCCTGTTGCCGTCTTTATGGCCAGTTACTATCCTCCGTGGCAGGACAGCCCGTTAGACCTTGATTAGATATTGCACTATTTGCGTACTATGAAATGATTGAACATAAAAACATATTCTAGAAGTTTATTAAGGAAAAATGGCCGTGTAGGCACCTATTTAGCTTTACTTGACCAGTTTCGCCCTAGCCACAGGGCTCATCAGAAGTTTTCTAAATTCTAGCAAACGTTCAGTCTGCTTCACTGTGTACATCATCTGTGTACAATATTTATACTATTATGTTACACTTTTTCAGATTTTTATTTTACTAGATACACCCTATCTCAAATATATTTTTAGGCTTTCCGATCATATGATTGTTCATTACCATGTGCAATGTCATTCTTGTCATTGCACATGATTTTGAACACGCACATACATATGCGGCTATCTTATTCTCTGGGCGAGACTCTCTTTCTCGTTTTGTCGTTCGCCAAGGATTCATCTTAACTATGTATTTCTTATTCAATGGGTCATTCAGAAAATTCATTATAAAATACAAACATCTATATACCAAAAATGAACATAAATACATAATAAATGAAAATAAAAATATAAAATAAAAGATAAAATTAATAAAATTAATATAAGTATAAAAATATAAAAGATCTGAAATTCTTTCTGTCTAATTTATCATATTACTTACCCCCATGATACAAAGATAACAAGTATGGCCGATTCGAGAAGAATTTTTTGTGTTGCTACGTCATGAGGTGCCTACTGTCATTTCCAGCGAATTTGTTTTTAGTTTTTCGTATTTTATTGACTGAAATACGTTTTGAATATATTAAAATATTTAACAAAATATTAGTTTCTTCCTTTAAATCACTTTGGGAAAAGTAATTATGTGCTAGTGGGAAATCAAAGAAATTTAAAAATAGAATTTTTTTTTCACTGTGAAAGGACGATTGAAATTGAGACGAACAAATTTCTGACGTTTGTCGCCAAAGGAGGCAAGCAATCAATTGACAGATTTTCCGGCCATACCTTGTTAATCTTTGTATCATGACTTACCCGAAAACCCTCGAGAATACTTCACAAGCCATGAAAGAGACTCCCTCCCTTCCACATGCGAGGCCCAACGTAGTCCTTACATTCTAAAATATTTGCAATGTCCGTTATTTTTATTTCAGGAAATCATCCCTTTTTTATAAATACAAAGTTTCTCTTTTAATTCTTCTTCATAAGCTTCGCGCTAATATTAATTCGTCCTTTCTGGAAATTGAAATTATTGATAAAATTTTTCCATTTTCCATTTATTTTATTTTTCTTTCCACAGGTTATTTTTATATTTATATACGGGTGTCCCGTAAGTCGACGTCAAGCCGGAACCGGGTGATAGACCAAATCGTAACAGTTACCAGAAAAATATAAAAAAAAAATTAAGTCATGTATTTTTCAAATAATAGGCATTTCTTTTGTTTTCGAGAAAATGTACACCTTGTGATGGTTTTTTAGCTCCTGTTGCTATAAATCTTTACTTTTTTCAATTTGATTTTTCTTATGTAATCCCGAATAGTGCTTATGTAACTTGTTGTTTTAAGTTCTAAGCCAACTGCTCCAGCTTGGAAGAAAATGTCACATTTTGCCGAACCAACAATATAAAATTAATAATTCGTTGAACTTTAACTGACTGTACTGAAAAAAAAAATGTACTACACCAGTCTGGCAAGTAACTTTAAAAGTTGACGCATTTAATAAGGATTCTAAAATGGTACAACACTTGCTACATTATTTCTTAGATTACGGAAAAAAACATTTTTTTTTCAAGAAACTCAGTTTCGAAATTTTTTTTTTTCACCTACTAAAATTGATTCTAGTGTACCCAAAGCTTGCCTTAAGAGTGTAACTTTAAGATTCTAGCTTGAGTGAGACGGAGAGTCATTCCATAAAGTTTGAGTGAGACGCAGATAGTGACGCTTTCAAGTTAGAGATGCTAACTTTTTGTTAAATTTAGGACAAATGTTCTTAATTTTAAAATTAAACACCAATTATTTGGATGCTAAGATTTATTATTTACAAAAGATGTTCAAACTGCCTTCCTGTTGACAATGTTGACAGTGGTGACAAAGAAGAAGAAGACAATCAATCTGTCTTACCTCTCGAACAAAGTACGCGCGTGAAAGAAGTCCAAAAAAGGATCATCGAAAATTCTCATCTTGGCCGAAAGGAATTTCCAATTGATGCTGGAAATTTGGAAAAACAAAAAGAGATTCGAAATCGTCTCAAGTGTAAATCATTTAATTGGTTTATGCAAGAAATCGCATCTGACTTATTGAAAAAGTATCCCCCCGTCGAACCACCAGATTATGCTCATAGAACGATAAGAAGCAAAGCAATTCCATATCTTTGTGTTGATAATCTCAACCATAAGCACGACGGTGAGGTAGGCTTATTTCAATGTGCTACAAACAACGTTAGGCCACATGGAAATCAAAATGGGCCCTCAGTTGGCATAAAGATATCAGACTTAGAGGCAAAACTACCTGCTTAGATGTTTCTAAATCGACAAAAGATGCCTCAGTAATCCTGTATTACTGTCATACACAACAAGGTAATCAATTATGGTTCTATGATTTGAAAAATAAATGGATAGTTCATGGAAAGAACATGCGATATTTGGAAGCCGATGCCAAGAAAAAGAAGATTTACGTGAACAATTGTGATGCTTCCAATAAATACAGGAAGTGGATCTTTGGGTATACGAATGAAACAGCATTAAGGGATTTCCATAGTAATCATCCAGAAGATTTATAGTGTTGGTAGATATTTTTGTTTTTCTTTGGCATATCAACTTGTAAATATTTAAGCACTTAAGTGATAAATGCATTAAGACTAAAATTAATTAATTTATCCAAGAGGCCATCCATTAGTAGACGTAATAGATGCTAAGGTTTATTCTCGTAGCCTAATTTTATAAGTACATATAAAAAGAGTATGTTTTATTTTGACACTCGGTAAATGAATTTGACAAGAAGATCGGCATCAATTGCAAGGCTGTTTTTACAAATTTTTATCAACAAAAGTAACCCTTGTAATTACTTCGGTGGTGTAGTTAATTTTAGTGTGCTTCGATTGTATGTATGAATTGCAAATTTTTCGGAACACAACTTTTGCTAAAAGAAATTTTACACGTCAGTAAATCAAAGATCTGCTCAACATGTAACTTTTAAGTAATCTTCGAAGTTCAATAATATTTATAATTGTACTGATAGGTACTTACAATGATCCATTAAATAAGAGTTTTAGCTTCCCTATATCGGTTATAAACAGACGGAAGGTTTAGTGTTAGTTTCTTTATATAATTTGTTGAAACTTTTGGAAAACGACAAGAAAATGATATTTTTTTAAAAGTGAGGAAAATGACATGTTTTGTAGCACATGAAATGGGAACATTGTGACTGCAAACAAACATAATTATACACATTGGATCAAGTAGATTTCATGACTAGGTGTGGATTTTTTAAGTTTCATAAGCTTTGTGTTGTGTTCTTTATTATTTCTATATATATATATACAATATACATATATATATATATTTTAGTAGGAATTCATATTTCGTGAATAAACTCAAACAATTATGCGAGTTGTGTTGCGATCGAGAACAAAGTGATAGCGATTCAGTTATGCTTGTGGTTTAAAGCCTATAGTTTTCATTTTTTTTTCTTGAGTTTAGTGCTAAAGTTGAAATATTTGGTTTAATTTCTTTTGATATTAATTGGGATTTTGAATTTTATAAAATTACATAAAATTATTTCAATTGCCTTTAGTTTTGTGCAGTGAGAAGATACTCTTGTGTACACCTGAATTAATTAAATAAATAAATTAATTAAGTGGAGTGCCGCTGGGCAATCTCATTTCAACTCAACAAAAATTACTTTTGTGATAGAGCCTACAGACAGCAAGTCGAAGCATTAAGTTCCAATTTAATTCTTTTAATTAGATGACGGATGCTGAAGCGCTTCATCATGCCGTTGAATTTTCACCGTGAGTATTATTGATATATTACACATTTTCTTTTGGTATACGCATACTTCGGCTTCTGTAGCGACTTACACATGTAGAACTTCCTTTTTATTGATATTCTTTTCATGTAGCTATATATAATTTCGATTTAGAGAGATCTTTATACTTTGAAATGATAATAAGTTTAAGTAGACATTTAATGTGTATAAATATATGTATAATTTAACGATATACTTACCAGTATACATTTTGAATGGATGATCCGGTTGAATCAACACTCTACATACATATATCTATATATATACGATAATGATATACTTACTTGCATATATTTAAGAATGATGGCCTTTTGATTTACTAATGTATCTACATATATATATAGTTAACTCAATAGTATACATACCTATATATACATTGGAGTGATGATTTTTTTTGTTAATTTTGCAATTATGTATAACGTAAATATGAAATTTTGAAAGTTTTAATTCTTCCTTCACTGTCCCAGAGCCCTCTCACGCAGGATGAAGGTTGTCTAGGCTCGCCTGGTCTCTCTCTCTCTCTACAGGTCAAATAGGGACTCTGAATAATTATGCCCCTCGGAGTCAGATGGGAGGATGGGGCCGGCAAAGAAGGCATAACATCTGCGCCTTCGATTGTATACGGGTGGGTGACGTAAGGGTCCCTTCAGGACCGAATGTGTGCCGGCTTTTGTTTAGTAGGCACGATTTTTTTTTTATTATGGCTGACGGCAGCGGCAGGTTTTTCGTGGAACCTCCCCACACTCTCCGCCAATGAGCCGAGGCGAGCTAGCGTGCCGCCCTGCAGTGAACGCTGTCCGTCGAGTGATCTGTCAGATCCTGCCGACAGTCTGGACTTTACGTCCAACGCCATCACTCTTCATAGTTCCATAACATAGGACAGTGATTTGTAACAGTACTGACAACGCATCTCACATTTATGATAAAATTTATTGTCATAACAATCACAGTAAACACACAAATATTTCTTGTTGAAAAATCCAGTTGGAGATTTAACAATATATAAATGTTTTTCTCTCTCTGAAAAGTACAAATAAATTTTTTTATTAATATCAGATTGTGGCAGGTCTTAGAACATTATGTTCCCTTTTAACGAATTAAACACAACAATTTGAAACTTCTTCAAATATTTCTGAAATTTGAATAAATCTTGCATAGAGCATCCATTTATCTCATTTACTTTCACCAGGGCATTTTTGCATAATAACTTATAGTTTGGATAATTTGTTTTCCAAAATCGAATTATTGTATGGCTCCATTACATAGAAGATCGACTTTGGAAGACATTTAAAGCCTGTTTTGCTTACATTTTTAATACTTCCTTTATTATACCCTAGATGCAATCTATAGGATATACCTAGTTTGTAATTCTGTTTGTAATAATCATGGTAGAGCACCCAAGTTATTTTGATTTTTGCATGTCCGTCTGTCCATCCATACGCACGATAACTCGAGAACGCGTTTACGTACAGAGATGAAATTTTATGCGAGCCTAGAAGAACATCAACAGACAACGGGAGACGAAATAAAGTGGATGGCGGTGAACTAAGGAAAGGATTCGGTAACTCGCAAGACATTAGAGTATCTAACCACGCGTATTAAGGCCCTCAACCAAGTATGGGATGACTTTGAAAGGGTGAACAACGAATACGCGTTAAGCACGGCTCTAAGCTTTCTCACGCATACTTCATGAATGAGTATTACAAAGGAATTCAAACTCGCTACGAGCAAATCAAAAACGAGATGATAACTAGAATGCAGTGGCTACAGGCAGAAGAAGCAAGACCTCCACAAATATTACAAGGCGCGAACACACAAGCCAGTAAAGCAAGTTACAGAGACTGTTGTTGGAATGATGCCCCAGCAACTGGTGTTAATGTAGGGTCTAAAGAGGATACTGGCCAATTTGGAAGCACGTGAGCCACATCGTTCCAAGCAATTTTACCTGATCTAAATAAAAGTCATCGAAGACCACTGGCAGCAAATTCAAAATTTACACAACCGAATTTTGAATCATTGGAATAACAAAGATCACTTGAGCAATATGAAAGGCTATTTTGATCTGGAAGAAGAAACACACGACAAGCTCATACAACTACATTAATGCTTAAGTCGCTGTCAATCAGAGATAGAAGCTGACATAAATGGAGCAACATCAAGAACAGAACACAGCGCAAGACCAATGATGAAACTCCCAAAGGTAGAATTACCGAAACTTGATGGCGACTATCTAAAGTGGAAGCAATTTTGAGATTTACTTACTGAGCTGATTCACAGTCAACCCATTGCCGCATGTCAAAAAATGTGGTACTTAAAGGGTAGCCTAATTGGAGAAGTTGAGAAACTGGTCAGACATTTAAGTATCTCCGAAGCAAATTACCTCTCAGTCTGGAAGGTAATCAAAGACCGTTAGGAAAATACAAGATTACTGGTCACTGCACTTCTCAATAAACTACTTTCGCAACCAGCATTAACGACCGAGAGTGCCTTCGCAATAAGAACAATTCATGACACTACACAAGAGTGCCTTCTCGCCTTGGAGAATCTGGATGTCAATACAAGTCATTGGGATCTTCTTGTATTACACATTTTGATAAAAAAGTTGGATAAGACCACACATACACTGTTGGAACAATCACCAACCCAACCTAGAGCACTTTCAACAATAGAAGAGTTTCTAGAATTTTTAGAAACACGATTTCAGTCTCTGGTGGCCTTCAGCGAAGCCACTAAGACAGAAAATAGAAGGCAACAGACGCAGAGATCATTAATCACAACAGTTAAGACGAGCTGTCCATCATGCAACAATGACACCGATCATCAACTCTTCGCTTGTCAAAAATTCGTTCAATTATCGCCATCCAAGAGAATTGCACTAGTAAAAAGATTTAATACATGCCTCAACTGCTTGAAGAAGGGCCATATGATGTCCAACTGCCCATCCAGCGGATGTACTAAATGTGGAAAAAGACATAATACACTGCTTCACATGCAATGTATAAGTCAAATGCAGACGAGTAATACACTGCCAAGAAATAGGAATATTGCAGCAACTATAGCTCAATCATCAAGAAACATTTTAGTATCATCAGACAAGGCAACTGAACAATCGAGCTCACTTACCGCAAAGACTACACCTAACATTAAAAATTATATCCTACTAAGTACGGTTATCGTAAAGGTGAGCAACAACTCTGGTCAAAGCATCGAATGTCGAGCCATATTGGATTCTGGATCTCAAATAAATCTGATAACAGAAAGACTAGTTAAAAAACTTGGATTCTCGGGAACCTTCGACAGACTGAGTATAGAAGGTATTGGAGCTCGAAGGCAACAAGCAAAGAAACGGTTAATATAGCGTTAAAGTCCGGCATCAATAGGTTTAACACTCGTATTACCCCAGATTATCTCTCCGCAGTCCGCACACATGATAGATGCTTCGTCTTGGTCAATACCAACAAACATACAATTAGCGGATCCACGCTTTAATCAGCCAGACACGATAGATCTGTTGATTGGCGCTGAAATATATTACTCGATTTTGCCGATTGGACAAATTAGCTTGGGCGATGCACTCACAACTCTGCAAAACACAGTGTTCGGCTGGACAGCAGCAGGAAAGACTCCTCGAATATCCACCGAACAAACAACCTATGGAGTGTGTTCAGAAGACGAAACACTTAATCGACAAGTAGAAAAATTCTGGATACTGGACGATTCAGAACAATCATGGAGGACATTTATGTCAGCAGAAAAACCATATGAGACACACTTTGTTCAAACTACGCGAAGAAATGAGCATGGTCGCTTCATAGTCAAATTGCCATTCAATAATAACCCAGTAGAATTGGGAGAATCTAAAAACATAGTATTCTAACGGTTAGCAGTCTTGGAAAGAAGGTTATCCACTAATCTAGAACTGCAACAACAGTATGTACGATTCATGGAAGAGTATATTGAGCTGGGCACATGAAAGAAGAAAACTTCACAAATATAGAGGAACCATATAACTTGCCTTCACACCACTGTGTGATTAAGCCTGAGAGTAGTACTACCAAACTTCGAGTCGTTTTTGACGCATCTGCCAAAACTTCCACAAACATCTCACTGAACGACGTATTAGCGACAGGACCAACAATTCAGGATGATGTCTTTTCAATTTTACTAAGATTGCGCATGCCAAGATTTGTGTTTACTGTGGACATCGAAAAGATGTATCGGTAAATACAAGTTCACGATGAAGATAGAAAATACCAGCTTATTTGGTGGTGGAATAACCCTACTGATCAACTAAAATGTTATACGCTTTACACTGTGACATACGGTACAACGTCTGCTCCCTACTTAGCAACCCGATGTCTGCAAATGCTAGCGGAAGCACAGACCCAACAATATTCGCTAGTAACTGAAGTACTAAAAAGCGACTTTTATGTGGATGATGTACTCACTGGAGCCGATAGCCTGTCCACAGGCGCAGGTGAGGTTCATACTCAAATCAGCTGGATTTAAGTTGAGAAAATGGTTTGCAAATCACCCAAGGTTGCTGAAGGATATTCCATAAGACGATCAAAAACTGTTGCTAACCTTTGGCAGTAAAGAAGAGGACCACATCAAAACAATTAGATTAACTTGGTTACCAAAGAGTGATGAAGTGTGCATCAAAACTCCATGGTGTCACAAAAGTAATATCGCTAAGCGTGCGGCATACTCAGATATCGCACAACTCTTCGATCCACTAGGCATCATGGCTCCAGTGGGGTAGTCACAGCTAGTGTTTCTACAAAGATGATGGACCTTGAAATGTGATTAGGATGCAGCACTTTGTAGTATGCATTTATTTCAGTGAATCTATTGATTACAATAATTTAATATACAATTATTGCGGTCAATCGATTTACAACAATTTCGAAACTAATATGCATTACAGTGCAAAAACAAGCAAGAGAAAAGAAATAAGATTGCAACACCAAGTATACTCGTAACTGTGTCAAACAAATCAATAACAAGGAAAAAAAAAAAACACTCGACATGCATTTGCAGCGGCAGCGGCGATTAATGATTGCGTCACTGACCAAGCATTTTGTCGTTGCGATAAATGTATGCCATCATCAATTCCAAGTGTATGCGGTTGATTTTTTCAATGTAAGCATATAGTATGGTAAGCATAGGTTAATGTAGGTTAAGAACCATGTATAAATAACCCGGAAAATTGAATAAAGAATACAGTCGGTTGTACTAAGTTAAAAGACAATAGTCCGCGTGTTTAAATTAAATTGGAGTAAAAGCTGAAAAGCTGCTCTGACGCCTGCTATCTATTTTATCTCGAAGTTAGAGCTTAGATAGTCGCTCCAGTGGAGTGAAAGCCTCACGGCTGCTCCCAGGGAATTTCTTCCATAACAAGATCGACATAAGAAAGAATCGGAAAGGAAGCAGAATAAATATTTTTAATAAAAGTGTAATCAAACTCTTTATCAATCTTAAATAAACACTTTTTATTTGAACACTCTAATATTCCTTCCTTCTTCCTTGAAAACTACTTTTTCAATACTGACGATTCATATTTCTTAATCTGCTTTTCCCTGATCTCATCATCCAAAGATTTTCTGAGAAGTCTTTACAGGATCCGACAACATATCGTACCTGCTCCCTTTTCATTGCACCTTTTTCTTTATATTTCCTGGTAGTAATTATCTCTAAACCTTTCAAGGATCTTAAACTTAATGCGTAATTTTCTAAATTCTAAATATATTTATTTTATTGTATGTTAAAAGGAATCTTAATGGCTATGCTTAATTATCTTAAATGAATAGTTTTGTCTGCATTCATGGATCCAATAGCACACTCATCTTACAGCTCGGCCATGCACCAGTTGCCGCGTCCTCGAGGCACCAGTCACTCTTTCTGCAAATAGGTATATTTCGTGATGATGATTTGCAGTAGATGTAAACTATAACTCTGACTCTGAAAAACTCTCGTCTTTATCAGCTGCACTTTCATGTAACTTCATTTGATCATCGGAGGTGATTCCTCTATATCTTTTCCTAGATCTCGTTGATCCTGGAAGATCTTCTATGACATATCGGTCATGATCCAAAACCTTTATGACCACGTATTGTCCGCTATAGTGCGGAAGTAGCTTCCTACTATTTCCGTCATTTGACCCCTTTGGTCTTTTCACTAAAATATATTGCCCTACTTCGTAAGTACGGCCGGGACATCTTTTTCGGTCATAATAAAACTTCTGTAACGTTTGCTGTTTTTTTTATTTCCGAAGTTGCTTGAGCTCTTTGCTCCGGTACATTCTTTTGAACTAGGTCACAAACTTCATTTGACAAGAAAGAATCGTTTGCACTGCGAGTTGTATAACCCAACAGCATATCGTAAGGGGACTTTCCCGTGGTCACGTTGACCGTAATACTTAGACCCCATCGTATGGAGCTTATATTTTTGTCCCAATGTCGTTCATCCTCGTTGGATGCCGCTAGGGAACTTAATATTGTCCGGTTGTAACTTTCAGCTTGCCCGTTTACCTTAGGAGTGGCTGTTGCGTTAAGGATTCTTTTGATTCCCAGTTTTTTAAAATACTGAGTGAAGATTCAACTATTTCATTGAACATTTTAACTTCAGGTCCCACTTTGGTGTTTGCTACTGCTTTTAAGAATACACTAAAAGTAGATGTGCATTTCCCCTTGTACTCTTCACAAAGGGACCCAAATGATCGGTATGTACCGTGTGCATTGGAACGTTAATTTTTTTCGATGACATTAAGATGTATGTAGATGTTGTATAAGCATGCCAAGCAATGGCTGATGTAATTCTTAACATATTTTCGCATAAAACTGAACCAGTATTTCTTCGATATGTATTCTATTGTTTTCTCCGATGAAAAACAAACAACATTGTCATGGTGGCACATAACCACCTTTATTCTTGAAGTTTTAGGTACCACCCATCTTTTTCCGGTATTTCTATAGAGTATGTGGTTCTTAATCGCATATTCTTTATGTATTTTCCTTTCCTGCTCATTTTCCGGTTTTCTGCGCAGTATTTCAATTAAATTTTTGCAATTGTCATCCTTTAATTGAGCTACTAATACCCAATCATCTTTTGTGATGTCTATTGTCAAATTTCGTACACTGTCTTCTACAGAAATGTCTTATGGCTTTACGTGAGCTCCTGCTATTATAGCTTAATCTCACGGCACTCTAAATGCACGGATTAGTAGACAAGCGACAATCAACGCCCTCAAGAGGCAGAATGTATTATATTCTGTTTCAAGAGTACCAGTTTATGTCAGTGCATGCTTGACATTGGACTTACTGGTCGAAGCGAGACCTATCTAAAATCTCTTCCGATCTGTGGGTCACGGCACCCGGTTGATTTAGCGCAACTCCACGCCGAGAGCCAATCCTCTAAGCATACAATAATAAGCGACCATCCTTCAAATTCACGGACGCAGTATGCAATTTTGTCAAAAGAACAAACTACTCTATTTAGAGAAGAATGTTCGCCTAAGTCATGCAGACTCAGACAATCTCTCCCTGTCCGCATATGGGCTACCACAACCACTACGATGCTCCCACAAGGGGGCCTTCCCAATGATGAGGCAAATATTGCTACTAATGCAGCTCAATTTGGGGCTCCTCATTCCCGTAGTACCAAGTTAGCAATGTTGGCTACCCAATTGGTATGGCTTTCGTATATCATGTTCGTACGATCATGAATACTCCCAGTGGACCTTGCATGCAGATCCTTAAACGTTACTGGTAACTCCGTTCGGGCTTAATCATATTAGCACTTATTACTAAGTGACAGTAGTGGACCACGTGAAGGTTATGATCCGCCCTTTAGGCTAGGAGAGGCTTGAGACTACAGCCCGTAGTCTTATAGCATACCAAGGAACTAATAACAATCTGCATACTAAGTCATATACGCGCGCTAGGCTTCGCTCGGAACACGCACTATCATCAGAAATCAGAAACAATGTCCAGTCAGCATACAAAGCACGGTGCACATATATGGCTTTTCACATCTTGTGTATCCTCCCCTGGCAGCATTGCGCTTCACTAACCCTTTGCACCACCACTGTCTTCTACAGTAGGATTTCGACTGAGGGCGTCAACGTGTGACATCTTTGTTCCTGATCGATATTCTATACTAAAATCATATTCTTGTACAGCTAGCCACCACCTAGCCACCCTTGGTATCAAATCTCGCTTGGCCCATGTGGACCATACAGCACTGCAATTTGTGATGATCTTGAAGTCTATTCCAACTAAGTAAGTCCTAAAATTCTTCAGTTATGCGACTACTGTCAGCGTCTCCAAATCTCTTGTAGTCATCCTGCTGTAACATGAAACAGGTTTCGATCGCCCATCAGTCTGTTCCTGTAGCAGTACCTGCTAACCCTACTTTGTAGGCATCTGTGTGTAACTCTGTCTTAGCTTTGTGATCATATAGGGCAAGTAACGGTCTTTCAGATAATTTCGTTCTTAATAAGTTGAAAGCATCTTCTTGTTCCTTACTCCATATGAATTTATTATATTTCCTCAATCAAGAAACTGGCGTACCTGGTGTAAACTACGTGGTGTAGGAAAGTGGGATACAGCGTATATTTTCCTATTCCCTGGCTGTATACCCCCAGAGCTAATTTCATATCCTAAGTACTCTATTTCTCTTTCCGAAAAGAAACATTTTTCTAATTTGAGTGTCAAGTTTGCTCTACTCAAACATTCCAAAATGCTCTCTAGAGCGTCTATTGCATGATTAATGTCGATAGAGCGTATTAAAATATCGTCCATATATGCCATAGTAGTGGTAAATCTAAGATTCCCTAACACCGCGTTCATAGTCCTCTGAAAAACAGTTGGTGCATTGGCTAAGCCAAAAGGCATACGAAGGTATTCGTAGTGTCCGTCAGGTGTTAGAAAAGCTATATGTATTTTCAATTGAATCCCGGCTAAGTGGTATTTGGTGATAGCCACTTGGAAGATCTAAACTGGTGAAAAAGTTGCAGCCTTTTAATCTTTCAATTTGGTCATCGATTCGTGGTATAAGATAACGAGTTATTATTGTCTTATCGTTCAGTTTCCTGTAATCAACACACATTCTAAATTCTACTATGAACCATAGAAATTCCTTTCGCAAGGTCCAATGCATTACAGCCTACATGTTACGGTTTGTAAGACATGCCAGAAATCGCAACATACATCCTTCGGACACACTCGCTCTGACTGCGCAAGAACTAACCGATGCTCAAACATTGATCGTCAAGATAATGCAAAAAGAAGAATTCAAGGAATACCTTGAGCATCTTCGGCGACATGGAGAAGAATCTAAGAATAGTAGTCTAAGCAATTTTGCGCCATTTGTTGGAAAAGACAAAATTATTCAAGTTGGCGATCGTCTTGAAGCATAAAATCTATCATACCGAGCAAAACATTCAATACTTCTGCCGTATTCTCATTATCTAACGAAATGCCTGCTGAACGACATACATAAGGAAAATCTGCATGTAGGTCCACAAACAAAACAGTAGAAAAATGTTTTGGCCAGTTAAAGGAAAGACTTTGGCTCGTTCAGTAGTATAGTATTGCGTCCAATGCGCTAAATCAAAACCGAAACTTCTAACACAGATGATGGGAAAACTACCAGCAGACAGAGTTCAACCGGCCAGACCATTTGTGGACTGTGGTGTGGACTTTTGTGGACCAATATGGACTCACTTTAAGATTCGCCACAGAAGTCCTACATCGCTGTATTTAGCTGCTTCCCGGCAAAGGCCACGCATTTAAAGTTAGTAAATGACTTGTCGACACAAGGATTCTTAGAAGCTTTACTTCACTTCATGGCTCGACGAGGACTCTGCAAAAACCATTGTTGTGTCCCCAATTGCTGCCGTGCTTTCCTACGTGGAGAAGAGCAGCTTAGGGGGGAAGTTCAGGTGGGAATTTCCTTTTATAAATGCAAACACTCTTTGGGTAAAACGAATTTTAATTCCAACTTTAAAATAATATATTTAAAACAATTTTTGATCTATACTTTCTTTTAAAACATTTAGAACAGTTTTTGATCTCTACTTTTATTTAAAATATTTAAAACTATTTTTGATCTCTACTTTTATTTAAAACAATTTTAAACGAAGACTTCCCGACCGCGCGTGTGCACTTGAAGAGTGCTTCCTCTGAACTTCGACTTCTTTTCTGTTAATTCGATTCACCATAAAAATAGCTGACGCCCTTGCGTCAGCGAAAAGTATATAATACTTTTTACGATTGGTTCACTTAACTGACCAATCAGACCAAAAGTAAAAAGAAACCGGAAAAGATAATAATCAGGCAAGACATTTGCCTTTGTTAATTTCTTGGCTTGGATCTTGAAATTCGATCTTGCACTTGAAATTTCTAGCGATAAGCAATATGCAGTACATTAACTCTATGAGTTATGTGTATACAAAAATGTCGAGAAGGCATTTTTGTTTATTTTTTCGTAAGTGGGCAATTTATGCTAGCAGAAATTTATGGCGGTAGATAATTTGAACATTTGTGCATTTTTTGGAAATCTATGGAAATTTATGGTGAAAGAAATTTATATATGCATAGTAAGATATTTTGTGCATTTACAGAAATCTATGGGAGGTAAGTAATTATGCATATTGCTGTTATTTTGGGTATAGGGAAATCTATTGGAATATGCACGGTGTGGTGTTTTGGGACCACAATATGAGTGTTTATGGATTTTAGAAAAATCCATGGGAGGTAAGTAATTGTAAATAGGTTGTGATTTTGATATCACAACATCCCTTTCCCCTATGAAAAAGAAAATTCATAACCTGAATGGTGAAGCATTTTCTGTATAAACAAGAACCGAGCCTCTTCCAATGAAGAGAAAAAAAATGTATTTTTATAAATATGGAGAAGAAAAATTCATGTACATGGTAATAGCGAACGCGTCAGGATAGTCTCGTTGTTTTTTTTTTTTGTTTTTCCTTTTTTTTCTTTTTGAGCTAGTACTTATCTAGGTACAAAGTAGGCATAAAAATAGAAATATAATAACTAGTCACAAATAGTAAATATAAAATGAGATATTACTTATCTAGTATAATATCTAGTCACAAAAGGAAAGTATTCAAATGATATAGCATTAATCTAATATAATATTTAGTCATAAAGGTAAGTGCAAAAATGATATAGTATAGTATTTAATCATTAGGTAAGTATGTAAAAAAAAATTTGTTTAAAATGTGTATATATATTTTTTTTTTATAATTTTGTTTTTGTTTTTTTTTCTCTTTTTTTTCTTTTAATTATTTCCATGTCCCTTTTGTTTTTGGGTTTACACAGTTTGCTCTAGAAATAAAAAAAATCTAAAAAAAAAATTCTACCTCTTTTTTTTTTTATAAGGAAAATTCGTGTTGGTTTTGTATTTTTTTCTAAAAAGACTGACTATAGGTTTACATTAGGTTATTACATATTTGGGTGAGTTATATAAATAAATGTTTTATATTTCAAAAATTTGTGTTTTTTTTTTTTTTTTATAATACCAACATAATAGAGCGTGTTTAATAGCGAAATGAGAGAATAGAATCTTTACAGAGAGAAACCTTTAGTTCGATTGGCACGTGAAAACTATGGATTCGTCTTTTGTATCCTCTTTTCCTGTAATTATAACCGAAGTAGGGTTCTTGTTCTTCCTTTTGAAAAAAAATTCTTTATAATGTTTATAGCCTTTGGAGGCCACAATTAAAAATATTATTGAGAGTACCACATACCCGAGTGTGTTGTGGTGTATAGTATGGCCATCTAGGGGCTTTAGTTCCTCTTGTTCCGCTTCTTTTAAAACTTTTATTTGGTCTGATAGGACCGAAAAATCGTTCTCAACAGTGTATTTTATGTGAGTCATTTTCTTAGTGGGGTTTGTAAAATTTCTTGGGGATTTGCTGAACTTACACAAGGCTTCCGTTATATTTAATGACGGTATGAATGAATTCTTAATTTGTGTTGTCTTTGAATTATAGCCCCGTATAGTCAAATCTGGTGTACTTAGGTAACAGTTGCCAGAAATTTCGACTATTCCCACTCCAGTTAGGGTGTAAGGCTTTATTTGATCTTGGCAGATTCCGTCAACACTAAGGTTCTCCAGAGTAGAAAACAGCCATTTATTTGCTTGGGATAATTGAATCCAAACAGTTGTAAAATTAGATTGTCTTATGTTACAAGATGAAGGTAGGATTTTTTCTCGTTTTATAAGCTGTAATTCACAGCCACTATTTTTGTGGGTCGATGTTAAAAAGTGGATGCACCATTCGACACAGATATGAGTCGTGATTCTCAGTGACACAATTTGCTAGTTCCTCTGAGGTTAGATCATAATAATGTTCTTTATTATAATCAATAATGAGAAATTTCATGGAAGGTTGTATGAAAATAAATTTTTGTTGATGCTCAGTAGGTAGAGGTATTATCTTATACAACTGATAATTTTCTTTATATGGTAGGGGAATTTTTAACTCATAGATAATCCTTTCTTTCTGAATGGATGTACTCGTATGGCTTATACGATAAAGGGAGAGAAAGTTTTCGTCTTTTAAGCTCGTAGGGAGCCTTATCTCATTTGAAATTTCTTTTCGAATTGTGGTTAAGATAGTCTCCAATTGAGCTGGTGTGACTATCGCCGGGTGCGGTTTTCCATGTCGCACGTCAGTTACCAAATCAATGATATTGTTAATTATATTCTGGTAACGTAGGATAATAAGAATGGTTAAGGAAGTAAGGGATTCCATTTCCGAAATTGTTCGTTGATTATGAGTGACGTTAGAAAATTCCTCAACCATGGTTCTGACTCTAAGAATTCTCGTATTTAACGCTGAGATTTGCCCGTTAATGGCACTTTGGGATTTATTAAAGACGTTTGCTGTCGTTTCCATTATGATAGTTTGGTTCTTTATGAGAGATAGTAAATGGTTTTCGTTGTAACGCAGTTTTTCGATTTGAGTATTATAATATTTTGCATCTTCCTCATTCAAGGTTCCGAATAATGTCTTACTTACAATACCGATGGCATCAAAAAGTCCTCGCTTTTGTCAACTGTTGTTACTTTGGAGTAGATTGTATTTGTCCTTCATATCGGATAGTAAGTGATTTACCTCAATAACCGTGCTATTGCAGATAATTCCGAAGCCCGTGTCATCTTTTAACACTCCACATAGCTTATTTATTTCTGCTACGTATTTTGAAATGTGTTTAAGTGTCGTGTCCAAAATCCTGAGATCGTAAAATACAGCTACCTTCCACTCATTCGAGTAAAGCTCCACTCTTCCGATTTCTTCGAAATATATGCCGGGATTCTGATTTATTGTTGTTATGTTGAGGGTGCTCCCATATGCAATAATTAGGAGACCCCAAATTAATATCGTAGGCCGCATGATCTGAAAAGGATTTTGATCAATGCAACATTCGCAATTTGTAGATTTTTATTTGTATAGATTTCGTTATGTGTTTCTGTGTTACAGAGAGGACAGACTCAATTATGTCTATTCTATAAAGAGTTTGAGGTCATTGTTATGTACAGTCTTTATTTTGTTACCCACTTTGACGACAGAGTTTTCCGGTGATAATACCTTGATGATTTCACAAGGTCCTTCCCAAAGGGAGGAAAATTTGTTTTTACGATTCTGATTTCTGATAAGTACTTTATCTCCTATATTGAGTTTTTTTTTCGAAGTGTTTTTGTCATAATACTGTTTTGACTGGATTTTCTTCTTATGTAATGTTTCTCTGGCAATTTGGTAGCCATGCTGTAAACGAGATTTTAGCTCATTTGCGTAGTTTTCGTAGTTATACGAAATTTGCGGTTTTTGTCCTAGGCTGTTTGGGAGGTATGCTGGGTATCCATACAAGAGTTCATATGGGCTATAGTTGGTACTGCTGTGAGGTGTTGTGTTATACACAAACATAGCGTAGGGTATCCAGGTGTCCCAAGTGAGAGGATCCTGGTTGACATAATGTCGAAGGTACTCCGCAAGGGTTCGGTGACTGCGCTCTAGTGCACCGTTGGTCTGCGGGTGGTAGGGCGTCGTATTTATTTTCCTGACTTTAAGCAACTTACAAGTTTCCTTGAATATGTTGCTTAGAAAATTAGTTCCTTGATCCGTGAGTATGGATTCCGGTATGCCATGTCGGCAAATAATATTTTCGACAAGAGCTCTGGCAACAGTGGTTGCCTCAGCGTTTTTTATAGGCAGCGCCTCTGAAAACTTGGTTAAGTCATCTTGAAAGGTTAACAAGTACTTGTTACCTTCATAACTTACGGGCAGTGGTCCTACAATATCTAACGCTATCCTCTCGAATGGTCTGGAACTAGTGGTTGTAATTTTCATGGGAACAAGGGGGTTTTTTAGAAGCTTGTTTTTCTGACATGATTCGCATTTGCGAATGAAGTTTGTTACGTCTTTAAGCATAGTGGGCCAAAAATAGTTTGGTTTTAAGCGCTTTAGGGTACGAGACACTCCTTGATGTCCGCCCAGAGGTGTATTATGATATTCATTTATGATTTTCATTATGTCTTCGGGTTTGTTTAGATATAGTTTCCTGTTGTTGAATAAATATATTTGAATGTTCGTTCCCTTTATAGTTTCTGAGAGAATCTGTTTTATTTCGCTCGTCGTGGACACATCAGATGCCGGAATTGATATACCTATGTGGTTTAACCGGTTTTTTATACAAAACTCGCGGATTTTTGTAACTATGTCAGTGATTATTTTCCTGTCTTTCTCCGTCCTTAAAGGTATTATGGCTTTTGCTGCGATAAAGTTCGTATTTGTGGGTTTGTGGTGAAAGATTTTTAATTCACCGATTTCGGGACTCGCATAGATGTTCACGTAATTTTTGAGTGCGGTTTCTTCGGAAGTTTCAATCACAGACAGCAAAATGAATTTGGTACGTATTTGTTTATTTTTAAAAATAGAATCTGGTACTTCCTTTATGATTAATTGATTAGAGGATTTATATGAATCATTCTCGATTGATGTACTAACTCTTACGTCTTCGATTTGCTTGTTATCCCTTTCCTTATGCGTTATTTTTGTTTGGCTTCTTGTTACGACACCGATGTTTTCTTTTATTTTTATCTGATGTTCTTCTTCATCCTGGTTTGTAATCCGACTTAATGCGTCAGCATTAGCATTGCACTTTCCGGGTTTATAACGGATCTCATACTCATATTCCTCGAGTAATATTCGCCATCTGGCCAGTCTAGAGGTTGGCTCTTTTAGGTTCATCAACCATTGGAGTGGCCTGTGATCAGTTAATATGGTAAAATGCTTTCCATAGATATACGGACGGAACTGTTTGACAGCAAATATGATTGCTAGTAATTCTTTTCCGTTGTCGTATATCTTGTTTCTGCGGGATTAAGCGTGCGGCTTGTGAAGGATATTGGTCGATCCTCACCAATTTCGCCTTGAGATAAGACAGCCCCTATCGCTAGGTCACTAGCGTCGGTTGTTACCAAGAATTCTTTGCTAAAATCTGGATATGCCAATACTGGGTATTCAATCAATTTCTCTTTAAGACTTTTAAAAGCTTCATCGCAAAACGCGTCCCACTTGAATTCAGTGTCCTTTTTTAAGAGCTTCGTTAGTGGTTTAGTGATATTTGCGAAATTAGATATGAATCTCCGATAGTAACCTGCAAAGCCCTGAAAGGATTTTACATCTTTAGCACGTTTGGGTCTAGGGTAGGTTTTAACTACTTGAATTTTCATTGGATCTGGGCTGAGACCATTTTCTGAGATTACATGACCTAGATAAGTTAATTCCCGTTTAATAAAATTGCATTTTTCAGGCTGAAGTTTCAGTTTGTGTTGCCTTAGACGATTTAGAACATTTATTAATTTTGAATTGTGGTCTTGTAAATCATATCCGTATACAACAATATCATCCACGTACACGAAGCATTGTATGCCTTGCAATCCCATGAGCACATTATTCATCAAACGCTGAAAAGTAGCAGGTGCGTTTTTTAATCCAAAGGGCATTCGGTTGTATTCGTAATGCCCAAATGGAGTACTGAAGGCAGTTTTTTCTTTATCCTTCTTATCGACGAGTATTTGATGAAAACCGCTTGCCAAGTCGAGCGTACTGAAATACCTGGCTTTGCCCAACTGATCCAATATATCGGTGATATTGGGTAAGAGATATGCATCACCAATAGTAATGTCGTTCAGCCTTCTAAAGTCCACTACCACCCTCCATCGTTTGTTGCCAGAGCCGTCGGCTTTTTTTGGCACAAGGAGTAAAGGTGAGTTCCATGGACTAGAACTTGGCTTGACGATACCATTTTGCAGCATCTCGTTGACTTGTTTATGGATTTCATTGCGGTGTGCTTCGGGTAATCTATAGGGTCGTATATAAATGGGTGATTTATCGTCCCGTGTTGAAATTTTATGCGTAAACGCATCTGTATAGGTTAAGCAATCTCCTTCGAGATAGAATAGGTCATTGTAGTGTCTACAGATTTCTAATATTGAAGTTTTTTCCTCTGCGTTACAATGATCAAGATTTAATAATGTTTGTAATTTCTTCAAGCGATCAACAACCGGGTCTCCATCGAAATTAGCCTCTACGATTTCGAATCGATCGAAATCGTCCCATTCTAGGTTGATCTCATCTTTATTAATTTCCACCTCGTTTTCGTTTGAATTCATCATTAAAATTTTTAGACGTTTATTAATAGGTTTCGTGAGGGTGCTAGCTATGTAGACTCCTGGTTCTAATTCCATTTTTGTGGTGACTATCTCGCTATTGTATATAAAAGGGATCTCTACAATTTTCTCACATCGAGGAGGTAAAACTATACGGTTAGTTTCATCTATCCAGTATTGCTTATTACTGCATTGGGTATCCAAAGTTTCATTCATCGATTCGATTTTATCTTCAATTAAAACGGTATTTCCTGTTGTTTGGGTTTTAAATGTATTTTGTGCTTTTGAGTTTTTCTTACTTCATACTTTGTTGCAAACTGCATCCGTAGATTGGATTTCAGGATTCGAAAATGATACATTTTTCCTGATATTCCTGTTCGCAATTGTCTTGGAAGTATGGTGTTCAGGATTTGAAAATAAGTTTTCCCTGAGAATCCCGTTAGGTTTTCCTCGAAGATTCATGGACTTAGGTTGTAGGGATTTAGTGCCCCTCCTGAATGTCCCTTCGGAGTTTTCAACTTTTCCAGGTTTTTTATTCACACCATTTTGTTCGTGTTTAAGCTCTAATACATTTTTTTCGTAGTTTACTGTGCACTTATATTTTCGCAGAAAATCGTTTCCTAGGATACCGTTATATTTTAAATTAGCTTTGTTATCCAGCAAGTGGAAGGTATGTTGTAAAGTAACATCTACATTTTCCGATGCTAGATTTAGATATCCAGAGATAGTCCCCAGTGTTGCGATTGATTCGCCAGAAATAGTGGATAAGATACATCCATCGGGATGCTTTCTATCGTTTTTAAAATTAATTTCGGATTTTACTAGGCTCACATCGGCCCCTGTATCTATTAGAAATGTTGAATATTTTTTTAAAGAGGGTTCGAATGGTACGCATATAATTGCTTCGCCTTCTGACGTACAAAGGGATATTGTGGTTTTTATAAAACTTTTACTATTTTCGTCGTTTGTCCTACAATTTACATGTTGTGAACGTCGGCTTTGTGCGTAACTCGGGATGGAACGCCGATCGCTTCCACCCGGGAGGCTCCGTTTAAACTCTCTAAACGTAAACTATTGTTTATTATTTTTGTCCTCATGTCCCTTC
Source organism: Dioctria rufipes (assembly GCA_963924295.1). Lineage (NCBI taxonomy): Eukaryota > Metazoa > Arthropoda > Insecta > Diptera > Asilidae > Dioctria > Dioctria rufipes. The sequence goes on from OZ002742.1 coordinate 89,854,661, forward strand.
TATTTTGATTGGGGACATAGTGTGCGTGTGTGTTACTTCCCTGTTGCTGCTGCGGCATCATTATCGCAGGGTTATTCATCTGCCTTGCATTGCCATACTGAGAAAAAATATTTCGATTTTCGTTAGGCCAAGTAGTGTTGCCAAAATAGGCTGTGGAGGGGTTTTGGGACAATCGCAATCGACAGTCTCTGGAAACATGGTTTGGTTTCCTGCAATAAAAAATAAATAAATAAAAATATTGAACTTCCCTCTTCACATGCCTGGGTGTAAAGTTTGGTAGGTTCGTATTCCTAAAACAAGATTCCTGGGTATGCCCTTCTCTATGACATATTTGACAAGTGGGCGCACGTTTAGGAAAAGTCCGTGCAAAAGCTGTGGAGGGTGTCTCTTGCCGCTCGAGACGTGAAGACTGTTCGACCGCGTAGAATATCGCCCCTTTGAGATTTTTTTCACCATGTGCCTTAACCAATAATTTAAGGTTTTGGTTTTTTAAACCATCCTCAAAGGCTTGGACTGCTAGTTCATTATTTTCGCTAATTAAAAACTCGCGTACCGCATGATCCGTTACACCTGTATACGTCGCTGAGTTCAATGAGGTGAGTAGTTGCGCAAGCCTCTCGCCAAATTCTTGCACAGATTCCCTATAACTCTGTTTAGCAGATCTAATCTGATTTTGAAATGTTGTTCTGGACTTTTTTTCTTGGAATTGCTCCTTCAGGGCCTTTGCCAAATCATCCCACTTACTACATGATTTATACTGGATCAACTCGAATGCTGGGCCTTGGAGCTTAGTTTTCACAATGTCCAGGAATAACTTTTGCTCGGCATCAGTTTTTGTGGAAGAGAACAACACATTTCCGCAGGCTATGAATTTTTCTAGCACCGCAGGATCTCCATTAAATTCAGGGATCATGTTGTATACGTCACTCATACTTATTTTCATTTCCATTGTTGAGCTTTGGTTATCAGGTGCCATACTGTGAAACGGTAACTGCTCAAACAAATATACAATGGGATAACGCGAACGGGTTAAAATTTTGAGATCGTATGATCGATTAATCGGTTAGGGGATAAAAAATAGAGAGAGAGAGAGAAAGACTACTACCAAGGAGTGTGCTAAGAATTGGGCAAAAAAACAAAAAAATTTTTTTTTTTTTTTCAGAGGTTATACTTAATTATTCATATAATTGTCCCCACCGCTGCCACCAGTTGTTGTGTCCCCGACGACTTCATCAACGTATCCAAACATCAGTCAAAAATAAGTGCACATTGGCTGCAAATGCGAGATAATTTTGCACTTTAGATATATATATATATATTTACATATATGCGCAAAGAAAATTTCCACACTAAAACTCGCGGGTAGGTATTTAGTTCTCAAAATGTCTGATTGGTACAAATCATGCAAACTTTGTTTCTGTTATTCGCGATAGATTCCACATTACTTCACAGAGAGAAAAAGGATATTATTATTATTGCTTCCTTTTCATTACCACCGTTGGAGTTCGGTCTTTATATGTGGTTTACGAAAACATGCGCACTATAAGGACCACTTTTCAATTTAAATATTTAAACTTTGTAAGTTATTGTTATAAATTTGGCTGTTCGAAACGATGTAAGTATTTATTTATCGCAGCATTAGAGACTAACGAAATGTACTTTAATTATTCGCACTTCATGGCAAAGAATGAAAAAGAAAACTGAGGTACTTATAAGTGGTACGGAGTCGTTAAGATTTTGGGCATCAAATCACGAGAAAAGAAATTTATACATATTTCATTTAAAACACAATTTAAACAGGCTCGTATAGGATTTCACTCAATATATATTTTTTTACACAAAAAGGGAGTAAAAATTGCGGGAATTTCCCTTTAGATCACCATTCTCTCTTCCTTAAAAACACTTTTCTCTATTATTCACAAAAAAAAAATTTCGTTTTCCGTTTTTGTTTTCTCTTATTGTTCTTAATATATAAAAATATAGATATGTGTATGTAAAAATAATAAGAATAAAAATATAGGAAATATGTATATATGTATATATTTGTAACGTAAAGAGGAGACCTACTTCTTTTAATCAGTTGAGGTGTTGAAATTTGAATAATGGCTTCACTCGGCTTCCTTCCTAAATTTAACGTCCTTCCTTCTGTGAGTGTGGGCACGTCTCCCACTGGATCACACCAGTACGAGTCAGGAATATTACCTCTGACTAAAAAAAATTTTCTTCACTGTTTATTATTTATACTCTCCTTCTTTTTGTTGAATACTTTGAAGTATTTTTTGGTTGTTATTGTTATTTGTTATTATCTTAGTTGAAGTTGTTAAAAATATTTATTATTTTTTTTGTAGAAAAAAATTTTTTTTTTGAGTCCACAGAGAACTTTTATTCATTTAGAAATAATTTAAAACTTTTTTTCTCTTTTGCAAGACGCGCGAAGAATTATTAATTTAAACTTTTTTTGTTATTTTATTTTCATTAAAATCTTTGTGTTACAAACAAATTGTTAAAAAGGAAATTTTGTTGTTTTACCTTTTTTTTATAAAAAGTTTTTTTTGTTATGAATGTTTAGATAGTTTCATTTAAAACAGACAAAGTCTTTTTATATATTTTTTTTTTTAAAGGAGTTATTCTGTTTAAAAATTTTTTCATTTAATTAACACACACACAATCCAACAATGTCTGTTATAAACAATTATTGGAATCCGTAAGGAAGAGCACATCCGTTTTGGTACTTAAGGATTATTTTGGAGGAAACACATCTTGAATTACGCAATTAAATTTTTCTCTGTAGCTCTTTCAAATAGAGTGACTTAACTGGATTGGTGAATTTAAATATATATTTTTTGATTTATTTCTCCTTGAGATCAATTTCTGGTTCGTGTTATCTCTTCCGTTTTCTGCTGCACATATATATGTGTATGTTAGTATGTCTTAATTTGACGATTTTAGTTTATCTTTTATTAACACCTCTGTTAGCTATATTTTATTTATATTGTTCACAATGATGATTCACGATAACGACTTCAATTACTTGATTGGTAGTGGCTTGCTGAGCACACAAAAAAAAATTGAATGCGATCGCGTTGTTATCGGTAATAATTGTGGTTACACTGTTGCGGGTTTCACTTTGATGGTGTATTAAAAACTATTAAATGCAAATTTCCAAACTTGTAGTGAAATTAATTTCGAAATATACGCACAGACTTTTATTTATTTTTTCTTTTAGCTTGATTTAGGCATTTGCACCGCTGCCACCAGTTGTTGTGTCCCCAATTGCTGCCGTGCTTTCCTACGTGGAGAAGAGCAGCTTAGGGGGGAAGTTCAGGTGGGAATTTCCTTTTATAAATGCAAACACTCTTTGGGTAAAACGAATTTTAATTCCAACTTTAAAATAATATATTTAAAACAATTTTTGATCTATACTTTCTTTTAAAACATTTAGAACAGTTTTTGATCTCTACTTTTATTTAAAATATTTAAAACTATTTTTGATCTCTACTTTTATTTGAAACAATTTTAAACGAAGACTTCCCGACCGCGCGTGTGCACTTGAAGAGTGCTTCCTCTGAACTTCGACTTCTTTTCTGTTAATTCGATTCACCATAAAAATAGCTGACGCCCTTGCGTCAGCGAAAAGTATATAATACTTTTTACGATTGGTTCACTTAACTGACCAATCAGACCAAAAGTAAAAAGAAACCGGAAAAGATAATAATCAGGCAAGACATTTGCCTTTGTTAATTTCTTGGCTGCTTGGATCTTGAAATTCGATCTTGCACTTGAAATTTCTAGCGATAAGCAATATGCAGTACATTAACTCTATGAGTTATGTGTATACAAAAATGTCGAGAAGGCATTTTTGTTTATTTTTTCGTAAGTGGGCAATTTATGCTAGCAGAAATTTATGGCGGTAGATAATTTGAACATTTGTGCATTTTTTGGAAATCTATGGAAATTTATGGTGAAAGAAATTTATATATGCATAGTAAGATATTTTGTGCATTTACAGAAATCTATGGGAGGTAAGTAATTATGCATATTGCTGTTATTTTGGGTATAGGGAAATCTATTGGAATATGCACGGTGTGGTGTTTTGGGACCACAATATGAGTGTTTATGGATTTTAGAAAAATCCATGGGAGGTAAGTAATTGTAAATAGGTTGTGATTTTGATATCACAACACCATTTAATGTGATAACACGTAGGTGCACGGAATCAATTTCAAGAAGTGAGGGAAATATTAGAATCTATAACATCGCAAGATAAAATAAGGAAAGCATGTAGCTCTAAAGGCATTGATTTCCGTTTCATTCCGCCTCGAGCTCTACACTTTGGTGGACTGTGGGAGGCTGCTGTTAAATCAGCTAAATATCTGTTACAACACACGCTAGCAGTCGCATCACTAACCTATGAAGAACTAGAGACGGCTGTGATAGAGATAGAAGCGGTGTTAAATTCTCGATCACTTACAGCAATGTCTTCCCATCCGAATGATCTGACAGCCAGGACATTTCCTCATCGGGGAACCATTGATAAACACCATTGATCCAGCTGCTGAACCAACATATATCAATCTCATAGTCCATTGGAAACTCGTTTCTCACATTAAAAACGAGTTCTACCCGTGTGTAAATTTTACTCACTTTCTGCTTGAAGGCTGCACTTCTCTTCACGACATATGACCACAGCGTCCCCACTCCTTAAGTGCATTGCCTGAAGTGTGATTGTTAGTTTAAGGGAGGGAGAGCCTTCCCAGCAGGTCAGTCCTCTCATTCCTCATGCTCCTCATTGGCCGGGAACCCAAAATTGTAGTATAAAATCTATTCATGACAAAAAAAATGTACAAGATGTATAAAATGTGATTTATTCATTTCTAATTATCCTTACTATATTAATTAAAATTTCTTTATGTAATTCTTAAATTATTCTTGGGGGAATGCTGCTATTTCATTTTTCTGTTATCGTATTCCGCTAAAATATTTCAACTCTTTTGTTTATAATTTATTCGTGTGTGAGTAATATTTACTCAGGGTTACCAATAAGCGAATATCAAACGGGTTAGTATTCCAGGGTTGTTAGCTACAGCACAGTTACAAATGGAAGCAGCGTTGTGAAAATATTGAACTAGGGACTATGGTTTTAATAAAAGAAGACAATACACCCATAATGAAGTGGCCACTTGGACGTATAATCAATGTCATTAAAGGCGAAGATGGACTGGTTCGTGTAGCTGACATTCGCCCTTGGACTGGCATTCTCCGGCGACCGATTAATCGTCTCGCACCATTACCTATACCAACTGCAGACTCAGATTATTTTTCAGCTCAAGATAATGAGAGCACCCAAAATATCGAAAGGACAACGAAACTCGCAGCATCGCAACATCCTGAAATCACCAATGAAGGACCGACAAACTCTAATGAAGTCGACGACAGCCAAACTAAGGCTAAAAAGTTCTCTGAGATCTGCAATTGTGACATTACTTCTAGCTTGTTTAGTTGCACCACCTATTAAAGCAACTTTTATTGAAGTAAAACCATTTACTCATCAACCAGGGATCTACTTTGAGAACTTAGCGGTAACAAACATTATATCCAACGAATGGGACCTCGTCATATTCTACGATATGATGCGATATTGGAGAGAATATCAGTTTCTGCAAAACTGTGCCCAGACGCTCGAAGAGATGTGTCAGCATATAAATGAAAGAGTCTCTTGCTCAATAATCATTCAGCATTTGAAACATCTGCTGACAGAATTAACAACAAATAATATGCTTCTCTCTGACAATAACAATTCCAAGAGAACTAAAAGGGGGGTAGCCAATTTCGTTGGAAGCATCGCCTACACTTTATTTGGTGTGCTAGACTCTGACTATGCTGAAAGAATGTTGCGTACCATAGACGATATTCACAAAAATGAGGAGCACTTACTGCAGCTGATAAATACTCAAACCTCTATTATGGATGCTACTTTAAATATCATGAAGAAGGAAGAAGAGGATATCGACAGCCAATTTAGACAGCTGAAAACCCATCTATCGCATGTTACAAAGCGAGTAAATGGTATAGAAGAAGAACTATATCAAGAGAAGTTGTGCCAATCTTTCACTTCACTCACCATATAAACCACTCTTGCCACTTCTAACTTCTTACAAATTCAAACATCAATTCTAAACGTGCTCATAGACACTCATCACGGAAAAATTAGCCCGTTATTGATCTCGCTAATCCAATTAAAAGAGGAGCCCACGAGGATAAGAGCACATTTATCTCCATCACTACGACTGCCAATATCACAGGACGACGAACTGACGTATAACACTTTCATGACAATCGCGGGAAGAGTCTAATCTTCAAACTAAAAATTCCCTTAATATCATTGGAGGAATTCGAACTGATCAAAATCACACCATTTCCAGTTCAGGTTAATAACTCACTTGTCACCATCCAACCCTCGTCCAAGTTTCTAGTTATCAATCTACATAGAGATCAATACTACCCGTTGAGTGAACAAGAATTACAGTTATGCATCATCATCGAAGACAGCAGGCACATTTGTAAACAAAAACATCCCATATATAAAAGGGGATCAACAGTTAGCTCCTGTGAAGTAAACCTCATAAATCAGCTTCCACAACCAACAACATACCAGTTAACCAAGACCGGAAATGGACCTCATTGGATTCAATTGTATAGTCCTAATCAGTGGATATACGTACTAACGAAAAAAACCACTATCAACGTTGTATGTGGAGTAAACACCACGCAACACAGCATAGAAGGCGCTGGAATTTTAAAATTCACAGATAGATGTCTCATCAAACAACCACTAGTGACAAGGGCATAAAATATATCCATCTAACAGCAGAGCATCTTATTTTCCATCAAGCAATTTAACAGCATTTGTTTACGACATCAAACTCAGCTCTGCACTGAATGAAACTGCCCATTATCAATCACATTTGGCTGAAATTGAATCAATAAGGAACGAAGTGACACAATTTAAGAACAACATCTCACTAACATTAACACATCATGATGTTCATCAATTTGCAGTCGGTTACGGGTCTATTCTACTAACGATAATAATACTCCTGTGCATGATGTGGAAATTCCGAGATAAAGTATGCCGAAGTCGACCCAGGACGAAGACACCAGTAGCTGCACCCCGGCAAGGTGGGATAAGGTGTGCCAACGCTGATTTGAATGTGGGACAAGACATGTCAACGCTAATATTCAATTCAACCCTACGTTCGACGTATAAAAAAAAATAGTTGAATTACCATTCAACGCGGGGGAAAATGCTGAAATCTTAGATTATTTTGTAAGCTCAAGTTATAAAGTTGACTATGTACATACAGAGTTACTTCAGATTTTATTATTAGGTCAATTTTACCATTAAAAAACAATTGCATATAATCGCAACATATGTAAACAACATTGCTCAGTAATGCGGTGACCCAAAAATACTTGCATTGCAATAAATCACAAAATTGGTAACTGTTGCAATCCAATAAAAAAACACCTTCTCACTTGGTCATTGTTTTACGAAAGATTGTTGCAAAGAAAATTAGTGTCAAATCAGCATTGTAAGCATTTTGTATTGTATGCATTAACTTAGAGTGAGATTGAGGAAATAATATATTCAGTTGCATTTTACAGTACATCGCGTATTCATTAATCAGTTTTTTTTATTACAATCGTTCTTTGATCCAGCATACTTGCATATCGTTGCTAGTCATCCCGTCTAACATATCGGCATAGTGTAGCGGTACATTGCACCGTTTACATCTCCTACAAGAAGTCACGGTTTATGTGCCTTTGTCTTATATTGCAATTTGTATAGGTTAAGGTTTATGTACCTCTGACACTACAAGGCAGAATAAAGCAATTCTTTACATTTTTTTTCTTACTTTAAAATTGACCTAATAATAAAACCTAAGTAACTCTGTATGCACATAGTCAACTTCATAACTTGAGCTGACAAAATAATCTAAGATTTCAACACTGTGAATACGATCACTCCTAGACATTCGTATTGCACTAAAAACTTTATGAAATCATATTAAATTGGTTATAATAATTTTTTCTGTCCGAGTCCGACGAACCGTTCTAGAAATAAATGCGAAAAACCACAGCAAAAATCAAAATTTCTCAGTCAGATGCATTACTTTTATTATAAATTGCCACTTTATCACTTGTGCAAGGTATTCATCTCAAAGCTTTGTTACATACATAAATTACCTAAAAAGGGTAATTTATAAAAGAAACAATTTAATTAATTTTCATGCATAGGTATAAGCTAACCATGCTTAAAACAGGGTCAGCTTATCTCAGTACAAGGCGAAGAAATTGCCATCAATAATTTCTTCAAATTCCTTAGTTGAAAATAACAAAAATATTTTCCCACAAAACGACTTGGAAAAAAATAAAAGTTTTAAGTTTCATCCCAAGTCGTTTAGATACCTTACCTTCAGTAAGATTTGTCAAATACACGATATGTATGTACGTATGTACATTGTATGTACATACATATCGGGCACACACATTTTACTCGGTCAAGATTGAAACGATCAAGTCTTCACCGAAAAAGTTCTTATTAGCAAATTGTCGCGAGCTGCATACATTGTGGGTGCAACAATGTATGCACCAAAGACAAGACTATGGCTTGATATTTACGAAAATATCAAATTACACTTCAAGCCATCGTCCTTCGCGATAATTCTGGGCATGTTAAAACATTTCCAGAGAAAATAATTTTCTCAAGATAGGAATGCTAATTTAGCATTTTCCTATCCTGAACTAGAAGACTTGAGAATTAAAATGATCAAGTCAAAGCACAGTCGGTTTTTAAGAGTTGATTGTTTAACGTCGTCGGCGCAGTCGGTTTTGAGATTAAAAAAATTCACCCGTCAAGAGAAGAGTCGGTTCGGTACAAAATCGTGTGTTGGTTACTACTTTAGTGATTGTAATTAGTTTGATTGCATTAGCAGTAAGAGTTTGATTCTATGTATGATATACAGGGTGTCCCACGTAACGTGTTCCCTGGGCATTTTTCTCGAAAATGTGCGGAGATATCGAAAAAGTCCTTATAATAAAAGTTACGCATCGCTAGTCAAGGTATCCTCTGGCATAGCCAAAGTCCTTGAAAAAGGACTTGGGAAAGAATATATTTAAAAAATGTCCTCTCCGTCCTTATTAAGGATACATTTAGATTGCATTTTTTGAATTCCGCAAACTAAACTAAAACGAAAATATTATATTGAAAACTCCATTTTAACCCTTTATTATCGAGATATAAGACCTCAAATTATACTCTATGCACCGTGTTCCTTTGCCATTTTTCTCGAAAATGCACACAGATATCATCGAAGTGCTAGCAACAAAAGTTACACATCATAAGCCGGGCTATATTTAGGTATGGTAAACATTTAAAAAAAAGCCACACGATAAAGGATATCTTCGGTTTGGTCCTTTTCGTCCTTTCTGAGGATGCATTTTGGCTACATTGAATAACTGCAAATCAAATTAGAAAAAAAGTGGTATACCTACTGACTTCGCAAAAATAAGTTGAATCATTTAGAGATATGTAATATGTTGTCATAATTCCTGAGACAAAAGGACCGGCATTTCGTCCCCATTCAATTTTCAGGTAAATTATCATTATCTTATTTTTATTGTTAATGTAAACTTCTGTAGGTTTGTACATAATATACTCATACCTAACTATATCCAACTTTCGCCTACTGCACTCTTGAAATAGTATAAATTGGTGATATGCAGTATGCAAATATCATTCTAAGTTTGATCTTTGATATAAATATTCTTGTAATGTCACGCCTTGCAAATAGTGAACTGGTAGAGCTGCTGATTACATACGGGGAATTTAACCGTAATGCCGCAGAAACTGTAAGGAGTTATTCTGAGCGCTTTCCAGAAAGATGGTGCCCAACTAGGCAACACTTACTGCGAATAATAGAAACAGCTAGACATGCATCATGGACAGAGAGTTCTAGGCGACATAGAAGAAAGAGAGCAATACCCAGGACCAGTATTATTCGGCAACATATTGCTAGAAATCCGCACGTCAGCATTCGCGAAATATCGCGAGATTCTGGATATTCAAAAAGTACCGTACAAAGGACGCTGAGAGGATTAAGAATGCACCCCTACCACTTACACCTTTCTCAGAAACTAGAAGAAAGGGATTTCAGTAGTAGAACACAATTTTGCAACTGGGCTCAACAAAAACTACGCGAAGATACAAATTTCTTCAATAATGTATTATTTACCGATGAAGTTACATTTAGGAATTCTAATGAGCCCAATAGACATAATATTCACTACTACAGTCGCACGAATCCAAGGTGGAAAAGGCAGAGAGAAGACCAGCATATTTGGTCATTAAATGTATGGTGCGGAATATTGGGCAGCAGAATAATCAGCCCATTTTTCTTCGATGGAATTTTAAGTGGAGAAATTTATAAAGCATTTTTAAACTCTGAACTTCCCATACTTTTAGATGAAGTCGATTTAAGAACAATGAAGGACCAAATTAAACAAGTTTATCGAGAAATTCCTGCAAATGTTTTATTAGATGTAGGAGAAAACTTCAAACGAAGACTCGTATGCTGTATTCAACAAGGTGGGGGCCATTTTGAACATTTATTAGCGTAAGAATTAGTAATAAAATATTTGTCTATTTAAATTATGTTTTTGCACATCACATAAAATTCCTTCCTTTTTACCTCCTTTCACAAAAATTTCTTACCAGTACCTGTAACTACGGTATATTGCTTCTGCTTCAGAAGTTTACATTAACAATAAAAATAAGATAATGATAATTTACTTGAAAATTGAATGGGGACGAAATGCCGGCGCTTTTGTCTCAGGAATTATGACAATATATTACATACCTGTAAATGATTCACTTATTTTTGCGAAGATTTTTCAGTAGGTATACCACTTTTTTTCTAATTTGATTTGCAGTTATTCAATGTAGCCAAAATGCATCCTCAGAAAGGACGAAAAGGACCAAACCGAAGATAGCCTTTATCGTGTGGCCTTTTTTTTAAATGTTTACCATACCTAAATATAGCCCGGCTTATGATGTGTAACTTTTGTTGCTAGCACTTCGATGATATTGTGTGCATTTTCGAGAAAAATGGCAAAGGAACACGGTGCATAGGGTACAATTTGAGGTCTGATATCTCGATAATAAAGGGTTAAACTGGAATTTTCAATATAACATTTTCGTTTTAGTTTTATTTGCGAAATTCAAAAATGCTATCCAAATGTATCCTTAATAAGGACGAAAAGGACATTTTTAAAATATGTCCTTTCCCAAGTCCTTTTATAAGGACTTTGGTTTAGCCAGAGGATACCTTGACTAACGATGCGTAACTTTTATTATTCGAACTTTTTCGATATCTCCGCACATTTTTGAGAAAAAAGCTCAGGGAACACGTTACATGGCACACCCTGTATACCCAAAAAAGGGATTGACTGTTTTTAGTGTGATAATAAGAAGTTGGAGAAGTTATTGTAATGATAAAATAAAAGTGTATTAATTGAAAAAACAAACAACCTCCGTGTTTGGATATAACTAAGTGTATATAAGTATATAACAAAATTGGCGTAGCCGGTAGGATCCGGGAAGCTTGATCAAGTTAAAGAGATCATAAACGCTTTAAAAATCCTTGATCTTGCGAACCTAAAGGGTCCCATTGACAAAGCCACTCAGGCCAAGTCACCCTCAACATTCGGGTAGATACCATCTCTAGGCGCCTCTGCTCCAGGCGGGTTCACCCCATTTAGTGCAAAAGCACCACCGAAGGACACAATTGAACAGCCCAAAGAAGGAAGTCGAAAAACTTTTAAAATCACCCAAAAGGACGAATACTCAAGCCAGCCGGGTCACAGCTCGACAAGCAGCCTGAAGTATTAGCAGTCCACGAGCCGGTGTTGAAGAGGAAGTCGAAGAAGGCTCATAATCCCCTTTTAAACTAGATCCAGGGGAAATTAAGACGGCCCAGGGCCCCCCCCCCCCCAGCTGCAAAAGTAAACAGAAATCAACCGACCGAGGATTCAGAGGGAACACAAAGGCGGTTAAATGAGCCCCCCTCTCAATCACAGCAAAGGGACCTAGCAGGCAAAACCAAAACACGCATCATATGCCAGCCGACAATCCTGCTTCATCTCAGCAGGAAACAAACGCAGCAGCGAGGGAAAACTCTCCACCTTTAGCCGACGCGGGAACAGCCACAGCTGCTAGCAAAAGGCACCCCGGTAAAGGTACAGCATCTGCTGCTGAACTGTTTCCAACAGGACCTTGACTTCAAAGCGGGACCGTTTTATCAGGTCCAAATAGTCAAATAGGTTTTAATAAGTTTTAAATAAATTGTACGAAAGAGCGTGGGAATCGGAAAAACTGACGATTACTCATTGTGATACATTAGATCACAAACTAAAACGAGAGCGCGAGACCAGACTCGCCCAAATTAAAAAATTAAAGGAAAATACAGCATAGTTCAGAAAATAACTAGAACAGTTTTCCGACTCCCAGCGCTCGATCGAAGTAGGGGCATGCAGATCAAAACTGCCGACAAAAGAAGAAATGGGAGGCCCGGAGTCAGGGAAACGACATACAGTCGACCCAAAACTCCCCGGCTCGACTATAAACCCACAAATCATATCAAAAGGTCCCCTCACTCGCCCGAATCCAGTGTCCCTACAGTGAAACTTCCGTTGGTAGTGGACACTGGCGCTGAGGTTAGTATTATTAAGAAAAGAGCAATAAAAGACATCCATATAATTAATTCCAATGAGGCATGCACTTTACAGACCCTTTTAGAACCGAAAAGACATTGGAAAATTGCAAGGGCAACTTCAATTTTAAAAATAAAATTCCCTGAAAGTTTCAGGTGGTACAAAACCTGCCAGGTCTATTCGATGACGGCCTATTAGGAAACGATATCCTATAACACAATTGTAATGTTGAAGGCCCAAATAAAGCACTCAAGTTTCCTTGCACGGAAACAAGTCCCGAAGAGTTTAATGTGCTCTTGTCATGCAAAACGGACAAGCTGTATTCGAGAAAAGTGGTCGAAGTGAGATCACTGGCAGAAAAGATGGAACCTAAAGAGGTTAAGCTATCTATATGCAGTGTCTCCAAGGTATCTCAAAAGCGTAATGCTGGCTGCCAGGTTCAACAAGAGCCGAAGGAATGCGAAAAGAGCTGTCTGAGTGATCAAAAGACCAGCGAAATGAAGCAGCAATGGGTTACCTTAAAGGAACCAATATGCATACCTGCTAGGTCACAAATGATCGCCACAGTCCCGTTGCGAGTGAAGGAAGAAATTATCTGTCTATCACAAGAGATAGGCGATGGAGTCTTCCTTGCCGACAGTTTACTCCCTACTGGGAAAGAAGCAGTTCTAGTTGCACTATCAACATTAACAATTTCCAAGTAATCATCAACAGTTTACTAATACAAGTGCTACCTATACATGACTACGTCGTCATTCTAATAACAGAAGCCACTGACACACAACACGTTCCCAGGCCGAGTAAATCGCAAGCGAGTAACGAAAACATCAGTGAGCTCCACAAGGCAGAACAGAAGTCAAGCAAGACTCCTTTCTCTAAAATACCTAGGTATAAGTTACTAACGAGGTCCAAGAGCCTTATACAAGACGCGTGCGAGCTCAGTAAGACCCAAGTAGAGGCAACAATGACTCCACCGTCTAATAAAATAAGTTATAAACATTTTACATGGCCCCAGAGCCAAATCAAAGATGCGAACGAGCTCCAGAAACCGGCAAACAAAATGCAGATGCCATCCAGTATACCTAGATGTAAGATAACTACACGGCAAAGGAGCCCAACAATAGGTACGTGTGAGCTCAGTAAGACCTATTCTAAGGCAAAGACGACTCCACCATCCAACAAAGTTAGTGTTATGAAACAACCGTGGCCCAAGAGCCCTATCAAAAGTGCGTGCGAGCTCAGTAAGACCTATTTTAAGGCAAAGCCGACTCCACCACTTATTAAAAGTAGTAATAAGAATCAAATGCGGCCCAAGAGCCGTATTAAAGACGCGTGCGAGATCCGTAAGACCTCATTGAAGGCAAAGTTGGCTCCGCCGTCAAATAATATTAAGACAACCCATTTTACACGACACATAAGCTATATTACAAATACGTGCGAGGACTTGGACCAATGGAAAGTACCCATAAAGCATGGTACTCCACCATTAAAACCGCAGAAAGCCCATTCCCTGCCATCTAGTAATGTAAGTAAACAAGAAAGTAAATACCCAGCTACACTAAATGAGAATACAAACGCAAGATTTTCGGAAAACATAGCTGTTTTACAACACGTAAGGTACTTATTTTCGGATAATTAAGATCCCAGACATACTCCGCGAATCAACAGGTTAGACCAACTCAGCCTAGTCCTAAATCTAAATGCGGAAGAAAAAGCTTCGATATCCGAACTTTGCTATGAGTACAATGATATCTTCTTTCTCAAAGGTGATAAGCTCACATATACCAATGCTATCACCCACAATATTCCATTAATACAAGATCAAGCGCCCATTAACCAAAAGGCAATCTGTGGACCCATAAATAAGTAATAAAGAAGCAATTAAAATGCTAGACAAGGGGATAGTCCAAACTAGCAAAAGCCCCTGGAATTCACCCTTATTTATTGTCCCCAAAAAGGCAGGACCGGACGGTGAAAAAAGGTGGCACGTCGTTGTCGATTTTAGTAAGTTAAACGGAAAGACAATTGGCGATGCATATCCGATACCTTGAATCGAATTCTTGACCAACTAGGTCATGCCAGGTACTTTATCACTCCCGATTTGGCCAACGGCTATCACCAAGTCTTCGTCGATAAAAAAGATCGACATAAGACCGCTTTTAGCACTAGCTACGGGCACTACGAATTCAAGCGTATGCCCTTCGGACTCAAAGGAGCTCCCGCTACATTCCAACGCCTCATGAACTTCGTTCTGACAGGCCTCGAATGTTTCGTTCATTTTGACGACATTGTTATTTACGGTAAAACCTAAATGATCACAGTGATAAACTGAAAAGTCTTCGACAAATTGAGAGATAACGACCTCAAGCCAGTTCTTGAGAAGAGAAGTTGTTTACTTAGGGCACAAATGCTAAGGTGCATTACCAGACCCCAGCAAAATGGCCTAGAACAGTGAGGCAAGCTCAGTCCTTTGTAGGACTTGCCAATTACTATAGGAAATTCATCCCGGACTTCTCGTAAATCGTTCGTCCAATAACGAATTTACTCCGAAAGGATGTAAAATTCACTTGGACCGAGAAATGTCAAGAAGCATTTCAAAGCATCAAAAATGCTCTAATATCCCAACCACTTTTAATCTATCCAGATTTCTCTAAACCGTTCAACCTTACAACGGAAGTCAGTGACGAGGCTTTAGGAACTGTACTTTCCCAAGGAGTAGTGGGAAACGACCACCCTATCGCCCTATAACTATACCTAGATCCACTTAGTTCACAATCCGCCTACATTCTCCTCGGCGAGATAACAAATAAAACCACTAATTCATTTCCTAAAACTAAGTTTAAAATATCTGATAGCTTATCCATAATCTGTTCAGGTTTCTTCCTTTTTCATCTTTTGAAATCCTTGATGGTTCAGTAAACACCTGTACCGATTAATTTACTTTCCACTTTACTTTAACTTTGAGGCACTACTTTAACTGTGTGAAATCTTAATATGTCTTAATTCACTACCTTATAGGGTTTTACTTGCAGCACTTACTAGCTAACATAAGTTTTGTTCACTGGTACATATACTGACATTTTTAATAAAATTATTTGCATTTATATTTCTTAAATTATGAGTTTTATTGCCTGTCACACTTAAAATGCTAACTAATTGCAATATTGCAATATTATCGGTCATATACAGGGTGATTCAGATCAAGATACCTTCCGGTATACCACGCGATTCCTTGAGGTAAGTTGATCAAAAAATTGTTGCCACATCCCCCCCCCCTTAGAAACCTGTAGGAGTTGTGGCCAGTTGAAGATATTCGTGAACCCTGATGGGAATAATAATACTATTCTTGGCTATTTAATAAGCCAACAATAACCAAAATCTATAGTGTGGTTCAAAAGTTATACTCATTTATTCCCATCAGGGTTCACGAATATCTTCAACTGGCCACACTAAAGAGAAGCCACTTACAATTAAATCAACGCATTAAACTGTTTATTATTATTACTTCAAAGCACAGCTATGTTAAGGGATTTTTATTCACATTTACGTTACCATTTGATCCTTTAAGCCCCCCTTTTTATGAAAAAACAAATCAACACGAAAGTACAAACATTTTAATACAAAAAAAGACATTTTGTTCGTTCTTAATAGTTGTACCAAACTACTTTAAAAGTAAATAAACTAAGGATAAATTGTAAAAAGCATCAATGGCAAGTCTTAAGTAACCTTAATAGAAGTGCTTATTATAACTTCAAAACTTTTTTCACTACAGGCAAATTCAGCAGCAGAATCATTAACACTCATCGGACAGGAACCATCCTTTAAGCTGTTAAGCTAAAAGATATGGAGATAGACAAGGAGTTTAAAATAAATTATTTTAAGATGGTAAAATCGCAATACGGTCAAAAACTAACCGTTTATCTTAACGATAATTCGTACATCTCCCAAACCGTTTTTGGACAAGGTTAAAACGCAGCGCCTGGTAGATGAACTAAACAGCATTGAAAACATTTTCTTGCAAATCACCAAAAGAGACCAGGAAAAGAAAGTACCACAATTTTTATTTATACAAAAATTAGTGTCAATCTATCACGAGAAATTAAAACTTGAGCATACTATCCCACCAGTTTTTCTTTCAAAATAACCTGAGATTCAGCTTTTATTCCGGATTATTTCATTAACGAGCAGCAGCCCCATCTCATACTTTACTCCGAATCGAAAATCAGACATATGCAAAAATTTACTTGCACCCAAGCAGATTGATCAAGAGCATTTCATCACATACAGATATCTGAGATCTAAATAAGGTTAGCCGCCCAGACTTTGCTAGTCTGCATGGCACCCAACATAAGTTCTCATGAAAGCTTTAAGTTTCACCCATCGACTGGTTGTAACTTTGTTTAACCTAGAGCCGGCTAGTCTCGATAGCTTCTCCTTTGTTTCGATAACCTCTCTCGTCTTCATTAACTACCGGTAAAATCAACTTTTTACTTTTTTAACAAATGTTAAGCTACATTTCTAATTTCCAGTTTCATTTTGATGTTTCCATACAAATCTTCTACGTACGAAAGTAAATTTCCACTTTCTGGACCCACGAAAGTAAAGGTCATGAAAGTGAAAAGGTTAGAAGAAAATAACAACATCGAGAGAACAGAACCTAATTTTTATTTGCATCCATTGTGCTGAACACTACTTACGTAACAAACGGTAAATAACGTGTAAACAAAAATTTCATGAAAGTACTTGTCATGAAATTTATTTACGAAAGCTACTTTTGCCGTGTATCAATAAACTTTATTCCACCTTTTTTCTGCTCTTTCTTGTTCATTTATATGCCTTATATCCGTAAGACCAACAGGAACGAAGATATTCGTGAAAATTCGAAAAAAATTAATTTGTTTCCCCTTTTTGTCACAAGTTTTCATACCTTATTTGGAGAGCTAAAATGTAAGCGTATATCAATTTATAGCTTGGTTGGACCTATTCCGAAATGAAATCCTAAAGTTCCTAGACTAACAGTGAATTAGGAATATTAGTTGTAATAAATATAATCAATTTTATTTTTTTTTTTGTTATTAAAATAAAATGTTTTATTAGCGCGGGCATTATTTCCTTGAATAATTTGAAGCATGGTCCTCGTGCTTACGATAAGAATGTTATTATCTTTAGAAAAATGCATAACTTGCACTTATAGTAATTTTTTTGTGACGATGAGCTCAACAAAATAGGATGAATAATTACCGCGCACGTGGGTGGAAATCCAATGATTAAAAGAGAAAACAAATTAAAAAGTGTTTTAAGCCCCAGCAGCAGCCTTTATTGTAAACCAGCAGATTTACATTTACTTACTGGGGGTCGGTACTTAAAACCAGATAAACTTACTCAGATATTCGGAAAATATACCATCGTCATGCGATTAACCAACAACTTGCATTTTTCTTAACATTTATCTGTTTTTTGCTTCTAAAATAAGTGAATTTAAAGTTTAAAATAATAGAACTATTTCTATGCATAATTGCGTGTATCCTTCAACGTTTCCTATCTCGAGAGCGATCCCTGTGTTTGTTTGATCTATGGGTATTTCGTCCTGACATGTAGCGATCATGTTTAGATCTCTCCTTATCTCTGCCTCTGTCCCTATCTCTGGGTCTTTCCCTATCTTTCCTGTCTCCATTTGAATAATGATCAGATCTTTCACGAGATGGTTTTCTAGGAAATCTGGAAATAAAAACGATCTGAATCTTTTTACGGTTTTTTCTATAAAATTTTACCTCTTTCTGTGTTTCGTATGAGGTGAAGATGAAAGTGAACGAGAATAGTTCCGTGATTTCTTTTTATTCTTTATAGGCGTCTTCGAGCGATGCCGTGACTTTTTCGATGGCCTAGATTTGAAATCTTCAGCTGGTGTATGAGACCTCGACCGTGTTCTTGATCTCGAATGAGAGTGAGATCTTTTCTGATTTGTCTTTGACTCAGCTGTTGGAATCGGAAGAGTCCGTGAGATAAATCCTCCCCAAGCATTGTGCGATCCATTATTACGATCGACTGTTGTCACGGCTGGGGGTGTATTCTGTTCCTGGCGAGATTTATTTCTTGATTCCATATACTGTTTTTTAAGCTCCTCAACTGCTTCTTCTAATTTATCAACGTTGGGCTGAAATAATAAATTATTTCTTTTATAAGTACATATTTACATAGTTGAAAAAATGTATTAGTGTTGTGTTTGCACAATAAATTATGCATAACAAACATTGCATAATCAAGGAAATTCTAAATGATTTTTCAATAATCAAAAATTTATAAATCAAGTAACTTCACCAAAAACAAAAAGAAAACTTAAAAGACAGTTAAACTCTGTCGGTAAATTAAAAGGAATCACAAAAAAATTTGGCAAATAAATCACGAATTACGAAAGGTATTGGCGATACTTTGTCCAATCAGAAATGCAGTGCACTAATCTTTATCGGCAGTTGAAGAAGGGTATATATTGAAGAATTATAAAATTATGTTCTCCTATCACGAGATTCTTCTAGATCTCCGAGTGCCCGAAGTTCATTTGATTTGCAGACCACTGACCAGAGTTAGCAATCAAAAGAGCTAGCTTCCGTGCTTTCTTTTCGATGTATCTGTACATAAGTATAACCAAGAAAATACTACTTACATAAGTAAATACGTTAGTTACGTAAGTAGTGATCAGCACAATTGTAAGAAATTTTTACCTTTTCTTTTTATACCCTACATAAAATGTGTCTGAGAACTCGTCGACTTAGAGACCTAAAATTTAGTATACGGCGTTTTCATAAAAATTGTAAACAAAGTTCAAAATTATGTTGCTATACAAAAATTTACGTCTTTTACGTATACTGTGAAAAGGATCAGGCCTAGACGTTTTTAGTGCACTGTAAAGTTCTTCAGAATATAAAATGATATGCCATTCTAGAAATAGATGTGAAAAACCATTTTAACAATCGAACTCGAACAAAGAGACGTTGCTTTTTTTATTACAGGCCGTATGGCTAAGTCTTTTCTTTACTTGCATATGTATGAGAAACGTGTCGTTTGAAAGCATTACCATTACGCATTATGGCAAAATAAACTCGTTTCATGTTTAAAAACTTATATATAATAAACAACGCTTATGGCAACGATAATTTTAACTCCTATTTATAGGTCAAAATATTTACTTTTAGGAAAAAGAAAGTAATTGTGAATTTCAACAAAATTACAATGTTGTCCGCATTTTCCTAAACTCTACCCAATTCGCTGTGAAATGAGTAGAGCTTTCGCTCAAAAAGTTTTTTTTTAAGCTTGAAGTCTCTTTCCCCTACAAAAACATGACTATGATTTTCTAATGAATGACAAATTCAAATGTATAATAATTATACTTATAAATTCAATATAATACTAATTCCTTTCAATTACATTTAATTTATTTGTTAGACTAAATTTTTGACCTCAATTTGACATTCCCTAATTTTGAAAAATAAAACATAGTACTCCTCGAATTGTACTGAAGGTTTTTTTTCTCTTTTCGCTTCTAAACCCCTTTTCAAAATTAGAGAATGACAAATTGGAGATAAAAAAAAAGTGAAAATGATTGTTTTATGAAGTCCAACAAACAAATCTCCTGTAATGGAAAGAAATTTAATTATTATATTAAAGTCATAAGTTTAACTATTATGCATTTGAATTTTTCATTCCTTAGAAAATCATCAAGTTCATGAAACTTCAAGCTTAAAAATGCTTAATAAAATGCAAAAACTCTTCGTAATTTTGTTGAAAGACTCAAAAAATACTATTTTTTTTTTCCTAAAAGTAAACATTTTGACTTACAAATAGGCGTTAAAATTATCGTCACCAGAAGTATTGTTTATTTATATAAATTTTTACACATGAAACGTGTTTGTTTTTCCATAATGCGCAATGCTAAAAGCTTTCAAAGACACGTTTCTCATACATATGTATTTTAGAACGCCATGGCCTGTAGTAAAAAAGGCAAAGGCAGAGACCATACGAAAATTCATCAAGGATATCGTAGGAATTGGTCTTATACAAATTCTAGCTTTTTTACTTGTTTTATATTGATATTTTTGCAAATACGATCTTACTGTCAGTTTAAAATAAACGTTCCAGCATAAAATATTGCTACTGTGATGACACTTGTGGTATATTAATCGGTGAGAGTAGCTCACGTAAGCAATCTTATTTTGACGTTTCTATACAAATCCACTTACGTAAACAGTAGCATTATTTGATGCTGGAATGTTTATTTCAATCTGAAAGTAAAATCGTTTCAGCAAATAAATGAGACAAATATAAATATGCAACAAGGAAAAAACCTAGAATTGGTATAAGACCAATTTTTAAGATACCCAAGATTAATGCCCGTATGCAATTTCTGTGTGATTTTCGATCAAATTTGATTGTTAAAATGATCACTCGATTTTCTTGCTTCAGTGCTTAGTTTTCCCACCATTATAAACAAAATTTTAATTCCAAGATAATTTCGTTCAAGTATGGCGAGGTATGTTGCAAGAGATGTTATCCTGTATCTCGGGGAGTACTTGAGCTAGGCTAAAAATGTTGTATTTTTCTGAAAGGTAACAAATTAGGGATGTTTTCTGTAGGCAGAGAATAGTTTGCTAATATGTTTACTTTAGGAGATTTTCGACCCTCAAAGAAGATAATTTTTCGAAGAGGAAAACATTTTTGAAGTTATATCGTTAATTTTTTACTTCTATAGAAACTTTTTTGAAAGCTAGTTATTATAAATGAAAGCCAGTAGTAATACGAATAAAATAAGACCAAAATGGCGGTTCAGTACGCAAAAAGAGCTGAGTTACAGCCAAAAAAACGTTGCAAGGACATCATTTTCGAAAAACCCGCTGTAACTTCGAAAATAACACGAATTCGAAAAAAATTAATGTGACATTTTCGATTGAAAATCACCTCATCTTCTAGGGGTTTCAGTATTGCAAACTTTTCCTGGAACACCCTGGACATATGTATATCGGATTGTCAACCATATAATTAAGTATTACGTGCAAATAACCTTAGAACTAACAATTATAGATACATGAAAACAAGAAATCTACAAAGGTTTGTTGCCTTTTCATGAAATGCCAAAACTTATTATTTTATTTATAACAAGCAACTTTGGCTGTTATGCTCTTCATGTATAAAAACACTTAAGACCAGCACGACCAGTTGAGAAACATTAAGAAAATCAAGAAGGAATGATTTAAATACCATTAAACTAAGCGAGGAGTGAGCAAAATTCAATCGGTTCCAAATGGGGATAACACGAAGTAAGAATTTTACAGAATATTTGATGCATGATAAGCGATAATTAAATTAAGTGGAAATAGTGGGGACTTAACAAACAATAGAGAATTAATTGTGTGGTGTATGAGAGTGAATTAATTTAAACAAAAAGAAGAGATTGTCGAGTATAAGGTACCTGTCGAAGGTGGCCAGTGCTGCAGATGGTAACATACAAAAATCGGGAAAATGCTGGAGAGAAAATCGTGAAAGAATTAAATCACATAACTACTTGTTCACAACATAATTTATAGAAATCCAATAAAATATAAATTAAAAAAAAACTTAAGAATGTATCCAGAACTATAAAATAGATTAGATTAACATACTTATTGCCATTTGCCCCATTTCAATCTTATCAGTAAGATTTATAATATTTTTAATACATTTTGGAATTAAAGCGCTTAAGCATGTTTTCATATCATACTAAAAGATTTATGTTTTTTGACAACAAATATTTGGACAATAAAATGCCTTTTAAGGCTTCCGCATCACAACAATTTCTCAGCTTTTTTTTACTGATATTTATCTGTGAAACATCATCATCACATAAGAGAAAAACTAAAGATTTTTTCTAAGAAAAAATCAAAAATGTTCCAAATACGTCACGACAGTAACACATGAACGCAAATATTGTGCAACATATAATCCGATAACTTTCTTCTCTCCACCCGTTTTTCTGCTCCGTCAACGAAACCTTCACGCTTCTCTTGGTTGCTAGCTCATGAACCAAAATGTTGCATAATTAAAATAATCGGACACATGTTAGTGGATATAGCGATGTGTCCACCCTTTGCTTCTTTCGCTTTCCTTGTTGCGCCCTTACGAGATAAACCCCGGTCATCACAGACTTTTTTATTTAGAATCATATTTTCAATAAAATGGCATTTAAATTTTTTAAAACTTTCACCACTTCCGATCCACACGCATGACAAATAGATTATCACGCGTTCGGGATGTTTTTTTATCTTTCACCCTTTTGTTTTGATCCTGGGACGCCGCATTTTTGTGACAATACTCCCAGGACCACCCTACACCAACCCTCAAAATTGCAGGCTGAAAGGAATTAAATACGATCTTTAGCATTTTTTCGGCTTATTTGACTGGACTATAAATTTGTTTGTGAAAACCAAGGACAAAGACAAGTTTTAGGGTGAACTTTTTTATGTAAAAGTCTGTGAATAACGAGGTAAGGCCAAGCCAGTGTAGTTTCGCCTAGATTTAGCATGCAATTATTTTTTCTCTGCATAAAAAAATACTCACCTCTGTGGATACCTACAGACACTAATTTGTGAGTTCATTTTTATAGCTATATAAATTATATTTTATTAATATAATAAAACCGGCTAATAATTCCCGAATAGCTAGTCTATCTAAAGAAATAATATATTCAAATTGATATGAAATTATAGATCTCAGATAAGAAACTGGGAAGACATTTGACAAGAAAACGTATGAAAGTTATGATCCTACAAAGAAAATACCTGCCAATGGTTTTTTTAATATTGCTGTTTCAGCCGAAACCAAAAGATGGATCTAAAAGAAGTTGGCTTAGGCCACTACTAAGACCATTGTTCAAACGAATTATTTAAAAGACTGCTCGTTAATCTCAGCTAGGGAAAATGTAAGGTTTATCGAAGAGTGCAGGACAACGACAAAGAAAATCTGACTGTTCATTCTCCATCATTCATCTCCTGCATTCTGCGATATTACTTCGATATGCATGATTATCTGAATCATATATTTTGAATGTGGAATAGAATGATATTATAAAACATTATATTTGACATAAAATACTAACTTACCTTTGGCCTTTTATACAAATGTATAATACGATAAGAAATATCAGTGATATCTTCTTCTGATACCTTGAAAACACCGTACCATGGTGGATTTGAAGGCAAAGGTATTCCAATTTTTCTAGCTGTTAAATAAATGCAAGCGCACGCAATGGTTTCCGGATGATAACGCATAAAAACATCAGTTCGTAATGAATCATTCATGAAATTCCAGGCTACTTGCATTAATTTCTCATTCTTTTCATATCCCAATACTTGTAAATACATTACTATTAACTTATGAGGATGTTTAACGTGAACACAGAATCCTAGTTCCTTAAGTACTCGACGTTCAGCCTTTATTACTTGTGTTTTTAAAGTAGTGTAGACTTGGTCAAGAATCATTGGCGTAATTTCTCTGGAATTTGAATTTGAAATAAAACAAAAACACACCTAACAAAGTAATTAAGGAAAACTCACTTTTGTCCGCGAACTTGTTTTATGTGGTGAAAAACATTAATAACATCACGAATTCTACGCGGTGCCTCCTCTATTTTTGACGCCAAGCAAAGACAACTCATCGCAGTTGTCTCCATGTTGTGCCTTACAAAGCTTTTTGAATAGTAAAATCTTTGGAATAGAATTTGTCCTGTAGCCATTGCTACTTGTGGAAGTCTCAATAAAATTCCTGCCGTCTGGATGAGTTCACACCCTAGGATTCGCAAATCTTTCTCAGTCTCCTTATCCAAGCCATCAACTTGCGACGGGGTTCCTTCCAATTTAATTTCTGGGAGGAGACAGTTTTCTAATGTTAACACTATTTTATTAAAAATGCGAGGATATAATGGCTTGGACAAAGCCATTTCATCTTTAGATTGCACCACCATTAACCACGTTAAAATAAAAGAATCACATATATAATCTGGCCTGTGCCAACCTTTCTTTTCTTGGCAATTCCAATTCAACAAGCAAGCAGACAAGAATAATGAAAGTCAACGGACTTTCGTATTACTTCCTAATTCGTAGTCGTATTCTAGTAATTGCACACCATTAGGGTCGCAACACAGTGAAGCTTAATACTTGGAACAGAATGCAACGCAGTAACACGGACAAATGCAATGATGAAGTGTCAAATCGTAGCTACCAAGATTCTGAACACAATGGCATTGGTGACTGCGTTAAAGCGTAGTACGCTGTATAAGCGAAAATTTCGTTTCCTATACAAACTCTATGTAAAAAAAATGTGGGCGAAAAGTGCCATGAAAATTTCGGTTTGAGATTTCGTAAAGTAGTATGCTGTTCGAAAGAAAAAATCAATGTTTAGGTCGTGGAATGCAGATGGCGCTAATATGAAGTGGAGACATTTTTCCGCAGCGATTTATATATCAAGCCATATACTTTGCACCGAAAAGTTGACAGATATTCCCTTTGATGTTTGGCGCTTTGGCACATATATTTAATTTGCGATTTTACGTGTTCTACTTCAGTCAGTTTAATGTTATTTAATTTGTGATTTTACATTTCTCCACAACTCTTTTCCATGTAGAATTATATGCCCAGAATGCAAGCGAAATTTTCGCTTGAACAGCGTATATGAAAATTAGCAAGCTAAAAGATATTGGCAAAAATTTATCTTGAATTTTAGCGAAAGTGGTACTAATGTCAACGCGCTAAATTTGCTTTTGGGTTTTGATTAGAGATGGCATCACCAGTAAGTCACCAACAAATTTAGCTTGAATTTATTCGTCCGGGCCATTCTTTAGCGCGCTAAAATATTTATTGTCAGAGTTCTGATATTTGATAAGTTTATTGACCGGATTTTTGTAGTTAACGTAGTTTTGTACGTCTTTGCTATAAGTACAGATGAATTAGATTTGTTTTCGTGGCCGTAGAAGAAGAAGAGTTTGCGCGGACTGAAGAAGGCGATAATTTTAGAGTTTTTATTTGATTCTGGAGGGAAGACGAGCAAGACGAAAACACGTCTAGTTTGGATATAAAGGGTTTTCCAATAAGAGGTGTTATTTTGATATTCAAAGAAAAATGCCATTTTTTGAGATAAATTATCGGATCTTTATTTCATTATAAAGAGGAAGGTTTGCAGTTAATAATGGAAAATAACATCAGCCAAATGACCACCACGACCACGCCTACAGGACCATATCCTTTTCATGAAATTTTCCATAACCAAATCGCAAAGTGGCTGCCCTATGTCCTCGATAGCCTCACGAATTCCATCTTTGAGGTCTTGAATCGACGCTGGGCTGTTGGCGTAGACCTTCTCTTTCACGTGGCCCCAAAGGAAGAAGTCGCAAGGTGTCTTCGAGAGATAACACGGTCCGGAAACTTTTCCCGTAAAAGATCAATGGTTTCGTTGCTTGTATGGCACGTAGCGCCGTCTTGTTGAAAGTAAACGTTGTCCAGATCAATACCATCCAATTCCGGCCATAAAAAAATCATTAATCATCTGTCGATAGCGCAATTCATTCACCGTAACTGTTGCTCCAGCCTCATTTTCGAAAAAGTAAGGTCCAATGACCCCGCGGGACCATAAACCGCACCAAACAGTCACACGTTGAGGATAGAGAGGCCTTTCAACAATAACTCTTGGGTTTTCCGAGCCCCATATGCGACAATTTTGCTTGTTGACGAAGCCATCGAGGTGGAAATGGGCCTTATCACTCAAGATGAGTTTTCGATGTAATTCCGGATCATTTTCATGCATTTCAAGGACCCAATCAGCAAAGAATCGACGTTGTTGATGATCGGCCGGCTTGAGTTCTTGTGTTAACTGAACTTTATAAGCTTTAAAATCCAAATCTTTATGCAAAATACGGTGTAATGACGTTTGTGGAATGCCTAATTCCAAAGAACGACGAGGAATGGACAAACCTGGGTTTTCTTCAACACTTTCGGCTACAGCAGCAATATTCTCGGCTGTTCTTGAGCGACGTGCACGGGTTCGTACAAGCATGGAGCAATATCATTGTGCTGTCAGCGTGCCCGAACTTATCGCTGTGTGAAAGTCTCCGATTGATGTCGGCCATCACAGGAAGGACGCAACAATTAAATTTAGACAGGACAGGCTAACGATTTTAACAGTGGTCATGTTCAATAAGCAGCACGGGCTAAAACGATAGGATGATAGCCATAACCATACTACAGAACCCGCGCATCATAACCTAATAATAGCTATACTGATTGTGCTCTTTTTTAATGTTGCAAAACGCTTCTGTTGCCTCGCTCAACTTATAGTAGGAGGTCACGGGATGATTAGTGATTTAATAATAGAAACCGTTTAGATATCCAGTACATTGGAGTGTGGACCAGTAATTAAGTAGTATTAAGGAACTTCTTTAAGCACATGTCTGCATTGGTACAAAAAGGGAAGTAAGGGGAGTTGTCATAGGCTAATCATCGTAATGAGCACGTAGAGCATAATTTAGTTAGCTATCTTTCTTTCTATTTTTCATAACAAGACCGTTCGAAATTTTACATTTTGTAAAAAAAAAAAACAAATTATATTTCTTTTTAGAGACAGCACAACCGCCTCCAGGGAGCTCCTTAGAGGAAACGAGCGGTACATCAGTTGCATTGTATGCATATATTATGTTCAAATATATTTGATTTTATTACTCTTTATATAAAAATGGTTGGCTATATTGCTCTTTGAATGATATGTATATTAAAATACAAGCTTGTGTATATACCGACACTACCATTCAAGTAAGACCCAGCTCTTTTTGACAAGGTGAAATAATTAGCCTAAGTTTATTTCTCCCCTCGACTCCTGTGGTTCCTTTTTTGTACGTATCAAATAGTGAGAAGAAATCTATCCTCAGAGAAGTGCTGAAAGAAACTGAAGACAAAAGTGAGAATCGGTAGAATTTCCTACTTTGTAAATAGATAAGGTCGTCATATTTTATTTAATCAGTTGATGTGCTACGATATTATCCGTGCTACTCATTCGATAATATAAACCGCATGAGTTGGTACACAGGTATCCTATAGGAAAGCGAATTACATAAACACACTTTTGTTGAATTTAAGTCGAAAGTATATATACCTTATTGTGGTGAAGTAGTAGTTCAATTAAACGATATATAAAGTTACGGATTTAGTTAAGTTACCTACTTTTACTTTTAAGAAACATGTTTCCATGTCATTTAATCATTCCCAATTCGCTAACATGGTTGGAGAATTAGGGAAAACGTAAGAAATGTGAAAAAGTTCGAATCGCCTGGACGATTAAGGGTATCAATTTTTGTTGTAGAGGGTTGGACGTTTTTTCATATGTGAGGTACATCTGCCTATTATCTTTTACTGTCGAAATAAATTTAAATTTTTTTTTTTTGGGTAGTTTTTGAGGGATGTAGGAGGGTAGGTTTTCTCGAGTTTTTCCGGGATAACGAGAGAAAGGAGAGTAGAAGGAGAATGTATGTGGTATCAAAAAAAATTGGAGCTCAGCACGAACAAGATAGGTTTAGTAAAAGGGGCGGGGAGAGTGCGGGGTAGAAATGGGAGCTGATTAATGGAAATTAAAAAAAATTAAGACAATATCAGTAGCTGCAATAATTCGCAGGGGTAAGCTCAGGATCTCTAAGCCCAATAAAAAAAAGTAAGAATTCACTTTGGTAATTAGGCATGCATGGGTATTATAGGCTATATTTTATTTCGATTAACGGTAATTTGCAGATTTGAGCGGCCTCGGCGGTAAATTTTGCTATCGCAATATTCACGGGCGCCTAACTCTATGTGTTAGGGCTGTAGAGTATTGGAATTTTTTTGATAGATTAAGGGTTTAGAGTACAAAAATATAGATGAATAATTTTTGGGGCAGGGTGTTTTGGGGGTTGGGGGTCGTACCACCCCTCATAGGGGGTTGCCCAAACTACGTCATGTTTGGTACCAAATTAAAGAGGGAGGAGAGGGTAATCGAGTGGTGTAGTTTGCTTTGATCGTTTTAACGTGATAGCTGACTTTTGACCGCCGAAAAACTATTTTTTAACACTACGGTCATATACACCCCAGATTCCATATTTTGCATATATTTCTTCCGTTCTTTGTTTCACATCCATTAGTACTCCGTTGTGAACATTTTTGTCATGGGAAGTAAATTTCCAGGACTTACCAGTTCTTCGCAATGATGAGATGAAAATATGTCAATTTTTGTACCAAAAACGGCCAATTTTTCACCTTAAAAAGGACTGCTACACTTCTTTTACAGTTATTTCCAAAACGGTTTATCGGATTCAAAAATTATTTACACATTTAATTAGGGGACAAAATGTAGATGCGATTTCATCCTACACACAAGCTTTACCGTGTAATTTAAAAATTTTACAGCATCTGTTCTGTACTGGACGACGACCAAATTGATCAATTTCGCGTGATTTGTAATTTTTAGCGGGTACTTTGAGAGACAAAATCCTTGTTCCTCTGTTAGTATTGCATGGATTTAAATAATTTGTTTTTTACAATATAGCTAGGATACGCAGTGAATCCATAACTCAATTTGAAATTCCTAGCTACCTAGATACCTTCACAAAACGCAACAAAAGAAGACAATACAGTTTTTCCACTTACTTTTCCACTTGCAAAACACCGGAGAATTAACAAGTGGAATGGAGAATTTGGGAATTCTCTACTTACTTTTTGTCTTACTTTTCCACAAGCAAACACCGGAGAATTAATAAGTGGAATGGAGAATTCGGGAATTCCGTACTCACCTCTCAAATTCTCTCTCAATTGAAAATTTTTCGTCTTACTTTTCCACAAGCAAACACCGGAGAATTTGAGAAGTGAAAGTAAGACGAAGAATTCGGAAATTCTGTACTCGCTTCTCAAATCCTCTCAGTTGAGAATTTTTCGTCTTACTTTTCCACAAGCAAACACCGGAGAACTTGAGAAGTGAAAGTAAGGCGAAAAATGTTCAACTGAGAGAGAATTTGAGAAGTGAGTACGGAATTCCCAAATTCTCCATTCCACTTGTTAATTCTCCGGTGTTTTGCAAAAGTAAGTGGAAAAATTGTATTGTTTTCTTTTGTTACGTTTTGTGAAGGTATCTAGGTAGCTAGGAATTTCAAATTGAGTTATGGATTCACTGCGTATCCTGGCTATATTGTAAAAAAATTATGGAAATCCATGCAATACTAACAGAGAAACAAGGATTTTGTCTCTCAAAGTACCCGCTAAAAATTACAAATCACGCGAAATTGATCAATTTGGTCGTCGTCCAGTACAGAAGAGATGCTGTAAAATTTTTAAATATACACGGTAAAGCTTGTGTGTAGGATGAAATCGCATCTACATTTTGTCCCCTAATTAAATATGTAAATAATTTTTGAATCCGATTAACCGTTTTGGAAATAACTGTAAAAGAAGTGTAGCAGTCCTTTTTAAGGTGAAAAATTGGCCGTTTTTGGTACAAAAATTGACATATTTTCATCTCATCATTGCGAAGAACTGGTAAGTCCTGGAAATTTACTTCCCGTGATAGAAATGTTCACAACGGAGTACTAATGGATGTAAAACAAAGAACGGAAGAAATATATGCAAAATATGGAAACTGGGGTGTATATGACCGTAGTGTTAAAAAATAGTTTTTCGGCGGTCAAAAGTCAGCTATCACGTTAAAACGATCAAAGACAAACTACACCACTCGATTACCATCTCCTTCCTCTTTAATTTGGTACCAAACATGACGTGGTTTGAGCAACCCCCTATGAGGGGTGGTACGACCCCCAACCCCCAAAACACCTTGCCCCAAAAAATTGTTCACCTATATTTTTGTACTCTAAACCCTTAATCTATCAAAAAAATTCCAATACTCTACAGCCCTAACACATAGAGTTAGGCGCCCGTGAATATTGCGATAGCAAAATTTACCGCCGAGGCCGCTCAAATCTGCAAATTACCGTTAATCGAAATAAAATATAGCCTATAATACCCATGCATGGCTAATTACCAAAGTGAATTCTTACTTTTTTTTTATTTGGCTTAGAGATCCTGAGCTTACCCCTGCGAATTATTGCAGCTCCTGATATTGTCTTAATTTTTTTTAATTTCCATTAATCAGCTCCCATTTCTACCCCGCACTCTCCCCGCCCCTTTTCCTAAGCCTATCTTGTTCGCGCTGAGCTCCCATTTTTTTTTTTGATACCACATACATTCTCCTTCTACTCTCCATTCTCTCGTTATCCCGGAAAAACTCGAGAAAACCTACCCTCCTACATCCCTCAAAGACTACCCCAACAAAAAAGAAATTTAAATTTATATCGACAGTGGAAGGTAATAGGCAGATGTACCTCACATATGAAAAACAGTCCAACCCTCTACAACAAAAATTGACACCCTTAATCGTCCCAGGAGATTCGAACTTTTTCACATTTCTTACGTTTTCCCTAATTCTCCAACCATGTTAGTGAATTGGGAATGGAGAATTAGGGAATTAAGAATTCTAAGAAAACGCAATTCTCATCTCCCAAATTCCCAAATTCTCCGTGCTACAGAATCCGGCCCCAGGTCTCATATCTAGTGGAAGTTATACGTGGACCTGAGTCTAACTGTTTGTTATCTGATATTTTTGGTAGAGTAACGTTAAATTTTTTTTAAATTTTTGCTATTTTGTTATTTTCGATTTTGATTAAAGTAATGTAAAGTGTTTTTGAGAGTTTGTTTTTGAAAGTTTTCTGTAAGTTCGACTTTAGGGTTGACTTCAGTTCAAGTCTGGTAAGTTTTTAAAATTTTTTGCATTTTTAACTTTTTGGAATTTATTTTTGAATCGGTCTTTCCCGCTGGCCTTCTGCTATGGAAATAGTAGGTGGCCTCACAAATATTTTTGATTGTTTTCTTACGGATGCATGTCTCTGTTGGCCAACTGGCTGGACAGAGTCGTGAGTCTGTGAGACGAATTTTTGGCTTTTAGCTAACCAGTTGACCAGATTCATCACTCTGCCCAGCTGGAAGGTTAGCTAAGTATGACAATCAGGTGAGAAGGAAGGAAAGAGTTGTTGGAGGATGGAAGTCATGCTAGAGACAATCAGTGATCAGGAGTTGGCATATTGCTAACTGCCTGGCTGAAGAATCTCTTGTATCATTTTCAGTCTCTAGTTTCTCCAACCCGACACTTCCCAGATTGCTGTGAGAACCCAACATTTTTCATGCACACACTCACACTATTTATCCTTGCCGAAAAATTTCTGACCTGATTGGGGAAAGAGTGGGCCTGGAGGGCCTTTGTATTGAGAGTAACCTTTAGGGAGTGATGGAGAAACTGTACGATTTGTTTTTTGTTGAGTTGAAATTTTGAGTTTAGCTCATTGCATGCTTTTTAGTCATTGGAGTTTGACTCCTCATATGTTTCCTTCATAGTACCTAGTATAGTAGTATTGCACTTTAGAGCAGACATTTGAAGTTTTAGTCTCTCTAGATTGCGCCTATCGTTTACTCAGCTTAGCTGTAATTGTTAAAATCCACACCTTTCTTCGTCTGATCTTTTTGATTGATATAGAGTCACTTTTTGCTGTTTTTGGGGAAACGTTCGGAATTTTACTATGGCGACCTTCTGCACACCACCTCCGGGTGATGGTCCTATACAGAGGCCAGACCAGTCTACCATTTGTCAAGAGGGAGACTGGTCTGCCAAGAAGAAGCCTATAGCCAACATTTGTAGGCACATGTTCCATAGGGCATATCTGCGAGAATAGATAAATGCACAAGCAAGCTGTCCTCTCACTCAGCAGGACTTCGTGGCTTATACTGGGGCGATCGCGAAGAGGTATCCCACTCGGCACGGAAGCTCAGATCCTCCACAGCAACCTTGACAGTTCAAAGTGCCTTCGCCGACACTTCCACAGCCTATTCGTAGATCTTTATCTCCTGGGTTCAGCACCCTTATCACAGAATCAAGCTCATAAATATTCCTGGCATAGACGCTCAGGCAGTCCTATCAGGAGATGGAACCTGTCATATACCGGAAATAATTCTGAATTATCCGTAGATGAGTTCATCTTCAGAGTGGAAGCACTGACTTTTTCCTCGTTAGAAGGAGACTTCGGCTTACTGATCAAGCACATGTTCGCCCTGTTGACAGGACAAGCTAAAGACTGGTACTGGTCTCTATTAAGATATAATCCGACGCCGACGGGGGAATATGTCAGGAACGGGCTACTAGGTGAATGGGGAGTTCCAAAGGACGACCTGAAGCTGCGGGACCAACTACTAAATCCCATGCCAGAGCCAGAATTTCTTGAGCTTGTAAAAGCAAATCTACTTCCTGACTTACAAAACAAAATCTGCTTGCACTCTTCTCACATCATGGGTCAACTGAGGATGTTGGTGGCACAGATTCAAACTACGCAGCTGCGGATTGCAACTGCTAGTGGTATGAACTGTTACCGTACTCCTCGTATAAGTGAGATTGAGGAACAGTCGCAAATGCTTGTGACTGACACCAACATTGCAGAGGTAGCCGATATCTCAGATCGACAAACGGTGACTTGTTGGAATTGTGACCAGCCCGGACACTATTACCCGGATTGTCTACAAGAACGACAACAGATATTCTGTTACGGGTGTGGACGTAAAAACGTATTGAAACCAAATTGTAGATAATGCCTGCAGAAAAACTTGAAGCGGGTCGGGAATCACAACACCTCTTCTCGACCGAGTATGACATCCGGGCTAACCACAGCGCCAACAACTCCAGAACAATCGCGGAGCAAAGAAACCAATCCGCTCAATTAATAGACCCCATCGAACAGACGTTAGAGTGTCCGTTAATATCACTTAGTGATTCTGGTGATAGTTACCATCCTTTAGACAGTCCCAACGTCAATGATAATTCACTGATAGAGATAGAGAATCTGATTGGCTACTCTGCAGATCTTTAAGCTCCCGTTTCCACCTATAGGGAGCCCATAACACTACTAGACACTTCTTTTGAAGGGTCTTAATCTTTGACGTCCCGATAACACGACGGCACTTTTAGCTGGCAATATTACTGAGAAGAGATTCGGCCTCCTGCCGTTGCTGCATTAAAACGGCCACTAAGCTCTGTTATGACGAGTTGGCGTGAGCCTGTTTTGCATCCGCTGACGCCGTATCATACGCGTCTGCAGAACTACAATGCAGTAAGACACCGCATCTTCTCCTCGGTGACAGAGCTAGCTGAAATTATATATCCTGACCTGGACCTTAGACCAAGAAAGAAACGATCGACCGTTCGCTGGTGGGAATACTGTCGACGAATGAGACAGGAAAGAAAGAAACTGGCCCACATTTCCGTGTCAATGCCAGACGACATTCGACCATATGCCGAAGTGAGACTGCTTGGGCGAACTGAGACTGGATTACTTGATAGTGGTGCCACTGTCAGTATTCTAGACCAGGGAGGTCTAGAGAAGCTTGCAGAAGCAGATGTCGAATGGAAGAGGTATCGGACACAGGTACAAGTAGCTAGTGGTGCCATGACGACTGTGCATGGTCATGTGAATTTGGACATCACTTTCCGTGGTAAGACCCAAAACGTTCGTTTTTACGTGGTTCCTGGGCTCACACAGGCACTATATCTAGGAATAGACTTCTGGCGTATGTTTGGGTTAGCTCCAGATGTCCTAGGTATAATTGCTGAATTGACACTAAGTCTAATAGCTACCCCTGAGACCGACGGCCATGCTCTTTCTGTTCTAGAGCAACAACGTCTAGAACCTACTAAACACATTTTTCCTTCGCCTCTTTATGCTTAGGAAAAACATCTATTCTCAGTCACAAGATTGAAACGAATGACGCGACTCCGATAAAACAGAGGTTTTATCCGATTTCACCGGCAGTACAGAATTTGATGGATGCTGAATTGCGACGGATGTGTGACAGAGGAGAGCCAGAGTCCTTGGAGCTCTCCAGTTGTACTAGTTGAGAAGCCTGGGAAGTTTTGGCTTTGTTTTGACGCCAGGAAGGTCAACTCCGTTACTAGGACGCCTATCCGCTGCCGCAGATAGATCCGTTTCTGAGTCGACTTCCTCCGGCAAACTACATCACAAACCTGGACCTCAAAGACGCTTTCTGGCAGATCCCACTAGACACTGAGTCCAGAGAGAAGACCGCGTTTACAGTACCTAGTTAACCCCCCTATCAGTACACCGTGATGCCATTCAGCCTTTGGAATGCTCCACAAACTATGTGCCGCCTCATGGACAAGGTCATTCATTTCGATCTACGTGAGAATGTTCTCGTCTACTTCGACGATTATTGGTACTGTCATCAGACTTTGACTCTCATCTCATGCGACATGTTTGAGGAAAGCTGGCCTCACTATCAACGTTGAGAAGAATAAGTTTTGTATCAAAGAGACCAAATATTTGGTTTTCAATGTCGGAAAAGGAGGTATAAGAACTGACCCCGACAAAATTTCAGCCATAGTTGACTATCTGTCACCTAAAACTGTTCGGCAAGCCCGATGCCTACTAGGTATGGCGGGATGGTATAGACGGTTCATCTCGAACTATGCTGATCTAACTGCCCCCATCACAGATAATCTGAAGAATCCAAGTCAGTTCCAATGGACATCTGAAGCCCAGATGTCTCTGGAAGTGCTAAAACAAAAACTTACTTTTGCTCCGTTGCTAGTGAGCCCAGACTTCACCAAGCCGTTCATTATATTATACAACAAGGTATTGGTGGAGCGCTGCTTCAACTAGATGACGATGGCCGCGAGAAGCCAATAGCCTACGTCTTGAAAAAGTTGAACTCAGCACAACGAAATTATACAGTCACAGAGCAGGAATGTCTAGCTTCAATTTTAAGTGTACAGAAGTTCCAGCTCTTCATAGAACTCATGCCGTTTAAGATAGTGACTGATCAACACCTAAAGATCCTGGCCCGGAAGTTGACCCTAGTTCGCCATATTTCAACTCGTTGGAATATAAGGAGCTAAGGCATAAAGTTAAAACAGCTTATGGCAAACTACTAGATCTTTGTATCAGGGATGGCTACGTAAATATTCGGACTGTTCCGAGAACAGGCGATCCGATTCAGGAGGAAGAAGCTTGGAAGCTTTGGATTCCACGAAGGCTTGTCTCCAAGGTTTTTTCAAGAGCGCATTATCCGCTTCTCACGGATGTATAGGGAAAGCACTGGAACGTCTTAGAAGACACCTGTACTGATGTCAGAAACTGCGTAGGCGCCTGTAACGTGTGTAAAGAAACCAAAGCCCCAATACCATTCCTAGACCACCTATGGGAGTCCAGTCTGTGACAGAAAGACCCTGGCAAAAGTTGTACATCGATTTTCTAGGTCCATATCCTCGGTTAGTGAAAGGAACTGTCTGTATACTGATAGTTCTTGACCACTTTTCAAAGTTCCTGATTCTCAAACCCATGAGAAAGGCATCTTCTCTCAATGTGTGCCAGTTCATAGAAACCGAAATATTCCATGTGTTCGGAGTCCCGGAAACTATAGTCTCTGACAATGGAGTTCAGTTTTGCTCGGCTCAGTTCGCCAGATTACTGGATAAGTATGGGGTGAATCACTTGCGAACGGCAGTTTACTCGCCGCAAGAAAACGCCTCAGAGTGAGTGAACAGGTCTCTATTGTCAGGGATTAGGGCATACGTCCGGAAGGAACACACAAAGTGGGATGAGAAGCTGAGCCAAATAGCTAGTTCCCTCAGGAGCTCTTTCCACCAAGCAACTGGTTTCTCTCCCTACCGAACACTCTTCGGTCGGCAAATGATTGAGCATGCCAGCTCCTATTCCATCTGAAGGAGCCTGGGACTCTTAATGAGCCTCTGAGAGTAGATGCTGAAGATAAATTGAGATTGATCCGTGCGAGAGTGCAGGAGAATTTACACCACGCGTTCGAGCATGGTTCGAAAGCTTATAATCTCAGAGCGAAGTCTGTAAATTCAAAGTGAGTCAAGAAGTATTC
Source organism: Dioctria rufipes (assembly GCA_963924295.1). Lineage (NCBI taxonomy): Eukaryota > Metazoa > Arthropoda > Insecta > Diptera > Asilidae > Dioctria > Dioctria rufipes. Next base: position 89,891,455 of record OZ002742.1, read on the forward strand.
AGACCGAATTTTACGGAAAGCAATCTCCAACAGCAGACTAGTGCTAAACTAGGACGAAAATTTGTAAAGTGTCGGGTCAAGTCAAGGAAAGGAAACTCCTTATATAAGCTTGAAGATCTGCAGGGGAAAACGGTAGGAGTCTATCACGCCAAAGACGTCAGGCCGTGATACTCATATTCTCGGACACATCATCCGGCTATTGTCACTTTCAATACTGGTAGCCTTAAGAAGGCATCCAGCCAGCTTAACTGGTAACCTATAGGATATCACGAAGCCCTCCTATTGCCTTGTCAATGGTGGGTGATACACCTGTTGGAATTCAACCTTGTTTACGATCTTTATCAATTTAAGGAGGGCAGAGGGGGACTGACTGGCTAAATTTTTTGGGTTACCAACCTGTCAGTTCACCTCTGGTTCCCGACACGGAGAATGACGTCGAGGTCTGATCAAAGACTAGCGGGACTTCAGGGATGTGCCTTCGATTCGTCATCTGTCGAGAATATCTGACTGCCTTGGACAGTCCGTAGCAGCCGCCTAGCTTGAGTAATGTGAAAATTTAATTGGTCATAGGTCGAGCCACATATTGGGGGCCCGCAGCAATGAGGCCTATGTTTAAGACCGGCTAGCTCAGTCGATGAGTCTTCAGCGTTGTCTGAACCACAGGTAGTCTAGACTACCCTGGCCTGTTATGGTCGTAGCATACGGCATGTAGCAGTATGCTACACTGAGACTAGTGACACCATGTACACTCGGCCTACAGTTTTCTATATGGATAGTGAGCCAGGCGCGGTGAACGCACCCGAAAAAAGGAAGAAGAATACTTCCAGTGAGCGGACTGTCAAGGTAAGGAGTGAAAAAATTAAGAAGTGAAGATTAAAAAGCCATGAAAATTATAAAGGGAATTGAGTAGAGAAAAAGAAAAAGGAAAGTTAAACGAAGATTTAAAACAAAGCGAAAAACAAAAAGACGACAAGCGGAGTTTGTGCGTAGACAGGAAAAACTATTGAAGAGAAATAATCAAAAAAAAAAAAGCTAGAAAAGGTGGAAGTTCGATTCACCAGACGCCGCAGGAGTAAATCAAAGCCGCCTAGATCCATCCGTGGAAAAAGACAATTTAAATTGTTGCTAGTGAGCGAGATCAGATGATGACTCTCTGGTCCAACCAAGATGAAAAATTTTAGTCCAAGACGAAAATCAACGTGAAAACACAAGTATTACAAACGACAAGAAAATTAAATGAAGTGATGGAAATGTGTTAAGAAATTCCGTCGCAACGTACTCCATTATAGGCATGGGAGCACCCCACAATGATTCACAGGATAAGTACGAATAATTTTTAACAATAATTATGCAATATGGACAACCTGCACTCGTTCATTAGATTTTATTTTTGCTACATATACAAACTAAAGGCGACAATATCTTTAAAACAGTAATTTATCTCTTATCGTATATTCGTAAAGAGCAATAACCCACTATATTGAAGATAAATTATCTTTAAGAGTTTTATCTATCTTGGATAATCGAAAATACACTTTCATGCACGATAGTTTAAGTTGACAATGATTTTTGATAGGCTCAAGTGCCTGTAGGGCTGTAAACGAAGCTCATGTAGTTAAGTACATGGACTATCACATTATCCTAGTAGTAGGGTACCGAATTAATAGCGGTGATTGGCTCAAACGCCGAGTTTGAGGACAGAATGTCAATTAATTAAGTGTTCAGGTACGCCACGACCATAGTAGAATTTTAAATTTGAAACTGGAATTAAAGTAGGGATTGTTTAACTAGCACAACTGATGTATGTACATAGTGATATAAATTGAAGTAGATTACCACATAAAATAACGTAAAATATACATGAATTGGACGTGTAACCACTTACACACTATCCTCATTTACATTTTGTACTGAACACTAAGGAAAATTTTGAAATAATATTAATAGAATAAGGAAAGCTATGCTATCCTGCGGATGTGATCCCCGAAACAGTTTAAATGAAAAGAAAACAAGCAAGTAGCTTCCAGTTGTGTACTTATCACACCTGTGGGTGGTATTGCCATTAATACACACACACATATTGTAGGCATTTGTATTAGTTAAGCGATAATATTTAATTGATAAACGGTCGTGGGCGATAAGATTTTCTCCTGTTTAGTTTCATTTACCGAGGTAACGATGTTCGCCAGTCCGGCACTACGGGGGTGAATTTAAGAAAAAAAGATTTAAGGAAAATCAAATCACTTGTAATTTAAATAGAATACAGCGTTTATAACGAAATGGAGTGGTAAAGCTTTTTCTTTCCCTTCATCCTCTTAGAGTCCTCTTGATTTGAAGGTCGTCTAGGTCCGCTACTCTTCTCTCCTTTCAGGTCAGCCTAGGGATACTATAAACAATCTGCCCTCAGTGTCGTTGGGTGGATGGGGCAAGCAGTAGAAGGCAGTCCATCTGTGCCGTCACACAGGTAAGGGTAAGTGGTGTCAAGGCCCCTTCATGGCTGCAGTGTGTGCTACGGCTTTTTGGTAGTAGGCACGAAATTTTTTGATTATGGCAGTTGGCAGTTGGCAGCGGCAGGTCTTCCTGGAACCTCCCCACACTCTCCGCCAATAGCCGGGGCGACCTAGCTTGCCACCCTGCAGTCTACGCTGTCCACCGAGTGATCTGTCAGCTCATACTGTCAGTTGGGACTTCACGTCCAAGCCATTCACTCTCAACATAGTTCCACAACATTATATAGACCTTTCGTGGTAAGATTGACTTCGCACATCGTATGTATACCTAGGATGCTTGTTCCATAGATCTTCCCATCATTCAAATTATATCTTTTCTGTTCAACTGTGATATTAGGTACAGATAATAGTGTTGTTGATATACTCATGTATTTATTTCAATGTTCGCATTTGTTGAATCTAGTGATCATTGAGATCCTTTTTTTTTTTTTTTTTGTGGCGGCTATTATTTTGAATATCTGTAGGGAAGAACGTTAGGAGTTTATCACGGCAAGGACATCAGGCCGTGATATCCATATTTCTGGAACATTGTAGGTCTAGTGCAAATTTCAATCCTGGTATCCCTAATAAGGCACCCAGCATACTTAACTGGTAAACTACAGGATGCCAATGTGCCACTTAGGATGTTCCCAGCCTAGCAGTCGATATACCTTTTGGACAACAGACACGTTTTATCCCAATCCCTCGCCTGATAATGCGTCAGAATCCATCCTTCATGGTACCCTACGGCAGATAGGTTGCCGTAGGAATTCCACATGCATAAAGTCTTTGCAAATTTAAGGAAGAGAATCTGGCACGTCGCTACCTCAACGACGCCTTGGAGACCCACTCTCGAACAAGCGTCGGTCGGAAATCAGAGTGAGATGTTAGGGCTGGGGAAGCTTTACGGTCAGTTGGTTAGGTTACTGACCGCGAGGTTCTCTCGACTCATCTCGGTAAAAGAAGCCAGAGGGGTACGGGGCGACTGGATTTTTTAGGTTTCCAGCTTCTCGGTGCACCTCTGAATTCCGGCACGAAGAATGATGTCTAGGTCTGATCAAAGACTGATGGGATTTCAGGGATTTTCCTCCGATTCATCACACTTCAAGTAGACCAAATCAGCCTGGACAATCCTGCTCATTCGCCTGGCATTATTGATAAGAAAACTTTCATGGGTCGTGGGTCGAGTCACACATTGGGCGCCCGAAGCGATGAGGCCTATGCTTTAAGACCGGTTAGCTCAGTCGACCATTTTTCAATGTCGTCTGAACCACAGGAGATCTAGACTAGACTACCCTGCCCTGTTACGGTCGTAGCGCACTGCATGTAGCAGTACGCTAGACTGAGACTAGATGCATCATGTATACCCGGCCTACTGTCGATGAACGGAGAGCAATACGCACCGAGACTGGGACTCGAGAAGAAGAAGAAGAAGAAGAAGAAGAAGAAGAAGAAGAAGGAGAAGAAGAAGAAGAAGAAGAAGAAGAAGAAGAAGAAGAAGAAGAAGAAGAAGAAGAAGAAGAAGAGTTTGTGCGATAATTTTAGAGTTTTTGTCTGATTCTGGAGGGAAGACGAGCAACACGAAAAGACGTCTAGTTTAGATATACAAAATTCGCTGATTAGGGAAAGTTTGTGCGAAAAGTACGGTATTAGAGAAATTCGGTTGTGGAAAGAAAAAACTGAAAGAGTCGGTAGGAGAACGAGACTGAAAAAAAGTTTACTGAACTCAAGGTGAAAGGAGGCTCCTTTAATTCTCGTGAGGAGTTCTAGAAAGGCGGCATTTTTTTTTTATTTAATATGTTAAGTGATTTCGATGAACACAAACTACGCAGAACGGGGAAGGTAGTCCGACAAGCATTGTGTAACTAAATTGAGGAAATAGAGTTAGAGACCAGCCAACCACACCATTCTTGAGAGGTTATGAGCAGAGACCACGCGCCGCAAATTTTCATTGTTCAATCAATTGCCGGCATCCCGACGTGAACCCAACTAGAAACTTAAAATAAGAAGCAAGTGCGAAGGACCAAATCTCCCTAATTCGAGAATTTAATGAATATTTTTGTTTCCCGGGGTCATACACTGCTTCCTACAAGCATGGGGCAATATCATTGCTGTCAGCATCCCCGAACTTATCGCTGTGTGAAAGTCTCCGGTTGATGTCGACCATTACAGTCCTGCTTCAGGATTGTGATTGTGCTCTCTTTGTTTAATGTTAGAAAACGCTTGTGTTGCCTCGCTCAACCTATAGTAGGAGGTCACGGGATGATTAGTGATTTGATAATAGAAACAGTTTAGATATCCAGTACATTGGAGTGTGGACCAGTAATTAAGTAGTACTAAAGAACTTCTGTAAGCACAATGTCTGTATTGGTACAAAAAGGGAATCAGGGAGAGTTGTCATAGGCTAATCGTCGTAACGAGCACGTAGAGCATAATTTAGTTAGCTATCTTTCTTTCTATTTTTCATAATAAGACCGTTCGAAATTTTACATTTTGCAAAACAAAAAAAAAAGCAAAAAAATTATATTTCTTTTTAGAGACAGCACAACCGCCTCCAGGGAACTCCTTAGAGGAAACGAGCCGTACGTCAGTTGCGTTGTATACATATATTATGTTCAAATATATTTGATTTTATTACTCTTTATATAAAATGGTTGGCTATATTGCTCTTTATTTGAAAACATTGAATGATATGCATATTAAAATACAAGCCTGTATATATACCGACACTACCATTCAGGTAAGACCCAGCTCATTTTGACAAGGTGAAATAATTAGCCCCTCGACTCCTGTGGTTCCTTTTTTATACGTATGAAATAGTGAGAAGAAATCTATCCTCAGAGAAGTGCTGAAAGAAACTGAAGACAAAAGTGAGAATCGGTAGAATTTCTTACTTTGTAAATATAGATAAGGTCATAATAGTTTATTTAATCAGTTCATGTGCTATGATATTATCCGTGCTACTCATTCGATAGTATAAACCGCATTTGCCATCACATGGTTAATGGTAGGTAGTGTAAAGGTCCCTTCTGTCAGCTCATTCTGGCAGTTGGGACTTAACGTCCAAATCAATCACTCTACATACTACCATAACAAAAGATATATTAAAAACAAGAAGAAGAAGAATTTTGCAAATTTTTTACGGAAATACAACGCGCGGTGATAATATTTCTAAAAACAGGTAGTTAAAAATATTAAAATAATATGAATAAAAAAAGGGAACAATGATATTGAAAATACGGCCACGAAAAGAAATCTAATTCATCCGTACTTACAGCAAAGACGTACAAAACTATGTTAACTACAAAATTCCGGCCAATAAATTTATCAAATTTCAGAACTCTGACAATAAATATATTTAGCGCGCTAAAGAACGGTCAGGGCGGATAAATTGAAGCTAAATTTTTTTTAGACTTACTGGTGCTGCCATCTCTAATCAAAATCCAAAGGCAAATTTAGCGCGTTGACCTAACCCCCTGTCTACACTGGCCATGAAAAATTGGTTACCATATTTTATGGTAATGTCCATCTTGGAAAAAAAAATTTTGGTGTGGGCAAATTATTTTATAACATTTCATTTTTGGCTGGCCGATGGCGTTATCAAGACCGAAAAAGACTGCGATCAAAAGATTTGATTGCATAAAACAATTTGGTGCTTGCCGAGTTAGAAGGGATGAAAAGATTAAGAAAACGAATATGCACCTTTATAGTTCCACAAGCACTCCTTTAGGACGTAAAAATTAATTAATTTAATTAATTCCAACTATTTTGGTGGTTCTGGACCAGGTTCTGGGCCACTGGGGGATTCCGTCTAGTGGTCTACGTCACAGGGCCTGCCTGGGGGAATTCCTTTCCTTCCGTCTGGCTGACCAGGAGATGACATAACTGGTTAGCTGGAATCCGTAAGCTGTTCAAGCTCTTGTCTTAGATGATTTTTTAATAAAATAATGTTGAATTTTTTGCTGTAATCGAACCAAGAGCGCTTGGTTTTGTAAAATCGGATGCGCTCTACCATGAGACCATGGAGGTGTTTTGTGAATATTCTTTAAAGTTGCTATATATGGGTAGAGTTCTGGACCAGAGTTTTTATCTAGAACTCTCACCCGCAGATGGCACCACCGCCGCTAGATGGTTTTGAGTCAATACTAAATATGTGTTTGTGTTTTGGATGTACCTTTGAGTTTTTACTGGCTTATGTCTTGGATACACCATTTAGTCTTGGATGTATTATTCGGTCGTGACTGTGCCCTAGTGGCATTAGCCGGTACTACCAGCATGCTCCGGTACTACGGTTTTGCAGTTTTCTTGGTGCGCCTAAATGTAGGCTTTTTTTATTATGATTTTGCGTTTTCAAGTGTTGCGCCTAAATGGAGGCTTTTGGTTATCAACTAATATTAGTAATAATTAAAGGTAATAATAGGAAATTTTTGTTCATGCCAATGGATTCTAAATCGTTGGGGTGAGCGCATTACGGGGATAAAATTTTCATTAGAAATCCTCTACGGGCTCTGGTTTTCGAGATATTAGCGATTTTACCTTTTCAGATATAGTTAAAATTATTAATAATTCAAGTTACCCTGGGAAGTTGTAGATATCAGCATGATGTCGCCTTGGATATGTTGTGGCCCAATATAAGGAAGATTCTTCCAGCAGCCAAGGGCGCATTTTAGTGAAATAATTAGCAATTGCTAAACAGTAACCTCGCATGGTACTGTTCTGCAACTGTCGGTTATTTTGCTGATTAGCTCAACAGCTGGCTGCGATGAGCGCTTAGTGGAGCAAACGACGATTACAATAATAATTAACCTCGCATGGTAATTATTATGTAAAGCGATTGTTTACTACTAAGCGACTCAGGTGCTGCAACCGGTAGAACAAACGACAAGGTTGTTGTCGTTTGTTTACATCCGCGTTGTGAGCAAAGAAAGTACTTCCGAATATCGGGGCATAAAAGACCAATGACTGGTCTGGCGAGTGCCGTTTAGTTTCAGCCATCGTCGTAGTTAATTGTTCAGTCGCGAGTTAACTTTTGTTTTAAGGTGTCAATTTACCGTTCGGTGCGGGTTAGAATTGCGTGAATTATGTATTAAGTTAGATCAATGTTGATTAAAATAAAGATTTATATGTGAGTAACTCGAGTGTTGTCATTTTCAAGTAGTTTTATTAGAATAAATCGTTGGATTATCGTTCGATTGCTTTAGGGACACGACATTTTGGCGCAGCCGGTAGGATATATTTGTTGCCATTGTGACTTACGGGTAGAGGTCCCATCAAATCGACGTAAACCTTGTCAAACGGTTTCTCTGAAATTTCCGTCACTACCATAGGCATCTTAATGGTTCGCGCGTGCTTGTTTTTCTGAGATTTTACACACTGTCGAATATATCTTGCGATCTCACCCTTCATCCCCTTCCAGCGGTAGAAACGTTTAATTCTGTCGAACGTTTTAGTTCGTCCAAAATGTCCTCCGAACCTAGAGTCATGATAATCTTTCAAGATCATCTATACCTCCTTCGGATCCGAAATTAATTTTGGCTCTGGCTGTCTTATCGCTCTTCCGGCAATCAACTCACACTCGCTCATCACGTCCCAGTCGTCTTCGGATTCCCGATTTTGACTTTCGTTTAATGCCATTTTCCTCCGGGCTTGGGCTCGCGTTACTGCAAAACATGGAAACTCTGTAGTATTTTCTTCGTCTTTATCATTAGAGATTTGGGGAATTCGGCTCAATGCATCCGCATTACTATTCTGCTTGCCAGTTTTATAAATAATCTCAAAGTCATATTCAGACAATTTCTGATGAAATCTCACCATACGGGATGTGGTATCCTTCACTTTAAAAATTCCGCGTAAAGGCTGGTGGTCGGATATAACTTTAAAATGTCTACCTAACAGATAACATTTGTAATTCCGCACAGCCCAAACAATGGCCAACATCTCTCGTTCGGTGGTAGAATAATTCCTCTCAGCAGGATTTAAAGTACGGCTGGCATAGCTTAGCGGCTTTCCCTCTTGTTCTAAGACTGCCCCTAAGGATTCTCCACTTGCATCTGTAATTAATGTGAATTCCTTACCAAAATCGGGGTAACCCAAGACAGGTGGCGTAGTTAAAGCCTCTTTTATAATACTAAAGGAATTGTCGCATTTAGAGTCCCAATTAAATTTTACCCCTTTTCTCAGCAATTTCGTAAGGGGGGCCATGATTTTAGAAAAGTTCGGTACGAATTTTCGGTAATAGTTAGCTAGTCCCAGAAACGACTGTACTTGACGCATAGTTCGTGGTCTTGGAAAATCACGCACTACTTTAACTAACCGTTCGTCCGGCCTTACTCCCTCTTCTGAGCACACATGGCCTAAGTACACAATTTCCTTCTTCAAAAATTGGCATTTCGAAGGTTGAAGTTTTAAATTGTGTTCCCTAAAACACTGGAACACCTCCCTTAGTTTCTCGTGGTGTTCATCCAAATTTTTTGCAAAGATGACCACATCATCTAGATAAACAAAGCATTTTATTCCTTGTAGCCCTGTCAAAATCCCATTCAATAACGACTGAAAGAATGGGGGGGCAGTTTTTAGTCCAAATGGCAATCGCTTATACTGAAAGTGATTGAAATTGGTACTGAATGCTGTTTTCTCCCTATCTGCTGGATCAATTAGTACTTGGTGGTACCCGTTAGCTAGATCTAACGTGGAGAAGTACCTGGAGTGACCCAATCTGTCCAATATATCTTCTATTCGTGGGAGAGGATATGCGTAGGGGATACACACTTTGTTCAGTTCTCGAAAGTCTACGCACAGTCTAAACTTCCGATTACCATCTTCATCCATTCCCTTTTTAGGGATAAGTAGAACTGGAAAATTGAATGGACTTTTACTGGGTTCTATGATATCTTCTTCTAGAAGCTTTGCTAGCTGTTTCTGGCATTCTTCCCTGTAAGCTTCTGGCATCCTGTACTGTTTTTTATGTATTGGGCCTGCGTTAGGCATAAGTGGCAATTTGAAAGTTTTCGTTGACGTGTACGTGAGCTTATCTCCCGGTAAATAAAAAATATCGCTATATTCATAGCAGAGTTGAGCAACGGACTCTCTTTCTTCTGCGTTAAGACTTTCCTCCAGCACTAACGAGTCCCTCATGAGCTTAAGTCGGTGTTGGCTGGCGTGGGTCCTACTTCTAGGGTGTGAGAATGGGTATATTACAAACTCGTTTAATCTTTTTAATTGGGGCTGAAAATTCATAATTTCAACCGGTTCTGTTCGGGCGTTAATAACACCCACAAAGGCCTGTCCATTCCTAGGTTTAATTATAGTGTTCCCACAATATACTCCTGGTCTGATTTCCGCCGCCATGCATACCAACTCTTCTTGACTGGCCACATCTATCTTTACCAGTTGTTCTGTCCTGGCTTCTAGCCTGAAAGTTGAACCTGAATTATGTCTGGAAAATGGTGGCTTCCTCATCTGTGGGTGGTTCCGCTGGTCCTCCGATATCTTGGGTCCAAAGTTAAGTAGTCCCACCTCCTTGCGAGGAGGTTTGGATTCCCTATCTTCACCATCGCCCTCTGCCATGTGTGATTCACCCCACATTTCCTGAGGCCACCTTAAGGATGCTTCTGTTTTAACACTTTTAACCCTTTGTTCAGTTCCCATGCGAGGGGCTGTTGGCAAAGTGCTTCCTTCACATCCGCCTAACTGTGGCTCTATACTTGTGTGATTTACCTGCATCATTTCTTCTATCTTGGTATCCCACTTATCTAATTCAGTCTCGTCTTCAGCTGGATTCGTATTCTCTTTTTTACTACTACTATTCACCCTCCCTAGGTACCTGTTTATACTATCCACAGCTCCATTTGCTTTACTCACAATATCTTTCAATGCTGACATCCGCTCTTGAATCCTATTTTTTACCTCCTCAGCTGAGGTAACTAAGACTTTATTAATGCTCAGTATACTTGTGCTTTTTTCCGTACCCTTCTTCAAGACGATTGTCTCGACACGTTCATTTCCTGTTATGTTTCGGAAGAGTGGATTTTGTTTCACAGGTCTTGCCTCGCCTTGTATTGCCACCTTTTCATCTATACAATCGATGATGGCCTTGCCTTTAAGAAAGTCCATCCCCAGTATCCCATCGGTTGGTATTGAGTCTGTGTCTTCAATCGTGTGAAATTCACAGGACCGAATGACCGAACCGATGCGTAAATGGGCCTTGCAAGTTGCAATCGAGCTGTTTTGAGCTCCAAATAATCCCCCTATCATTATTCTTTGTTGAGTCTGTATGGGTGTATTTTTTTTTATTCGACTTATCTTAATTATGCTACAAGTCGCTCCAGTATCCACAAGTAATCTTAATCTATCTTCCACTCCTATGTCTGATCCTACTGTAATTATGTTATTATTTAACGGACTTAATTCTAATGTACTGGTTTCCTTTATTTGATTTTTAAAAAATTCTGATTTTGTCAATGGAAGGCAGCTGTGGATGAATTCCCCAGCTGCCGCTCTCCGTTTCCCAACTGCCGACTGTTTTGCTCTGCTAAGTACTTCCGCAGACAGTTTTCAGTGAAGTGATCGCAAGTTCTGCAAAACTGGCAGTGTAAAACTTCCCTTTCCTCTCGAGATTCATTTCTTCCGCTTGTGGCTATATTCGCGAATCTCACTTGCTGCTTCCTACATTCCATCGCTACATGACCATAGCCCCGGCATCTGGTGCAGAAGGGAGGCTGTCGTTCCGCACCACATTCCTTTGCGAAGTGTCCCTCCTTTCCACATCGAAAGCATTGCTTAGAACCTCGCTGACTGTTTCTGGGCGGGGTTTCTCGGTATTCTCTTACATTTGACTGAGATGGCCTCCCTGGATCTTTCTTGGCCAACCTGGGCTCCCATGTATTCTGAGGGGCTCCGCCGTTACTCCTAAATATCTCCCCTACTCCTGATGGCCGAAGTTGAAGACGTTTTGCATCCTTCTCGAAGTAAGTCGCTTCCTCACGCACTGCCTCCAGAGACTCGAACTTCCTTCCCGTCAGATGTACCTGAGTGCCATGATTAAGCACACCACCCTTGAAGGTTGCCACTGCATCAGACTCTAACTCCGCTATTAGTCCTCCGTCTTTGTCCGGGTACTTTGCTGATACGGCTGTCTTGATCTGGCTCAACAGTTCCTTCAATCGGTCCGCAAATTCTCGGATGTCTTCACCTGGTCTTTGTCTGCAGGCCACCATCTCGGATCGAATGAAAGAACTGCGCGATCAGATTAAGGAGGCTGTTTCGGCCAAATACCCGGGAGGGGAGAAGGGACTACTAGCCGAGTTAGAGACCGATGTTGTAGCTACTTTTAAAGCGGGTGTGATGAGTAGACCCACGCAAGTGTACCTTACAGGGCGCAAGTTTCTGTCACTGGAAGAAGTGAAAGAGCAAGCCAGTTATTTTGAAAAGGATGCCAAAAGACTTCAAGTGAGAGAATCGGGAGTATGGCAAGAAGACCGAAAGTCGAACACAGTAAGTGCACCAAACAGATGGGCAACGGCGGATTTTAAAAGAGACGAGCACAGACAGAATTCGAGACCGTTCTTACACAAAACAGGGCCAGTATCATCAGGAAGATACCAAGCATCTTCGACAAGGAAATCACCTCCCAGATCTACTGAATGTTTTCAATGCGGACAGTGTGGACACTTTGCGAGAGAGTGCCAACAAGCTCTCTTCTGTACTGAATGTCAGGAATATGGACACAAGGAATCCAATTGCCGAATTCATCACGTCAGAGTGGCAAACTATGCAACTGGCATCCAAGATGAATTCCATTCAGGACGGAAGGGACTTTTTTGCCAATTCTGTCGAACGCAGGATCACTACACGGCAAACTGTCTGAAAAAGTATTTAGCCGAGAGGGAGAGTGAAAAAGTGAATTCCAAGAGTAAGTTTGTCATCACAGTGCCATCGGACATAGCGTTAGAAGGTAAGTTTAGACTCTTAATTAACACTGGGTCCACCTGTAGTTTAATTAAGATCAATAGAATAAAAAGAAATACGTCAATACAGACGCATGAGAAAATAAGAATTGGAGGACTCTTTGGGTTCGCTAGGAAGTCCATAGGTACATGTCAGGCGAACTTGCAGATAGATAACAGTCGGCAGTCTTGTCAATTTAATGCCATTGGTGAAACTGATTCAATACCAACCGATGGGATACTTGGAATGGATTTCCTGAGGGACAGAGCTGTTATCGACTGCATAAATAAGAAACTGTGGTTACAAAACGCCGGTGAGGTAAAGAAAGAAAAGGTCGTTTTTGAGAATGTTGCAGCTAGTGGACAAGTTGTGCCAAATACTCTGCCATTGTCCAGTCAAAGAAACCCTTTACATGCCAGAATAGAGGAAGTTGAAATGAACATGGCAAAAATCATCAGGCAAGGTGTTAATAACAAAGACGACGAATGGAAATCTAACACGGGCAGGGTAGAGACAGCTCACGACAGTGCGAGACTTCACGAGGTAAGAGTCGAAGAACTTAGGAAGGAGAGGAGGAGGCGAGATGAATATTATGGCCACAGCGGAAATGAGCTGGAAGTTGGATGTGCATTAGTAAGAGTTGCCAATGCAAGGGCCTATCCTGTAAAAGCCATGAACTCCTCGTATGAACAACACGGACCTCGAAAGTATTCTGAACGAGCTGCATGGCGCTATAAGGGTACTAGCAATTTCTATTCTCAGCTACGGAAATCCCAGTGGAGTCTGCAAGAAGGTAAGTCTAAATTTCAACGATATAATAGTATGCCGGAGCGGACAGAAGTACATCAAGGCAGAAGGAAAATAGATGAACGGAACTTCATTCATGTTGAAAATGCGACTTCTACTGCAAGTTCAATAACCCCTTACAAGATAAGTAACGGTTATGACCCGGGAATCGGGGGGCGTAACCAAAGAGATGTCCAACAAATTCCCTCTAATTTCAGGAGAAATTCGATGAGCGGAGCTTGATAAGGACCGGAAGGTATTCAAAGGATTTATAAAGGTAACCCAGTGGATCCGATGTGAGGTAAGTTTAGAGATGTAAAGGTAAGCAAATGTCTTTTGGAAATAAAAATTAGAGGTTGAAAAAAAAAACAGAGAATGAGCAGATTGAATAGAAGAAAAAAAAACAGAAATAAAAAGTCAAAAGAATATTAAATGTATCAAGATTGAAATCAAACCTAAAGTAGGAAAGAGAGAATAAAAAACAATAGATTAATGGAAATAAAGAAAAATAAAGTGTTAAGAAAGAAGATTTATAAACAAAGAGGTCTTGTAAAGAAAAAAACAAAATTAAAGAGGATGTTAAAGAACGATTGGAAAGGTAAAAGAAATAAGAGATTTAAAAGAAGGTGGAAAAAAGATTAAAAGAAATAAGTGATTTAAAAAGAGAATTTAAAAAAAAATATAGAATAATAAAAGTTAAAAAAAAAGTTCTAAAAGAAAGAAGAATTAAAAGAAAACTTTTAAAGTATGTATATAGAACAAACATAAGGATTTCTAAAAGGAAAAATAGATTAAAATAGAGAAAAATTAACGGGTTGCCATAGGTTAAGTAAGTATAGGTAAGAATGTCAAATCATATTCAATGCTTCCAGAGCACAGGGGGCAGCAGAACGAGGAGATCTATGAAACAAAATATCAACTCTAGTAAATACGGAACGTGGAAATATAGGGAATCGACGATGCTGGAGCTCAAAGTATGAGCAAAGTACGAGAAATTAATAAGATACCGGAGATAAGGATAAGTAGGTTGGCCTCTTTGATCATCGGAAGCTTACATCCACGGATAACTTACGCTCGGGAGATGAGTGAAATAATCGTTAGACAAGCGCAGAGTATGCACTATGCCTGTAAAAGTATATGAAGACCACACATATGATCTTGATGACGAATTTTGAGCTTCTGCCGAACTCTTATTGGAAAGCTACAATTAGAAAACCTGGCGGAGTTATTAGCGCATAAATTAATGTTGAGAGATCTGTTATATGGTATATCTACTAACATACATATATACAGTACTATGTGATATTACAAAAAAAAAGAATCTTTGAGTACACGTGGACTCTCAATATAATTGAGAGAACTCCATCGGGACCAAAAGAAAGTTTTTTTTTATAAATATAATCATAGTAAAATTAAAGCAGCGCTTATAACAAGAAATTGTCCAGCAATACAGAGTAGATAAAAACATTCTATCTATTCTAATTGTGATCAAATGCTAGCAGTATTAGCAGGATTAGTGTACCACTTGAAGCATCAGAAAAGTGAACAAACTTGACCCATTATCAGCAAACCATTGACGGGCCAACCCAAAGCGAGGCTATCCAAACAAGTGGAGACTCTAGTATAAAAAAGGTCATCCCAACAACAGCAAACCTACAAACAGCAAATTTACCAACCGCCTTCGAGTAGCAGCCGGTGCAGTTAGAATAGTAAAGTAGTTTTATTGTAATAATATAATTGTGTTGGGCACCCATAGGAAGAATAACTTTAAGGCTAGAGGATTGTAAAAATTGTAATTAGTGTAGAGAAAAATTTTGTTGTTATGGTTTGGATAGTATTTTTGTAAGTATTCGGGCTATTATAAATGATTGTAAAAAGAACTTTTTGTTATTTTGTTATTATATAGGTACCAAGTAATGTTTTCTAACGGGATAACACGTGTAAATGAATTAATGAATTCTTGTCCAATAGGTATATAAAATTTTAATGTAATAGAAATAAATAACTTATTACGGTAAGTGGGAGAAGTTTCAAAGTAAAAGACATGTGAAGTAAAAAAAAAAGAATAAAGAAATATAACAGAAGAATGTAAACAAAACACAAGTATGTAGTTATTTATATTGTTATTAATTAGAAAAAAAAAACAGTAAATAAACTAAAAGAGAAAATAGATATGTTGTAAAAACACAATACAAAAGAAATGAGATGAAAGTAAGAAAGATTATTACATATGTAAAGGAAATATTGAAGTTAAAGAAGTTAAATGTAAGAAGAAAATTAAAAGAGAAACCAAACTTGAAATATTGTACAAAAGTAAGAACAGAATAAAATAGAAATGAGAAGAAAATAAGAAAATTTCGAAATATCAAAAAAGTAATGTACAGAATTGTAATGATATACTGTAAAGAATCTGAACCGAACGATGATTAGGATATTCTCAGTTTATTTAATTGATTGCATTCTCCAGATCTAGTTCCCTGCGGAAACTAGTTTTTCCAAGGGGGGAGGGATGTTGTGGCCCAATATAAGGAAGATTCTTCCAGCAGCCAAGGGCGCATTTTAGTGAAATAATTAGCAATTGCTAAACAGTAACCTCGCATGGTACTGTTCTGCAACTGTCGGTTATTTTGCTGATTAGCTCAACAGCTGGCTGCGATGAGCGCTTAGTGGAGCAATCACAATAATAATTAACCTCGCATGGTAATTATTATATAAAGCGATTGTTTACTACTAAGCGACTCAGGTGCTGCAACCGGTAGAACAAACGACAAGGTTGTTGTCGTTTGTTTAAATCCGCGTTGTGAGCAAAGAAAGTACTTCCGAATATCGGGGCATAAAAGACCAATGACTGGTCTGGCGAGTGCCGTTTAGTTTCAGTCATCGTCGTAGTTAATTGTTCAGTCGCGAGTTAACTTTTGTTTTAAGGTGTCAATTTACCGTTCGGTGCGGGTTAGAATTGCGTGAATTATGTATTAAGTTAGATCAATGTTGATTAAAATAAAGATTTATATGTGAGTAACTCGAGTGTTGTCATTTTCAAGTAGTTTTATTAGAATAAATCGTTGGATTATCGTTCGATTGCTTTAGGGACACGACAGATATGCTATTTTCTTACTTGAATATTTCCTAGCGAGGAATCTGTAGATATCAGAAGTTCTGGATCACTTTCTATGGGGGTTCTGGGTATCAAATATTAAATGTTTACCAAACATTAGGCATGCTTCCCCTGTTTATGATGTAATTTGATATCATCGCTGTAAACAAATTCGTATTTAAGCTGAATGGTTCATACACACCTGTGTAAACTTCCTGTTTACAAATTCGCATTTTAGCTGAATGAGTCATGCACACCTGTGTAAACAAATTTAAGCAATATCAGCACATTTATTCTTTTCATGTAATTTGATACCACACTTCCTGTAGGCAGCCAAAAATTTTATAGTTCCAAGAATTTTACCGATCAAAACGTTTCATTGAAATTCGCATAAAGTAAACAAATTTTCACATTTTCTTTTTATCTTGAAATGCATTCATGTAAACAATTTCACTCATATTTGCAAATTCGACCAGCAGAATAAAATAATCAAATTAATTTGAATGATATACGGTTTTTTTTATCGTGTAATTCGATTTCATCTCATCCTGTAAGCAAATTCGTTGGAATTCATCATGTGCAATGATTATTGTAGCAGAAGGATCATTCATGTTTACAAACCGTTCCTATAAAAGTCCAAGCAAACGCTTGGGGAGCATCAGTCACTTTTAGTGAGTCGCAGTAATAGTTTAAAAACATACAAAAAAATAAAAATGACAACCGCGCTAGTAAATAAAAGTTGTGAAATAATTGAGAAACTTGCCGAAGGACGTGTCGATGTGTTTAACAAATTCAGAGAATAAAGACTATATTGTTAAAAAGTGCAATAGAAACATGCATAAATTTCAAGTTGAATTTCGGAAGTGCAATAAGAGTGCTGGAAAACAGCATTTCGAAAGCTGTCTTGAGCAAATTAAAGCATTGAGAGTGCTATTGAGAGCTCCCCGTCGAGGTGGAGGAATTACATAGCGCGTAAGAAGATGTGCAGCCAGGATCTTCGTATATACTCCTACCAAAGGAAATTGCATTAAAGAAAGCTTGCATCAATGTACAAAATAATGATGAAGCATGCTTCGCATCGGCCGGAACATCAGCGCTATATCCTACAAATGCTCATTCTGAAAGGATCTCATCATATCGACATTATTCAACTGTACTTAAGTTAAATGGGATAACATTTCCCATGACACTTAAGCAAATTACACAATTTGAAGACCAGAACGATTTATCAATAAACGTGTTCATCCTGGAGAAAGAGCGTTTCTTCACCTCAGTTCCAGTTAGACTTACGAAACACAGGATGGAGCGACATGTGAATCTCTTAATGCTACAAGATGACTATGACCAGGATGATGATCATATGGATGATGATGATGATGCTGGCAGATATCATTTCTGCTGGATTAAAGATCTTTCGCGCCTTGTATCGAAACAAACTTTGAAACATAATGTAGAAAGTATATATGCGACAGATGCTTGTTCTACTTTTACTCTGTGGAAAAATTAGCATCACACACTCTCGAATTCGAGAAGCAAAATGATTGCAGAATTGTATTTCCATCAGAGGAAAAGAAATGGCTAGAATATAAGAGCTATAGCCATAAGAATCCCGTCCCGTGTTGTGTGTATGCTGACCTTGAATCAATATTGAAGCCGATTCAGAGAAACGATCAAAATACACAGCGAATCCAGGAACATAAAGTTCACAGCATAGGATTCTATTTCCACTGCAAACATGATGCTAAGCTCTCATATTACAGAGCATATCGAGGCAAGAATTGTCAACAATGGTTTGCATTAGAATTTCAAATTGCATGCATAGCTGTACAGGAAAAGCTGAACATCAGACCAATGCAGCCCCTGACTAAAGAGGAACGGCGTTCACATATGGAAAGTACTTGCTGCCATATATGTGAAAAACCGTTTGCAGCCGATGAGGAACGAGTTCGGGATCATTGCCACTTAACAAGTAAATACTGAGAATCATAATCCAATTCATTTTTCCATAATTTCTTTTAACAGAAAAATACCGAGGACCAGCGCACAATGCATGCAATCTCATGTATCAAGATTGTTCCATAGTTCCAGTCATTTTTCACAATTTATCTGGATATGATGCCCACTTCATTATTAAGGATATAGCTACAACCATTCCTGGGAATGGATCTCCTACTAATAAATAAAAAAAGATACATTTCGTTTACCAAGCACGTTGAAGGCAGCCATATCAAATTCAGATTCATCGATTCCTTCCATTTTATGGCAGAATCCTTAGATAAGCTATCATAATTGTTGCCAATGGATAAATTAACTATCACAAGAGCTGTATGGCAGGAATTGGATGTTGATGACTTTAAGCTACTTACGCGCAAAGGTGTCTTCCCATACGACTCCGTTGACGATTGAATAAAATTGGATTTCCAACACTTACCGGCACATGAGCAATTCCATAATAAAATGACTGACAGTGATATATCTGCTGAGGACTACAGCCGCACAGAAAAGGTGTGGAGGACATTTGAAATACAGACACTTGGCGAATATTCCGATCTAAACCTGAAAACTGATGTCCTTCTGCATGAAGACGTACCATTTAGATCCTGCATATTATTACACCATGACAGGTCTAACATGGTGTAGAGCGCATCACTATACACACAATATTGCAAATTAAATTAAAGTAAATTAAATTAATCAGACAAAACACCCATAAGGTGATTCACTGCATTCTTTTGTATATGCAGAATGCCATACAAAACGTGAAAATAAAATAAAAGTCATAAGCGAATTGCATTATGCACATATAAGTGTCATGTATCAATGAATACACGACGACAAAGCTTCACGCAATGCTTATGCTTTGCAATAGGAAAAGCAAAACCAACAACATATGGACGATAGAGTACGATCAATGAAAAGCATTACCACCCACCACCACCACCCGTTGTAGTGGTCAAACATTATTCGGGAGTTCCGGACTTGGAAATTAAATAAAAAGAAGGCCATATATAAAATATCATTTATTAAAAATTGAACAAAAACTAACATTTAATTCTTAGTATATCATTCAATGGTTGGGCTTCCTTAAATCGGTTTCCCTATAACTGTAATATTACTTTCTTTATTTTACAATAATGTATATCTTAGACTATAATGCAATTAAAATAAACTATTTCATTAAATGGTATTTTAGCTATAATACAATTTTTATTTACAATACATATCCTTAGATTATATGTTTTCTGCGTATGCTCCTTGCTATTCTAATTGAATAGAGTAATGTCCCCATGGTATAGTATCCGTTGTGCCACTCATAATATACCGCTTGTTATCATGTGGACTTAAAGCTATCTCCTTTTGGTTAATGGTGTAGACATTGTGGTTATGCGATCGTATGCAGTTCTGATTTGCGGTCAAAAGCTGCTTGTTGTTCAGGTATTCAACGTAGTCTTGGGACATTATATGCCTCTGAACAACATTTTTCTTTACTCCCTTGGTTTTCTTTATAGTTTTACCATCATTTATGCGTAGGCTATACATTTTTGAGCGGAGGCCTGCAAATTCACACATGATTTTCCCGTTCAGCTCATCCTTCATTAGCCCAGGAATATTTTTATTGATGAGCGGTATATTGAATTGATTATTTACAGGGTAATCACTTGTATCGAATTTATCTATATTTTCAGCCATAAAGTCATATATGTTTCTCTCTTAAATATCATATATTAGAGAGTCTGTATTGGTATACATGACTTTACATTTATCACCAAACTCGCGTTGCATAAAACTGTAATGAAAGTCGTAGAGGCATGTTATTGAAATTTCCAAGACTGCCATTCCAATATAGAGTGGCTTATTAAACAACATTTTCAGTCTCCTTAATCCCACAGAATTTGGGTTCTCATCAAATATTTTCGTACTGTGGAAGTTGGGAGCTGCAATCAGAGCTTTGGCACGATGGCGGCCTTCCCACTTTACGCAAAGCTTGATGTCACTATACTTACGTACATTTTCCATGGTTTTACCAAACGCAGCATTATTCATCTTTTTATAGCTGTCTTTTTCACGATCGCTGTTAGTCGGTTTCCGTTTGGAGATTCAAATCAGTGTATGGTTTAAACAAAGCTGACTGGTTGAATTGCAGGATCCGGTGTACTTTTTTTAGGATGAGGCCATGTGATAAGCATTGCTTCAAATTTCGATAGTGTATAATATATTTTTCTTTATGGTGTAATATTGTTAAAAGTTTTTCTAATTTTAAACCTAGTGGTGCTGTATGCTCAGAGCAAAACGGTAAGTCTTTATGCTTATCATGCAGATGTGAGGATAGTCTAAGTCAACTTCGAGTATGTATGCTGTTGGTGAATCATCATGAATTTGGAAAACATCAATATCGAGACTATCAGCCCATTTGAATCCTCCGGTAGGTAAATGAAGTGACGTGGCCCATCCATAAAGGTTGTTAACATCATAATATATCAAGTATTTTTGTTTTTCATCTGGGTTAAAATCCGGTATATATTTATTGTTGGCTTTATTGTATCTATTGGAACATTGGCTTATACCGCCCCGAATACCTCTCTCTGCGAGTAGCAGTATGTCTACTTCAGTTATCAGGTCCAGTTTCACTTTGGTATATTTTAACATTGCATCCCATTGTAGAAAACTAGTTCTTTCGTTACTCAAATCTGGTAATAGAAAAAGAATATTAGAGTTTTCTGCTGCACTGTCTTAGTGCTTCTTAAAGCGCTGTAAGACAGTGTGCTTGGCAGGTAGGACCTATGAAGCTCTCTGTTAGCCAAGCGGATATTCCAAGTAGGAGCTATAGAGCTATCTATTAGGATAGCCAGATTGCCAGAGCTATAAGAAGCTCAATTGACAGAAAGATAAGGTAGAGCTGAAGAACTCAATTACCTTGGGGTGCAGCCATGTTGGAGCTAAGGGAGCTCACGGTTAGGATCTAAATTAAGAGATACACACCACTAGAGTTCAAAATAAACTCTGATTTATTTAATATAATTACACTGAATTTATACACATTAAAAATTGCTGACATTGCTCGTTTCAACCATTCTGACCAATCACACACCTTCGGCCATTGCTATATTCGATATTGATCATATTTGCTGTGCATGCAAATAATGCACAGCAGGCATTACCTAAAGTTTCAGCCAGTTAGAAGTAAACAAAGAAAGCTACAATGTAATGCTTTTCATTGATAGTTTACTCTATCGTACCATATGCTGTTGGTTTTACTTTTCCTATTGCAAAGCATAAGCATAGCGTAAAGCTTTGTCGTCGTGTATTCATTGATACATGACACTTATATGTGCATAATGCACTTCGCTTGTCCATAAACAGGTGGACATGACTTTTGTTTTATTTTCACGTTTTGTATGGCATTCTGCATATACAAAAGAATGCAG
This sequence comes from Dioctria rufipes, assembly GCA_963924295.1. Lineage (NCBI taxonomy): Eukaryota > Metazoa > Arthropoda > Insecta > Diptera > Asilidae > Dioctria > Dioctria rufipes. The sequence continues at coordinate 89,913,195 of OZ002742.1, forward strand.
TGAATCACCTTATGGGTGTTTTGTCTGATTAATTTAATTGGCAATGGTGTCTGTATAGTGATGCGCTCTACATCCTATCCGTTAGTGAAAAAAAAATTTTGTTAGTAGAAAACAATTTTTTTTTGGGTTGTAATGGGTTATCTCAGCATTTGATATTGATTCTATATCGCTAGGGGTTAGTATGTAGGGTTATCTTGTCTATTTCTATTTTATGTACAATTGTATATATTGCTGTATTATTTATAATGATTTAGTTTTCTTAATTTTATCTATCTTATCTAACTTATGTGTACATAGCTAAGTTGTGTTATGTTCTACATATTAATCCTATTGTTAATAAATTTAATTTATTTGTATTATTTATATATATATGTAATTATAAATTGGTATTTTACGGTAGTATATTTATAGATTTAATTTAAAGTTTTTATGCTATTCTCTTTAGCCTATTCTTATGTACTTTCTTTATCTTTTTATTTATATGTCTGCATTAACATCTTTTTTGTTTTTTATTAAGTATGGTACTTTGTAGGGACTTTCATATGTTCTTTTATCTTCCTTTTTCAATAATGCATAATCGCCTATTTTTAAATTTATTGTATTTAAACTACTATCATATTTTTCTTTTCGCTTTCTTCTAGCTATATTTAGCAGATTTTTGGCTTTTTCGTGCGCTTTTTTTTTAAACGAAATTTTAATTTTTCACAGTAATTTTCGTAATTGTATGTGGGACTCTTGTCAATAAGATCTACATCATTGGATAAACTGGCAAGTTTTCCGAAAACTAGCTCAAATGGAGAATAACCTGTGTCTGGATGAGGTGTTGTAAAGGGTTTTCCAATAAGAGGTGTTATTTTAATTAGCCCGCTATTTCGGTAGATGTCACTTTTGGAGCTGTCATTTTTTGACATTTGACAAGTGGAAACTACGCCATTAATAGAAATGGAACGATACACGATTCAACAACGCATTGAAATTATTAAAATTCACAATAAATATGGTAAAAATGTGGCAGAGGCGGTTCGTAAAACTCGAACATTTTTGGGTCGTCGTGAAGCACCTTGTCTGACCGCAATACAGAAATTGGTAGAAAAATTCGAGCTGTCGGGACAAGTTAGTGATGTGAAGAATAAAACCCGTCCACGTCGCTCAAGAACAGCCGAGAATATTGCTGGTGTAGCCGAAAGTGTTGAAGAAAACCCAGGTTTGTCCATTCCTCGTCGTTCTTTGGAATTAGGCACTCCACAAACGTCATTACACCGTATTTTGCATAAAGATTAGGGTCTTAAGGCTTATAAAGTTCAGTTAACACAAGAACTCAAGCCGGCCGATCATCAACAACGTCGAGTCTTTGCTGATTGGGTCCTTGAAATGCATGAAAATGATCCGGAATTCCATCGAAAACTCATCTTGAGTGATGAGGCCCATTTCCACCTCGATGGCTTCGTCAACAAGCAAAATTGTCGCATCTGGGCCTCGGAAAACCCAAGAGTTATTGTTGAAAAGCCTCTCTATCCTCAAGATGTGACTGTTTGGTGTGGTTTATGGTCCCGCGGGGTCATTCGACCTTACTTTTTCGAAAATGAGGTTGGAGCAACAGTTACGGTGAATGGATTGCGCCATCGACAGATGATTAATGATTTTTTATGGCCGGAATTGGATGGTATTGATCTGGACAACGTTTACTTTCAACAAGACGGCGCTACGTACCATACAAGCAACGAAACCATTGATCTTTTACGGGAAAAGTTTCCGGACCGTGTTATCTCTCGAAGAGGTGATCACAATTGGCCACCGAGATCTTGTGACTTAACACCTTGCGACTTCTTCCTTTGGGGCCACGTGAAAGAGAAGATCTACGCCAACAACCCAGCGTCGATTCAAGACCTCAAAGATGGAATTCGTGAGGCTATCGAGGACATAGGCCAGCCACTTTGCGATTTGGTTATGGAAAATATCATGAAAAGGATATGGTCCTATAGGCGTGGTCGTGGTGGTCATTTGGCTGGTGTTATTTTCCATTATTAACGACATACCTTCCTCTTTATAATGAAAATGGCATTTTTCTTTGAATATCAAAATAACCCTTTATTATAACAGAATGTATAATACGGCATTCATTCATCCCAATTATAGTCTTGCGTGAATGATAAAAGGTATTCGTTCAACGTTCTGTGGTTTCTCTCTATTGAACCTAAAGTTTGATGATGGTATGGTGTACATCAGTTGTGATTTATTTTCAAATACTTTCATATGCTTGAAAAAATTCCATTAACAAATTCCTTTCCCATATCGGTTTTTACTGTCTTGAAGTTACCGTGTCTTAATATGCATTCCTTAATTAGTGCTTTTGCTACACTTATTGCTTCTTTAGTTTCCATTGGAATGGCTTCGATGTATTTCGTTAAGTCACACTGTATCGTCAATATGTATCTGAATTCATTTGATACTTTTAATGGTTCAACTGTATCTATGGATATTACCTCAAAACTTGTTGATGGTGTGTCTGTTATTACCAATTTTTCTTTAGTGTGCTTAAATTCTTTATTCTTTGCGAATTTTTCCCATTTATTTATATATTGTTTAACCATTTTATTTAAGTTTTTCCATATATATCTTTGCTTGATTTTATTTATTGTTCTTTTGACACCTGAGTGTCCGTCATGTGGTGCGTTGTGGAATTCTTCAATTATTTGAGTTTTTATTGAATTGTTTTCAATTCTTTGGGAGGTTTGTATATAATTATTTTTAGTGTTGTTTGCCTATTTTTATTATTTATATTGTGCTGCAGCTTAGTATATAATTTTTTAAATTCGTCGACCCTTATGTAATGAAATGCGACGTCATCTTTCGCTAACGATAGTGACTCTATGTTCATTTTTCTTATTTCGAAAATCAGTGTCTTCAGGATCTAAGGTAAGTCATGATTATTGCTGAATTCGATTAATACTCCCTTTTTATATATTATCATATGTGGCAAACTATATTCTTTATCTCTTTTTCTTAGCGCTTTGTTATTGTTGTTTGTCTTGATCTCGAATTTTAATTTTTTAACCCTTCTTATTTCATTTATGGATATACATTCCCATGTATAAAGTTCCTTTTCAATAATTGGTTTATTGATCTCATGCTTAGTTAGCGTTCTACTAGCATATGAAACTGGTAGATCTGATCCAATTTCGCCTTGAGATAATACTGCTCCAAGTGTGAATTGAGAAGCATACGTCGTTATGATGAACTTTTCATCGAAATTTGGATATTTTAGAATTCGGGCATTGATTAGTTTAGATTTCAATGCTGTGAACGATTCTTGGCATTTTTTGTCCAAACAAATGGTGTATTTTTCTTTGATAGAGAGTTTATGGGTTTTGCTATATGAGCAAAATTGAAAATAAATCTTCTGTAGTAATTACAGAAAGCTATGCATCTTATTGCATCATCTGCGTTTTCAGGTACAGGATAATTCAATATTGTATCGAATTTCTTTGTATCTGTCCTAATGCCTTCTTTTGTTATTATATGACCTGAGTATGTTACTTCGGTTTGCAAAAATTTACATTTTTGTGGATTTACTTTTAAGTTACATCTTCTCAGTTTATTAAAGGTTTTTACTAAATTTTGATTGTGATGTTTTAAACTACATCCAAAAATTATAATGTCATCCACGTACAAGAATGCTTCTGAGTCTAATCTAGACAAAGCTATTGAGAGCATTCGTTGAAAACTATTAGTTGGAATTTTTAATCCAAAAGGCAGTCTTTTGAATTGATAATGCCCTTCGTTACTTGAAAATGTCGTTAATAGCCTAGATTTTTTGTCTAGTTCTATTTGGTGGAAAGAGCTTGTGAGATCTAGTGTGGAAAAGTATTTAGCTCTTCCAAGTTTATCAAGTACATCTTCTAGTCTTGTTAAAGGAAATTTGTCGTCTACAATTTTCTTGTTTAACTGTCTAAATTCAACTACAAGATGCCATTTTTTAATATCATTCTCTTCTTTTTTTGGAACAATCAGCAGTGGAGAATTATATGGGCTAATAGATGGTTCTATTATATCTTCGTTAAGAAGTTTTTTAACTTGAATGTTTATCTCCTCTATTTGGGTTTGAGGCAGTCTATAATTTTTGATGTAAACTGGATTTTTGTCTATTGTAGATATTTTTTGGCTGCAAAAATTATTTACTGTTAATTTATCGCCAGATAAATAAAAGATATCTGAGAAGTCTTTGCAGATGTTAAGTATGGAATCAGTTGCATATTGATCCAAATTCTCTATACTTAATTCTTTGAGAAGATTACTGAATCTTTCTTTGTTGTTATGCTCGAGTTAGCTTTTAATATATGATAATTTTGGAGTGGTTTTAATTTTGGTTCAAAATTATCTGATGTTATTTCTCTATCTAATGTGTTCAGAATTTTGATGTGCGCGATGCTTTTGTCAGGGTTAATGGAATTTTCCATGAAAATTCCTTCCTGTATTTATTCATTTAGAACTATGCCATCTTCTTTAATGTTAGCATTTATTGCTTGTATTATTTCAGTTCTGGGTGGGATTCTTATTTGCTTTGAATCAGGTAATTATGTATACATTGGCAATATGTAATTGGCACTTCAAAGAAGATTGAAATAGTGAAATTGTTGTAATCAATTTTGCATAAATTGTTTACTAGAAAACCTCTTCCTAAAATTTCATTGGATAGAATTGGAAAGCTTTCATCAACATGTGAAATTCTTGTGGAATTTCTTGGTCTTCTATTCTTATTAAGGCTGACAATGTGCCTAGAGAATACGATTCTGAGTGGGTGATACCTGTTATTTTGCATTTTTTATGCTTTAGAATTCCTTCTGTTTCTTTCACCTATTTTTAATATGGAAATATCGGCTCCTGTATCTATTAGGAATGTTTTCTTGCCGATTGATACGTTTGTACATAATATTATGTCATTTGTTAAATGGTTATTAAGTTTATAAATTTTTATTTGCTTATTTATTTTATTTCCCCCGAGTAAACCACTTCGGGGTTTTGCTCGTTTCCCAACTGGGTTATATTTATTCTTCTGTGCATTGGCCTTCTATGCTCATTGGTATTTGTTGATTGTCTATTACCATTTTGTGATCTGCGATACTGATACGATTTCCTACGATCGTTCGCATTTTTTAGGTAACCCTTTTGATGGTTACTCCTAGTTGTATCCTGATGATATTTATTGCGTTTGTTTGCTGAAATTTCTTTTGGCATTGTATTTATTATAATAAAATACATTTGGCTCTTTGTTCGGTACTTCTATTTCCGATGCGATTTATATTGCTTCAACTAGAGTCTTGGGCCTTGATGCGAAGACTGTTGTTTTGAGTTATTCGTTCAAACCATTTTTAAATGCATTCAAAGCTAATTGATCATTCAGTTTTACGATCAGTGGTCTATTGGTTTCACCTTGCTTAGTTACTTGTAAGGTGTTTAGTTGAGCAACTAACTTTCGATTTTTGTTGCAAAATCGGTGACGTTTTTATTTGATTGTATTACTCGTGATAATTCTGAGTGTACACTAAGCGGCGTTTTCTTTGGTTTAAATATTTCACGTAAGTTCTTTTGTAATGTCGTGAAGTCAGTAGAAACTGCAAGAGTACATAACTTGTTAATCAATTTCTTCTATTATGTTTCTTCCGCTAGATCGTCATGCAGAAATTGTACTAGATTTAGAAAATTATCTAAATTTTTCTACTCTTCGGTGAATTCCAGTATGACTTTTATCGCCGTAGATATATCAAATTTGTCCATGATGTCATCTAGAGTATCGCTAGCTTTTTTTTGTAAAATTTCAGTCACAGTATTATATAGCTGGTCAAAATCTTCTTTCTCTTTGACGACTAAATCTTTGCTTATTTTTAACAATTCTTTGTATTTGGTAATAAAACAATTCTTTATTTCCTTTTATTCCGAATGTGTGTTTGGAGTTTTCTTGAAATTTTCGACGATATTTCTTATTTGAGTCACTAATTCTCTAATGCTCATTATTTAAATCTTGAAGTCTATACGTTGTTTGAAGTTATTTGCTTTCGTATGTGTCTCAGGAGTAATTGTTATGATTTCCATATTATCCATCCAAATATGACAACGATTCCCAATACAATTAGTAGTAATTCCAGATCAGAAAGATTTATATTATTTTGAGCTATATCGTTGCTCGTGGAACCCACATTGTTATTTATTATAACTTCTTCAGCCGTTTGCTTTGAAGCCTTTTTGCCCATTTAAAAATCAATGAAGAACCAAAATCGAAAAGAAAAATTTATGCAGTGATCTTTATTAGAGAAAAAAACTTTGCAATCACGCAATCACAAAAAGATGTATAATGCAAAAAAAAAAAATTAGTAACTGTGTACTATTCTTATATATAATGTATATTCATTTTTTGAAAAATTATTATTATATATCTATTTTTTTTTTTTTTATTACTATTACTTTTCTTTTAATATTTTTATTCTTATTTTTCTTATAATTATTCCTCCAAATTTTTAGTTCTTCGATTTTCTTTTGAAAGATTATTTTTTGGTCTCCTGACGATATTACTAATAACCGGTTGTATTCTCTCAGCTCGGCTCTAATTTTTGCTTCTTGTCCAGCTCTATTTCTACGTTTGGCTGGCGCTGGTATTTCCACTTCGTGCAGTCTTTGCCGTGGAAGTAGGTTATTCCTTCTTCTATATACTTCAATGCTAATAGGTCGAGGTCCACAGGTAGAGTCTGTTGCTAGAGCTTCTTTAATGGAATCTTTTAATTGTTTCCATTTACTCATGACATCTATTAGAGTTTTACTCGCTGGTTCTGGGGCCGCAGGGTCGCCATGTAGAAAACTTGTTCTTTCGTTACTCAAATCATCTGTTGGGAATGGCAGGTTATTTATAACTAGAACAAAAAATTGATAAAACGCACGTTTAGTCCGATAACAATTCAAGAGCTTTATTGAGATGATTTTTATAATTAAGTACAAAGTACAACCGACGCGTGTCAAATTCTCTAATAGACTGACGCTTGTCAAGTTCGGATCAGTGCAAGTGTGCTCACCACACAGTGCACGAATAGTCCGTAGAATTGTCTGCGTGTATGAAAATACGGTTGTATTATTTCCAACAAAATCTGGTAATAGAAAAAGAATGTTAGAGTTTTCTGCTGTACTGCCTTAGTGCTTCTTAAAGCGCTGTAAGACAGTGTGCCTGGCAGGTACGAGCTATGAAGCTCTCTGTTAGCCAAGCGGCTATTCCAAGGTGGAACTATAGAGCTCTCTATTAGAATAGCCAGATTGCCAGAGCTATAAGAAGCTCAATTGACAGAAAGATAAGGTAGAGCTGAAGAGCTCAATTACCTTGGGGTGCAGCAATGTCGGAGCTAAGGGAGCTCACAGTTAGGATCTAAATTAAGAGATACGCACCACTAGAGTTCAAAATAAACTCTGATTTATTTTATTTAATCACACTGAATTTATACACATTAAAAATTGCTGACATTGCTCGTTTCAACCATTCTGACCAATCACACACCTTCGGCCATTGCTATATTCGATATTGATCATATTTGCTGTGCATGCAAATAATGCACAGCAGGCATTACCTAAAGTTTCAGCCAGTTAGAAGTAAACAACGAAAGCTACAATGTAATGCTTTTCATTGATAGTTTACTCTATCGTACCATATGCTGTTGGTTTTGCTTTTCCTATTGCAAAGCATAAGCATAGCGTAAAGCTTTGTGGTCGTGTATTCATTGATACATGACACTTATATGTGCATAATGCACTTCGCTGTCCATAATCAGGTGGACATGACTTTTATTTTATTTTCACGTTTTGTATGGCATTCTGCATATACACAAGAATGCAGTGAATCACCTTATGGGTGTTTTGTCTGATTAATTTAATTTAATTTAATTTAATTTGCAATATTGTGTGTATAGTGATGCGCTCTACACCATGTTAGACCTGTCATGATGTAATAATTTGTAAGATCTAAATGGTATGTCTTCATGCAGAAGGACATCAGTTTTCAGGTTTAGATCGGAATATTCGCCAAGTGTCTGTATTTCAAATGTCCTCCACACCTTTTCTGTGCGGCTGTAGTCCTCAGCAGATATATCTCCGTTAGTCATTTTATTATAGAATTGCTCCTGCGCCGGTAAGTGTTGGAAATCCAATTTTATTCTATCGTCAACGAAGTCGTATGGGAAGACACCTTTGCGCGTAAGTAGCTTAAAGTCATCAACATCCAATTCCTGCCATACAGCTCTTGTGATATTTAATTTATCCATTGGCAACAATTCTGATAGCTTATCTAAGGATTCTGCCATAAAATGGAAGGAATCGATGAATCTGAATTTGATATGGCTTCCTTCAACGTGCTTGGTAAACGAAATGTATCTTTCTTTATTTATTGGTAGGAGATCCATTCCCAGGAATGGTTGTAGCTATATCCTTAATAATGAAGTGGGCATCATATCCAGATAAATTGTGAAAAATGACTGGAACTATGGAACAATCTTGATACATGAGATTGCATGCATTGTGCGCTGGTCCTCGGTATTTTTCTGTTAAAAGAAATTATGGAAAAATGAATTGAATTATGATGCTCAGTATTTACCTGTTAAGTGGCAATGATCCCGAACTCGTTCCTCATCGGCTGCAAACGGTTTTTCACATATATGGCAGCAAGTACTTTCCATATGTGAACGCCGTTCCTCTTTAGTCAGGTCTGATGTTCAGCTTTTCCTGTACAGCTATGCATGCAATTTTTTGAAATTCTAATGCAAACCATTGTTGAATTCTTGCCTCGATATGCTCTGTAATATGAGAGCTTAGCATCATGTTTGCAGTGGAAATAGAATCCTATGCTGTGAACTTTATGTTCCTGGATTCGCTGTGTATTTTGATCGTTTCGCTGAATCGGCTTCAATATTGATTCAAGATCAGCATACACACAAAACGGGACTGGATTCGTATTGTTATAATTGTTATATTCCAGCAATTTCTTTTCCTCTGATGGAAACATAATTCTGCAATCATTTTGCTTCTCACATTCGGGAGTGTGTGATGCTAATTTTTCCGCAGAGTAAAAGTAGAACAAGCATCTGTCGCTTATATACTTTCTACCATTATGTTTCGAAGTTTGTTTCGATACAAGGCGCGAAAGATCTTTAATCCAGCAGAAATGATATCTGCCAGCATCATCATCATCATCCATATGATTATCATCCTGGTCATAGTCATCTTGTAGCATTAAGAGATTCACATTTTGCTCCATCTTGTGTTTCGTAAGTATAACTGGAACTGAGGTGAAGAAACGCTCTTTCTCCAGGATGAACACGTTTATTGATAAACCACCCAGGTACCCACAATTACTTCAAAAGCTCTTTTTTCTTTTTATTGTTTTCTCACGACGTTGAAAAAACGTACGTGAGAAAATGCAAAAAAGTTTTGATGCAAGCTATATGCATCAATGCAAAACTGTAATCTGATATGCACTTGTGCGCCCGTCTTGAAATATTAAGTTTAAGAGGGCGCGAATAATTGTGATAATTGTATGTATGTATGCACATACAATTAGATTGGAAAAATAGGTACTGTACGTATGTAGAGTGTACCTGCGGGAAAAAAATAAGAAGAAACTGTATGTAGGTAAGTGTGCATATCGTGTGAGTAGAATATGTTTCTGATAACAAAATGCAATTTATGCTAAATTGCATTTTATTATAATATGGGAATGAGTTTTTTAAATGAAGTTTTGAAATGTGAATTGAAATGAATAAAATTATTTTTGTTTTCACGACGAGAATGCTAAATGAAGTTAAAAAAAAAAAAAAGCTTTTATTAAAGAATCCAAAAGATGGGATTTAGTCTGCAAATAAAGGACGTTCTATTATTATATAAAATAAAAAGCAAATCAGTGAAATTGATTTCTAAATTTGACTGTTTTGTGAGCGATGGCTGTATAGGCCTTTTTGAGAAAAAGAAGCATCCATCTTATGTATATTGATGAGATAAATTTGAAATATTTTATTTTTATTAAATTAAAACTGGTGTATTAAATAAAAAAAAAAACAGAAATCAAATGAAATTATAGAAATTTTATTTTCGTAAAGTAAACATAATTAAAGAGATTTTGAAACACAAAGAATTGAAAATTATCAGTGGAAGAAAAATATGAAATCGAAAATAAAAATGACAAATAATTGCTGTTTCCTGAAAGAAAATAATTAAAAATAATTAAAACCAAAAAAGTAAAAGTGCAATTTGATAACTAATAACGAGTTAGATTTAATGGAAAAATATAACAAAAAGGAGATAAAAATAAGTTTTGAAACTTAAGAATTCATAAAAATGATGTAAATATTATATTAAAATGAAAAATAGAAATACGTGTGAAAGAAAAAAAAGAAAAAATAATAATTATTGGTAAGTTTATTTCTGAAAAATATATGTAATAAATAAATAAAATAGTTTAGTTAAGTAACGATCTGAGAAAAAAAAGGAAAAGAGAAAGATTAAAATTTAAAATTTTTTTTTGAAAAGAAAAATTTCAACAAAAAAAGGAGAAAAGGATACAAGATTTTTTAAAAAAAAACATTAATGATTATATAGCTTTGGACAAAGTTTAACCGAAATAACAAAATAAAAATAAATTTGGTAGTAAAACAATGTTCTTAGCGAGTTACATAGATCTTATGTACGCAAGAAAATGTAAATTGAAAAATAATAACCAACGAAAAGAAATGAATTAAAAAGAAAACAGTATAATGAATCAACTATAAATCGTTTTTTTTTTATGGAAATTATATAGTATATATACAAGTAAAGATTTCTTTTAGAATGCATCAGTAGATGATATGATGGCGCAGTGCGGTAGTGGTGTTCATATGGGATATTTCCTTCCTCATTCCTCTGGTGGGGTGATGTGATTAAAGTGTGGCTCTAAGTTTTCTTACTGTCCGTCCGTCCGGAGTTTTTGTTACTGAACAATTTTTGTTTGTGAGCATGCGAAAAAAAAAGTTCTGTAGAACTTTCAGGTAACTATCGATGTCATCAGAGTGTGTCACTTACCCACCCCGCGGCGAGCTAGGCTGTGCAACAAAATTAAGCATGCTAAAGGCGACACACTCGGTTTTGTATTTTGGTTTCAGTTTTATATTGGTAAACGTTTATCATCCTTCAGATAGATAGATGGCAGCACGCTAGATGGAAGAATTTCAGCTTATTTCCTTTTAGACTGACAGTTATTTGAAAGTCTAAAAATACCAGATTGCATGATGTCGGACTTTGCGGTGAAGGGAATCTGGTGTAGGGCCAAACGAAATTGAAAAGTTGTCAAATTTAATTTAGACACAATTCAATTTTCGAACGGTATTGCATTGGAGGAATGTATTTGTGGGGATTTGACGTTATGCAATCTGAAAGACAGTTACAAATATGGCGCCCAACGTAAAGGTTTCACTGTTTATTCAGGCTTATCCTGGATAACGTCTATTTTTGTCTTTAATATTTGGTGGTTGTTCATACTATAAGTATGGCTATCAGTAGTCCGTCTTTTCTGCGGCCAATCCATAGAAATTCAAATAGTTGTTTGTATGTAGTAGCTCTGACTCAACTTTGTAAAATTTTGATAAATAAAAGTCCATCTGTTGTGCTGAAGTTTTATTCGTAGTAAGATGTGCTGCTTCTTCTGCAAATGAGGATGAAAGATCAGTGCCTCTTTCACTGGAAATAATAGCCGCCACAAAAAAAAGCATCTCAATGATCACCAGATTCAACTAATGCGAACATTGAAATAACTACATGTGTATATCAACAACACTATTATCTGTACCTAATATCACAGTTGAACAGAAAAGATATTAAATTTGAATGATAGGAAGATCTATGGAACAGGCATCCTAGGTATACATACGATGTGCTAAGTCAATCTTACCAAGAAAAGTGTATATAATGTTATGGAACTATGTTGAGAGTGAATGGCTTGGACGTGCAGTCCCAACTGCCAGCATGAGCTTACAGATCACTCGGTGGACAGCGTTGACTGCAGGGTGGCACGCTAGGTCACCTCGGCTATTGGCGGAGAGTGTGGGAAGGTTCCAGGAAGACCTGCCGCTGCCACCTGCCATAATCAAAAAATTTCGTGCGTACTACCAAAAAGCCGTAGCACACACTCCAGCCCTGAAGGGGCCTTGACACCACTTACCTTTACCTGTGTGAAGGCACAGATGGACTGCCTTCCACTTCTTGCCCCATCCGCCCAACGACACTGAGGGCAGATTGTTTACAGTGTCCCTAGGCTTACCTGAAAGGAGAGAAGAGTAACGGACCTAGATGACCTTCAAATCAAGAGGGCTCCAGGAGGATGAAGGGAAAGAAGAAGCTTTACCACTCCATTTCGTTATAAACGCTGTATTCTATTTAAATTACAAGTGATTTGATTTTCCTTAAATTTTTTTCTCACCCCCGTAGTGCCGGACTGGCGAGCATCGTTACCTCGGTAAATGAAACTAAACAGGAGAAAATCTTAATTAATTAATTAAATATTATCGCTTAACTAATACAAATGCCTACCTACTGGTTAACGACAGTGCCAAAAGGGGAGAACGACTTTAAAATTTATTAGTTCACTTATTGGTATAGAATCAGCAGGCTTATTTTCAGTTTTCTAAAAAAAAATTGGCTCTTTTATTATTGTTTAAGAAAGAAACTTGAACTCTCTACGCTCACCCACCATGTATCCGTTCCTCGAGAAGGCCTTCTGGAGCTGGATATCGGATCTGTAGGCTACTTCACAAATTTAATACATTGTGTGTGTGTGTATTAATGGCAATACCACCCACAGGTGTGATAAGTACACAACTGGAAGCTACTTGCTTGTCTTCTTTTCATTTAAACTATTTTGGGGATCACATCCGCAGGATAGCATAGCTTTACTTATTCTATTAATATTATTTCAAAATTTTCCTTAGTGTTCAGTACAAAATGTAAATGAGCACAGTGTGTAAGTGGTTACACGTCCAATTCATGTATATTTTACGTTATTTTATGTGGTAATCTACTTCAATTTATATCACTATGTACATACATCAGTTGTGCTAGTTAAACAATCCCTACTTTAATTCCAGTTTCAAATTAAAACTCTACTATGGTCGTGGCGTACCTGAGCACTTAATTAATTGACGTTCTGTCCACAAACTCGAGATTTGAGCCAATCACCGCTATTAATTCGGTACCCTACTACTAGGACAATCTGATAGTCCATGTACTTAACTACGTGAGCTTCGTTCACAGCTCTACAGGCACTTGAGCCTATCAAAAATCATTGTCAACTTAAACTAGCGTGCATGAAAGTGTATTTTCGATTATCCAAGATAGATAAAACTCTTAAAGATAATTTATTTTCAATATAGTGGGATATTGCTCTTTACGAATATACGATAAGAGATAAATTACTGTTTTAAAGATATTGTCGCTTTTAGTTTGTATATGTAGCAAAAATAAATTCTAATGAACGAGTGCAGATTGTCCATATTGCATAATTATTGTTAAAAATTATTCGTACTTATCCTGTGAATAATTATGGGGTGCTCCCGTGCCTATAATGGAGTACCTCTTGTTCTTCACGGGGCAATTCGTTGCAACGGAATTTCTTAACACATTGCCATCACTTCATTTCATTTCCTTGTCGTTTGTAATACTTGTGTTTTCACGTTGGTTTTCGTCTTGGACTAAAATTTTTCATCTTGGTTGGACCAGAGAGGCATCACCTGATCTCGCTCACTAGCAACAATTTAGATTGTCTTTTCCACGGATGGAATGGATCTAGGCGGCTTTGATTTGCTCCTGCGTCGTCTGGTGAATCGAACTTCCACCTTTTCTGGCTGTTTTCTTGGATTATTTCTCTTCAATGGTTTTTCCTGTCTACGCACAAGCTCTGCTTGTCGTCTTTTTGTTTTTCGTTTTGTTTTAAATCTTCGTTTAACTTTCTTTTTTTCTTTTTCACTACTCAATTCCCTTTATAATTTTCATGGCTTTTTAATCTTCACTTACCTTGACAGCCCGCTCGCTGGAAGTCTTCTTCTTCCTTTTTTCGGGTGCGTTCAGCGCGCCTGGTTCACTATCCATATAGAAAACAGTAGGCCGAGTGTACATGGTGTCACTAGTCTCAGTGTAGCATACTGCTACATGCCGTATGCTACGACCATAACAGGCCAGGGTAGTCTAGACCACCTGAAAAATCGTCGACTGAGCTAGCCGGTCTTAAACATAGGCCTCATTGCTACGGGCGCCCAATAAGTGGCCCGACCCATGACCCATTAAATTTTCTCATTACACAAGCTAGGCGGCTGCTACGGACTGTCCAAGGCAGTCAGTTGTACTCGACAGATGACGAATCGAAGGCACATCCCTAAAGTCCCGCTAGTCTTTGATCAGACCTCGACGTCATTCTCCGTGTCGGGAACCAGAGGTGCACTGACAGGTTGGTCTTGGTAACCCAAAAAATCCAGCCGGTCAGTCCCCCTCTGCCTTCCTTAAATTGATAAAGATCGTAAACAGGATTGAATTCCAACGGGTGTATCACCCACCATTGGCGAGGCAATAGGAGGGCTTCGCGATATCCTTTTACCACTTAAGCTGGATGCCTTCTTAGGGCTACCAAGATCTAGATTTGGTTCTCTCATGGCCGACTGTTGCCGATTAACGAAATGTTGAAGACAGACAAACAAAGAAAAAAAATCCTCCTAATGAGGCCGATCCAGAAGGGATTATAAAAAGTTTATCTACTTCTAAGGGGTAGAGGTATGTTGACGAGGTGTAATCCCAACAGGTATATCACCCACCATTGACGAGGCAATAGGAGGGCTTCGTGATATCCTATAGATTACCAGTTAAGCTGGCTGGATGCCTTCTTAGGGCTACCAGGATTGAAAGTGACAATAGCCGGATGACGTGTCCGAGAATATGAGTATCACGGCCTGATGTCTTTGGCGTGATAGACTCCTACCGGTTTTCCCTGCAGATCTTCAAGCTTATATAAGGAGTTTCCTTTCCTTGACCTGACCCGACACTTTAAAAATTTTGGTCCTAGTTTAGCACTAGTCTTCTGTTGCTTTGGGCGAAATTCCGTCTGAATACTTCTTGACCCACTTTGAAATTAACAGGCTTCGCTCTGAGATTATAAGCTTTCGAACCATGTTCGAACGCGTGGTGTAAGTTCTCCTGCACTCTCGCACGGATCAATCTCAATTTATCTTCAGCAACTACTCTCCAAGGCTCATTAAGAGTTCCCAGGCTCCTTCAGATGGAATAGGAGCTCGCATGCTCAATCATTTGCTTACCGAAGAGTGTTCGGTGGGGAGAAACCAGTTGCTTGGTGGGAAGAGCTCCTGAGGGAACTAGCTATTTGGATCAGCTTCTCATCCCACTTTGTGTGTTCCTTCCGGATGTATGCCCTAATCCCTGACAATAGAGACCTGTTCACTCGCTCTGAGGCGTTTGCTTGCGGCGACTAAACTGCCGTTCGCAAGTGATCCACCCCATACTTATCCAGTAATCTGGCGAACTGAGCCGAGCAAAACTGAACTCCATTGTCAGAGACTATAGTTTCCGGGACTCCGAACACATGGAATATTTCGGTTTCTATGAACTGGCACACATTGAGAGTAGATGCCTTTCTCATGGGTTTGAGAATCGGGAGCTTTGAAAAGTGGTCAAGAGCTATCAGTATACAGACATTTCCTTTCACTGACCGAGGATATGGACCTAGAAAATCGATGTACAACTTTTGCCAGGGTCTTTCTGCCACAGACTGGACTCCTGTAGGTGGTCTAAGAATGGTATTGGGGGCTTTGGTTTCTTTACACACGTCACAGGCGCGTACGTAGTTTCTGACATCAGTACAGGTGCCTTCTAAGACGTTCCAGTGTTTTCCCTATACCTCCGTGAGAAGCGTATGATGCGCTCTTGAAATTACCTTGGAGACAAACCCTCGTGGAATCCAAAGCTTCTTCCTCCTGAATCGGATCGCCTGTTCTCGGAACAGTCCGAATATAGACGAAGCCATCCCTGATGCAAAGATCTAGTAGTTTGGCAGAAGCTGTTTTAACCTTATGCCTCAGCTCCTCATATTTCCAACGAGGTGAAATATGGCGAACTAGGGTCAATTTCCGGGCCAGGATCTTCAGGTGTTGACAAGCTGTCGCAATGAATTCGTGACAGCGCATCAGGAACGACATTTAGGCTTCCTTTTCTATGTTCAATGGTGAAGTCGAAACCTTGAAGCTTCCAGTGGCGGATCCAGGGGGGGCATGGGGGTCATGACCCCCCCTAAATTTGAAGAAAAAATATTTAATTAATTGAGTTATTTGAAAAATATATTTTTGATTTTGTTTCGGACCTCAGCTTTGGGTGATCCAAGAGAAACACTTCCCAAGCCACGAAACAGACTCCCTCACTACCACATCAGAGCCCTAACTTAACTTAGTCCTAACTCCTGTTATATTTCGGGGCTTACCTTAGCCGAAGGCAATCACTCTACGCCGTTTCAGGAAGCTATGATTAAGACAACTCGCACACTTTTATTTTATTTATAAGTATATATATTTTTTTACTTTTGCTTTGTTCACAAACTTTTTCTTTCACAAACTTCCCCTTATGGTTATTTTCACAAAACGTTTATTTTTTTTTTTTTCTAATCGCAACTTCTATTTTCTTTACCTGTTTACAATTAGTGTTCAGCCTACCGCGGCGGACTATGGTTGAAATGGTTGAAATTTGATATTTTCATAAATATCAAACCATAGTCTTGCTATCGTGCATACATTGTTGCACCCACAATGTATGCCGCTCGCGAAAATTTGCTGAAAGGAGGCTTTTTGTTGAAGACTTGATCGTTTAAATCTTCACCGAGTAAATTTTATGCGCCCGATATGTATGTAGATATATATATACATACATATTGTATTTTTATTTTCGACAAATCTTACTGAAGATAAGATTTGTCGTGGGGTTTTTTTTTTATTGAAACGACTTTGGTTGAAATTTAAAAGTCGTTCTATAGGAAATATTTTTTTGTTTTTAACAGAGGAATTTGAATCAATTGCTGATGGCAATTTCTTCGTCTTAAAAAGATATAAGCCCCTTTTCCGGTAATTTTGGCATGTAACACTCCTAACATTCTAAAATATTTGCAGCGTTCTTATGTAAAACCACTGACATTTAAAATATGGACTGACTACGTCCATAGAAATACACTTCAGAAAGTGGGCTCATTTCTATATAGCGTTCTCTTTCGGTCGAAGCACCAACTACTAATTCGCACGTCACATAGAAATTTGACCTAACTCAAAATTTGTCGTTTTTGAGTTAATTACACCATGAAATTGGCATATTTCTATCTGATTGTTTTTGCCGCTAGATAGCAATAGTGTCACTTTTCTGTTACTTAAGAACAGAGATATTCTTCATAGACCAGTGTGTCAGTGTCACTTTTTGAGTTGTGACGATCTTCATAACAAACGTAAATATGTTTTCGACATTTTAACAGTATTATTTTAAATTGTGTCACTTTTCCACAAAACAGCATTTATTTCTTACAAATTTTATTATGAGTTATGACATTTTCCACAAAGTTCAAAGTACGGAATTTAATTCTTAAAAATCGTATTTTGAGTTGTGCCACTTAAAAAAAAACTTGTAAAAATATTTATTTCGCAACAAAGAAAAGCGACACAACTTAAGAGGATGCATGATTAACAGCTAACCTCGCCAACTGCGGTAACAAAAACTTAAAATTTCTTTTATATAAATCTTCAGAAATAAATTTACTAACAAATTTAAGAGTTCAGATTATTTTTAGCAAACAATTACTACGTTAAGCTAGAATTAATTCTATGTACAGCTTTTCGTTTTTTCGCTCTCCTGAAAAGTTGCATTTTTTGAGTTGGGTCACTTTTCTATGTACCGTGAGAAAGGGCTGTAAACAATAAATAAATAAGTGGGTTTGTCGAAATAAATGTTTTTAAATTAATTATTTGGGTTAATAGAAATTCGAGAGGTTTCACTTTTCAACTTTCCGCCAATGGATTTTTCGATGTTGGCACCGACGTATGAACTATTTTTGACACAGAAAATTGTAACCGCATGAAATAGCACATCGAGCAATCCATATTATATATGCCAGTGTGTAAAACTGAGAAGAGTTTGACTTGAATGACTCCTGCATTTGCACCCTATTCTATTAAAAAAGTTTGTTTTTGTAAAAAAAAAAGTATACTAAAGAATGACAAATCATCCACACCGCTTAATGCGGATTTCCTAGTTCCAAGTACTGCAGTACTGCGGTGGCTATGCGAACCGACTTACGGCGTTGGATGTTTTTTTTTTGCTCGATTTAATTTGTAAGAAGACCCCCCCCCTAATTTCAATGCTAGATCCGCGCCTGGAAGCTTCAAACTCCACCGAGCAACTCTACCGCTGAGGTCGTTTTGAGACATCAGCCATTTCAAGCTCGCATGATCAGTCACTATCTTAAACGGCATAAGTTCTATGAAGGGCCGGAATTTCTGTACACTTAAAATTGCAGCTAGACATTCCTGCTCTGTGACTGTATAATTTCGTTGTGCTGAGTTCAACTTTTTCGAAACGTAGGCTATAGGCTTCTCGTGGCCATTGTCATCTAGTTGAAGCAGCACTCCACCAATACGTTGTTGTATAATATAATGAACGGCTTGGTGAAGTCTGCGCTCACCAGCAACGGAGCAGAAGTAAGTTTTTGTTTTAGCACTTCCAGAGACGTCTGCGCTTCAGGTGTCCATTGGAACTGACTTGGATTCTTCAGATTGTCTGTGATGGAGGCAGTTAGATCAGCATAGTTCGAGATGAACCGTCTATACCATCCCGCCATACCTAGTAGGCATCGGGCTTGCCGAACAGTTTTAGGTGACAGATAGTCAACTATGGCTGAAATCTTGTCGGGGTCAGTTCTTATACCTCCTTTTCCGACATTGAAAACCAAGTATTTGGTCTCTTTGATACAAAACTTATTCTTCTCAACGTTGATAGTGAGGCCAGCTTTCCTCAAACATGTCGCATGAGATGAGAGTCAAAGTCTGATGACAGTACCAATAATCGTCGAAGTAGACGAGAACATTCTCACGTAGATCGAAAGGAATGACCTTGTCCATGAGGCGGCACATAGTTTGTGGAGCATTGCAAAGGCCGAATGGCATCACGGTGTACTAATAGGGGGGTTGACTAGGTACTGTAAACGCGGTCTTCTCTCTGGACTCAGTGTCTAGTGGGATCTGCCAGAAAGCGTCTTTGAGGTCCAGGCTTGTGATGCAGTTTGCCGGAGGAAGTCGACTCAGAAACGCATCTATCTGCGGCAGCGGATAGGCGTCCTCCCTAGTAACGGAGTTGACCTTCCTGGCGTCAAAACAAAGCCAAAACTTCCCAGGCTTCCGAACTAGTACAACTGGAAAGCTCCAAGGACTCTGGCTCTCCTCTATCACACCCAACGATAGCATTCGTCGCAATTCAGCATCCATCAAATTCTGTACTGCCGGTGAAATCGGATAAAACCTCTGTTTTATCGGAGTCGCGTCATTCGTTTCAATCTTGTGACTGATAAGAGATGTTTTTCCTAAGCCGAAAGAGGCGAGAGAAGGAAAAAGGTGTTTAGTAGCTTCTAGACGTTGTTGCTCTAGAACAGAAAGAACATGGCCGTCGGTCTCAGGGGTAGCTATTAGACTTAGTGTCACTTCTGCAACTATACCTAGGACATCTGGAGCCAACCCAAACAGATGCCAGAAGTCTATTCCTAGATATAGTGCCTGTGTGAGCCCAGGAACCACGTAGAAACGCACGTTTTGGGTCTTACCACGGAAAGTGATGTCCAAATTCACATGACCATGCACAGTCGTCATGGCACCACTAGCTACTTGTACCTGTGTCCGATGCCTCTTCCATTCGACCTCTGCTTCTGCAAGCTTCTCTAGAGCTCCCTGGCTAGAATACTGATAGTGGCACCACTATCAAGTAATCCAGTCTCAGTTCGCCCGAGCAGTCTCACTTCGGTATACGGTTGAATGTCGTCTGGCATTGACACGAAGATATGTGCCAGTTTCTTGATTTCCTGTCTCATTCGTCGACAGTATTCCCGCCAGCGAACGGTCGATAGTTTCTTTCTTGGTCTAAGGTCCAGGTCAGGATTCATAATTTCAACTAGCTCTGTCACCGAGGAGAAGATGCGGTCTCTTACTGCATTGTGATTCTGCAGACGCGTATGAGACGGCGTCAGCGGATGCAAAACAGGCTCACGCCCACTCGTTATTACAGAGCTTGGTGGCCGTTTTAATACAGCAACGGCAGGAGGCCGAATCTCTTCTCAGTAACATTGCCAGCTAAAAGTGCCGTCGGTGTTATCGGGACGTCAAAGATTAAGACCCTTCAAAAGAAGTGTCTAGTAGTGTCATGGGCTCCCTATAGGTGGAAACGGGAGCTTGAAGTTCTGCAGAGAAGTCAGTTATATTCTTTGTCTCCATCCGTGAATTATCATTGACGTTGAGACTGTCTAAAGGATGGTTGCTATCACCACAATCACTGAGTGATACTAACGGACAGTCTAACGTCTGTTCGATGGGGTCTATTAATTGAGCGGATTGGTTTCTCTGCTCCTCGATAGCTCTGCAGTTGTTGGTGCTGTGGCCAGCCTGGATGTCATACTTGGTCGAGAAAAGGTGTTGTGATTCCCGACCCGCTTCAAGTTTTTCTGCAGACATTGTCTACAGATTCGCTTGAATATGTTTTTACGTCCACATCCGTAACAGAATATCTGTTGTCGTTCTTGTAGATAATCCTAGTAATAGTGTCCTGGCCGGTCACAATTCCAACAAGTCACCGTTTTCCGGTCTGAGATAACTGCTACCTCTGCAATGTTGGTGTCAGTCACAAGCATTTGCGACTGGTCCTCAATCTCGCTAATACGAGGAGTATGGTAAGAGCTCATACCACTAGCAGTTGCAATCCGCAGCTGCGTAGCTTGTATCTGTGTCACAAGCATCCGCAATTGACCCATGGTGTGAGAAGGGTGCAAGCAGCTGTTTTGTATGTCAGGGAGTAGATTTGCTTTTACAAGCTCAAGAAATTCTGGCTCTGGCATGGGATTCAGTAGTTGGTCCCGCAGCTGTATCAGATTTTTTGTGGTACATCGCAAATGATTCCCCGAGTTTTTATTTGCGCGATATCAGCTGAACTCTGACTTTTAGGTCGTCCTTTGGAACTCCCCATTCACATAGTAGTCCGTTCCTGACATATTCCCACGTCGGCGTCAGATTATGTCTTAATAGAGACCAGTACCAGTCTTTAGCTGGACCTGTCAACAGGGCGAACATGTTTGATCAGCAAGCCGAAGTCTCCTTCAACTAAGAAAAAGTCAGTGCTTCCACTCTGAAGATGAACTCATCTACGGCTAATTCAGAATTATTTCCGTTATACGACAGGTTCCATCTTCTGATGGGACTGCCGGAGCTTCTATGCCAGGAATAGTTTTGAGCTAGTTGGCCTGAAGGTGGTGTTGCCGGAGGTCCGAAAGCTAATGGAGGTGGAGGAAAATGTCTGGGTTGTTCAGCTGGGAGCGAGTATCCCTGACGCGGATGTCTAGGAGTCCCTGTCGAGTCTCTGGGTGGTTGAATGTGGTTGAATCTCAACTCGCAGCGCGTGCATACTCTGAGAGATCGCGGTCTGTACTACTTTGTGAAGCTAGGTTCTGAGACTGGATATGATCCTGTCTGTGTCTATAAGGCCTTGCCCCGAAGGTGCAGGTGACAGACTATTTCTTCTCGAGCTGTTCTGTGATTTGGGTGCTGAATGTAACCCAGGAGATAAAGTTCTACGACTAGGCTGTGAAAGTGTCGGTGGAGGCATATTAAACTGTAATGGTTGCTTCGGAGGATCTGAACTCCCGTGCCGAGTGGGATACCTCTTCGGGATCGCACCAGTGTAAGCCACGAAGTCCTGCTGAGTGAGAGGACTTCTGCAGTTTGGACAGTTGGCTTGTAGATTTATCCATTCTCGCAGACATACTCTATGAAATATGTGCCCACAACTACAGGCTTCTTCTTGGCAGACCAATATCCCTCTTGACAAATGGTACACTAGTCTGGCCTCTGTATAGGAGCATCGCCCGGAGTTGGTGTGCGGAAGGTTGCCATGATGAAATTCCGAACGTTTCACCAGGAACAGCAAAAATGTAACTCTATTTCGACCAAAAAAGATCAGGCGAGGAAGAGTGTGAAAATTGATTTTAAAAATTATAGCTACTCTGAGTAATCGATAAGCACAATCTAGAGAGACTAAAACTTCAAATGTCTGCTCCAAAGTGCAATACGACTATACTAGGTATTGTGCAGAAAACATAAGAGGAGCCAAACTCCAATGAATAAAAGTCATGCAATGAGCTAAACTTAAATTTCAAATCAACGAAACAAAAACAAATCGTACAGTTCCCCCCCCCCCCCTCCCTAAAGCTTACTCTCAATACAAAGGTCTTCCAGGTGTACTCTCTCCCCAATCCGGTCAGAAATTATTCGGTAAGGATAAGTAGTGTGAGTGTGTGCTATATACAATACGCTACGACCATAACACTTTCATTTCTTTAAAAAATTAACTACATAACGTGTACTGCTATAAGTAACCATACCAAGTAATGCAGTGTATACAAATAAGTGATTACTATGCACGACAAACTGTCTCAAATATTTTCACCGCCCAAATATTTCTGTAAACTATCTGATACATGTGTAAATTCAATTACATCAGGAATAATAGTATGCCCAAGGAGATATCAATATACGAATATCAATATACGAGTAAAATAAATTTTAAAAATAAAAACAAGAAACTTTTTCTTTTTCACTCACCATATTTCCGTGTCTCGAGAAGGCCTTCTGGAGCGGAATGTAGTTCACTGTAATTAAACATTTAACTAAAATTCCCCTGGGGATACTTTACACGGGAAGTAACATGAAACTTCATCAAATTTTAGTACTTATAGCAGTCTTGAGAACTACTGAGGTAGTATATAATAGTCTGGCGTTTTCCTTAAAAGCTTTCTACCAATATCTGCTGAATAAACATTATGTTAAAATACTACGCCTGACGCCAGTTACAGGCCTTCCGTTCTGAACATTTGAATAAAAAGTTTCGAGTGATTAAAAGAACAGATCTCTACTGTTGCCCAAACGATAAATGGAATTCTGCATTTACAAACGCTGCTGCGCATTTCACGTACCAACTGCCTAGGCTCCAGCGAATAAATTTTTCTAGAGACCACTAAAGCATTCGTCTAAATCGATTTCGCTTTTGGTTTTCGTACCGCTATCTCGATTATAATAAATCCATTGATATCAAAAATATATTATTTGATATAATAATTGTATAAGGTGCCAGGAAAATTATACTTAAATCTTTCACTTAGTTCAATAACGTATTGATTTCGGGAATTTAAAATCCATGCTGAATATTTACGAGGTTCGGTATATTGCAATATATTTGTTGCCGATTAGGACTCCAAAAGAAAATCACTGAGTTTCCTTAAGTTTCTCGGATAATTTGCCAGTAAGTCCCTATCCACTGGAACATGTTTTCAGCTTGCTCAGATGTTCTCAAGTTATTCCCGCCATCCTCCTTTTCTGGGTTTTTCTATTCAGGTCACTTTTACGTTCCGTCTTGGTTGTTTTAAAGATTTACTGATTTTTCTCTTCTTTCGATACTTTTCTAAACTTTTCCAATCACAGAAAGATAATTTGTCACTCGGATTTTTAAGGACAGACCACTTTTTCTTTTTCCTCAAAAAAGACAGAAAGATCGAAGGAAGTCTTCTTCTTCCTTTTTCAACGTTTTCCTCTCGGGCACTCGTCTCAGTCAGACTTAAGACGTATTGTCGAGTCTCATCGACAACACATTCGTCGTGTGGCCCACGCTGTGTGCTGCTGCTAGCCGTCGGGTAGCATACTGCTGCCTGCAGTACGCTACGACTATAACAACATTTAATCATTTAGTAATAATTTAATTGTTTGGACACATCGCGTTGTTACCGAATGAGCGATTCTTAGCGCACTATACTTACAGAAAATTGGATATTTATACTCAACGAAAAATCCCTTCACACGAGTTAAAGTTAATTTGTGTGTTAAATTAAAGGTCGCGTTCGCTTTACGTAAGTAAATGTACTTACGTACAAGTCTTTTGTTGTTCAGCCTTTAAATAGACCTATTTTCGATCATGGCTGTGTTCAACCATGATATACAGACTAACAAATGACTATCCGGCACCCATTGACATATATAATATATGGACTGACTACGTTCATAGAAATGTACTTCAAAAAGTGGGCTCACTTCAATATTGCTGACTCTTTCGGTCTAAGCACCAAGTACCAACTGAGAGAGAACTCTAACCAACAAATAAATAAGTGGGTCTGTCGAAATAAATGTTTTTGAATAAAATATTTGGTTTAATTACTGTTTAATTACTGATAAAATTGTTTTACCAAATGCAATATATTCATTAGATATGCAGCAGAAATTCGAAAGGTTTTATTATAATCGCTTTTCCAGCTGCACGCTCATTTTTTCAACTTCCCGCCAATGATTTTTTTCAATGTTGGCACCGGCGTAAGAACTTTTTTTGACATTAGCAACTGAGCCCTGGCGTTTTCGTTTTTGCTTCGGGGTTAACTCCTGTCCTTTGAAGAAGCAAACACATGTTCGAGTTTGCGTGCCGGCCTTGGAGTCATGTCACATTTGATTCCTGGTGCTAGCTCTGCTAGCCCTAGCTCAGATGAGGGGCAGCTGTAGCCCTCCTAACACAATGTAATTATTTTCAGTATACGAATCTCTGAATTGTCATTTTGAAATTGTGTGTTGCATTTGTTTTGACAAAATCGTTTCAGATTTGAAATATTTTTATTTTTTAATTTAATATATAGTATTTTTTACAGACGATAACAGCAATTTTCAAGCATTCTATATAGAAGTGCCAGCAATTGATCTCAATGGAGATATTTGTTTTTTACAAGGTGAAACATGTGAATTGAGTGATATGGAGTGATAATACGGAAACTTTATTTGAGATTTCTTAAATTCAAGCGAGCAAAAATCCAATAATCACAGTCATCACATTTTCACAACTTTCAAAAACGTTATTATTTTCATCAAAATATGTAGGTACTCTATTTCCTCACGGTAATACTCTAATAAATTTAAAACTGCAAAAATTGCCAGTTGGTGTTTTGGTGAGGTTTTGAATGACAGATTATAACACCAATTAATTCGAATACGGAGCTTAGCACTTGAAGCAATTGACACTTCGGTGCAGGGTTAGAGTAACCCTAGTTGTCCCTGGTGCTATGCTTCGGTAGCAAAAACGAAAACACGGATTATATATGTCAGTGCCGGCACCATAGATTCGCCATTTTCTGTGTTAGTCGATTCGCATGACGCGTTTCTTAAAATGTGAACAATATAAAGTTTAATATTTATGCAAATTTATTCTACTTGATCCTTGATCCTAAGATAAGTACCATTTTACTTTCTAAACTTAAAGATAAATTGAAGGAAGATTACTAGAATTGTATTTCACAATTTAATTTGCCACCAACTCCACTTTTTATACTTCGTTATAATGCATTGCAAATTTGCCTT